>JAKOGH010000042.1:0-722903 GCA_024811115.1 Terana coerulea
TGTGCATCGCTGAAGCGAGCAGAGTTAGTGTCGGCATAAATGCAAGAGAGCTGCTACGGGGTTGGCAAGGACCTCCCTTAGTATGGTCGAGGGACAAAGTTGGTGAAAGAAGACATTTCTGCTCTTCATATTAGTGCCAATTGTAATAAAACTTCGAACACAAATGTTGGTTTTGGTTGTTATATGCCAGCCAGTTATTTCAAGTCAGAAATGCAGAGTTTAATTTAAGCAGCCTTCGGGATGGTTATCGAGTGCTGCTAGCTGCATACAGACCACTGCAAATCTACTGTTTAGGTCAATAGCGAGACCTTACCAATACATTTTAATAATCCGCTAACTCTCTCCACTGTTTATTACCCCACTTTGTCCCAGCGAGTCCAGATTCTTGTAGACATTCTGGAACTCATTGTCTGCAACCCACAGCTTGTTCCAGATCTCCTCAGGCACTGCGCCCCTTTCGGCGTGACCGGTGTCCTGCAACGAGTCTTCCTCGTAGAGTTTCTCGAAGACCGGGTCGAGGCGGACTCTCGTTGCCTCGAGCATCGGTTGGAGCTCGTTGGAGCGCTTGAGCAGCTTGGTTTGTCGAAACCGAAGCTTGGCTGGGGGTGGCTTGGGGACCTGGTACTCCCTCGCTGAGGTCGCGAGTCGTTCGATGAGTGGTGGTGAGGGGTCAGAGGCGGCGGAGCAGCTCCTTTCGCTGCTTCGTGAGCATAGCTCTCGATGCGCTTCAACGAGTTGGCCTCTGCTTCTTGGCAAAGCCATTCGCACTCCTTCCGGAGAGTGAGGGTATGAACGAGGTGGCTCGTGCTTCGGGTTGTAAACCTTGCGCGGCTTACAAACGTTGGCATACTTGGCTCGAATCTCCTTTGAAGGAGAGATGCGTTCGCGAAGGCCCAAAGGCTCGTTCTTTGCGTAAGTGGTGAACGCAGGGGGACTTTAGGCATGGCTATAACAACGGTAATCAGTACTGGTCTCTATTTCAGCAGACACGGTACAGAAAATAGTAAAAACAGATAGAATGACCTGTTGAGGTCGTGCGGTCTTGATGCGTACAATCGGTAGTGTCGACGATGGCCTGGTTTCTCTACCAGGTCCAGACGTACCAACTCAATCAAGAGCGGTATGGGGGTCTCTGACACGGTTCCAGCCGTGCAGCAAAAGGTTTTCAAGCCAATATTACATTGACTCTATGCTTGCCCAAACTGGTTTGCTGTCAACACCGAAGACTCATAGCTGTAACTACCTGAAGGTAAGTCACACCAGAATGTTGCTCCACGCTATACAGCGCAGCGAGCACCTCTTTACGCCTGAGGATCGGCATGAAGATTAGCATGCTACCATAATGGCAGCCCACAGCCTAAGCCATGGTGCTTCTCAACGATACAGAGCATAGTCCCTGACGGCGACTAGCTCATAGCCTTAGTTCTTTGCAAAACAGTGGCAAGATCCCCCAGAACCCAAGTAGCAATAGTGTTCATTTCGACACACTGTGCATAACGATATGTACATCGCACAACACTGCAATAAAGGTCCTGCTCGTTGCCCTTGACAGCAACAACGAGCAGTGGAGTAAACTCAATAAACTATCACAAAACTCTAATACTCACCTGCTAGGAATGCTTGGAGGGGTTGGGGAGAGCAGGGGACTTTGAGTAAAGCGAGTAGAGGAGATATGAATCAACGATGTTGTTGAGTCTGCAGTGTTAGCCCTCAGACCAGCCTCTTTATATACATGTGTAGAGGACCCCAGACACTATCTAAGACCTCCAATACTATGTGCTGACTGATACAGTCAGGTGATCCATGACTAAGGCTCTAGAGCATACCACCGCTCTAACTCCCTTATCAGATCTGACCTAGCTATCATGCTAACATCAACACTATCTAGATGTCCTAATCTAGCTACTGTACACTACCAGTACACGATGTCATATTGACCTCATAGTGAGGTCATAGTCTAGAACAAATCCAGAACCGAGTCCATGATCCTATATCAGTATGAGGCATATCACTGATAACCATGCGTCCGTCACATAGCCAACTGATCAGCATCTTGTAACGCTGTTGTGACGACTGGGTAACATGTCCTGTGACTTGATGTTACACTCTAAGCGCTGTAGACTAGCGCTGAGGGAAATTTATGACATTGCCCCTACATACACTGCTGTTGCCACCTCTCTCATCTACAACTCTTACAGTTCAAAACATCACCACAAGTCTTGTTGAAGCTGAAGAGCAGCTCAACCAGTCCATTGATACGGTTGTTCTTATTGCAAAGGCTAGCGGCAAGCCTCATTGCATTACCGCTGCTACTGCCTCGACTCTGTCTAATGGCTGCTACCGTTGTGGCAAGCCTGGACATGTTGCTTGGTACTGCACCATCTCCACTCTCCTTGCTACGTCAGCAGGGAATCTTTTCGCCAATGTCGTCGCTGTTGGAGATGAGTACATCACTCCCAAACAGATCGTATATCCTGTCAGCTGTACCACTAGCACATTGTATATCCCATCTGCTGTACCGCCAGCACATTGTCATTGCCATAACGTTGGCATCGTATCCAGGAGGCCAGGAGAGCGCAGCAAGTACAATCATTGGATCTTGGAAGGTTCAAGTTGGAGGGTTGGTTTTTGCTGGATTGTACTGGACAATTTCGCATTTTCTCGTACGTTTCTGTTTGCATTTTCACTTGTTTTGGTTACTCGCTTCAGTGGGCGCATCGTGCACTTCCATTCATTCAGCATCCTTTTCGTCTTTTCTATATTGTGCTCACTGAGTGGGCGTGTTGGAATTCAATGTTTAAGCATCTCACCACTAAGCTCAAATGATGCCAGTGGTGCAAACCTTATTCTTATAAACAGATCCACTATATGCTATATCTGTCTCGTCATCATTGAATCCACTAGTGTTTTAAAGTCCGGTCCAGTCCAGTCTTTTACAATTTTTCCTAGGACCAGGACTAGGACTGCTTAAAGACCAGGACTGTAAATATAAAACTGGACCAAGACCAGTCTTAGTAGGACTGCAGTTTTTTGCAGCCCTTGACTGGTCCAAACTGGTCCAGGACCAAAGGCAGTCTTTGACCAGTCTGGACTAGTCTTGGGCTGGTTCTAATCAAGTCTTTACCTTGTAAGTCAAATATAACTTGCTGACTATGTGTGTTATATTATTATTAAACTAGATTTCGCTTTTACACTAGTTCTTAGCTTTGAAATATAATGTATAACTGCACACTACAAGTCTTAAGTATACTTCTTTCCATAGCTTTAGCAATTAGAAGTGAATTATAACTAAATTCACTTCAAAGGCAAGTAACAAATTATTACCATTGCTTCAAAACTACAGTTCAAAGATTTTCTTCTTGCCAAAGTAAGTTTGCATCTCATATTTTTGCTAAACAAGCCCTCAAAACCATCTATATAAGGTATGCATTAAGACCAGTCCTAGACTGGTCCTGGCCAGTCTTTAGCAGTTCTAACTTTTTGGCAACAGGCAAAGACTAGGACCAGGACCAGGACTGGACCACTATAGGACTGGATCAAAATCAGTCCTAAAACAGTCCAGTCCAGTCCAGTCCTCAGTCTTTTGCAGTTTTTAGGACTGAACCTTGAAACACTAGAATCCACCCCTTTGTTTACTTGTATACCTCAAATACATATGGTCCAGAAGTGACTAGGGCTTTTACTGCGAGAACTTGGTGGTAGTGTAAAAGAGTAGCAATAACCTGCAGAAAGCTAGAGAAATGAGGCTGCAGAGTGCCTCTGACTAGCATGTATGCTTGTTTTACATCTGGAAAAACCCCTCCTTCTAATCCATACTTTATACTTCTTTCTTGATGCTAAGTTGCCTATAATGCACTGTTTCACTCTTTGGGAAAATACTTTATTAAAATACAGCTTATTTGGCTCATCTGTCTCTATTAGCTTGTTAAACATCTTTTTGCCTATTTGACATTTTAATCTACTGCTTATTAAGGGCTGTTTACTATCTGATTGACTTTTTATTGCTTATCAATGCCTTACTGCATCTTTTTAGTAGCTTAGTTACTAAATTCCTTTTTATCTAATCTCTCACTATTTTGTACTTTATCAATAGCTCATCATTGGCTTTTTATTTACTTCTTTGTTATTTATATCATATTTTATCATATTTATCACATTACTTGTAGCTTATAAAATTTATTCTACTATTTCTTTTATTTACTATTGAGCGTTTTATTATTGCATTGCTTTAAGCTAATTTACTTCTATTTCTCTATATTTTGCTAATTAGCAAACTTACATATTTATACTATTACACTTTTAGAGCTAATGCAGCTGCTGTTTTATATTTCAGCCTAGTCAGCATATCAGTGCATAATGAATTCCTTATTAATCTAATTTTAAAAGTGCACAAAGCCTCAAGGACATCTTTGAAGTTCTTTGACATCACCTATATAATCTAATGCATAAGCTCTAGACAATTGCCAAAATAGAGCTACTTGTGTTTATATTGTCCATTTGCTAAGTACAACAGCCACAATTACCTAAGAGGCTGCAATCAATTATAAATACTGCTTCGCAGATAAATAAAATAAGGCATTCTATGTATATTTGATAATGGAGCAAGGCTCAAAATAGAACATTTTTAAAAACAAACATTTCACATATTAGGATTCGAACTTGCAATCACTTAGGAGTCTGACACATCAAAACAATAACTACACCACAGCAGCTTGCTTACATTGCTGCTAAACCTAAGTATCACTATCAGTTCACATTGAAGCACCTCAACCACTTCGCCTTCACATTTGGTGTTCAAGTCATTTGTTCCCCTTAGTCCACCATCCCTAACCGACACGTTGGCCATGTCTTAACTACTTACCATGACACCAAGACCCATACAACACCAGATGAGGGCAAGGGGACACGTGAGAATAGAGCAAGGCTGTGAGAGAGAGGGCTCTCCTGCAAACGAAGTACATGGCTCTCTCGTTGCTCTCACCACTGATACTCAGAACTATTCACAGCTGTGCATGCACGGCTTGTGGATGGCGCTCTCATGTGTAGGTGCCATACAACTCTAAGTACTACTGAACACCACGCACGCAAACACCCACGTAATCAAGCATGGCACGACAGGCCCAATACCAGCAGGCGAGCGCAACACCAATGTAGAAAGGGCCGGCACGCATGAGACAAAGGGTGGTGCAACGTCGCACTTACAGTGCTGGCAGACACACACTACGCCAATGTCCGCGCACAAGGCGTGGCAAAGCATGGCGCTTGCAGACTGACATAGGTGAGTGCACCGCCACAAAGGGCCGGCACATGATGCAAGGGACTAGGGCACCAGTCTATATAAGCACACAGGCAAAGAATGCAGCATGCACACAACGCTAACGCTGGCATGCAAGACGTGATGAAGCACGGTGTGCGCAGACTAGTGCAAACGAGCGCACCACTGATGCATAAGAGACCAACACATACAAGGCAACACACAAAGCAACGCAAGAGAGCATGCCGCTGATACCAAGGGCCTGGCGTGCAACATGAGGGCCAGGACAGTGGCGTACATAAGTATGATGCCGACGGCCATGCACTGACTAATGCAGACGAAGCGTGCCACCGACGCAAAGGGCCGGTGCATGACACGAAGCCCTGGACAGCAACCTATGCACCCACTGTACCAACACATGCATAAAACCCCAATGCTAGTATACGCAGACCAGCACAAGCAAGCACACCACTCATGCACAAGGGACCGTGCATGATGTGAGAGACCAGAGAAGCAGTATACATAAGCATGGCGCCCACGGACGCAACAGGCAGCACGCACACAATAACACCAACGCCGGCACACGAGACGTAGCAAAGCATGTTGCGCATAGACTAGCGCAGGTGAGTGCACCACCAGTGTACACAGATACTGACCAATGTACACACACCCTCGCGGGCAGGCAGGCGTGAGCGGCAGGCATGACAGAGGTGAGTATACCATAGATGAGTATAGCACCTGGTCTGCATGCTTGCCTGCACTGTGTGAGCTGGCACAGTGTAAGCAAGCATAGCATTTGAAGTATAGTAAAAGTAGTCTGCTCTGTTGGGTAGTTTGGTTCGTATGTAGATAACTAACTATGCAATATAATATATTAGCTCAGATTAGCAAGGGGGAGTTTTTAGATGACTGGCCAAGCAATAGCTGTATTGTAGCTTAAAAATACAAAAGCAACTAAATAGTGCATAGTTAGGAACAAAATAAGACAGTAAGGAAACAAATAGCTGAGAAGTAGGACTAATTGCCCTAATATATAGAATAATTCGGACAATTAGCAAAGGACCTCACTAAACTGCCTTATTGGCCTTATGTATCTATTTATTTAGTTGTGTTACTTTGATGCTTATGTGCAATGAATTAGTGCTTATCAGTAGGCATTAGGTAGAAATAGTAAGGGGGAGTTTTTCAGATGTATGGAGTGAGTGTTTGGCCAGTTTATAGTGTTTCAAGGTCCAGTCCTAAGGACTACAAAAGACTGAAGACTGAACTGGACTGGACTGGTTTAGAATATCAGCAAGACGGCACTGCGTTTGTAGGTGTCTGGAAGATCTGGACCAGATGCTCCAGGTTACCAGGTGCCTTTCTAGTACTTGGTATGTACCTTTGGAGCCAGACATGTTAGCTGATGCCAGATAGCTGCCAGACACCAGATCTATGTTCAAGTACTCATCTGGTAGGTCTGTACTTGACTTATGCACACATATTATTTAAATTTGAGTTTCAAAAATATATTTGAATGTATGCTATCACATTTACTACTGCTATCACTAGATATAATGTACTACAGTCCACAACTCTATGAAGATATTTATACATGACGATCTACTAAGCACCTACTAATGCTGACTGTAGATAGCTCAATGAACACATTCCTAGCGAGGATAAGCTAGAATGTCAGTGTAAGCTCTGGATAACATTGCTGCTTCAGTGACGTACCCCTTGTGGTTTGATTACTTCAAAATAAGTGATGCTATGAAGGCACGCTCTCTATCTGTTTGGTGGGAGAAGAGTTAGCAAAGAAACACATATCTGAATGAACTACGTACTGATAGTCATCTTCCAGCCTTTACATCCCATCGCCTCTGCCAAACCAATCGCATATGTTCCACTCACTGACATTGAACTGATTGAAGTAACTGCTTGAGTGCCTGTGTATGCATCAAGTATCTGTGCGGCAATAGTTGCAATAGCAAACTCACCATGAGGTGCCAGTTGCAGTTGCTCGCTGCGTATTGTGTTTAGTCTTGCACAGTTATCCAAATTGCTCTATGTGATGTAAGACCATGTGAAACAGGATACCCACAGCAGCAGATAGTGATACAGTACCTTGCACTCTCATTGCATCCTCTGAAAATTCGCAGTGAGTCGGCCAAAGGCTGTTGCATCAGTGAAATGCCAGTCAGTTGGTGATCGTGTTGTGCTTCAAGGTTGGTGGAACACGAGTGATATGAGCACAGTGAAGAGTGACATATTTGGTGAGTGACATTTATAAGGTATCAAACGAAGAGTATGAGGGTGGCGTATAGGGACAATGTATGATACAGAGCAGTCAGGGCAGGGAGGATAGTTGCGCAATGTTGACTGCGCAGTGGCGCAAGCACCTGCCCGTGCACATGTGGCATATGAGTGCCCAGCTGGTAAACACTTTGGGCTCAAAGCCCAAAGGCTCCAATTCTCACCTTGGTTTGGGTGTTGTCTCAACTAGCCTCTCAATCTACGTCAGCGTCTCACGATACAGTAGCTTACATGCTAAATTACTATTCTGTACTATCCTGCAGCTTAGATGTGTAATTATCTTTACTGAATTGACTGACCTCAGCTTCACTGAATGTTTAAGCATCTAGCCCATTCCAGACCCTTAGATCCATCAACCACATCAGATGCTTTCAGACGTGTCCAAGAGAGGTGCTGTTTTGCTGATGGACTGGTTTTGGTTCAGTCCTATAGTAGTCCAGTCCTAGTCTTTGTTCTGGTCTTTGCCTGTAGCTCAAAAGTTAGGACTGCTAAAGACTGGTCAGGACTAGCCCAGGACTGGTGATGGTTTGAAGGCTTATCTATCAAAAATATAAGATGCAAACCCACTTTGGCAAGAAAAAAATCTTTGAACTGTAGTTTTAAAGCAAAGGTAACAATTCATTGCTGGCTTTTGAAGTGAATTTAGTTATATGTCATTCAAAATTGCTAAAGCCATGAAAATAAATACACTCAACACTTCTGGTGTGCAGTCATATATTGAGTTTCAAAGCTGAGAACTGGTATAAGAAGCAAAATCTAGCTTAACAACAATATAACACACATAGTCAGCAAGTTATATTTGACTTACGGGGTAAAGACTTAATTGGGACTAGTCCAAGACCAGTCCAGACTGGTCAAAGACTGCAAAGGACTGCAGTCCTACTAAGACTGGTCTTGGTCCAGTCTTATATCTACAGTTCTGGTCTTTTAGCAGTCCTGGTCTTGGTCCTGGTAACAAATAGCAAAAGACTAGACCAGACCGGACTTTAAAACACCACCAGTTTATCTTTAAACGGAGCTGATAGTGATTACTCATAGTGTCAGCCTCTTGAGCTGCATACTCTGAGAATCTATCTCAGTGCAAAACTCGCAAGGTCCGAATTGTTTTATACCACTCGGAGACCCTGATGTCATCCTCCTCCAGAGCATTTATTATTGCTCAGAAGTATGCCAAATATGGCTAAATATCCATATTTGTGCATTTGGAATACTTAAGGAGCATGATGATAGGCTGGAGACTGGAAGCGACACAAGCGGTTTTGCAGGAAGATTGAAGAGTAGGGCATCTGCCTACAGGCATCTACCACTCATACCCCTCAAACGTACGTCCCCCGCCAAATCCATTATTGCCAGACGGGTTAGGCCCACAAGCACGCCTTTAGGCGGCTATTTTGGCTGGAGACGTACGTTTGAGTGGTCACGCACGTTTGAGCGGTAGATGCCTGTAAGCCGAAGACTTACTATTGATGGCTCTGATGCACCATAGTCTCTTAATCGCATGTCTATGTATTTCGCCCTGAGTCTGTTGACCGTGTGATTCTAATAATGTGGATATTCTGTTAATTGATCTTCATGTTAATTCTGTGTGGGTTCATTTTGGTGGCCATTCCGCGGTCATAATAGAGGGAGCAGAGCAGGTCGTACTCAAGGAAAGACATCAAATAACCGCCCGTCGCCACGTGGTAATCAGCTTTGTGGCGTTGGCCCGGGAATTTCAAGCGCTTATGCCGTCAGGCCTCCCTCTCGCCACCGTCACATCTACTTTCGCATTTCCCTTGTACTTTTCTAGTCCGCAATGTCTGACAGGACAAATTTATTTCCTCCTCCTCCTCGACACCCTTCACGTCGTGGCGATCTATCAGCTACTCCTTCATCCACGGGCTCATCGAGAGTAATGACGCCAAGCGTACCGATCAGCTCACCACCTTCACCTTCACCTATCCTTGCAAGCACCCCTCGCGACAGTTCCATTCTACACACAGAGCCGAAATTAGCTCAGCTACCTGCTTCTCCTTCCACAGAAGATGTCACAGCCGCTTCTGTGCTGGAAGAGCACTCGGACCTGCATCGTGTTCAACCGGAGCACGAGGAAGAGCTGTCGGAGACCCAGCTTCGAGAGTTGTACGATGAGGAAGAGATTGATCGCTTTCTGTATCTCTTCTCCGCCGTAAGTGCAATACATACTATATGAATTGCTCCCTAACCGACAAGAAGTATGTCACGGAAGTCAATATGCCAAAGAACCCAGGCCCGCCTCCACCACTGAATGCCTCCGCTACCGACATACATATTGTCTCCGAGAACACCGGTGACCTTGACCTGAGTGCGGATGAAGATACTGCATGGGTGGATGTTCGACTCTCAAAGTCTAGCATTCCGGCACCTGTTGAGAGCCCAGTCGTTGGCGAAGGGATTGCAGCCTGGGCGGCTTCTGTGAGTAGACAGGACATTCGGTTAACATGTTGCTGACGGATAGCAGAAATTATTATCCGCCCTTCCACCTCCACCAGCATCTCCACCGCCCTTCTCCATCAAGCGAGCGCGTTTAACAGCAAACCGACTGTTCTTCGCCCTCGAGCCGACCTACTTCCCCATACTGTTACGGATGTGGAACCTGGCTTCTTGGAAGGATTATGGAACTAGCTTGGCTTTTTGTGCGGTATGTCGTGGCTTCATGTTTCATGTATTCGGCCTAACACCCAGTCGTCTTTAAAAGCTCTACTGGATTCTATGGCACAACGGTCTTTTGCTGTCAGGACTTTGCGTTCGACTGCTCTATGCTCTACTGCGGCGCAAGTTTCTTCCTTATCCTTCACTCACGGAGCTTCGTCAATATCGCAAGGAACTGGAGCTCGCCGATAACTTCAGTAGGAAAATCATCTTGCGCTTCGCCGCGTCGCCAGCAATGAATGTCAAAGACATCTGGACGACGTTCAAAGAGTATCGCACCTCCAAGAAGAAGACCATGTCGAAGGAGGCTGCGCTTGACATTGAAGAAACTCCTGAGGTCATCGTATCGAACACCGAGGAACGTGTTCCTGCGATTGCTGTAGAACATATCTCGGATGGGGAGGACACGGGCCCGGTGACCGAGGAAGAAGAGATGATTAACTCGGTATTGGATAGTGAACACCTGGGGAGTCCTATCTTGCATGTTGCTAACCAGATTGCGGATATCCACGAACGAGTCAAGAAGTGAGTACCGACGTTTGTGGGTGGTGATTTCACTGAGCCTTCGCACCCAGCATCTTCTTGTGGCGCCGTCCTCAGGTGTCTGCTGTGTATGCTCTAGTATGTAGCATCTTTTCTCTACGAGCTCTCTGGTATTGACTTGCTTCATTAGGGCCTGCTATGTTGTGTTCTCATATTTGCAGTTGTACCGTCGAGGTACTTGGTCAAGGGCTTAACATTGGCTGGAGGCGTCTTCTTCTGGCATATAGTTCCTGTACTGGCCGCACTACCGCCATCAGAACGACGAAGGTATGGACAATATTCACCCAGCGCTGAGCGAACGGCAACTGAGGGACATGGACAGACTGCCGCCACCGCTGACGCACTCACCTACTGATTCGGAATACGCCATGGAACTCATATCGCAAAGGGTGGCGCGTGGTCTTCCAGTGAAGCCAAGACGCAAACGGCGCGAGACACCTTCTGCAAGTCGATCAAGAGTAGACCTCGCAGGCGTCGAGGCTGAAGGAAGCATAATCAGTCAGGTGTTCAACCGCGACCCGATGGAATCAGTGGATTGGAGGAAATGGGGCTCTCATGCGGTACAGGCTAAGACGTGGGCAGGAAATGCACAAGACGCTTTAAAGGGCGGTGGATGGAAGAGCCTGGATGGCTGGGCAACGGCTAATCCACTCAACACGAAGATCTCGCTGCCCACGAATGAGAGCAAAATTCGAGTGCAGACGCATAGTAAGTTGTGCACAAGCGTCGTTGTCAACATATGGCTGACTTGCAACTGCAGCTTTTCCTGCCCAACGCGGTAAAGGCCCGGGTCTCATCACGCTGACGGACTCCACACTCTACTTCACTTCACTCGTCTCCTCAACGCCAGAGCTTACTATTAAGCTCGAAGACGTTCTCGGAGTGAAGAAAGGCGGTCTGGCGAGAGGGCTCAAGATTCGCTACGCCGACCATAGCTTGAATGGCGTGCAAGAGGAACGGCAAGAGAGATTCTTGTGGGTCGGCTCCCGTGATGACTTATTTGCTCGACTTGTCGGCTGGAATGGCCGACAATGGCTGAAGGGATGAGACCGAAAAACGATGCCTAAGGATATAGCTGTGCCTCCCTAATGCACATGTTTAGCTCACCCGCAGTGTCGCGGATATATCTGGTGAAGGACGCACTCGATATGGCAGGTGTCAGGGACCGTGTCACTCGGTTGATTGGATCGCTCCCGTTACGATTCGCAGAAGGTTGAGTGTGTGTCGCACAGAACAAACCGTAAATTATGAGAGTCAGCATTTTTTTCTTTTCTTCCTCTGTCCCCCATCCCCGTCCCATTGGAACTCGTCCTCTCGGCGACCGCTATATCCGTCTTTATCATACCGTCGAACTTTCGGGGGCTCGTTGCGACCGAACGTCGATAACCGATGAAATATGTTCTTCCCTGCGGACATCCTGTCTCGTAGGGACAGTGGTTTTGGTCTGCTATGGTGCGTGTGCCATTCATAACCGCATCGCAGACTTTTTATTTTCGATTCTGACTACCCTTGCAGGCTGGCTGCGACGTTGGGCGCCAAGTCGTCCTTCAAGAAATTACCTCGCCGTTCCGTCGTGACTGCAGACATATCCGAGTTGTGTACTCTTATTGCCGAGCCTCCAGAACCTCTCGCTTTGCGCCTATCCAGCAATTTGATGATAGGTGTAGCAAGGTGCGTTTTGCCTCGTGTCGGCAGCCTCTGGTTGCTCACAATCGCCAAAATACAGAGTTTATAAGGGTATATGCGCACTTAATTGCTGATTGTATGCGCACGTCTCACCATGAATACTTACAGTGAAGCAAGAAATACTGCTGACCGACGTAACGACTTGCTTCAACACGCTGAAGAAAGCCGTCCAAGATATCCATGTATTGTCTTCGACGGCACAACTGCAGATGGGACAGCCTAGCGTGAGGTGAGTTACTAAAGATATGCGAAGCGATGTGCCTGGGCTAATCGAACTGTGAGGCCGGATACTGTGACAGCGGTAGCTGATCCAACTGTGGCGTTTGCCATGGATTTTGATCATCTTCTTGGTGTATGTGCCGCCGTTGCAGGATAGTCTGTGGCGCACTAATACTGTGACCAAAGGGATGGGATGAACCACGGCAAAGGGCACAAACAGGTAAGTGGCATGGATTGGCTTCTTATTCAGCCTGTGCTCACAACGCCAACAGAGGAACAAGATGAACAATCCGAAGACGAATATGATCCGTCTAAGAAGAACAAGAGAAAGGCTCGCCCCAAAGCGACGTCTATTTCGCTGTCTGAGCGAGGGCGCGCAGATCTTCATACTTTGCAAGAGGACCACAACTATCTCCTGTCCAGCTCCCTCGATGAAGCCTTTCCTGACGTTGGAGGAATTGTCCCGTCCTCTTCGCAGTACGGTGGACTCGGCTTCGACGATTTTCTGGAAGGAGTGGATGTTGGAGGCGACATCGGCGACGAGCTCGCCCGAGAGCTAGGCGAAGGGTGGGGTGCATCGCCTGGCAAGAGCAGACGCCAGTGCGTCCTTATTCTTTGCGATGGTACCCTTGTGCTAACAGTCGTCGCCAGTACGCATGCCAGCGTTAACAATTCAGACTTAGAGATGGGTACGCCGCTTGATACGGGCCGTGACTTTGAGTTTCCTGGAGCCGATATGAACTTTGGGGGCCAAATATCGACATACCTGTGCCTGACGATGACTTATCAGGTGGATCCGCTCGGGGTTCCGCTAGTCAAGTAAGCGTTAACGCGAGACGCCATTCCTGAAGCCTACTCTCTAACTTTGCCACGCAGCCCCCTTCATACGTCGACCAGGGTGAATTCATTAGCCTAAGTGTCTATGCCCATCACTTATGCTGTGTTAGACCGTGACTTCGCTGTTGAAGGGTCAATCATACTGCCATTGTCGCCATTAGGCACACAGCCAGGGTACAGCGAACACCTTCAACCAGACGAACGGCAGAAAGGGCCAAAGAAAGCTAAACGGGTCAGGCTGTTACTCGATGCACGGACTGAGCTGACCGATGAGGAACTTGAAGTAAGTTCCGGCTATGATTATTCGGACCGCAGTCTAAACCACCCCGTTTGGACTCCGTAGCGCGCACGAGCCAATTATCTGGAGGGCCAAGAGCGGATCCGCCATGAGCAGGATCGGAAGAAGGCAGAGAAGGAAAGCACAAAACTTATAGAAGAAATGATTTGGGGTGCACCTCGAGGAGGCGAGTGTCACAACTGACTAGTACACAAGCGGTCACCTGACTATATGCGCAGTGAATGCTCCGGTTTTGGTGGACTTCTGGCTCGAAAACTTCAGGGTCCAGGTAGAGGCTCGTTCTGGGAGATTATATATGAGCGCGGAAGGTGAGATTCGCTGTCCGAAAATTTCTGATGAAGTCTGACTTTCGACACTTGCTTCAGGTGAACCGCCCCAAAAACGCCGCCGAGCAGAAGAAGGCTCCTTCCAACCACTGGAACCCGACCAAGGGTTCCGTGACCATGACGGCTGGGAAGAACCTGTGCAAGATCCTAGGACTCTGGGTGAAGATCTTGCCTTTGGTACGGGCTATGGTGCGCTACGTCTGACAGATACCTGTTGTCTTGCGGCTAACTGGAACATGGAGATGCTACGCAAGACAATTACAACGCAGATTCTCGGCTGCGATCTTCAGAGGTGGGTCTCGTTATACGCCAATTGTAGGACATAAATCATTTAGGGCATTCATCGCCATACAGGAACCAGGCCAAGCCCGCCGTGCTTCTCGGCCTCCCTCAGCCTTAGGCAGTCAGTTCGAGCTTGGAGCTGCGGCGCTTGAAGATCCCGCCTCAGGTTCACAGCGAAGTAACCTCTTTCCGTGGGACAACGCCGGCGTGAGCTCTTCTGCGTCAGGGGCACTTCCCTTTGGCGCGGTAGGCAGTGACCGACTGAGTCTTGGTCGTGCCGACTCCCGCCTGCGCGGCAGCTCCCAAGGTCGGGACAGTCTTGCCCCCGGGGTGCCAGAGTCCCCGGCGTCGTTTGGATTCACCGCCTCGCACCGCGGAGATGGGTTTGAATTTGACGGTGAGCTTATGACCGTGCATGCGCTCCGTCGTGCGACCCTTACGGTGCCCTTAGTACCAGCCGAAGAGCCTGCCGCTGAGGATTCCCAAATGTCAGACGCAAGTGTAATGACACTCGAGCGCAATTCGTTCAACTTCCTAGAGTGAGCACAGCATGACATCGAACCTACGAGAATACTGCTGACGAACCGGCGCAGATATGCAAAGATGCAGCTCAATGCATTTCCGTCGGCGACGTCTGCGTTGAAGTTTAGTAACGTTGTGCCTCAGGAAACAAGCACTCGGCACGTCGCGGCGGCCGCGTTCTACCACTGCCTCGGTGGGTAAATTGCTACGTGATGCATGTTTCCAGGCTTAGTCTTGTTCATTCACAGTGCTCGCTACCAAAGACCTTGTAGGTGTCAAACAGGAGGAGCCGTATGGTGCCCTGGAAATTTCCGTGAAATGACGAGCCCTGAAGCAGCTTGGGCAGGTCCGCTCTCAAGTATCTTCCAAATATCTTCCATGCTCCATCTTGTTCCGTTTTCCGTATTTCCCCCGTTCAATGCTTTTTTGCTATCGACCCTGTTGTTCCTGGTGCTATAGTGCTGACAGTTTCGTTAACGTATAATAACCTCGAATATTATCGCATAGGACCTTTCGCACAGCACCTGGAGTTGACCAAACGTATCGCACAACGCCCAGAGTTGACCGGACGCATCGCACAGCGCCCGGAGTTTGACCGAACCTATCGCGAGACAGTTGATCTGAAGCGCCCGACAGGCGTGAACACATTTTGACCGCAGACAAGATGGCGAATCAGACCACCTCCGGCTTAGACTTGCATGAGACCATCTCTTGCCCGGCTTTTCAGCACGTCTCTGCGCTCCTCGACTCTCCGCACCTCCCCACGTTTATCCCACCGCACCATGTCGACTGAGTCTCGCGCTGTCATCGCCTCTCGCCAGGTGCTCTCGACTATCGACTTGTCCAATTATGACGCCGAACAGTCCAGACTCATGGACGAGAGGTGTATCCTGGTCGACGAGGAGGACCGTGCACTTGGCGCTGCCGACAAGAAGACCTGTGTGTAACATTCGCGCTCTGCACTGCCCCGACTAAGGTCCACCATTCCTTTAGGTCACTTGATGGAGAACATTAACAAGGGTCTCCTCCACCGAGCGTTCTCTGCATTCGTGTTCAGACCCTCGGATGGAAAGCTCCTGCTGCAACAGCGCGCGACGGAGAAGATCACGTTCCCGGACATGTGGACCAACACCTGCTGCTCCCACCCCTTGGACGACTTCGAGGAAGAGAAGGTCGAGGCGGAGCAGCTTGGGGTCCGGGTCGCCGCGTCTCGCAAGCTGGAGCACGAGCTGGGCATCCCACGGGACCAGACCCCGGTAGATCAGTTCCAGTACCTGACGAGAATACACTACCTGGCGCCCTCAAATGGGGTCTGGGGTGAACACGAAGGTGAGTCTGGGTGCTTGTGTGCGAGTATAGGGTCCTGACAAAGTTCGCAGTGGACTACATTCTTTTCCTCACCGCTGATGTCACGGTGACCCCGAATGACAACGAGATCCGTGATCACAAGTACGTGGACAAGGAGGAGCTGCAAAGAATGTTCGATGATCCTTGTGCGTCGGTGCCATTTTTTTTTCGCTGTGCGCCTCGCTCATGAAGTATGCAGCAAACTCTTTCACACCGTGGTTCAAACTGATTGCCCGTGACTTCCTGTTCGGATGGTGGGACGAACTGCTGAAGCGCAAGGCTGCGAACGGCAGGGTTATTGCAAAGAGCCTTGCTGGTCTTGTGGACGGAAGCAAGGTCGTCAAGATGGTATAAGTGTATCTAGGAAGTTTGTCCTGCTTATGCTCTCACTAGAGGTATATTGTATTACAATGAGAACAAGCTCAAACCATTGGGCTTGGTAGATCTTATGACATGCGGAGCCACATCAGGATGGTCCCACCGATTAGCGAGCTTGTACATCAGTTAGTAGTTACTAGTGTGTAGAAAGCGGACTGTCTGAGGAGTCGTGACACAGGTCCTTCTCTACTCGTTAAATGGTCATTGGATAGTTACATGCATTGGTTTGTGCTTTTTGTCTATGTACATATTGATTTGTATATCCTTCCGAGACATATTCGAGCCAACACACACAAGTCTGAAAATGGGTACAGCCAGGGACAGGGATGCTCTAATAGCTCTTGATTCTCCTCTGTTTGTTACTCGCCTCACCTCTGAAACACCCACATATTGAGCAATGGAGAATCAAGTACATCCCTGCGCTGGAAATAGCAGCGAGGCAAAGCAACCTGGAGTTATTTCAGAAACATAATTGAATTGATCTGAGTCTCCAGGCTTAAGCGGGGCTGCTACCTCCGTAGCGCCTACGACGCCTGCACCATAGGTCTTGAACGCATGCAGTGACGACCTGCAGAAAAAACCATAGAAGAATAGTCCCGAAGACCACGGTGAGGGCGAGCCAGAGCGGTGCACCGGTGGATTCGACAATCATGCTGAAGATCTCTGTTGCAAGGAGCATTGTCGCCCAGATGGTCAGAGCCTTCGGGACGGAGAATCGGATTGCAGTAGGGCGGAACTTATACTTCGACCTCTCGAGATCGCTGACATATTCAACCTGCACAAACACCCATCAGTTGGCTATATGCGGGCGGTGTAGTTGGATAAATACGAACCGCGTCGGCGGCCGTCCATTCGTCAGCGTCTTGAAACTTCTGTAGCATAGCCACTCCGGAGACCAGCGCAGCGACGGAGAAGGCGATGGCTGCCAAACCGATGCATCCTGTGAGCGGGCCTGTCGGTGAAACCAAGAGGACGGCATTGCCGCTGTGAGGGCGATGTCAGCGCATGCAGCGTGTTTGGAGATGTTGAAACATACATCACGAGGCCGGTGGACTACGGAGCATTTGCATGACATGTTAGCATTTCGGCGCGACCGGAGACAGATAGTCACCCACGTAGAGACGGGCATCACGCCAGCTGTCGAGCTGCTTGTGCATGAATTTGCGCCAGTGCATTGTATAAATCACGTCGTCGACGTAAAGGCCGTTCAGTTCGGCGACGATGGCCTCGTCGGTCCGGAATACCAAAGGCGAGGCCACGGTAAACATGAAGGATTTGACCTCGACAAGCTTCTCCCTCACACGCTGATGACGGTCGAGACGTGCATAGTTCTCGCCGTGGAAATTGTCAAATCTAGCGCGGGCTATATGATCATGAGCCTAGGCTGGGCTGGGCAGAAATTTATTGAACATACCGATGGAACACCAGATCCTCGCTATCCAAAATTTTTGAGTATCATTCTCAGTACCTTTGCGCGACGTACGTACCTGCAATACAAGTCGTGTACGGAGATTCTGCTTGATCACCTGAATAGGTGGTTTGCCCAAGGCCGTTTGACGGTCTAAGGCAATAGACTCACCAGGTACGCTGAGAAGGTCGATGAATTTCTGGCACTTTGTTCAATGTCGTAGGGAAACGTAGAAGAGCGTGAAGTCATATGGTCTGAAAATTTCTTCAGTTTAGGCGGAATCTGGAAATTTAGACGACATGTACCGAGTTGTCCGTGGCGCAATATGCCGACAAGTTCGTCGCGGAGGTACTTAGGCACCGGCCTGTGAGGAAAGTACTCGAGATGCGTCCAGTAATGTTCCTGCAGCACGTATTCTGTGGCCACATCGTCAACATGGCAACATTATGTATTGTGCGCAATCCGTACTGAGATGGGATTTTGAGCAGATCCGCGTCATTCCGAGCTGCTCTGCGTCAACGGGCTGGAGCCAGTATTCCACCTGCTTGTCATGATCGACGAGATAATAGCTACATTCCGCCGGCTCGCTGGCCTCTTCGCGAACATACAACTCGCTGCCTTGCGGGATTTTGCCGTCGAAGTGGGAAAGAAGCTGTTGCACCTTGTTGATACCTTTCAAAACAGCCTCGTAGACTGCCCGACGTTCGATCGTGCTGTCCGTGACGATGCTCAAAAGGCTGTTGACGTAGTACCGTGCGCCCTCTGGATGGGTATGAGCGATCCAGGGGCTCGGAAGCTGCGCAGACATGACCAACGCCACTTTGCCACATGAGCCGTCGAGTTCGTAATGAGACTGCTGAGGGAAGCTAGAGTGGATCCCGGGCGGGATTATCAAGTCTACCGAAGAGATACTGCGGCGGCGAGCATGCTCATGAGAAGTATGACTAGGCAAGGAGATTCAGAACGTACATGTCGTCTCCAGAGTACCGTTTGGAATGAGCGACGGTAGTAGGCTGCACGAGCATATCTTCGGCATAAGCAGGGGGGCAGCCTCTTTCTCGCCGACCCAAACCTCCGAGTCGGTAAGTGTGGTATCTAGAGCAGTAGACATTGCGAGGTTGAGCTAGGGGGTCGAAGAGGAGCGCGAAAGTCTTGCTGGGACTGGAAGCCCTTATACGCAGGATATCCGGTGCTGAAAAGGTCGGCCTTTGTAAACTCCATTTATTGTGACGAACAGGCTCAACGGACATATTGAAAGGCGCGCCGGCTGTACGAAAGAACATCTGTTGGAAACCTGTCAAACAGTCATGGCGCTGCCCTTGCGATGAACGAAGTTCCACTTGCATCGCCCCCGAGTCAGCGAGTCTGTAGCCTAAGTACAGCCTACAGCAAAGGAACTAAGCTTGAGGCTGTTGCAGGCGCAGTTACAATACTGTCACGTGTTGCAGTGACACTGGCTTATGTCACCCGTGGCCGCGCTCCGCAACTCCCCGGCGCTGAGTCCCACAACTCATTTAAGTTCAGCACCATTGCCTTGAGTTGCGCATATATATCATTAGAGCCGCAAAACAACCCAGGTACGTGTACTCCTTGCTTTTGGGAATCAGGGTCTGAAACTCAAAAGGAGGGTAGCGCCCGCGGTATACTTGACCGAATGGCCGGCGCGCTGGCGGCCACGACGGGATATTACTTAATGTTGTCAACAATTCCTGTTCATAACTTACACTTACGCGAACGCCTCTTATGTACGCTCAAGTTGCTCGCCTGTCCGGCTCATCGTATATCTCGCGCCCAAACCGCGCCTTTGGTGGCATGTGGACCTGTCAAACGCCTTTGTACGTCCACTGTGAGCTAAAACCGCGCACACATCCTAGGCTGCAACAGTACTCGAGGCCCTGAATTTCGCACAGTGGCCCATAGCCGAGCATTCCATCTAGGAATGCTCTCCCATACCGATGCATATAGCCCCTTGTTGCCTATCAACCCCGGCTACGTCGGCGGCCGTGATTCAGAGGAATTACTACCAAAAGCCTTACGTTTTCCGTCAGGGTGCGAAACCTGAGTTGTGCCAAGTCTACTCGGAAATCAGATCTCATGTTTCCAGCAGACTAATCAAAATGCGCTCAGGCTCGGAGCCGAAGACTTCGGGACACATGAGCTTTGGTAGGAAGTTCGTCCTGGTGCAAGAACCTTTCTACAGCAGTCTTCGCTCATTTCTACGTCCTAGGTGTCTGTACGGGTCGCTGTGTAGAGCACTGGCACTAGGATTAGGATCCTAGCCTCGTGCGTATTGCTCTGTACGGGCTATGTTTAAGTCGTTAGTCCTGAACGTACTTATGCCACAGTGAATTCAGCCTAAAGTCAGCACCGTTCCTTTCTTCGAGTCATTCACTTCCTCATCTCACCCTTCATACAGGACCTCAATCATGCCTCGATCTACTTCTCCGGAGTTCCCTCTGTCAAAGGTGGAGATTACCTCCCTGCTGCTGCCAACGCCGCCCATACAAATGATGTGTCTTCACATACCGAGGAGACACGTTCAGTTCCTGCTCAGACGGAGACAGCTGGACCCTCCTCCGATGCTCTTAATAATTCCAGGTGAGCTTATATTTGGCATCTTTGATGCATGCTCGATCCTTATGGTACAATATCAGCTCGGGAGCCAACGATGAACATTCCACCCAATTCCAGGAGAAGGAAACTCACGTCGACGAGGAAAAGGAA
Source organism: Terana coerulea (assembly GCA_024811115.1). Taxonomy (NCBI): domain Eukaryota; kingdom Fungi; phylum Basidiomycota; class Agaricomycetes; order Polyporales; family Phanerochaetaceae; genus Terana; species Terana coerulea. The sequence continues at coordinate 20,790 of JAKOGH010000042.1, forward strand.
ATTTCTGATGAGGAAGACAGCGACATAGATGTAGCAGCGGAGCTGATCAAGCTGTGTGTACCCGTTGCCTCCTAATCATTGCATACGAGGTAGAGCTTGACAGACTCTTCTAGGGGCTGGGAGCCTCGGGGTAAACCAACGAGACCCACTCACAGTAAGATTCTCGTCGTGACCGATTTGATCCTTGATTGACTGGTGCCGACTACTATGCACAGCGCCGCCGCCGCCGCCGCCGCCACAGCGACCACCACCGCCACCACCCCGCCCGAAGCAGACGGAGGCTGCGAAGCCTTCCTCTACCTGAGGCAGTAAGAACCATGATTGGTTTGTCGCTGTGTTCAGCCGACATGCCCAAGGATTGGTTGCCAATCAACCAGGCGATCCAGCGTGTCAGTGGTGAACACCTGTCATACTTTTCTTTGCATTCTTCATTGGACCTTGCGGCAGGTTTCTATCCCGAGTTTGGAGTATGAGCGTCTCGTTGGACAGTAGTAGTTTGGCTTGTTAGATAAGAACGGACGTTTTACGGTAGTAGGTGGAAAGGACTACTTTACATTTGTATGGACCATTTCTATATCGGACTCTTACATGTGATTCGCCGTCAGCGTGCAATGGACAATTCTGAGATAGAGCAGGGCAGCATACATTGCGTCAGAAAGGTTTTGAAATGACCCTCGGCGAAAGATAATTGCCTGCATGGTATTACCTCACGTGCCTTCTTGTACGCCGTGTACTGTGACATTTCGGAGCAAAGCTGGGCGGCCATGGCGCTGCAGGCAGAGTAAACATGCAGACTGACCGGACGGCGTATGGTTGTATCCGATGCCTAGAGGTTTCCGACTTCAATCGCTGAAGGTGAAGCAATGAACGGGTGAGATCCGCACCGTTTCCGCCCAGCCTGAGGCGCCGCGGGACACCGCACCGGACGATGAATCCGGCTTAACCAGCTCTGCAAGTGCAATGACACGGGGTTACAGACAACCCAGTTACAGCTCTTTCAGAAATGATACGGAAACGCACTTGGCCCGCGCGGCCGGCGCTCATATACGTGACACTCTAGGAATGGCAGTGCGATCAATTTGTGACGTCACATCACACACTGAGACCATCGCGTTCATGACTTGGTCTGCGTTCCTGCACGTTTACTTATGGTCTGCCTCCGTCATGGGTTTGCACTTACTGTGCATTTGTTTTTGATGCTATGTAATAATTTCTCTAGATGAAAACCGCTCAGAGGATGGGTATTCTAGAAGGTTTCAAGGCCTGAAACTTTGACTTTGCCAGTGGCTCAGAGTTTGCCCCAGTACTGGCAACCCAAGGACTCAGATGCCTCCGTGAAGTACAATCCGAATGCTTACTATAAAGCATATTACCATAATAATCTTACTACGGTGATATCCTGTTGGCATCTGGCACTTATACCAAAGACTTGCTGTACAGAATCTGAGCGCCCCCGAGGCAATGCAGGTGCAGAGGGATACTGCAAATATTCTGAACAGAATACTTACAATATGTATGTACATTAGATACTTGGGCTTTGATAGCATAAAGAATATGTCATCAAGGTATATTGGGCTCTGGGTGCATGGACAGTCCAGTTGAGCACGCGGAGAACACTCTGTGACCACTCAGTCACTCGAGATTGATCGCATTACCGTTTATAGCAGGCTGAGGATAAAAGCGCCGGGCGCGCGGACCCAGGGCGTTTCCGTATCATTTCTGAAAGAGCTGTAAGTGCGCAGGCACACCGTGCGGTACATAATGCAGACGCAAGTGTCACAGGGATGGCTGCGCATTGAGGCAATGCTGTCCTGGACCCTACCAGGGGACGGATGCCCCAAAACTACCATGAGACGTATAAAGAGCTTGGGCGGCACCAGTGGCGGCGCAACTTTCGTACATTGCCCTTTCCCAGTATGAATCGGTGTCTGCTGAAGGTGGGTGAGCTGAACCCGACCACCCGGCATGGGTGCTCATTAATGGAAGTTCTTTGCACCGCAATACTCCTGAATGACTTCTTTCGCGCAAGGCAGTATTCTTAAGTTTCGAGGTCAAAGGAAGTTGGCCTACCATTTGAGCAGTGCTCTGCGGAAGTACAGCTTAAGTCAGAGCTTACTGTGGACCAGTGGAAGTTAACCGAACGGTGGTTCGACTTAAAGTGATCCCTGAGCAGTGGCACAGTGCACTGTACTCAGTACTACTGTCGACTGTGGTCACACCAAAGACAAAGGTGACCAGAGTATGTCGTCCTTGGAATTGCTGCGTGCGCTCTTATGCATCGTGGACGTAAGTGTTTGATACTGCTCGTGGTCGTTTGGAAAGCCGTGCCAACTGGCAGCCGCCGCCGGGGTCGTTATATAATCCAGCGCCATTTGGGCGCTTGTACACCGCCACAACGCCGCCGGCACTTATATAATCGGGCATTTGCCGACGACGGCATCGCGTCACCGTTGTCCCTTCTCAACCTGAACGCAGACCACGTTGGTCCTAGGCATAACGCAACGATTACCTCTTGAGCAGTAGGGCTCAGCGCACTGGCTTGGTTTACAGCTAAACGGCGCCACCCGTCGTACTAGTAATGCGTACTATGGCGCGTGCTCGGTACAGCGCGGCGCTACACCGTTGGCAGTGGTCCTCGCGGGGTAGTAGTACTAGATGTATGGTATGTTCCTGTGCTACTCTCCGATAGAAGGGATACTATCTTACACATTGTAGAGCCAATTTGCGCCCTTTTTTCCATTCTGTGCTGCGCTTCGTGGCGTACATGCTCAAGACCGCGAGCCCTTGTCGGATGACTGAGCGTTATCGAGTGTACTGCTATGCCGCAAGCTCCACCGGCGCAATCGGAGTGGGCGAAAACTTCAACGTGCAGTACAACGTACCTCCTCTCCTCCTAGCTATCTGACTTGGTTATCAGCAGCGTGCTGTGGATATAGGACACCTCTCGCCGAAGAGGCTGTCATATGCGTCTCGGCGGGAAGGGGTATATAAACGGTCAAAGCTGCTCGACTCCCATTTCTTCAGAACAACCCACACCAACCTATCCCCAATGTCTGAGGCTAGCAAAAACGACACACCCACCACCGTCATTGAAGAAACAATGACTAGCGTAACGACGACGTCGTCGTCGTCGCCTGACGCGGACGTCGGAGAGTCTGCCTCTGTCGTCGTCGTCACTTCGCGGATTGAGGCCGTGGTGGATGCGTCTGCCCCCGAGGGCGACGCCGAAGGCTCAAGCAAAACCGATGCGTCGTAAGTTCACTTCGCATGACTGGAAATTGGTACATCATTCCCTATTGCTTTATATCTAGTACGAATGTGGGTGCGACCGAAAGCGCCGAAGTGGGCAGAGTTGACGAGGAAGATGTCGCCGAGAGAGGAGACGAGGGCAACATCGACACCGAACCTGTGCTCACGGAGCTGTAAACATTTTGATTTGTCCAGATCAGCCATGAACTGATTATCTCTTCAGGGGCTGGGAACCTCGAGGTAAACCTACCAGACCTACCGTTCCAAAGCCTCCTCCCAAGCCCAAGTAGCCATGGTCTTCGATTCTTGGAAAGTATATACCCGCTCAAGGACATTCAACGCTATACATTAGTCAGATAGGGCTTTCGGGGCATTAGTTATTTGATTGAGATGCCTGAGGTGGTGAGCTGCATGTTTCCTTTTATTTATTTATTTTGATTGTTTTGTTTTGTTTTGATTTTCTATCCCATTCGGGTTCACAATCAGGCTACAGTGCTAGTGGAATTTCCGTCCGGAGTCCGCTCGACTCTCGGCATGCAGTCAATTGGCAGTCAATTAGCAGTTGATTTTACGTACTCGGTATCATGGTGTTGTACACAAGCCTGTTCATCCAGTCCTCATTGAAGTTAGTTAGAGCTGCTTGCATTTACCACCTTTTATTTGTGCTGTGCTCGAGTGCACTGGGTCTTGCTGTCTGATCATGATGGACTCAACAGTGCCCAGACTCGGAGCCGCTCAAATGAATATGGGCGCTCTCGATGCCGGGGCCCCGGGCGTTGTAAACTTGCCGGCACTTCCCGAGATGCTGCTTCTTCAAGTTCATGTACGCGCACCATTTTCGAATGTGTAGCCTCCAAAGTGACCTGGTCCCTTGAGGTGACAAGATCTACTGTAAAGTCTTGCTTATTTTATCAAAGTCCATTTCACTCTTTCCCTCGGCGTGAGCTACGGAAATGGCCTCTTCGAATCGACTCACAGCCTTAGCGAGGGCGTTCCTGTCACAGCGGAACCTACTTACAATGTGAGTTGCTGTGCTTATCTTGACAGGCGTCCTAGCATCTGACCTGCTGTAAGAGGATAGCCCTCCTTAATTGAAGTCCAGTGCTGTTCAAGAAGGTCGCATAGTAGTCGGCGATTGGTGCAGAGCAGACGGCCTACATGCTTAAACGCGGTGCCATGCCCTCACTGGGACTGTGGGTGTATCGGAATAAGGCAGAATTGCAGTGGTGAGAACGCTTCCTTCCTATTAATTATGTGCTCTTCTTGCAGAGCACTGCTGCGATGCTGTGGGCTCAGGATGCCTCATTGTCAAGAGAGGCGGTCCTACTGAGCCACGCGACAAGATACAAAAGCCTCGCAGACTGCTCACTTTGACTCCACAAACTCGATTACACAGTGTCCATTTCCTCCCTCCCCAGTAAATCCACGATGCCATCTCCTGCCATCGTCACCGAAACCGTGAGCAACACGGAGACCGTATCAGCAGACGCCGTGAATGCAGTTGCTACGACCGCGTTCACCTCACACACTGAGGTTGTGCCAGAGGCACTCCCCGCCGAAGAGGCTCGCGAAGAGCTCAACAAGGCTGACACATCCAAGTCTGGGTAAGTCTGCTTCAAGCAGTACAAGAGGTATATTCTCATTCTACTTGATCTCCAGCTCATCAGAAGGGACCTCCAGCACCAAGGAGATAGTTGAAGATGAGAAAGGCGAAGACGAAGACAACAACGAAGACAACGGCGGCGGCGACGAAGACGTAGATATTGAGGCTATGCTTATAAGCATGTAAGTTTCCACGTGTTATTTTCAGAGATTGTACATTATTTATGAACATTAATGCAGGGGCTGGGAGCCCCGTGGGAGACCTACTCCACCTACCCAACCTGCTAAGCCTCAGAAGCCACTTAAGCCTACGAAGCGAGACTAGAAGGTTGGGCCTCCGTCAATGATGGACTTCAGGCCGGGTCACCTTGCGTAGCGACAATCCGGATTTCATGTTGCTTGTGATCTAAGGCCTCGGCGCATTCTTGAGCAGCTCATCGCTTGGACTGTAACTGTACATACGGGTAGCTCTTACTTGCACAACTTCTTTTTATTGCCGTCTGCACTGGTTTGGCGATGCGTGACAGGTAATGCCGTATTCACTCTCCGGGAGTCCGTGACAGTCCTTCGGCAACGCGTCATTCAACAAGTCGTGGTCGTGGAAGCGTGCCCAGGGTGCGTAATACTACTACAGCTTTACGACCCGCGTACCTGACGAAATGGTAGATGCTAGCACGCGTGATGCAATCGTCGTGGTGTGATACTGACATCTATTCTCATCTGTCAAACTAAATCATTCGACGTATCACTCCTTGCACTTCCTTGCTTTCATGCAGATGCCGCACGCTGACATATGTTAGGACCCTTGGTGGAAAAGAAGAGGACATAGGTGGTGTTAAAGCCGCTTGAAGGGATTGGCGGGCAGTGTGCGAGCCACGTCCCCACTACTGTAAGCCGACATAGAGCAGACTGGACGTTGAGGTATAGTAACTGCTAATTAGTTTCTGTGTTCTCATTCCTGGCAGAATGCCCTTTCTGTCCGACTTACTACCAGTATACCCCGCTGCAAACACGCCAGAACCACTCGGCCATTGACACCACAGTTGGCGCAGCTACGTAGCACACGATTTCACGGCTCGACCACGGCGATTCGCTGCGAAACAAGTAAGCCATATGGAGTCAAATGATTCTATACCAGGCAATTCATCACTCAGTCTGATGACTGCTGGGGCTATGCAAGCGGGCGAAGGCGTAGAGGGCGGTTCTGAAGATGACGGTATCGATCTTGACATTGTAGCTGCCCTTGAAGCTGGGTGCGTTTTCCAATTCGGGCGCCCATGATCATTGCTCACCTTATATTTCGTGCAGTGGCACGCCGGAGATTCGTAGTCAACAGGCACCACCATCCGCAACGACTCAGACGCAAGTGAAGCATTTGAGTGGCTCAAAACGAATACAACCCGCTTCAGACCACGGCAATCAGGCGAACCCTTATCGCGTATTGCCCTCACAGTCTCCCCATGCCGTCGCAGGCCATCGGAAGATTTGCTTCGGTCGCAGGCAACGACACAGCCGTGAGCTCCAATGGTGGTTCATTCCAGGAAGCCGGTCAGCCAATCAACTCTACCAACGAACATCTTCCAAACGACAGAATAACCGGCAATGAAGGAAATGGCAAATTAGCCTTGTATGACACTTATACTGTTACTGGTGAATCATGGCTGATAATTGATGCAGAGATGGCGAGAACATCGCTGGAAAATTACGCGGCGACTCCAAGATGACGGTCAAAGCAGAAGCAGACGCAGCGACCTCTGCTCGTACCACGGACCTATCCTCCGATAACCCCACTTCACAAGCTATCCCTCCGGGACAGTCTTCATCTATGGAGCAACCAGAAAAGGGCCAGGCCGACGCATCCGAGGCAGGTTGCTGGCACGCTAAGCTCCTTCGCTACTGCTCTTGTACTGCGGCTAACATGACATATATCTGATGCTTTTCAGTTCGTGCTGCACGATTTTCTAGCTGTGCCTGGCAAGCTCTCGGCCGCTGAAGGCGCCTGAGAGCTCACAGACCAAGCGTGAACCCAAGCCAAAGACATCTCATCGTTCGCTCTCCACAACAGCAAGGACTATACAGCATCGCTCTATGTATAACCTTCGATATCACTAAACATACCATGCGTGTTTACTCAGCTATCCGTGGCTGAAACGTCTGATGTGTTAATCTGCAACTCGTATGACCAGTCTGCTGCATTTCCGGGGACAGCCCCTCGGCTCTGGTGTTCTGGTACCTGCAGCACGAGAAAGTTCTCAATAACAGCAGGTTTGTATCAAGTAAGCGGGCTAGATGCTCATGCGTATGGTCGTTTCGCTGTACTGTACTGGAAGCCTGAGGCTTCAAGCTTCAAGCTTCAAGCCCTCACGTCTCGGCCGGACCGACATAAGTATAGTGTTCCGCCACTGGCACGTGAGCATGATTGGGCGTTTATTTGCCGCCACAAAGCCGCCGGGTCCTGAAAATCTGCTGCTTGCCGAGATGTTGCTTCGAACCTCCACCTGCACTGTTTCTGAGCCTACCGCGACTTCTCTAGCGCACTGCCGGGATGGCGAGAACGGCGTGTGTCCAGACATCCTTCATTCAAGTCGAGGGGAACCCTTGAAGCTGTTCAGCGTGCATCACTGCCCAAGGTTCCCGTATCTCTCACGGCATGACGACGATCTCCCCAATGCCGACGGACGCTCTACACAACGAAGGTTTCCGCGGTAGGTGGATGTGCTAATTCTCAGTAGTATATACTCATCTCATAGTATGCTTGCTATGCAGCACAGGTTGCTTCGACTGGACATCCTTGTGCTTTCAATGAACGCTTCTATCAGGTTCCTCCGGCGTGCATCTAGAGCTGTGCAATGCGATCCAGGGAGACCGGCGATGGAGAAGGATGGATGTGCGAGCGTGCTGTTGGCGAGAACCGCTCAGCCCTTGCAGTTATATGGCTTGCAGGCATGGACGATGTCGCAACGCCGTGGGTGTCGGCGGTGCCTCATTGCATCAGAGGGCCGAGGCTATCCTGTGATGGCTGGGCGCTGCAGAGATGAATAAGAGTCAGACCTGGGAACACGATCTGCCTCCTACCACTGCAAGATTACCTCCACCGCCCAAGTGAACTCACAGTCAATGGCGTCCACTACCGTCGTTACCGAGACTGTAAACAGCACGGAGATCAAGCCATCTGAATCTGGAGAGAACGTAACCATCACCACTACTACCTCGCAAACCAAGACGGCTACCACTACTCTCACTGCTGAGGAGGCTACCGAAAGCCACAAACCTGTCAATGCATTGGGGTGAGTAAAATTCCTGTCGTCGTTGTGATACATCGGCTGACGCCTCGTCCAGCCTGGATGCAGATGGTTCCAAAGCCGATGACGCCGAGAAAGTCGACGAAGACGAAGAACTTGACGAAGACGATGTAGATATCGAAGAAGCACTCCAGGAGATGTGCGCACTTTTCCTCTCAAACCCTTGGCGTACATTATCTTACCCCGACATTCTAGGGGCTGGGAATCCCGCGGTCCGTCTTCCAGGCCCACCGCCCCGAGTTCCCATAGTAAGAAATCAACGCAAGCGTTTCATGTCATGCTGACGCCTCTTGCACCAGGTGTTCGAACCACCTCCAAGCCACCGAGGCATTAGACTCCGTCGTGGCATCCTTGTCATGCGTGGACGTACCTTCCAAGCATCAGCTTTTGTATGGCACATGCAATTGACTGGATTCTGGTCTACAGTAGTGCGTGGAAGAGCGTCTCCCATCTCAGTTCTAGTATGACATCGTCCAATTGGATCCTTTAATACGTGGTGGTTGTCTCCCTGCATACTCGGAATACATGCGAACTCGCTCATCAAAGCAAAGGGCTCGGCCTAGACCGCTGATCGCCTGTCCTTTCTATACAGGGTTAGCTACGTGCTGTTTGCAAAAATACCTCTGTCTCGCGGCAATCTACCTGCCTATGCCTTACATGACCTGCTCGGTGCGCGCCTCTTACCTAAATGCCGCCCGAATATATCCCTAAGAATGACGTGCAGGACAGACAACATCACCGGGTTGTACGGCAGGACGGCCGAGTGTGATCATGCCAACTGTCCGATAGTCAACTGGGCTATGTTTCCATGCCAGAACTGTCAGAATGCCCTAGATCTGCATTAGAGGACCCTTGGCAGGAAAGAATTCGCGGCACTGGTTCCTCCTCGGCTCAAAACGTATAAAGCCGGAGTAGTCTGGCTGGGTCGTAAGGCTGGAAGGGCCCCTCATCACACAACCATGGATCCCAGTCCGAGTCCTGGGGACGATACTCAACGCAATAGGCAGCCCTCCATTAGTCTGCTCGAGAACCCGGATTTTGGACGCGGACATGACATAGCCCTTCCGCAGAACAATAGTCGAGACGGTTCAGCGGAGTCCCAAGAGCCTGTCGCCGTCGCCGTGCGAGTTACCGACCACAATGGAGACGCATCGGCTACAGAAGACTTGAACAACAGGCAGGTTTTTGTTGCCTGCCGCATCGCAGGACCCATCGCTGACTCCGAGCAACGTCAGCTCAACTAGAAAGGGCCAAGGCAACGACGTACCGGGCAATGCAAGTGCTACGTCCCCTCCAGTAGAAGAATATGCTGGTGAGGGAGGATGACGATGAAGCCGAGGCCGATCTGTATGATATCCTGGCTGCAGAGTGCGTCCGCGCATTCAGTTGCGACCATCGAGAGAATGCCTAATCTCAATCGACCAGAGGGCTCGAAATCCGTGGCAGGCGCAATAACCCGACAGTACCTGCGCCTCCGCCAATAACAACTGCCACTCCCCGTCAGCATGCCCCAACTCCGTCGACCCCACCTGTTCAGGAGAGCGCAGGTTCAGCGTCCACGCCCCGCGCATCTGAGCCCCGGGGTGCTGCCGTCGGTCCGTAACTGCGCATTTTTGCGATAGTATGTCTCTTACGCTAACCTTGTAGGAGCCGTAGGATCCGACTCAGCAGCCTATCCTCCGGCACCGCTGGCTACGGCAGGATATCAGCAAGTGCAGCATGGAGCGGTTCAGCCAAACGGCTCTCCACTCCAAAAACAAAAAGACTGGCTTGTGGTTGGTGAGTAGCGCTGCACGAGCACTGAACGAGAGCTAACTCACCACGCCTTTGTCTCTCTTGTGGATGGTCGTCCCGTTTAGTTGCACGATCTTTTAGCCATGTGTGTCGAGGTGTGAATGATCAGCGTCCTTTGTATTCTACGCTGTTCTAAGCCGCAATGCGGCCGCGCGCGTACCCTGAAGGACACGCTAGCCGACGCACGACCGCTTCGGGCGAGCTTCATGTACGTTCCCGCGGCAGCGACCACGCTGGTGCGCCTTATAAATGATGTCGACGAGCACGGAACGCGTCCGATGGATTGCCCGCTCGCGCTCAGGGTGCGCAACGAACAATCAGGCCGCGGATTGCCGCTGGCGTTGCGCTCCGTGGTCTGCGCACCGCCCTGAGATCGCGGAGCCCGTAGGAGATTCAAGGTGAGGCTCGCACAGGGCAATGAGGGGAAGCGGGAGGATGCTGTGGTAACCAGATACAGTCATCGCACCCGTCAACACACTGTCACTCTGAACTTTATGACGGAGGAGACTAAAAGGCTGTAGCGTATTAGTGCCTGTGTGGGACGCGCAGGGTCTGGATTCATAAACCCTGAACCGTCCGAGGGTATATAAAGCTCATGCGAACAAAGTGTGTCGTTCAGCGAATCCCACAAACTCACCCACATACAGCCATCCGATGACTGACTTTGATAAGACCACAAACGGAGGGGCCGCTGACCCCAGCGACAAGCGGGGAGACGAAGAGGAGGCTGCCGCCTCCCTGAATGTTACCACTGACTTGAAGGACGCTTCCTCTGCCACTGAGGAGCACCGCGCTGAGGTGACGATCGTTGAGACCACCACCACGACCGCGACGGTGGTCCTGGGAGAAGACGGGGCGACGACGGTCGTGGAGACAAGGTAAATACATCTGCTCGAAGCCAAGGGTCGATCACCGTTGCTGAACCAACTATTCTATATTTTAGTCAGGAGACGGAGCGCACGGCAGAGGTTGCGGCGGCTTCTGGTGAGGTCGACCTCGGCGACTTCGACATCGACATCGAAGATGTCCTGAGAGAGAGGTGAGCACCCCGACGACTTCGGGGTTGGCATGACTGAACCAAAGCGTAGGGGATGGGAATCTCGGGGCCCTCCAGTCAGACCGAGCGAATCCAAGACCGACAAGTCCAGGTCGACGCAGCCGCCTCCAAAGAATGCCTCAAAGACAACTCAAACCCCCGGCTCGAGCAGCAGTACGTCCAAGCGCACCACTACCCAACCGCCCAAGAACCCACCGACTGCATCTAGCTCCTCCCGCAAGTGAGTGCAAATTCTTCAGGACACGCAGGACGCCGTTTACTTACTTTCTGCGCCACACTTGAGGTGAGGCTAGTGCGGCTCCCGCCAACGAGGGCGGCGAGGATGAAGCCGGCGCGGACGACGGCAACGGCGACGACGATGACGCCGCCAGCAACGCTGAGCCCGCTGAATAGACCCCCATCGCCCGCGTTCCGTGAAGCAGTCCTCCGAATAACCGCGCGCGTAGAGTTCCGGACCTGCGTCGTAACTTTGCTCGATCGAACCTTATTCCAAGCGGTGCTAGGACGCCCCCGGCCGTTGACAGTTGTTACGTAGATCACTGCAGTGAATGGAGAACGCCTTGCGCAGCACGCCTTCGGGTAGCTATCATGGGAATCGCCTCAGAATTTGTAAAGCGTCGCTGCTTGCAGACGTCCGTATGGTTTGGGGCGCACGAGCGTCGGGGATGTGCATTTCTCGCAGGGATTAATGCGACATGTGTGACCCGAAGCACCAAGCGCAACCTTGTCGCATTTGAGCTTGGCGACGCCTCCAGTGCTAAGCCTGATTAGGTGCATATGATTGAGAATGAAACATACATTCGTATTCGCCGCTGCAGCCCAGACACTGTCTATAGTATGAGGGAGGACTGCAGAGTCACATTACACGTACACCGTAAGATATAACGCACTAGTTTGCTAAGATTACAGCCGCGATGAGCGCACCAACGAAATCAGATAATAAAAGATACGTTACAAGCACACGTCGTATTTTCAAGCAGTGGTCGACCCATTTTCAAAATTCGCCATGTCCATGCTGGCTATTATGCCCATGGGCACTGCCGCGCCCATTGATGCTGTTATGGCCACTTGCGCTGCCAGATCGCTGCTGCATGGCTCTGAAGATCCAGAGTTCCTTTCTTGACCCGAAGCCCAGAGGTCCGGCTTTACCCAAGGGAATACTCCCGTTGAGTTGGAACCCCAGCGAGCTGAAGTAGCCGAGGACGTAAGCAGCCATGACACTCCTGTCAACTTCGGCACCTGCGGTTGGGGTAGCATGAGCGATGGGACACAACGACTGGCGAAGAGGACGAACCACTGGTATTTTTCCTAACTTCAATCACGAATAGACCGTCCTCACTCGTCCGATCTGAGGCAATCTTGTGCGGAAACATGTTGCGCAAATTGTTTGCCAAGCCCTGTGCGACAGGAAGCGGAGCGTCCAGGAGTGACAGCTTGCTTCCAGACTGAGAAACCGCGATCGTGAAGAAGAAAGGCATTTTCTCTTGCGCTGCTCGCATGAATATAAGCTTTGCTGGCTTCAGCGAGCGGTCAGTGATATGCTTTTGGGGAAGCCGAAAGGTGTAGTACGAACTGGGTTCCCCGTACTAGTCGTCGTCAGATAACTGTATCCCTAAGGTGCTATCCAGTCAGGCTCAAGCCAAGCGCACAATAATGTTACACTAACTTCGTTGGCTAAAATGGCATATAATGTGCATATCATTCGCCGCGCACTGACAGTTGCCTCATTTTAGTACAGTACAGTTGGGATAACTATGCACCTACAGATCGGAATCCGTGCCTGAGCTCGCCCAAGGAGTGCCATTGAAAGTTGCCCGGAATGTTGTGTCGCGCACTGATACGCTTGCAACACCGTGAGGCCACATAGGTAACAGATGCTCCCGCAGCTCATCCGCGGTGTGCTGCGAAGCAACACCCTCTAACCGAACCTCGTTCGAGTTAGGAATGGTAACGAAAATATGTTCTGCAGTTAAAATTTAGGTAAGTTGCCAAACACTTCCATGTTGTAAGGCATTCCACACATACCGGGAACGAATTTGGGAATCGAGTTGGCCCGAGGCCTACTCATCGACCCCGTTCTCTCGCGCGGATTGGACGGCGGCCGGCTTGATGTCCGTTGAAGCAGCGGAGGCGCCGCTCCCATAGACTCTGACCGGTCATGGTGCCTCTTCTTCATCGCAGACTTGAGAGGTTGTGCCTTTGGGTTGGGCACCGACATGGACTGACTCCTCCTTGCCTTGGATGCAGGCTCCGGTGGCGGTGGAACGTAGGTATTATAGCGATGCTGCTGGTACATATTCAGAGCAGGTGGGGGCAGCTCTCTTTCTCTCATGAGCGCAGAGGGAGGCGTATTTCTGTATTCCGAGATGTAGGGCATTTGTGCCCATTGCTCAGCTGTCCACCGAGGGGGTGGCTGTGCTTGTGCTTGCATTGGCACTGGTCCAGGTACATAGTATGCGTTTGGGGGTAGTAGGCTCCTTGCATGGTGGTGGTTGGACAGATAAGAGGAGTAACCAGTCAAGACGGGAAGAGGGACGATCATCTCGACTCTGAGTCTAATTCCCTGCAACTGTGCGGGAATTACGAGGCGTCTAGAGGACAGAAGACCTGCAACGTGTTGAGATGGGAGCCAGATTGGGCGAGCGCATCAAAGCAAAGCATGGCCGGGCGCTGTGGGCAATGCTGGAAGGTGGCGGGCACACGACGAGCTCGAGTGGGAAGGTAACGACGGCGAGCGAAAGTACGGCGATGACGTTGTGCACGGCGTCGAGATTCACCATGGGCTCGGACGAGATTTGAGCGCGTAAAGTCTGCTGACTACTGGCGCCTTACGCGAGATTGAACCCGTCCCCAGCAAGTCATTCGGGACTCGAACCTTTACTCTTACCACCGCCCTCCATCCCTTCCCGAAATGGCTTCCACCTTCTTCCACTGGATCCGCACACCAGCAGCCCGGGAATACTTCTTCAGTGAGCGCCGTTAGCACTGGCCCCGAGATCATGCAACTGAAAGTACAAAACAGGCACCCATTTCTGGGGACCGGTGTGTCCCGCAAGCTTGCGCTCCTGAAGTTATAACTGAAGCTGAAGGCAGGTTGCGAACTGGGGCTTGCCTCTGGCAGCGTTGGCAGACTTGAAGAAGGATGAGGAGGTCATCTCCGGCGCAATGACCACGGCTTTGGCCAGCTACTCGTGCGTTGTGCATGCCCTCACACGATGCGTGATATACTGACCTCAACTTCCGCAGAATGGTCTTCATGCGTTTCGGTATGTTTCTATGCCACTCAAACATCTGACTTACTGACCTCGATGGTACAGCGTGGCGCGTACAACCCCGGAATTACCTACTCTTCGCGTGCCATGCCACAAATGCTACGGCACAAAGCGTCCAGCTCGGTCGTTTCGCGAACTACTGGTACGGGGGAGGTAGAGATGCCAGGCATCCAATCACCTCAGCGGTCGAAACTGCGAAAGACGAGGTGGAGAAGGTTGCAGCCGCAAAGTAATCGTACCATTATCTCGTTAGACTATGCTCGCTGCGTATATCATCCATATCTTACATCAATGGATACCATCCTCATAAATACGGAACATATCCAACACGACTGTAGCGCCACGGCACCGCTTCACCAGAACCCATCGTCGGCGTCGCCTTTGCTCTTCTTGCCGCCCTTGCTCTGAGACAGAACCTGGCGTTCATACATTTCTGCAATCTAGATTCACGCAGGGTCAGCCTTCTGGGAAACACACAAGAGCGGCAGAACTCGCCTGCTCCGGCCCTGTTGCGTCATCCGCCGCCTTATCCTCCCTGATACGAATGAACCTGGGGAATCGAAGCGAAATGCCTCTTTCATCCGCCTATCCGGAAAGGCGTTCAGCGTCAGTCATCATACATATAAGGACCCTTGGCGTACCAGTCCTTGTGCGGCCGTGTATATTGGGCTGAGACTCAAATCCGCTGTTAGGACCTCCCATACGATCTTGGGCTCCAACCAGACATCCGGTTTCGCACCGCCAATCTTGATGTCTCCTCGGGGCTTCGTCAGCTCGAGCGGCTGCAGGGCCTCGTAGTGGGACTGCAGAGCCTCGTCGCTGAAGCCGGTGCCGATTTTGCAAATGGTCTGGTACTCCTCGCCGTCGGCGTCGTAACAGGCGAGCAGGAACGCCCCGTAAACATTTGTGCGCTTGCCCTTGCCGTAGTACGCGCCCACGACAACCAGGTCTAGGGAGTCGCCCACGCCGGCAAGGTAATCTTTCTTAAGCTATACGGATATCCGGGTGAGCGATCCTAGGATGCGGGACGAAGAATGGTAAGTTTCGTACCTTGAGCCAGTTCACGCTGCGACGGCTGGGCTCGTAATGGCTTGCTTCGCTTTCAAGCATCTTCACCATGAGACCCTCGCATCCATCCTTGACGGACTCCTCCAGGAACGTCTGAATCTCTTCTGTCGTTTCGCCGTCGGAAGACTTGGCAAATGCGAACTCGCCTTGCACTTCCTGGAAGTGCTCTCTCAAAAGCTCTCTCCGCTCTGCCAGTGGTTTGTGCAGTAGAGACTGATGAAGCATTGACATTTAGTCAGTATCCCAACTGTGAAAAGACTCACCTCGCCGTTGAGATAGAGTAGGTCAAAAGGCGAACAAGGATACCCAGACTTCGATGTCTTCCACCTTGACATCTTTCCGCTTCCGACGACTGAGGTCCTGAAATGGTTTCAGTTGTCCTGTCTTCCGGTCAATTGCCACTGCCTCCGCATCCAAAACAAATGACTTCGCCGTCGACTTCACACACTGTATAACAAGTCAGACACTGCTGTGTGATTGGCCCGGCATACGCACTCGTGGAAGCTGTTCCATAAGGTCAGGATACTTCTTGCTCATGTCTTCCGAGTTTCTGCTGAAAACCGCTACTGTGCCATCCTCCAGCTTGTGCACCTGAGCTCGTTCGCCGTCATACTTGTACTCGCACGTGAACTTCTTGCCCTCAAACCGGTCGAGCACCTCTCCGATGGCCTTCGTCGGCTTGGCGAGCATGGGCTTCAAGGGCACACCCGGCGTGAGTTTGCATCGTTCCCGGAGCTTCGCTGTGCCAACTTCGAGGAGCGCGGGGACGACCAGGTCGTATGACGGGAGTTCACTGTACACGGACTTGATGACCTCCGCCGCTTGCTCGAGCTTCTCCGCCAGCTTCTCTTTCGACTGTCGTTTATTAGCTTCACATAATAGATACTAAGTGACGGTTACGATGGTCAAACAGCTAGAGACAATACCTTTTTCCTGCTCGGCCAGAACAGCGGCGTGCGCTAGCGCCACCAGGACAGTTCGCTCTGCATTTCCGATACGAAGCTTGCCTTCCAAGGAACGAATAATGTACTTCGCCTCTTCTCCTTGGCAAGCCGCCAGCAGCTTGGTGATAATGGACACTTTCTTGTTTTGAGACTTTGATAGGATAGATGAGACTCGGGATGGATGTGTGACATTCTGACAATGACTTACAGAGTGTCCGGTGCTGGACGCGATCTCTTTCAGGTTGCTGAAGACGAAGGGGACGGTCAAGGGCTTGGGCTTGAACAGCGTCTTTTGGCTGTTCTTCGAATTCTTTGCCACAAGACCAAGATCTCCTTCTTTCTTCAAATCCGCTTTGATTGTGGCGATACTACGACCGGTAGATTCCCCTATAGCCTTGAGGAGAAGACTCTCTCCAATACCCAGTTCGACTCCGACATAGTCCGGGCACAGCTGTTATTGCTGAATCAGTAACGTTAAGGGTAACGTCAAAGAACCATCGCGTACACGGTTGATGCACAAATACACAGACTGCAGTAAGGACTGGGTATCTGTCGGAGCACTGCGCTGTATCACAAGCGTTAGGAATGCCGTGAGCAAGGCCGTCTTCTCTAGGCGTTTGGTAGTAGCTTCGATTAAAGCGAATACTTTGGCTAACGCAGCGTATGGAACACTAAGGCGTGCGTTGGGCTGAGTGGACGTTGTAGTCAATGTACTGAAACGTACGGTTGTCCCTCTTTCCAACCGCCTTCGATGTCAACTTGTTGCGTTCGTGCCAGTGCGGCTTCCGCACTAAAAAGTATTCAGCAAGAGCCTTCACTGGAAGACCCAGAATTTGACTAACTTTCTCGCTGCCTCCTCTTCTTCGATCTCCGATTCGCCTTCAGAGTCGAGCTCCTCTTCAGGTGCCTCGTCACCACTTGCTGCCGCAGTTGAACTTTCCGCCTCATGCTCCTCTTCCGCAGCTACGGAAGCTTTAGCCTTTGCTTTCCGCATTGGCTGGTTCTTTCTTCATAGGTTTCCCCTTCACAGCTTTAGCAGGTGGGGTCCTCTTTGCCTTCTTAGCAGTAGCTCGTCGGGGTGGTATTGGCTCTGAATCTTCATCCTCTGACGCTGGAACAGGTTCAGGCTCAGAGGAGACTGCAGCGCTGTCCAGGTCGGGTATCCGAGCTTCAGCTGAGAACAGTGCTCAGAATCCGTTTCGTTCGGGAAGTGTTGAATGACACACCTGCATCCTCGTCATCAGAGGTCACGATGCGACGTCTCTTAGATTTTGGAGGTTCTTCGGAGACTGTGCAGCTACGTCAGAGCGTACTCAAGCTGAGGGAATAAACTATACCTTCTGGTTTCGTCGGCACAGGCGACTGCTTTCGTTTCGAACTTTCCCCTGAGATAGGTTAGAAAACGTGGCGTTTTAGCAGACAGCACGCGTACCTGGTTTGTCTACCTCCATGCCATCATCCTTCGTTTCTTTCTGTTTGACCTCTTTCTTCTTCTTGTTACCCCACATGGCCTCCAGGCTGGACTGTTGTGGCGGCGCTGCTTTCGTTCCTTTAGGCATATCGAAGAATTTCCCTGCATTGGCACAAGTTCAATATTTCAAAAGCGTGTATAATGAGTCGAAATACCCAGAGTTTGCTGCTTTGACATACGACTGGAAAGGAGGGAGCGTTGTACGCGAAGAAGGGAGAGCGTGTGAGTCGCGACGACGCGTCGTATCGCAGCAGTCATGCAGCAAGGTCTGATGGGCGCCGGTGACCCAGGAGCCGCCACGGTCACAGCTGTGACAGAGCGCGAGCGCACAAGCGTCTATTTTATGTAGCGCTTGGGAAAGAGCCTGGCTCGGCCGGCGAACTCCGGGCTGTACAGTTTTGTTCCGGGTGGCTTGCGCCCAGTCTCTCACGTACCAGACTAGTGTAGCGGCCCCTCGGAAGACGTCTCAATACCACCCCGCCGCCCTCAAGAACAACATGGCCGAGCAGGTGCGTAACGAAACTTTGACGTCGTAGGGCGAACTATTGACGGCGCGATTCATGGCCAATTTTTCAGATTGAGAAGGCGTACCAGAAGCAGCACCTCTTCCAAAACGCGAAGATTCGCGGTGCGTATACGACGTGTTAGAGAAGGAGGCATAGCGGGGGACTCATGAAAGATGTTGGAATTTGCTGTGGTATCTAGGTGGAAAGAAGGTTTCGACTAAGGAGAAGCGGTGGTACAAGGACGTCGGTCTCGGATTCAAGACTCCTTCGGAGGCAGTCAGCGGCACATACATCGGTACGCCTATGCCTTTACTCTTGAATGCATTCCCTCAATGCTAAAAGCAGTCTGAACGCGCACAGACAAGAAGTGCCCATTCACTGGTGATGTCTCCATCCGTGGCCGTATCCTGACCGGCCGTGTCGTTTCTACCAAAATGACCCGTACCCTCGTCATTCGTCGGGATTACCTTCATTACATCCCCAAGTACAGTGCGTATGAAGGAACATCTGGAGCCGCGAGTAGCCACTTACTTTGTCTATCTCCTCAGACCGTTACGAGAAGCGTCACAAGAACTTGGCGGCGCATGTTTCGCCCGCATTCCGTGTCGAGGTCGGCGACATTGTGACTGTTGGTAAGTAGCCACTTTGGACTACACTTGGAGTGGTCCGCTGAATTCCGTCCAGGCCAGTGCCGACCATTGTCGAAGACTGTCCGGTTCAACGTCCTGCGGGTGGCGAAGAACAAGGCGGCGGCGAAGACCTTCGGCAAGTTCTGAACGGATTCTTTGTAGTCCGTGGTCTGAGAGGGGCGAGTGCTGCGGCAGCGATGCTATGTGTTTTTATTCTGCTTTCGTACCCATGTTCTGTATGCATGCATCAAAATAACCATTACGCCAAGCACGGATTCGTTTGGATGCGCTCTTGCAATACCATGCGCTGTGAGGGCATGGTCTAGAATCTCGGTTTTATGATTCAAGAGTAGCGTCAGAGCGGAATCAGTGTAGATTATAATCACAAAGCGACCAATGACTGACCAATGGCAAAGTCCGAGCAAACATCAACCAACAAGGAACGCATTGCATGTGTGGTGCTCGAGACCTCTTGGCGTCCCCCAGTCGCTGATTGTCTGTGTTAACGACGATCTCGACGACGGCGACGACGCTTTCCACGACGCTCAACGACTAGGACATCCTTACTTGACATCTATTTCATCCTGTTAGGAACCCACGCTTACATCGCCGCGTACGCCAACTAAGCCGAGACTTTGGCCCAAGCTGGCGCCCACACTTCTCTCCGTATTCGCCTCCAGGCTCTCGAGGTCACGACCGCAGTCTCCTCAGCCAGGTTCACCCTCCTCCTCATCGCAGGGCCTTCCCATGGGCCAACAGCAGTCCAAAAAGTCCAAGAAGAGTGGGAAAGACAAGGAGAAGGACGCTGACTCGTCAACGCCTCCTGAGGCGACCGACGCCAATGATTCCACCCCGGCAGGCAGCCTCTCGCGGGCAACTGCAACGCCGCTCGCAGGTTCAGGACCCCTGGCAAATGGGGCACATCCAGATGTACCACCTATACAAGTCAACGCCCCTGACGGCGGCACCGTCATGCCCAACGGCAGCGGGTCAAGACCGCCTGGCGATTCACCCATCACCAACTCCCCTAACCCGACACGCTCAGACCCTACGTTGTCCTCGTCACCGTCCTCGTCACCAGTCGCTGGACATAAGCCGGCGCCGCTCGATATACCTGTCACCCAGACTATCCTCGCAAACTCATTGTCGCCCGCGGGGGTGCCGACTCCTGGCTCCACCAACAGTTTCTCAGTCGGAGACGCAAGCTATGCTGGCAACGGCGGGGCTCTGAAGGGTGGAAACAAGGGCTATACAGCTCGATATTGATGACATGATTCAACGCTTGCTCGATGTTGGTTACACCGGCAAGGTCAGCAAGTCCCTCTGTCTCAAGAACACGGAGATCACTGCTATATGCCAAGCTGCTCGAGAGGTATTCCTCAGCCAACCGACCCTCATCGAGCTCTCGCCGCCGGTCAAGATCGTTGGTGACGTTCACGGGCAGTACTCCGACCTCATACGACTGTTCGAGATGTGCGGCTTCCCCCCTGCCGCGAATTACCTGTTCCTTGGCGACTACGTCGACCGGGGTAAACAGAGTCTCGAGACCATCCTTCTCCTGCTTTGCTACAAGATCAAATACCCGGAGAACTTCTTCCTGCTACGAGGAAACCACGAGTGCGCGAACGTGACGAGAGGTGAGCGCTTACGTACCTATCTGCATTGTTGATGCTGACGCTTTCATAGTTTACGGCTTTTATGACGAGTGCAAACGGCGGTGTAACATCAAGACGTGGAAGACGTTCATCGACGTGTTCAACTGCCTCCCAATTGCAGCCATTGTCGCTTCGAAAATATTCTGCGTACACGGCGGTTTATCACCCTCGCTGCATCACATGGACGACATCAAGCGCATACAGCGACCCACAGATGTTCCGGACTACGGTCTGCTGAACGATCTGCTCTGGTCCGACCCGTCAGACACGGCAGCAGACTGGGAGGACAATGAGCGAGGGGTCAGTTACTGCTTTGGAAAGTCAATCATCAACGACTTCTTGGTCCGGTACGACATGGATCTCATATGCCGAGCGCATATGGTCGTAGAGGATGGCTATGAGTTCTGGAATGATCGGACGTTGGTGACGGTATTCAGCGCGCCAAATTACTGTGGAGGTACGTCTCGTTTCCTTTAATGACGTACGTCGGGTTCCTGAATGCCGCCTGTAGAATTCGACAATTACGGTGCATGCATGAGGTATGTCGGTGTTGTACATGCCTAGCCCCCATCTCATTGTTTTGCCACAGTGTTTCCGAAGAGCTGCTCTGTGCGTTCGAGTTGCTCAAACCTCTGGATGGCCCCGCTCTTCGGAAAGAAATGACCAAGGCTAAACGGAAGAGGTACGAGATGTATCCTATGACTCATGTGGCGTCTGCTTACACAGCCTTAGCATGATGGCCACGACGACTTAGCTGTTTACCTAAATTATTCGAGGACTTATACGATTATAGTTTCGAGGAGTTGGACCGGAGCTGTGCGGTTGACTGGGCTGTCGACTACGCGCAAGTTTGTAGGATGTGACTGTGACAGACCAATACGAGGTCAACGCGGACTATCATCTCTCGGTCTCGAGGATACCTTTCTCTTCTCATTTATGTCCTTCTATCTCGCGCAGGTCCTCCGTCCCATCTTCGCATCATCCTACCGCGCATCCATTTCCACTCGTTCCCACTACGCAACCTTCCGCTGTCTTCATCTCTGTCCTGCATCACGTAACTCACTCGAGGGCATCCGTCTCGTGTTTTTCTATCGTCGATCACCTTTACCTTTGTGCTATAGCTACAACTGTTCGAGTACTCTTTCTCAATGTGGTTCTCCGCATGCGAATACCTTCTTTGCACATCACCTTCTCGGGATTCATCAGACATCCAATATACATATAATAATATACGCACTATATCTGGATACACTGAGAAGTGTAGAATGGAAATTGATATGCAACTTAGTTTGAAGTATGACAAACATTGGATCTGTACGTATACAGAGACAAAACTAGCGTCTCCGTAGCATATCCCAGGCAAGAACGCCGAATGCCACCACAATCGCGCCCGATCCAAGGAGACTCCAGGGTGTGACAGACTGAGCACCATCTCCAAACGCAATATCAGAGAGGAAGACAAGGACTATCGTAAGCAAGTTGCCCACGGATGTCACAACCGGACCCCATAATCCCAGCAGAATCTACAATCGACGCCAATTCAGCACAGCGGACATAAGCGGAAAGAAGGGAAGACAGACCATGAGCCCGGAATTGAAGATGACCCCGCTCAGAGCAATTCCCGCTATTACTGATATCGTCGTAATGTCGGTCGGTAGCCGGAACGGTTCCATTCCAGTGTAATGAAGGATAGGGAGCGGTATCCAAAGTAGGACAAGCGTGCACACGCCAATAGCAGATGTAAGGGCGTTGGCGTACAGCGCGAAGGGCGGGGGTACACCATTTCGGGTTTATCGAAGACGGGCATCTCTGCGAAGTCTTCTGCTGGGCCTACTATGGGTTCGTACCCCCAGGTATCGGTTCTACCTCTCCATCCACGTGGGTCGGTAGCGCAGCGCACATCTTGTATAGGACCTGGTAGACTCCGTATACAATTGACGCGACCAGAGTGAGCATGTCTCCGACGAAGGCTGCCTTGGCCGCCGCAATCTGGACATCCGTCTCTTTGTCTTGTGGTTTGCTGCTGCTGCCATAGACCACGGCCGCGGCACCAACCGTCGCGAGTACGACGGAGGCTAGGCGAATAGGCTCCCATTTCAACCCAAAGAGCTTGACGGTCAAAATATACGCGAAGAAGGCGTTCGTGTTCCAAAGCGCGGTAACATCGGATAGTCTGCGGTGGATGCATACAGTCCATTAGTTCGCGTGGGATGCACAGTGAGAGTAAAGCCTTGACGCACGGTGCTAGTGTTACTGCTACGAACCATAGTAAGGAGGGAACTGCAACTGAAACGGCAAGGATGGTGACTAGACGTATGAAGCCCCAGAGCGGGAAGGAGTGAGACTTGTCGAAATATGTGGCAGATATATGCTCTGAGAGTGCAAATCGAAGACCTCTATAGATGGCGCGTGGAGAATCCTTTGAGGTAACCGTGAGGAGAAGAAAATGTAGTGGACACATTATCGCAAATGCGGAGTGTACGATATAGCTGAAGAATTTTCGGTATTGAGAGTGCTCAACATGAGCGTTGACAGATAGATACTCACAATACAAAATAGGGTTTCCTGAACCCGAGATCGGTTTGAACATACTGCATGAAGAGACTTCAGTAGCGAGGATTGAATTGAGTCATCAGAGTGTCGTACCTGAGTCAATTCACTCTCGACCACGAAGGCGACTAAAGCAAGGACGAAAAGTAGTACTGCCCATTTTCCGCCTGCAGGCGGGTGGGCAAGATTAGACATGTGAAGGCCGTAAGAGTAAGGATATGGTGTTCAAGTTATGGTGTAGGCTTCATCGGCGGTCTGGGTAAGAGTGCATGTAAGGCTTGTGGATGGCTGTGGGCGTAAGAGGAAAGCTTGTTGCCGACCTCGCCGTAATGATGGCCACGTGGCCACGTTCCGCACCGGCGCCGAGGTCCTCTCAAGTGTTCAGCTCAACACAAACGACAACGTTCACGAACGGTCCACCATGTTCCGCTCACTCCTAGCGTCTTCAAGGCCTCTGCTGACTCGCTTCAGAGCTGCGTCACTTCCCCATACACATGTTCACCCGCACCCGCACCCTCCCACTCATGTTACGCTCCCGAACGCGCAGGCACCCTTCCTCGCCCGGGGCATGAAAGTACGGTCGTCGGTCAAGGTTATGTGTGGCGGATGTGCCGTTGTGAGGAGGAAGGGTCGCATTTACATCACATGCTCAAGGAATCCTAAGCACAAGCAGGTGCGTCTTAGTCTGTTTAACGGCGGTGTATATCAATCAGCTCACAATATAACAGCGCCAGGGTTAATATGCCAGAAATGCCAGCCCTCTGCATGCCTGTAGGAAATGTGATAGTTGACCCCACACACCTCCGCCACCCTAACGCGTCCACATCTGAAACTCGTATCGAACATCCTTTTCCTCCTGTGCTACCTCTGGCACGCTGAACCCGACCCACGCCTGAAGTTCCTTATGGGAACTCCTCGTCCATACACTCCCCATGTTCTCATCCGCCTTTTGGAATTCTGGGAGGAAGACATCGCATTCGTCGAAGGAAGGGGAAATGATCCGTGTCAATAGGATTCTATCGACATAAGCAGGAGATGTTGGAGGTAACGCGAGGGTTTCACTATATAGAGTTGCGCCTCCAATGATGAAGACGCGAGCTGTCTCGAGACCACCGTTTTGTTGCGTTCCGAGGTGCGCAAGAGCAGATTGCACGTCGCCGTGCAGACTCGTGGGCGAACTCGTACCAGAAGGTAGCCTGCAATGCAGGTCTTGAGAATCTTGGAAGACATGAGTCTCAGCCTCATACTTACAGCTCATAGCTCTGGTTCCTGCTAATGACGGCATTATGTCGGTCTTTCAGGGGTCTGAACTTGGCTGGAATGCTTTCCCATGTCTTCCGGCCCATGACTACGGCGTTCATGCTCGCCTCAGGTGCATTTGAAGTAACGCGCGCGAAGTACGCCATCTCTTGAGATAGTCTCCATGGCAGACGTGAACTTTGACCGATGCCGTTTGAGAGGGTTGCTGCGACGATGAGCGTGAGTCTGGTCATGGTTGTGGATGGTCTTGCTAGGTTTGAAAGGTTTGAACGAGTGAGTACATCGAGCGTTTAGCTGTGCCTGTACGATGAGGCGTTCAAGGGTGCTCAAAGCTGAAGCGCCGAAACAGTCACCGAGACCAACAGCCGGCAATAGTCAACATGTGTAAAACCTGTTGGATTTGCAGGGTATTGATAGGCATACATGACACAGAGAACCGAAATGTCATTACAGAATAGCTGCAGCATCACAGCGTAAGCAGTTAGCAGGTCGTACCTCACTTCTTCTCCTCCATTTCGACACTGCCGTGGTCGATGGGGTGGTTATACAGAAGCATGCCGGGGTTGAAAACATTCAGCGCATATGTGGCGACAACGACCATCGCCCCATCAAAGACATCTGCAGCAAGAAGGTCAATACTGCTCGGTATAGCGTCAGACATCATCGCTCACTGAAGTACACTCGCGTCCTCAAAATCTTGCCTCGCCAGCCGTCGCCAAGCTCCGCGGTACGATAGATAGACCTATACATATAGCTTTGAGTACCGTGCGGAAAATCAATGCTAGATGAAGCGTACCGAATCAACAGGAAAGCAGTGCTCGTGAGAAGACCAAGGAACATGAGCTTGAGACTTCGATCCCAAGGCCGACGGTCCACTGCTGTCGCAACACTGTCCCTGTTGTACTCCTTTCCTCGGACGGGGCGGTCTTTGTTGAACCTCCAGAAATATTCTGCGGCACAGGCGGAAAACACCAATAACGCAGCTGGGGCCGAATGGTGCTCAGAGGTCATCGTGGGGGTGTGCACATGTCCGTACCTAGTTGAAACACAATTCCCGCTAGCATGATGTTGGCACCCTTCAGGTTGGGTGAATCAGTCAAGAGACAAATGAGGATACCATTTTTACGCACGAGATTCTCCCCAGAGAGATCCTTCGCATCAGCTGCTACACCTCCTCCAAGGCCCTGAACAACCAGAGCAATAATATCCTGAGTAGCTATCAGCCATAAGCGTAGATCAGCGTCCGACTTCACGTACGCATGTCAAAAATATTCTGGAGTCTAGGAAGCCCATCAGTATCATACCGTCTCGTAGATTAAAGAAATGCGTACACCACCGCGGGGTAACTCTGCTGTAGCGGATGCCCAAGGTCTCCGTCATACGCGTGAAAATGATGAAAATTGCTGCCAGTAGAGGTGTCGGCGCCAGGATGGTCGCGACGATCCTGCAAAAGCCGTTGTGAGCGGTGTAATCGACCTAGAGCTGCCAAGGCTTACTGCTGAGTAAAAGCTTGGTGGGAGGTGACATCAGTACTGGACTGCAGTCGTCCCACCCAGCCAATAACCTCGCCAGCCCCAGATAGACACGCTGTAGGTATCAACCACCAAAGGCGATAGCGTATTGCTGTTACGAAGTGGAGGACTGGATTGATAGCAGGAGTTAGTAATTCACGTCCAACAGGAGGTATCGCAAGGGATCACTTACAAGTGGAAAGGCCGAATAGAGCAACGAACGTGACGCATACTCCCTTGATTGGAACGTAGCCATAGGGAGAAATGCTATTGATATCAGTAGGCACAGCTCGGGCTGTGGCTTGCGAGGACATCGTCAGCCAAGTCTACCCTAGCCGGAGGATGCGTACAGGACGTACAGGAAACGGTAGGAGACGACATGGAGGCAAGAGCAAAGCATGCAAGACGTCGATTACGCTACCAACAAGGAGCAACGATGGCGAAAAACTTATGTCGCACTAGAAGTGGTACGTTCTTATACCCTCCCCAGAGCTTGCTGAGCGCTAGTGCATTCACGAGAGACCGGCATGGATGACTGAGTGGTATCCGTCGGCAAAAGCTCGAATGCTAGACACCCGCTGGACATGTTGCTCTTGAATATTTCGAAGTTCCCTTGTAATCCTCGCGCCCTTCATCGCGCCTTTTCTTTGTCGGTTACAGGAAAGTGGTCGGCGGGCTGGACAAAACTTCGACGGCATATCCCAGATAGGGCATGATACGAGCAATCACGAACCTGCAGGTTACTTAAGCTCAAGCTCAAGCTACACCATAGTCCCAGTCCACTCGCCGAGCCGACTCCTTCCGAATTTGCGAGAAATAAGCGACAGGCGTGGTGGCGCCAGTGTGGGAGTCCATTTGATCGGCGGAAGAAGACCAGAAGAACGCAGTGCAATTGAAATGACCTGAAGCCGAGGTGCGGCGGTCAGTCGAAGCCTTCGCGTGCAGGTGGGCTTTGAGCTTGTTCGAGATGGGTATCTCGAGACGCTATCTGCACCGGAGGTAACATCCGGAGAAAGCTGTAGAGCACAGGCTACGTAAGACAGGCGTTCTAGCCACAATGCAGCCTGCACAGCAATCAGCAACCGTGCATGTTATGATGAGCTTAACTCACATATTTATCTGGCTAGGGGATATGAGAAAGGCTTGCAGTGCCCACTTGCCATATAGCTGAATACTACTTGCCACACAAACTTCCGGGCTCTGTAGCACTGTGACTTTGGTCTACATATCCGCGCGACCATAGCAGCTGGTAAAGCCAACCCCTCGACTCCGCAGTGTTTTGAGTAACGTGGAACATTTGCTTATGCACTGATACGCTGGCAAAGGACGTGATGATGGTCAGAGCAGAGTTTCAGGAAGAGACGCCCGGCGTAGTGGTCCAAAAAGGCAAGCGAGAGAAGCCTTTGCCAAATAGTTACAAATAGTCACCGCAAGCACACAATTCAGTGCAGACAAGACAATGTAGGAAACAATGGCGTATGTGCGGCGAATTATAGTGTCTAGGCCTACAACTGCACATATTGCGTCTACTACGTAGAGCATATATGAGGACTACGAACGCTGCGAAGGAAGGTGTCAGACACGAATGAAAGAGATATCCCGGAACATTCCCCAGATGACAAAATGACAGCAGAACAATCACGAAAACATGACAGGATCAAAAGCGAGATGGAAATCACTCGTGGGACGAGCGGCCAGCGGAGCTATCTTCAAGATCCTTCTCATTGTTGGTCGAAACTTCCCGCTCGTTCTTCCAGGTATTGCCCCGGCCAAGGAGGAGACCAGGGTGGAAGAAGTTGATGGTGTATGTGGCAAGAGTGATCATGCCACCATCGAGGACATCTGGAGAGACCTATCAGCGCCTGATGGAGTAGATGGGAGACATGACTTACTGAAGTAGACCTGCGTAGAGATGATACGGCCATTCCAGCCATCTGCGAGCTCGATTGTACGATAGACGGACCTAAGGACACAGTCAGTACGAGCAAAAACAATCGTGACTAGCTGATCGCACCGAATGAAGATGAAAAGACTGCTGAAGGAAAGGCCGACCAGCATAAGTTTTGTGTTGCGGTCAAGATAGCGTTCCGAGTCAGGCTTCTCGACGATGGACCTGGCCCTACGGATAGGGCGGTTCCACAGGAACCGAAGGATAAACTCAGTAGCAAGAGTCATGTAGATGGTGATAGCGGCTGTCATATGCTATTAGTGCCAACAACGCCGACGGACAACTGAATGCTCACCCATTTGGAAGACGATACCAGCCAACATGATGTTTCCCACCCTACAAACACGAGGCTGAGATATTGACCTTGAGGCAAGATGAGTGGACATACCTTTGCTGGGTTGCGTCCCTGGTGTACCGCTGCAGAAGCACCTCCACCGCCCACAGCCTGGATGACAAGGGCAATGATATCCTGTGCCAAGTATCAGGATACCGCGATAATTTGACATGGGAGAAAACCCTTACACAGGTCACAAACACAATGGTGTCTTCGAGAGAGAAATGCGATCAGCACAAGTAAGGCCGTATTCAGAAACCAAGACATACACCACACCGCACTCAAGCGGCTGTACTGAGGGCCAAGCCGAGAGATAAGCTGGCCGAGAATAACGAAGTTCGCAGCAACCAGTGGGGTTGGGGCAATGATCGTTGTTGATATTCTGTAGCCGGAGATGGGGCTTAATTGACAGGATACTGGCAGGAGCCGAGGGAATTACGTACTGCATAAGGAAAGGGTCGAGCAACGGAGGATTCTTGCTGGACCACAGACGAGCACTCCATCCTATCACCTCTGCTATGTTGGCGAGCACGGCGGTAGGGATCATGAACCACAGCCGAGTGTAAATGGCCTCTCCCAAGTGTATGACTACAATGCACAAGACGCTGTGAGCGATATTCTCGGATCAAAGATTGCAATGACTACGCACTTCCGGACAGCCCGAACAACGCGACGAACAATGCGCACACCCATTCCGTTGGCACATAGTGGTAGGGCGTGCCTCCAATAGGTACTGGGTGCGTCAGGTGAGGGACCTCTATTGGAAAAGCCGCGGAATAAGCGCGGATATAAAGGCAAATTCTGCGATCGCCAAGCTTACGAGTGCCGTTCTGCGAAGAGGACATCCTTTTCAAATGAGCGTAAGCCCGCCTCCGGTGCAAATTGAAGTTGGGGGAAGAAGGAGTGCGAGGTGGAAAGGGTGCCAACGAGGTCGTGGTTGCGGTATAAGTACGCGAGATGGGCTGGGGGCGTCTGTGCTGCGCCCGGTGAGAAGGTGTAAGCAAGATTGTGAGGGTCCGAGTGTGCATGTCGCACTTTCGATCGTCTCTCCCGCGTTCGGCTTTCGCATGGTCTGTCGTCTATCCACCGTCCCTGATCCGAGAACCCCGCCGCCTCAGTACGATTCAGGTACGCGCCCGAAAACGGGAAACTCCAGTGGTTGTTGTGCTGATCCACGGAGACTACTCAATGCGTGCAATAGCCGACAGTCTTCTTGGCCACAAAGCATACAAATTGAAGGCCGCAGGAAGCGACTGATATGAACTCGCCTAATGCGTCGTGAGCTCGATTCTCCACCGTCGCGCAGTAGAGCGTGGATCCCCGACGTCAGCGGTCGGTCAGTGGCCTACAGGATAACCCACGTTTGCACCCGAACTACACATCTTTGGTCCAAGAACAGGAAGAATCGTGTGAATTCCCAGGCCAAGCACCGAGGCTAAGTTACTCCTTGCGGTATGTAGGGAGTTTGTAAGGCCATCTAAGAATGTTTCCACGTTGAGCCATGACCGAGAAAGAATCCGGGGTGCAGGATGTTCAGGGTATAGGTGGCGAGCGTGACCATTCCACCGTCGAGGACATCTGTGCAGATCGTCAGAAACAAAGCTCGATCTGGTAAAGCCGTGTGAAACATACTGAACAGAACCTGGGTAGAGATAATCTCGCCATTCCATCCATCAAGGAGCTCGATGGTGCGATATATCGACCTGTTGGCCAGCCTTCAGCAACACATCGGAGCGGCTAGCTGAAGCGTACTCACCGAATGAATATGAACAAGCTGCTCATCGATAAGCTCAACAGCATCAGTTTCGTGTTCTTATCCAGGACTGTCTCATCCATAACAACCTCCTTGCGATGAGCCTTGCTGAGAGGACGCCCGTACAGGAAGCGCAGAACAAATTCAGACGCAAGGGCAACGTAGACGGTGATCGCAGCTGTGTAGCAGTGTCAATGACAGGAGCGGGTCTTTGAACTGACGGTGAATATGGCCTACCCATCTGAAAGATGATACCAGCGAGCATTATGTGTCCGCCCTGGCAAGAGACAAGTTAGTCACTGCACCGAAACATTGCAACCAATGAGCGTACATTTGCGGGATCCTTGTTCTTGTGCACAGCATGGGATGCCGCGGCACCACCAATCGCCTGTATCACTAGCGCGACAATGTCCTACGGGCTATTGTGTTAGCCTGGGCACCCCACGATCCAGCGGCTCAGCGACGTACACAAGAGCAGAATACGATCGTGTCTGACGTGCGAAAGATCAGCTATGGCTCTACGCCGCCAGCATACTAGCAATGCGACGGCGACTTACACCATTTCGCGCTGAGCCGGCTGTACTGTCGGCCGAGCCGTACAATCAGTTGGCCGAGAATAACAAAGTTGGCTGCCACCAGAGGCGTAGGGGCAAGGATAGTGGTGGAGATTCTGCGAGCCAGTGTCAGCACACTGCCATGACGTTGCTTTCATTGTACTCACTGCATAATGAACGGTGTTAGAAGGGTCACGTTTAGGCTCGACCATAGTCGTGCACTCCAGCCGATGACCTCGACGATGTTGGCGATGACCGCGGTCAGCAGCATGAACCACAACTTGTAATGCAAGGCCTGGACGAGATGGATAACTTTAGGAGCGCATTAGCGGGAAGCTTATAACAGTATCAAGGTAAGTACGTACTGCCACTAAGAGCGAATAAGGCAATAAAGAGACTGCAGACCCATTCTGTGGGCACGTAATGATATGGCGACCCGGCAAAGTGACCGGGCTGTGTCGCAGTGTGGCCAGCTTCAGAGCTATTAATGCTTGTTGAATGAATGTAACGTTTGGACGGCGCACCCGTTGTATTCATAACGACGGAAATGAGAGAGACAGGAGGGAGAAACAAAGAGAGTTGCGCGAGAAGCTTGTCGTATCTCGCCTTCTCTCTCAAACCTTTATAGCCCTTCGCATCGCATATCCATAGTCTATGCTGCCGTCTCGCATATCTTTTGGATGTGTTGCGGCACCAGGCTGCTGGAGGGACGCGGCGGCCGACTGAGGACGAGAAGCACAGGAACGTCAGCAAGATTGCTTGAAGGTTGCTGCGAGATATTGTCGCGGAGGCCGGCGTTTGTATGCCGAGCTCGGCATGTCCACAGCCCGCTGGCCACGGTCCGGGACAAGGTGGGGGTTCTGCGACGAACCGCATAAAACATGCCACGAGTGAATAGCTAACGTAACACCCCGTGGGTGTCTGCATCTGAAATGGCATTGGTGCTCGGTTCTTCTGTGAGTCGACCAGTCAGATCAAAAGCCTGCGGCTTATAAGGACAACCACGCACCCATTTTGTATGATTTATTCACTGTATGTAATAATACATTCGACAGTATTCTTGGTAGGAGTGTTAATAGCAGCATTCCTGAAGAAGTTTGCGCCACAAAGAGGTTCGCATCAGCGTCTGGATTTATTCCATGCAATGGTTATCAAACCAAATACAGAAAAGTTCGACCATTCGTACAGCAACAAAACCCTTGCGTATTCTTGAGTGATTAGGAATCATGCAGCCCACTTCTTCCACTCGCTTCCTTCGGGAGGCTTAACCTCGACGTTTCCCTTGCGAACTTCATCCCAGTTGGTACTGAGAGTCGTGCCTCCGCTTTCAGAGTAGCTCTTCATCATGGCGCGCCGAGTATCGTCATCTGCATCGGCAAAGAGCTTCTGGAAGAACTCGTTCACCGTCGAGTCACCACCGACATTGGGATCGTCATCGCTGTTGACTGGCTTGTCTTGCTCGAGAATCGTGGAGGTGAGACGGTCCCAGTTCTTGCGAGGTTTCGCGGCTGCGCTCGGTGGGTTTACCGGCGTGGCGGAGGACGCTACACTGGCAAAGCTTGCAAGTACTACGTAAAATCAGGTATGTGGCCAATATAAAGACTTTGACAGGTACAGCATACCATCGGGACTGTCACCGACGAGAGTACTCCATCTGCCCGGAGCCATCTTCACGAGACGCATTTCCACCTTGACCTTCCCAACCGTGTAGTCGCTTTTCTCCGGGTCAATTTGACCCTTCAGGGGTTCAAGGGTCAGCTCCTTCTCTCCATTCTTATAAACTAACTGCGACGCCACATAGCCAGCGTCAGCACGACCGTGTAGATGGACGAGTGGCTGCGCGTACCGATCGTGACTGGAATTGTACTGAGACTTGAGCAGGGTCGGCACCCTTGTCAAAGACTGACAGCGTCAGCTTCTCGTCTGTCTCGTAGAACTCGTGCCTGCATAACAGGTTGAGTAACACTCGACACATCTGCATGAGATGGGGGCCCACACACCTAAGAGCCGTCATGTTCAAGTCGAGATGTCCGGGGTATGTGAAGGGAGCAAGAGTACGGAGAGTGGCTGCGGTAAAGCCGCGGCTTTTTGTATGTAGGTGCACTGCAAAGCTGTTGTATTAGGTCCTTGCATCGTGTACGAAGTCGATGGCCAGAAAATGACAAGGTCGAAACTTCTAGACTCTCCCACGTGGTTGTCACTCGTCCAAGCAAGGTTATGTGACAGGCGTGTTGTGACCAAAAGTGTGGGGACTACCGACGTCATGTTCACTCGCGAACGAGATGGCTGCACAAGAAGCATCCAACCAGCAGCTGCTTCAACTTGGACAAAGAGACTCTGTACGACCCCAGAACATCCATACTCATAGCTATGTCGGACACGCAACCGCTTCCCAAGGCCTCATTGTACTACTACAAGGACTCCATCTGGGCATCCATACGTGAGTCTCTTCACCGTTTCGCTATTTTGCAGTGCACTGACAGTACGAAAGCGCTCCTTGCGCTGTAGGTGATGCGCCGCGATCGTAGTTCACAGCGCCTCTGATATAGCTTGGCAGAGAGGAGAAAGGATACGGTCCTGACGAGGTAGACCTCAAGGAGGTGGATCTGTGTGCGTGAAATAAGCATCGCTCGACGCGTCGAAGCTGACATCGATCTGTCGTACGCACAGCGAAGGGCGAGAATTTTGCGCCATCTTACCTGCGTATCAACAACAACGGTTAGTGCGCACAAAACCGATGCCTTCGCGTAACACACCCTGATATCCTGGTTGGATAGCCACTGTGCCGACTTTGGTAGTGCCTCTCGTGACTACCCTCGACCCCGATGTCGAGAGTCGCTACAAGGCAATCAAGGACACCAAGGTGCTTCGCATTCCCTCAAATGCGCTATCTCAATCTGACTGACTCATGGTGCTCACAGGCAATTGTTGAATTCTTGGACAAGTCTCGCTCTACCTTCTCCCGCACCCACAGCACATCAGCCGCTCCTGCGCCTTCTTTGTCACCTGCTACAATCGCATTTTCGACGACCTCCAACAATGTCATTGATCTGTTGCATTCCGAGGCAGCGGACCCCAATGCTTTGCTGTTCATGAACGCTCGCGACGATGCGTCGCTCAAGCAGCTTGCGGAAACGCTGAAGCCTATTCTCGTAGCCAAGTGCGACGCATTGGACAAGCTTCTTGACGACAACAAGAACGCGGAAGTCCGCGTCTCGGAGAAGACGTCGCGGTTCTGGGAGATGAAGCGTGTGGCTACCAGCATGATCCTCGATGTGCTTGAGGATGGCGACAAGAGCGAGACAGAAATTGCCGAGGACGCGAAGAACAAGCGTCGCGAATATTTGAAGGCTGCCGGCCAGGCATGGAATGGCGTGAAGGAGGTATTGACGACATTGTCCAAGGAGATCATCGGACCGTACGTCCTGGGTAAGTCGTTCAATAGTTCATCTTGCACCGCCTCACTTACCATGCCACTGATAGGCGACCAACTCTCTATCGCGGATCTGCACCTTGCCGCATGGCTTTCGCGCATTGCTTTGTTGTCCGGTGCTCAAGCCAGCGACGACGGCAGCACTGTTGTGAGCAAGCTCGAGGCGCACGTCGGGGACTCGTTCAGTTTGCCAAAAGACTTCTCAGTGGCCGAGGCTAGGCGGCGCGCTGGTCTGCCGGCAGCGAACATCCCGCCTACTGAGCGACAGGCTCGCCTCGCTGCGTTCTGGGATGCGGTCAAGGAGAGACCAAGCTGGAAGAAGATCTATGGGGATCGCCTACACTAATTCGAATCGATGTGTCGACGGACGCCAGCAGCTGATAAGTGGAATGACAGGAACACTGTGTAACAGCACATCAATGAATATCATCTAATAGGGAAGAAGGAGATTTTAATGCTCGTGCTCCGACATTACCTATCGTGAACGCAGTCTTGCCCTGTTCTAACAGAGCTGATCAGTCAACTCCGGTCTTTCACGCGCCGGTCTCACAAGAAGCGAAAATGCACGGTTTTAATGGCAAGGTCTGTAGACAGGACAGGACTGCGTGTAGAAGATACCACGCTATCCTGGAGAGAACCACGGTCAGTATACCCCGTAATTCACACCACCTGAACGTTGGATCCGTGAAGCTGGGAACACGAGACTGCGAAGCGGTGGTATTACGGACGGAATGGAAATCAGACATTTTCTGCGGAAGAGGCACAGCCCATTCAGAAGACTCAAAAAGCAGTCGTTGACAGAGTTGATGACACTGCCACAGGTACCAAATGTGCGCCACTACTACTACGCCTACCATAATAGGGATTCGTGACTATGTCACGAAGCGCGAAGGATGCAACGCAGGGGCCTGCAGTCCCAATTCTCAAGAGAGAGAAAAACACTCAAAACTGATTCTACAGCAGTTTGCGAATCACTGGACCGCTTTGATGCGCATCTCAGCTCACGAACGGTGTTTGTCCTTGGAGCTCGGCAACGGGCCAGACGCCTGACGGGGCACGCTGGTTGGACGGGTCTCGTTCTGTTTGCTCTACTCCAAAAGTAAACAAAGATCTTGGGGAGGGGAAAGCGGCCAGACGGTCTAATGTTTCGCAAACAGCTGTAATGGCCTACATACTATGTGTCTCGCCGCTGAGCAGCCGCTCTGTGTCGGGAGGCAGTGTATCATCCATACTAAACGATTGATGAGAGCTCTGTTGTGACGACGTGACTGAGCGGCTCCAGCGAGTAGCGAAGTCACCAATATCCGAAGGCCTGTTGTCGCCAACCTGTTCAGCTTTCCTCCATCAACGGCTTAGCGGGCACGTTCACAGCCCCGTCACTCTCTCTGTTACTTCTACCACCCTCTTTCGACGCTATACGTGCCCTTTCGCTCGCTTTGGCTGCTTAATCTTGCGGCTTGGACGCTTTCCCCTGCTAGGCCCACGCTGGAAGGAACCCCTTTACTGGCCTTCTGGCGATGAGCTTCAACCCCACCTATTCACGACCTGCTATACAAGTTGATGACTACGGAGATGCAAACAGCGTGCATGGGGATGACTTGGACGTGAACCGTAGCCTCGCCAATCGCACTCCCTTTTACGCCGCCTCTTCGTCCTCTTCCACCGAGATGAACTCCCAAGTGGCCGATAGACCCTCCCAAAACGCCGCTTTGATGTACCCGCTGGCCGCGAACAAGTCGAATCCCTCCATTTGCTCTACGGCAACCGCTACGCCGATGCCCTCCAGGACGGCATCCCCACTATACATGCAGGACGATGCCGGCTCGTCGTGCTCATCCGACTCTGACGACGAGAACGAGCTCGAGTCAAGACTACTTCCAAGCTCTCATCGCCGTAGCTTTTCTGCGACTACCGCACCCCGGTGGTGGTCGAGTGGGCCGTCCAGGAGGCGACGCAGAGACATGTCGGACCTCGGGAGCTGGAAATGGGCGTTCAGGACATATGTCCTCCCGTTTATTCCAAAAACACCGCTTACTATAGTACGTGATTTGGCCTTGTCTCTACGCTACTGCTCTAACCATAGCAATCTTCAAGCTATTCACTCTGCTATTATTCATCGCGTTCGCCATTTCGCTGACGCACCTCATCATATACCTTTGCAATCCTGATAAACAGCCTTTACCATGGCGCGGATACTGTACGATACCTAACTTTTCCACGGAACCTCCACCTCCACATCTTGGACCATACGACTCATTCCCTATCGCACCCCCCTAATGGGACATTCACACCCACATCCTTCCCGCCCGACAATCTTGAAACCTTACCCCCTGCCGGTATTTTTGTCGGAGTATTCAGCATGGACACTGGGTTTGAGCGGCGCTCACTCATCCGTTCTACCTACGCAAGCCACCCGCGAAGCAGGAACGGAGCCGGCGCTGGCGATGGTGGGATGGGAACCTCACGAACTGTTGTTAGGTTTGTTATGGGAAAACCTCGAAAAGACTGGGAACGGAGGATTCAGCTCGAGATGGAAAGTGAGTCTGTTCGGCTCCTCCCAGGATATTTTTTCTCATCTTTTACAGCATATAACGATATCGTTATCTTGCCGATCAAGGAGAACATGAACGATGGCAAGACCCAGGCGTATTTCCAATGGGCAGCTAACGGAAGCTGGGTTCCGCCGCTCTATTCTGACGACTACGTCTCAGTGCCAAAGAACCTGTCATATGCTAACAAGACCATTGCTGCACCACAACTCGCCCACCACGACCCCATTCAAGCCCATCAAGACTCGCTGACGGGCAATCCCAAACCCTGGGTTCGGCCTGATTTCATCGTCAAAGCAGACGACGATTCCTTTGTTATGCTGGCTGAGTTAGAAGCGCACCTCCGTGTCGAGCTACATGGAGGCCCACTGCCCCGTCACTACCCACCGCCTCTCCAATTGGTCGCACCTCCGGCGCAACCGGGGCAATCAACTGTTTACCATCCGCCCAACGACGATCCAATGATATATTGGGGCTACCTCGTCAAGAACCGTTTTATGGCAGGAGAGCTGTATGCGCTTAGTCATAGCCTTGTGGATTGGGTTGCAAGCGACCCTGCTGTTCGTGACCATGTGAGAGGCGCGGAAGATCAGGTTACCTCGTGGTGGATGAAGTGGCATCCTCGAGCCCAGGATATCCGATGGGTACGAGAGCGGTGCTGGATATACGACCATGCGAAATCGGGCACTGTGTAGGTCTTTCCACCACACATATCTGCGATGAGACGCTGATTAAGTGGACAGATATGCTCGGGGCTTCTTGTTCCCTTCGGAGGCTGAGCGTGTTCAGCAGGGAATCTTGGCGGACTTGGAGCGCTGGAACAAAGCGAAGCAATTCTCTCTCACTGCGCAAGACGGTGGTGGCGAGTATGTTGAGGTCTTCGGGTCCACTGCTATCACTCCTCCGGCGTGGGTGAAGTCCACGGTCGCCACGTTCCACGAACGGTACTCTCCGCCAGTGGACAACTTGCCCATGGACTATAGTGTGGAAGCACTTGTTGAGGGAACGGAGATGTCTAGGCTCACGAAACGTATGTCAATGTGGACGGTCATTGCTAATTTGCGGAGAGCTGACTGTTCGACAGGGAATGCTACTGCTATGGACGAGGCCTGGCGCACCCGCGAAGGCAGAATCAAACGGTACAAGGGAAAGCGTGTTGGCGGAACGATCGTTGTCCACTCGATCAAGAAACATATGTGGTTCCTTGAGGCTGCGGCAGCGCTCCTGGACGGCGACGACTATACCGAGGTTGAGCTCGCTGCGCTCCCGCCGCATTGATCCTTCATAAGCTTCGCTGCTCATTCTGCTCTCGTGTCGCACGCTCGTTTGCTATCGCTACTGCTTCTGCTTCTCCCAGGACAGTTCTGTATCTCGTTGACTGCATACCAAGCTCACATATATCCTGACCGCGCATCATTACTAATCACATGTCCCTTGTATATATCCTTCCAGTCGCATTATGGCTGGCTAGATACATTTCATTTTTACTCGACTTTCAAACCATAGTTGCAAGAGACACGTACACTTCTTCACTGGTGTCAGACTCCAGCATTCTGAAATTAAAGACAAACATCATGCGCCGTTGAATTTGCCGCTGAAGTTTGCCATCGCGCAAGTCCTAACGGTATGCGATCGTCGTTAGAGCTTACGGCCCTTCTCATCTTCTCATGAACGTTTGAACCCGTGGGCCGTGGCCGCAGATGGTCATAGCTAGCGGATGTAAACCCCATGGGCCCATTGGCGGAGGCTTTTATGCCGCGCGCGGCGCGGGGTTGACTCGGACGAGACGCGCTCATTAGTGGGCGTGCCACGTGCAAGGTTAGGGCAGGCGGCGCTTGTAGTGACAGCGGGAATGACAGACGACGCGTCGCCGCTGTGCTCGATGTTGCACTTCGTCCCGACGACGTACATCCACCATGTACGCATTGGACTACGTTGCACCTGCTTGATTTCCTGCCGCGCTATGCTGTCTGCCCTCAACTTCAAGCTCACAACTGTACCTTGCAAACCCCAAGACGCCAGAAGACGCGACTAGTACTGTGTCTGTCTGCCTCAAAGCTCGAAGTCAAGCTCGGCAATCCCTCCAGACGAAGCCGCAAAAACGCCCAAACAGAACACGGAAGATGTGTGCAAAGAAGATGGCTCCAACCCCATGTGAAGAACATACATGTATTGTGAAGTATTATATTTCCTTCACAGTTTCCACTATAAGTTGTACGATGATTGTTCAAGAATTAAATGAAGGGACAGAGAGTGCGAGCGATAGCAGGGTCGATGATCAAGAAATGAAGGACAAGACAGCACTATCAAGAGCAAGAACATATGTGACAGCAAGACGACGCGACAACTAAGACAAATGTACACGCGAATACGATAGTAGCAAGAAATAAGAAGACGCGCGCGAGTGTTCAGGCGGATGAACGGTCAAACCAAGTCGACCAGCGGAACGCATGCTGGAACCGACGATAGACGTTATCCAGTTGTCGAGTGAGCTGCCGAGACTGCAAGCGTGCGGAAGACATCAACCATCTGCAAGCTTCGAAGAGCGATTCAACTTGTGCGCACCTGAGAAACCAGCCCCGCCCTGAACAACTCGCTATACCCCACGAAACCCAACGCATACGAAGCAGCGCGCTCAGTGGACTCAGCATCCACCGCCAGAGACTGCACCGAAGGCTGCTGAAGCAGATGAGTGTTCAGTTCGAGCAAGACAACAAGGGACGCACCGAGTCGTTTGGCCAGTCATACATATCGTCGTAGGACTGCGAGCTCGCGCTGTATGCGGTGGGAGAGGTTGGGAAAGTCTGTTGGGTGAGAGGTGTTGGTCAGTCAAAATGGCCAGTGTTGCGAGAGGCGGACCTCGATGAGCTCGACGGGCGCATCGCGTTCGTGCAGCAGGGCATACGGAGAAGACGACGGCCAAAAATAATACACGTCGTACTCCTCGTCCTCGTCATCCGCACACGAAGAAGCAGAATATGGCGGCCAGCGCTGTCCTATGGCGTCGTGTTCGGACATGGCACCACGACCGTCGGTTGCGAGTAGAAGGCGGCTCATTGCTGCAGAGTGCACGGATGCCAGCGAAGAGTGGGCGAGGAGAGCGGGAGGAAAGGCGAGAATGGGGTGTAGGTTGGAGCCATCGCCAGCGATTTATATGGCCTGGCTGGCCAAGACACCGGCTCATTACGCGAAAGTGCCATAAAGTCTATCACGGCACGGAATCACGTCCCAAGTTGGATGCGGAGAGTCAGCGCGCAACGTCGTTTAGCGTGGGTTCGTGCGTGTATGGCAAGACCTCCGGAGCCGCGCCCGCCAGAAATCTCGATGTTGGAGTACCTCGTGAAGCTCTAAACCTCAACAAGCTGCAGCGTGAGGTCCTCGCAGCCCTTGAAGCATCCGCAGAATCCGTAGATCGAGCAAGCGTGGAAGTCTGACGGCACAGAACGCATCAGAGCGGGATGCGGCGACGTCAAGGGATCAATCGCGAGCTCTCGGCAACCAGGCGGTGAACTGCACGGTGAAAGGCATCCAGTGTTGGAACCTCAGCGTAAATTGGATTCCTGATGGATGTCTGGTGCTTTCTAGGTGTCGAGCTGTGCGCGTACGGACCACAACCTGGCACTACACGAGGATGCTGCCAGTACGAGCTGCAGCTGAACTCCTCGAGGCCCAATCAACCCTGACGACTGCGAACGAACTACCGCCTCTCCAGGCGGGCCCTGCATGCCATCGCAAGTCACATTCCGCCGTACGACGCCTTCTTAACCCACAATGCCCTTGCACACTGGCCACGCGACCAAGACTTGCCATGCGTGACACAGTGTGACAAGGGCGTGTGTGACAGTCACTACTGTGACATAGAGGCGTAGTACGGCGGGACGGCGACTTGCAAGGCGGCGGATGCCTGGTAGAGAAGTGGAGCCACGGCACCCGTAATCGATTGCTGTTATGGGAGGCGTCTTGTCAGTGCGCAGCAAAAAGCGGAGAAAACAGACGACGTACCGTCTTCGCCAGCGGACGTAGACCCTGCGGCGATTGGGTACTCTGTGCCTTCAGAAGCAATGCAAGGGGCCTAGCAGCCAGCTAGAATTTATCCAGAGGAGTTCTCTGGTGACTCTTCTCGATATTGAGATGCCAATTGGCATTTTCCTCGCGGTGGCCGCATCAATGGTCGTTCGGGTCGTCCGGAGGGTGTGCTGCAAGACTTCGGCTTCCAAAGCCAGCCATCAAAAGCAACGAAGACTGAAGAGGCCTCAAGATGCAGAAGAACGTACAAAGTGTGCCCGTGTGCCTTCACAGCCTGATTGAACCGCTGGATGTCTCGCAAAACTTTTTCCACCACATCTGAGCCCCTATCCACCTCATCGCCCCTGTTTGCCTCGATATCGACAATACGAGCCGCCCTCAACGCAGTGGAATGAAGCATGAACCCATGGGGCCTGCGGCAAGAGGATTTGAAGGCGGAAGAAATCGGCGAGTGCGAATGACAACGTCTCGAATGCAAGAGAAAGCCTCAGCCACCCAGCATCGTGATTCGTCTACGGATGAAGATTCTGCTACCCTTGCGCGTGAGGAAGAAAGCAGACACCGTTCAGGGCCATGCTTGGAGGATGGTTGAACGTCGCCAGTGGTGCAGCGGCTAGGGTGGTGGTCGGAGTTGAAGAGCCAGATTGCAACTTGGCCCGCCGTCCGCCTCGCCTCACCATTCCCAATTGATCGAGCGGCTCACCCTCTCCCACTCTGCCCGATCGCATCCCTCCCAACCCCATCGTCCGTCTCTGTCAGACTCATCCTACCTACCTCAAGACCGCCGGGAGAAAGTCCACTGGCGACTTGTCCACCTCTGGAGCGGGAAGACTTCATAGACTGAAGAGAGATAGCCTGTTTGGTCCACCGGAGGACGCTCCTTCTCACTGTAACCTCACTGTGCTTCTCGATACTCCTCTGGAACACCGTTGTCCGTTCCATATCCGCCTTTCTCTCCTAACTATACAAGACCGGGTCATGATTTCACATCACTGGACGGTACGCCAGCCTGATAAGAATAACGAGGATCTGCTGCCACAGATTTTGCGGACGCTGCATTAAAGGTGAAGTATCATATCGTATCATCTTTCTGAGGCCTACAATAAGTATTCATCAATACCACTTAGATCTTGGCCTACGGAATAAACTGCAAGACAGCACCATAGCTGGACCTCTGTGAATGGGAGTTGCCAAAACGCTGGTTTCCTTTGGGTCTATTTCGTTTTCCGTCAACAAACCCATATGCGCCTCGATACCGCCTCGGGATCCGTGCACGAAACAACATGCCCCCACCCGCCCGACATTCCGGAATTGCACACGCCGCTACGTCTGCATTCCCACCTGTATTTTCTGTACCTCCTCAATATCAAGGTATGTTGCCTTTTACTCGTAAGTGTGCCAGTCTTCATCTGCGCATTTTAGGATCTATCGTTGTGCATGCTCAAGAACAGGAATCCGCGGTGTCGCTCCAGGTTTCATCTCATTCGCAACGCGTATTCGACAAAAACAACCCGCCTCACGTCGCTGCTTTGTGTGCATTCGTGCGTTGAACGTAGTCCGTATACTACGCAGCATACTACAAGTTCAGCAAAGGAACGAGTTAGTTTAGCCCCATAGGAGAAGTTCGAGACGAGCATCTCGCGCGTGTCCTTCGTCACATTCTACGGCGTAAATCATGTTTCTTCTTGGAGCGCTTTCACCAACTGCAATCCGACTGCGTGAGGTTGTGAATTTGGCTGCAGCTCATTGGGCAATATGCAGACTTGCACTTTCCGATGTCGAAGCGCCTTGATCCACGTGACGGGAATTTGGCGACAGTTCTGAGGGCAGCTGTTTCTGGACTGAAGTTGCTGGATGAACCTTATGCGGGGAAGAATTCTTGGCCTTGTACCACCGTCTTTCGATGGGACGGTAGTACTCTCCTACGTCGCGGTGCCTGCGAAGAGGCGACTGCAGCCGCACCACCGTACTCAGCCATGCCTCCCGTCGACCAACCCTTCCCACTGCCTCAGTCCCCCGCACTTTTGAGCCCGAAGCCATAGCTCAACGAGCGATGGACTACTTTTCGGTGCCTATCATAGATTCGATGCTCGACGAGGAAGACGAGCTGGAGGACATATACAGAGGAGAGGCCCCTGAGCCTCCCTCTCCTCCCAGAACGCCTCGCCCTCAGACACCCTCGTCGGTGGCTTCATCCTCCTCAAGCTCCAGCTCCAACTCTTCTGTCTTTGGAGGAAGGCTAGGTGCCATCTCGGGCCTCGTCGAGCGTGCCATCTCTCACTGGGCGCGAGCATGGCAGTCGTCGGACTCGCTTTCGGATTCATC
This sequence comes from Terana coerulea, assembly GCA_024811115.1. Lineage (NCBI taxonomy): Eukaryota > Fungi > Basidiomycota > Agaricomycetes > Polyporales > Phanerochaetaceae > Terana > Terana coerulea. The sequence continues at coordinate 63,582 of JAKOGH010000042.1, forward strand.
ATCTTCCTCGTCGTCAATGACGGCGCCTTCCATAATCACCACGTCTCGTTCACACATGGCACGCCGGCGCCGACGACGATCAAGCATAGCTGGGACAACCTATGCTAGATCCGAAATGGAGGTACATGCAAGGATTCGAGCGAGGGTGGAAGCAAGGCTAGTCCCTCGGGAGTTCATGCTCTATACGCCACAACAAGCGGACCAGACTCCATCAACTAAGTCCAAGCCACGACCTGCTCGGGACGAGTTCGGGATTCTACGCACGGACTCACTTTCCACCATCATTGGCGAACTGAGCTTGTCGCTCAGGGATAACCAAAGATATCGGCGAGCGCAGTACGCGGCAAAGGCGGGCGGCCTTCAGCTGCGCTCGAGTCCTGGCGAAGAGTCTGCAGAGCCGCAGCTCAGAATTCAGGATTATATGTCAGCGGAATGCAACACCCCGCGCGCACTCCGGAGCCGTATAACCCTAAAGAGCGTCGGAGAGGAAGGAAAGGCAAACAGAGGGCAGATAGGTCAGAGCGAGTATCACGACCAGACCGTGTGTTCAAAGCCCCGTCCGAAAGCGACTTGGACAGAGCATGGTGGCTGGACGTAGCCAGTCCAACGTGGGAGGACATGCGTGCGATTGGAAAGGTGCAGTGCTCAGAGCTATAATTTTCGTAAAGCTTACGGATATCCAACAGTTGCTGCATCTCCATCCACTGACTTTGGAAGATATTCTACAAGAAGAACCGCGTGAGAAGCTCGAGGTGTTCCCTAAACTTGGCTATTACTTCGTCGTGTTCCACGCCATCGAGAGCACTAGAAGCCGACAGCGACGCCTACCTGGTGACCCTATTTCCCACTCTGCTTTTGCCGATGGCGGTAATCTAGAGGAAGTGAGCGTGTATCTGGTCGTATTTCGAGAGGGGATCATATCGGTGAGTTTTACTATGTTGCTGCCTGAGCGTTGTTAAACAGAATATCACAGTTTCATTTTACCGATATCGCTGGTGCGTAGCGAGAAATACGGCATACCCAGAAGTGCATTAAACTTCTCTATCAGAACATACCGACCTTGTGAGAAGTAAGGTACTGGCTCTCGTTGAGTCCGGCACTGTTACGATGTCATCCGGTAAATGCAGAATCTCCCTCTACAATTCGGGGCGACGCTGACATGGCTGCGTAGACTGGATCGCGCATGGTATAATGGACTCGATCGTAGATTCCTTTCTCCCCATTGTGGAAGAGATCGAGCGAGAAATTATCAACGTAGAAAGGCTCATCTTCGCCGACGGCAGCATCGATCCCAATCAGCCCTCCGGCGAAGCCCCACCTCAGTCAGTAGCCTCAGAGTCCTCGAATTCCGTTACTGTCGCGTCCAAGGAGTCTGTATTCGATCGAGATCGAGAGAAGTTCTCGCCGTCCGAACAGATCAGCGTACACAAGATGCACTTCGCAGAGCCGAAGAAGAGCCAATTCTCGCTACGGCGTCGCCTCAAGGCACTGGTTCACCGAATGAGGTTCCTCATTGCCCGCGTCAATCTCAAGACCAGCCCTCCAGAGAAAGAGAACGCGACCCCGACGACCGTGCAACGCCTGGCCCACATCCGTAGGCTTGTTACCTCTCTCTCGCGGTTCCTCGCCACCAAGTCGGAAGTGGTCGCTCAGGTCAAGAAGCGCATACTCATGACCGGGGAACACGGGCTGGGCAACGGCACCGGCGATGACCATGATGTTTTCGTCTACATGGGAGACGTTCAAGGTGAGTATTTGGCCCGGCCTGTCAGTATGCATCCAACTTACGTATGATCGCAGACCACATTCTTACCCTTCAACAATCCCTTGCCCACTATGAGCGCATGCTCAGCCAGTCTCACCCAATCTATCTCACGCAGCTCAGACTATCCGTTTCTCAATCCAAGGCCGGACACGACAAATCTATTCTTTACCTAACGGTGATCTCTATGGCGGTACTATGTATGCAAGTTATCATCGGTAAGTTGCAATCGATCGTTCAACGTCGCCATGACTGACTGTTTTCTCTAGGGTTACATTCTATGAACGTTACTGTCCCAAGCAACGACCTTGACGGCAACCGCTATAACGTATTCGGTATCGTGCTTGCCCTCAGCCTTGTCGTCCTAGCAATCTTTGGCGTGGTCGTTCGATTGTGGTGGATCAGGGCGAAGAGAAAGAGGAGCTGGTGAGGCCACCCCTGCTTCCCTCGCGACGATCACTCTTGTTATACCCTATGTTCTATACCCGCATACTCCATTTGATTCCCTGTTATCGGCATAATTTACTTGTCATAGATTCTAGAAGCGCATTGCTAATATTGTTAGACACCGCTGTACGACTTTGTTTGATTGTGGACCTGGAATAGTGTTATAATTCGAGCATATTACAGTGTTAATGATACAGGGATTGGATGCGCAAGGACTGCAAGGATATCGACGTTGAAAACATATTGCAACAAAGCATAAAATGAGTGGTGCTATTTGGGTTCCGGGTTCCATCCTCTAGTGCAATGCAATCGGGGTATACCATAGTGTGCATTAGGACTCATGCTGGTCGCGCTTCTTGTCGCAGAGCTGAACAACAGCCCTGGTCTCTTCCAGGACGTTCATTACTGGCGCAAAAACATGTCAGTCTCGCTAGCTTCGGATGATAGCACTACGCTTACCTTTCTCGCGGTAATGCGCCTCGGTCTTCTCCATCTTGTCGGTGAGCGAGATAACCTTGTGCTCTTGCTCTGCAAGCGCAAACGCCTCGCGGCGGAGCTCGTCCGTGTCGAGTCCAAGATGTTCAGCCGCGACAAGGGTATCATGGCAGGCGATGCGCATCATCGCGATCTCCTCCTGGTACTGCCCGCGCAACTCACCAAGTTCGTATGCTATCCCACAAAAACATATGAGCCTCGGTTACTCAAGAAAGACGAGAGGGCGAACCTGACACTTCCGCCTCATTCGTCGACTTGACGAACTTGGACATCTGGTCCTGCCAGTCGCGGTCCATTGCCCACGTCACGCTCTTGCCCTGGCTCGCCGTGCTCAGCCGGCTCATGCTGTCGCGCTTCTTCAGGCTGCTCCGCCGGCGCACGAGCGGGCGTCCGAACGCCATCTCGCTGCCCTCCGACCGCTCGTGGATCGTCTCGAGAGGTTGTCCGTTTGTGGGTATCTCGTTCGGCGGCGCCTCGGCTTCGATTAACGTGCCGTCGGGGCTCGCAGATCGTGCGGGCTCCGGCACGGCGGCGAGCTCTTCGTGCATGGGCTCTGGCGACGCGGTGAGCACTGGCGTGTCGAGCAAGTCCAGATCGTCGTCATCTGAATCGTCATCATCTGAGTCATCTGAAAAGACGGCTCGCGCCCGCGGTAGGGAATGGGAAGTGGCTCGGGAGACTGAATGGACGTGCGTGAGGGACGCGAGGGAACCCCAAGGAGAGAGTGCGGAGAGTGCGAGCGAGAACGAGGGCGGAGAGCTTCGTCAGACGTCTTGGGTGTCAAGACAGGCGGGGTATTGGGTTCGCGGACGACGAGGGGTATATATGCGACCGGCGGTGAACTCGATGTGACCTCAGGTTCACGGACCACAATGGGTATATGCGTGACCAGCGGTGGGCTTATTGGCTGTGGGGGAGGTGTATTGGAGCCAGAGGCCGTGGGGGTCGGTTGTTGAACAGGCCGTGTTTTCCGCGCGGGCGGTATACTGTCCTTCGGTATTCTGACGTACTTGATAGCCTCTTCCTCAACGAAGGTCTCTGTGGACGAGTTCGAGGGACGCTTCGGGACGCGCTCTGGGATGCGCATGGCGTGCGGTGGCTTTGTCGACGAAGGCTTGGCCTGAAGCCGTTCGACTGGTGTACGCGGACGGGGCGCTGACTGCGACGCGCTGCGTTTCCGCGGGGGAGTCGTAGGCCGACTGGACGCGCTGTTCGAACGCGTAGCCGTGCGGGTGCTGATCACAGCGGCCGGTCGAGGGGCTGCTTGTTTGCGAGTCTGGCCAGTCTTCGGTACACCGAGCGGCCCGCATTTGCTGCAGCAAAACGGCATTGTGCGAGTCGCCTTACTTTGGTTGTTCTCCGAGATCTTCTGCATGTAGTCCGAGCCCTGATCCCTGAACCACCTCTCCATCTCCTTCAACCTAAAGTCCGGAGGAGCGTGCACGGTGAACATCATTGTCCTACTGGTATTCTTGTCCTGGCCGTTCGTGCTGTCTCGGGCGAGCCGTTGACACTTACGAATCATACGGTCCTTGAGGTGTCGTATCTGGATGATTCTGTCCCACATGGCGTTCTTGTCCTTCACCAGCTCAAGCACCTCTGCACGGAGCAGATAGCTGTACGCCAGTGCCGTCCGCGGCGGCAACAGAACCTGGTATGAACTCGTTAGCCTTTCCTCGCTGATAAAACACATCAAATTCATGTTTACCCGCAGCTCGTTCGGAGTGTCGGTGCATTGTAGATACCGCCAGCCAGTCCTCGCGTACCCGTCAGACGGCTCCAGCTGTCCACGAACGGGGCTTTGCTGGAAGTAGTTGAGGGGCTGGTTGGCGGACCTGGGGTGGGACATCGTCGTGGATAGTCTGACTCCCTACCAGTGGGAGATGGTGGGAGACAGAGATGAATGAACGGAGGTTATAAGCCTGCCGGCTGCATGGCCCTTCGGTTTGCGGGGCACGAGAAAAGTTAGACATCGACAATCAGAGAACACGCCCTCTGCCGCCCACACGTGTAGATCGCCTGCTTTTGTCCATGTCTCTGGCTCTGCTGCCCATTCAGTGTTTAAACTCGGGATTCAAAGTGTTCAGGGTTTGTATCGATGAAGTGTGTACTGAACGAGTCTCGATAGGCAGCTTGGCCGAGGTGTGTGACCAAAGCGTAGCCGCGGCTCAGGAACATTGGTGCTACTCGAAGCGTTCCGCTCATTCTTTGCACCTTACCGAGCCGCAGCTTCATTTAGAGAGAAAGGGCCGCAAGTAGGGTCAGATGTGCCCTAATACCGGCGACTTATGTGCAGCTTTCCTCGTGGGGAAGTTGTGTCCGCAGACCCACAGGCGAGCGCATGCTTGATGGTGGATAGGAAAGGGCCTACCTTTGGAGAGTAGAGGTAACCGATTCTCCCGGAGATGCGCAAATTACATTCATACTTCCCCGTAAGGAACTTGGAGTGGGATATAGCAAATACGATGAAAAAGATTCCATGGATGTACTAGTAGTAGTACAGGGAAAGAAGGTCGAAATTGGGGGATGGAGGTCCTGGTTATGACGGAAACATCAACAGCAGTAAGCAAGCAGGAGAAGACAAACGAGGTTCACGGAGAGCGGTAGCCATCGAGCATGAGCGCAGCGGGTGTTACGGCGTCCGGCTCCAGGAGTGGCAGGTCCGACTTGCACCTGCCACTCACAGCACGCTTGATCGTACCCTCCCACCGTTGGAACCACTCGCCTTCTTTAAGCCCGATCGCCTTCATATTCCCCGTATTTCTCCGCATGTGCCACCCTTCGTCTGCACTAGAGAAGGGCGGCGGAGGTGCATCCGCGTCTTCCTGCGGAACCCATGATACCAGGGCGTAGGCCCCGCCGCAAACTTCCCATCGACCTCCGCCGCCCTGAGAGAATCGCTTGTATAGCCAGATGAACGGGTAGATGAGGAGAAGGATCAAGAGGAGCTTGAACCATTTATTTGACAGAGTGCGGGACAACCAGTTGTCTGCTCGTATGTGTATCTTGTCCGCACGTTGCTTGAACTTAACAGTAAGACTGCCTTGATAGTACGTGGACTTGACCGCAGCGACCACAGCGGCCTCAAGCGCATCAAAATTCCACCCGTGAATGACCTACGCGGCTGTAAGAAACGAATATGTAAACCCATCTATATCATGGACAGACCTTTTCATAGGTGAATTCCTTCAGCTGCTTCGAACTGTTGCAGTATTCATCCGCCCATTCTCGCACCGTCTGAGATGACTTGAGAACGTTCATATGCTGCACGTCAAGATCCAGACGAGCTCGGGGGTTCCAGCCTGCGTCAGGACCTATCCAAGGAGGTAGACCCCGGGCGTTCCGCTCATGCTCCCATGCCTGCGCAGCCTTCCTCTCCTTTCGGGTGGATTTCCACCTCTTGATATGCCCTGACCCTGCAACCTCCACGTCTCTACTCTGTTGACCAGGGCGCATGAGCACGGCGTCGACTTCCATAAACATTTTCCCTCGATGCGCTGGTTGTTCATCAGGAACGGTCCAATGTACGACGTGAGGAAGGATGTGTGGCGTTATGTCTATGGTAAAGTGGAAGTCGACGACTTGCTCTTGTCTAGTTTCAGTGCGCCAGTGCGTCCGCCCTTGCGAGTCCGTGCGGGGTACGCTGTGTGTAGTATGTTCAGTGTGTTCGCCGTGAACGACAAGGGATAGTTGTGGCGGTGTCTGTGCATGTGAAAGCAAAAAGCGGTATAAAGCTTCGCCTGGAGGGAAGGAGTACAAAATTATACAGTGGATAGATGATATACAATCGTGGCACGCACCATCCTGATTCAAATGTGGGTCATGCGAGACCAGCGTTCCATCGTCTGTCTCGAAGTACTCCGCATCGTATGGCATGAAGTCCGGTGGAGGCTCCTCTCCTCCGGGAGGTATGAAGGCATTCGCGTCGGGAGTGTCATTGAGAGTCTGCTGCGCGGCGGAAACGGCCTCCTGGAATGGCGGGGGCGGAGGCAATGTGCTTCCTGAGGGCCCTTGAGTTGACGGCTCAGGTTCATCGTCGAACTGCACAAGCCGGGCATCCTTCTTGTCGTCGACAATCATGGTAGGTTGAGGTTGAGGTGCAAAGATACTGCGGGTGTACGTGTCAGAGAGCGCAAGAGGCGGCCCGTAAGTACATATAACCGTCTTGATGAGGCGGTGCCGCTATCCGCGGTTCCTGGATACGAGACTGGAACCGCTTCGTATGCACAGAGTATGACTTGTGAGTGAAGGTTGTGGTCAGAGACACTAATGTGGGTGGTCGAACGCATTTCGATCACAGTGGAACAAGTCGACCTTTGCGCTTGTTCCCGCCGCTCGGCGGACCAAGCCCCGTGTAAGCTTTAGCGCCCTAGGATAGCAAAGCGAGAATTTCATGGGAGACTGAATGCAATCAACGCTGGGGAACTGCTCCTATAAGCCGCAGAAAGTTCATAGTTTTATGGACTAAAACTTCAGTATTTTACACCTCCTGGCGTACATCTGCCTCAGAACGAAACTTCCTGCAACCACGGGAGTTGCCATAAAGGGACGCCCGTGTGGCCAGTGGTTCTCGGGCGCTTTCCGGTAACCGCTGTGAAGCGGGGTATCACAGAGACCCGTTTGACCATTCCGTCCCTGTCGAGGCGGCAATTCTGCGGTCCATCTCTTTCTTCCACCTCTCCCGTTCACTGGTCTCTGGTTCTCTGAATGCCGTCTGCTCTCGCTCATTACGAATCATTTCTGGTCAACAATGTCCCTGTAATCTCTACGCTTGAATCCTCGCTGCGGTCTATCACATGGATCCTTCCTGGCAGATTCAAGGATGCTGAGTTGGCCTCTGAATCGCGTTAGTTGTCTCAGTTACTGGTCGTTTGTGCGCCGTTAACGATCGCTCTCGAAACGTTCTGCTGCGTTATGTGAACAGTCTCCGCGCTGCTCAATGTCACCAGTCTCTACCATGACACGCTCCTAGCGAAGGTGGTCAAGTCAGACCCCAAGCTGAAGCCTCTGCTTACACCCTCGTTACATACTCGCTACACGCGAGCCTGGTGTGAGAAGGATGCCCGTTACAAGTGGGCAGCTCGTGCGCTCGAGGTTATCAAGTTCGTGCAGCTCTTGGTCGAGATGGGCCTGCGGCGAACGGCGTCTTCCCAAGCACGATGGCGAGGGGTGGTACTCATTGAGATGATCAAGTGCGCCCAAGATCCTCTGCTGACTGGCTAGCACTGACTTTCTCGCTATCAGAGCCTTCCTTCGTCTGGTTATGTTACGCATCACCGGAAGACCACTCCTGTCTCCGCCCATCCCTGAGCGGGACTTTGACCCTTCTGTTCTGCCTGCGGACTCCGATACATCATCCGCTGGCTCGCCAACTTTGGCCCCCACGTCGGAGCCGCCCTCAATGCCCTCCACTCCAGAGCATCTGAGGAACAACCTCATCCCACTACCTCCGCATCCCTTACTCACTCAGCCGCCGCCTCCGACTTCCAACGATCCGGTAGAGGATTTCCTCTTGTCTAAAGCACTCTTACCAACGTCTGTGAAGGCTCCCACTGCTCTTCTCAAGGCCCTAGTGTCCCCGATAGATTGGTTGACTGAGGGCCTGTACATTCTCCGTCCCCTCGTCTATGGTATGTTAATTCTTCATGCGCACTCCCAACATGAGCTAATATCTGTGATATAGCCATCCTTTTGGCTCGTGCTGGCAAGACGAAAACCAACCGTCCGCTGATAACCGCCCTTGTATTAGAGTTCGTCACCAGGCAGCTCAGGCGTGTTCCCTCAGCTACTGCGACCCTCGAGCGTTCGGAGTACGGCAGAAGAGACCTAGATGCCGCGTGGTATCTTCTGCGCGGTGGTATCTGGCAGTCATGGACTCGGTGCGTGATGTTCAGTACAGCTCTGATTTATTACCTAAACTTTAGTACCAGTCCCAAGCTGGATGCATTCGCTGAGCGCACTGCGCATACACCACTGCTCGGCGTTGTTAGTGCCTTCATGAAAGACTGGATACCTCTCATCGACGAATATCATTATTGTGAGCCAGTACTATCTTAACCTATATGAATGTTACTAACCCTAACATCCCCCAAAGATACTGCGCCGTAGTCGTCATTCTGTGTTTTACCTTGTTGCTTGCTATCCGTACATGCTGTCCTGTGCTGTAATACTTGGAATAATTCCTCCGGTGGGTTTTTTCGGGCAGGAATGCCGAAACTTGCGCCGTGAATGTGTTGTGTGGGAGTCGGCTCATTCCAATGAAACCTCTCATCCGATAGATTACAGTCTGACTCGCTGATATATGCAGATGCTTGGAACCACTTGATAGCATTATCTGCAGCATCTGCCGCTCGTACGCGTGCTTCGGAGCTGTAGGGGTCAGCAGGCTCATTTGCAAAATCGGTCGTTGACACCGGGACGTTACACAACTGAGACGGGGATAGCTTGCTCAAAAGGATCGTCCTGTCGTACACTCACCTCCCTGATCAACACCTTCCGGACACAATATTGCAATGGCTGAATTGCCTCCTGTCACACGTATCGTAACTACTCACAACAGCGCGGGGCTGAGCACCATACAGAGCAACGAGCCCATCGACCTTCCCGTAAGTCATCCGATATAATTCATGGGGCTATTACTGATAGTAGTGCACCTGAAAGTCGGCTGCGGAACTTGGATTCCCAGGTATTAAATCCAAGATGTTCTGGGTCACGGAAAGTGTACCAGCGAAGGACAACAACGACAGGTACATCGTCCACATCTTTTCCCATGTCATTTGAGGTTTACCTGTGTGCAAGTGCCGATGGCGCAGCGCGCGCTGTCACTGGAGATCTGGGGCTGGTCTCTCGTAACGGGACGACTTGCTGCGTGACCGATCTAGCTCCTGGTGCAACAGCTACTTCGGTAGGCGTTGAGTGTTTAGAAAAGCCATCTCAAAGCTGAACGTTGAACGCTGAGTAGCATCGGACGCAATCCATCGACCACAACATCCTCAGTGAGTATGCAATTGCTGTTGTGTCAGGCCGTTCGCTAAATTCTGTTTAATCGTGCAGTCAGCGGCAAGCTTATCCTCATCTTAGAAGACGGTACGGAACAGCTCATTGACCAGCCTGGGAGTGTAATCATCCAGAAGGGAACCATGCATGCCTGGAAGAATCCAGGACCGGAGTGGGTGAGGTGGGCGTGTGTACTTGTCGATGCTGAGCCTGCGGTAGTCGGTGGAAAGACTTTGGGCACCGCAGTCAAGCAGTAGGAACAGCATTGCAGTTGGACCATGTTTGAATGCAAATATAAGGGATCGGGAGCGGAAATATTATTGCAAGTTCACAAAGAGTCCTCCGTCGACCAGTAGTGATGCTCCCGTGACGTACTTTGCTAGGTCGCTCGCGAGGAATACGACAGGGCCTGCTATGTCATCCGGAGCTATGGAAGTATTATATAACGGGATCTTTTCTACAACGCTTGGTACTTACCTCCGAGTCGACCGAGACAAGTCCTCTTGATCATTCCCTCACGCTTTGTCTCGTCAGCGAGATCTTCCTTGTTAATCTCGGTAGCAATGGTACCAGGGAGTACAGCGTTTGCGCGAATGCCGTATTTTCCCAGAGCCACAGCGCAACTCTGCATCAAAGAGAGGATACCCGCCTTTGTGGGTGTATAATGGCTTTGTTGATAGTGCAATCAGCAATTTCCCTTCGCAAAGAACGACAAAATATTTACCACTGCAGCTCTCCGCCGACTAACGCGGATATTGAAGAGACACCAATGATAGAACCGCCCTGGGGCGTTTGACTCTTCATGACGTTGGCAACAGCTGCAGCCGCATAGAAGTTCAATCGCACCTGTCGCTATACGGACATCCGAGTCGCAGAATCTCGCACCTTGTGTTACAAAGAATGAGCCGTCCAGGTTGACTTGGCGTGTCCTTTCCCATGTGGCATGTGGCATGGTCAGGAATTCGGCGAACGGGCAAATCCCAGCATTGCTGACGAGAACGTCTGGTAGCGGCGGCCTGAAGTGAGCGGACAAACGCAATGCGGTTAACTAGAGGACGTGCCTATCCGGCCAAAGACTGCTACTCCGACTTCCACAATCTTTGAAAGAATAAAAATTAAGGACATGCTTCATCGATGCATAACCACGGAACTTACTTTGCTTGAAGTCACTGGGTCTCCAATATCGCCGGGCACGGTAACAGCCTTAGCTGGAGCATAGGTCCGTTCTATCTCCTGCTTGAGACTGTACACCTCTTGCTCTGTGACTTCATCACCAAAGTAGTGCAAAATGAGGCCTGTCGCACCGTGCTTGGCGCATTCGATGGCGCAAGCTCGTCCAATACCTCTGGACGAACCTGTGATGCATACCGTTTTGCCTGCCAGAAGAGCCATTAGTGCATGCGCCAGTAGTATAGTCTGCAGAACAAGGGGGGAAATGGCGAACAGCCCCAGCGGGGTTGTGATCCATTTACATACGTATACGTACTGACCGGTGACCTTCGCCAGTCTGATCAGAGGCCCAGTAGTAAAGATTGAAACAGGCATGCGTCGGTCCTACGGTCCGCCACCGCGCCCTGCTGCTACTGCTTCTGCGCACTTCGAGGCGCACTTCGGATGTCACAGGGACATAGCGTGTCATTATTCATTCCCTCAGAACTAGTCAAGAGCGAAATGGACGGATAAAATCCCCGGTACGACGGGCAGCAGATCCACCCGGACTCCATGTATAAGGAGCAAGAGCGAGTTCGCACATAGACATAACTGACCCAACTTTCGACATGCCCACCGCGAAAATGTAAGTGAGCAGCCCTTGCGTGATGTGGTTCGAGTGCTGATTTGCTTGCGCTCTAGCTACTATGATGCTGACGCTGACTTGGGCTTGTTGGAAGGCAAGAGAATCGTCTTCCTTGGGTAAGTCGTCCAGACCACGTGAAACTGTTTGGAATTGACCATCGTGCAAGCTTTGGGAACCAGGGAGCTGCTCAAGCGCAGAACCTGCGAGAATCCGGCATCCCTAATGAATCGATCATCGTCGCGAATCGTCCGGACTCCTACGCAGAGGATGCGAAGTCTAAGGGCTTCAATGTAGAGCACGATTTCCCCAAAGCAGCGAGCGTTGCGGATAGTAAGACACCCTTCGACGTTCGAGGTCGACGGTGCTCATGAGCCTCTGTAGTTGTCTTCCTCTTGATCCCTGACCAGACTCAGCCACGCGTCTTCAACGAGCAGTTCGCGCCCTCCTTGAAGGACAATGTCACGATCGTGATCGCAAGCGGCTATAACGTCTTCTTCAAGTTGCTGAACTTCAAGCCAAGCCAAGACGTTGTCATGGTCGCACCTAGGTTCGTTAACTCACCGTACTGTGTGGATATTGAAGGGCAAGCACTCACTTAGACACAAGGATGATCGGTTCTTCAGTACGAAGCCTTTATCAAAAGGGAAAGGGATTCCCTTGCTTCGTTTCCGCTGAGCAGGATGGCACCGGTCATGCTCTTCCAATCGCTCTCGCATTGTCTCGGGCAATTGGTGCCACCAAAGCCGGAGCTATTGCATCCTCAGCCAAGGAAGAGACGGCCATGGATCTGTTCGCGGAGCAAGCACTCTGGCCAAACATCATCGTCCTGTTCAGGTGTGTTACCGCTAGTTTTATAGTAGCGGGAACTGACCTCAAACGTCTCTGGCAGAGAAGCGTTCAGCATCTTGAAAGAAGCTGGATGCTCTGACGAAGCATTGTGTTATGAAATGTAAATCCTTCGTCCTGCCAGATCGACGGGTGCACTAATACGCGGTCGCTCGAAGGTGGATGTCCAAGGAACCGGCGGAGATCTTCGAACGTGCAGCAGAAGAAGGCTTCATTAAACAGGCAAGTCAGTTTCAGTGATTAGGTGTACGCCTTTTGACAACAAGTGATACAGCTTCGCCACCACTCAACAGTGTCGCAATATGGTCAGTTGAGCGGCGCATTGAAGCTTGACGGCTCAGCCGTACGGGCCCACTTCAAGGACATCCTCTATAACCAAGTGCTGAATGGCAAATTCCAGAAGGAATTCAGTCAGATAGAGCAAGAGTTCGAGAAGGAAGACGAGACGAACCCGCTGAACAAGCTGTATGCCGAGCACGCTAAGAGTGAGCTGGGTCAGGCTGAAGAGGGTGTCCGGGCGAGGTTGGCTGGCTTGCTTTGACCTCCATACCAAGAACTGCATGCACAATATTGTAACATTTGACTTCGCGTAGGGATTGAAAAGTGCCATAGTGTTTAAATTGGGATAGTTCCTAGCAGACTTGTCGAGTAAGCCAATGTGGTCACTGGCAGTAGCAGGATCCTACGATGGCGGCGTGACAGCAGCGCCTGTGACCTAAAGTGTTATGGGGTTTGTTTGTGTAACACGTTGTGACATCGACCCTTGTCCCGGAACGCAGTGCACGAAAAACTGCCGAGGCTTTGAGTCGAAGATGTCCTCTCCTACGAACGGCAAGATGGATGTTGACCGCACCGCGTCCCCCGACAGACGGTCCAAGTCGTCAGTGCTGCTTGCCTTCTGCCGTAATTATGACGCTGACGAGGGTTCCTTGTGATGCACGCAGTTCCCGCAACCATTCGATTGAGACGCATAGAACCCGCCGCTCTCACCGCTCCAAGTCGTACGAACGCGACAGGGACAGTCATAAGCATGAGCGACGCCGTGAACGTGATGAGCCGGACAGGCGCAGGAGAAGTCGAGACAGAGATCGCTCTCGCGAAAGGTCTCACAGAGACGACAGGGACAAGGATAGGGACAGGAGGCGTGATGGGGACAGGTATCGTAGCGAGAGAGAGAGGCATGATAGGGACAGAGTCCGCGAGGATAGGGACCACCGGGATCGCCGTCGCAAGCGTGACGATATATCCGACATACCTGAGGACCGAATGAAGAGGAAGAGGGAGGACGACGGCCCCGACTCATCCCTGCCCCAGCCCCCCGCATCTGCTGGGTTGCCGCCTGTCCCACCTCCCGTTACTGACAGTCCTGGACGCCGCCATGACCGTTCCCGGGAACGTGACCGCGACCGGAAGCACGGTGATAGGCCGAGAGCCCGCGACGCTCGTGACGAGCTCGACGATATACCTCCCCGTCCTGGTCGAAGTGCTAGTGCACGGCTGCGTTCTCCGGTCGGAGTCAGACAAAATAAGCACTCCGCCTGTCAGGTATGCAAGTTCGTATCGCGATGATTTTGTGTAATCTCAATCGCGCTTTTCAGACGTCCATCTCCCAGCTATGAGCAGCCCAATGATGACCCTCTCAATGATGAGCCCAGTCCAGATGATTCCGAAGCCCGCTCCGTATTTGTTTCCCAGCTCGCCGCTCGTCTCACCGCTCGTGACCTCGGATATTTCTTCGAAGACAAGCTCGGCGAAGGTGCTGTCATGGACTCTAGAATTGTCACTGACAGGATCTCTAGGCGCTCCAAGGGGTGGGTATATGCGTGCACTCTGCCTGAAATACAATGCTGATGCTTTCGCAGAATCGGTTATGTAGAGTTCCGCACAGTTGAGCTTGTGGACAGGGCTATTACACTCAGTGGTACTGTCGTGATGGGATTGCCCATTCACATTCAGCACACAGAAGCGGAAAGGAACAAGACACATGCGGGCGACAGGTATGGTTCTTTTTCATCGCTGGTTGTGCATACCATCATCTAACGCGTAATCTTACCTCTTTCTTGGGACCTCAGCTCCTCCCATGGCGGCATGCAGTACGTATTGTTCCTGCGTCCTATTTTGCACGCTTATACTCAACAATCGCGCACAGACTATATGTTGGATCTCTTCATTTCAACCTCACAGAATCCGACATCAAACAGGTCTTCGAGCCTTTCGGCGAGTTAGAATTCGTTGATCTTCACAGGGATCCAATCACTGGGCGCAGCAAAGGCTACGCCTTTGTACAGTGCGTGTATGGTGTTCCACTTCAACCATGGTTGCTGACCTTCATGAACGCAGGTACAAACGAGGTGAAGACGCGAAGATGGCTCTCGAACAGATGGAAGGCTTCGAGCTGGCCGGTCGCACCGTAAGCTCTCACGTCAGATGCTACCAAATTCTCATTTTAATGTACTTCATAGCTTCGTGTCAACACCGTTCACGAGAAAGGCACCGTCAAGTATGCCCCTCAAGAATCGCTAGATGACATTGGGGGTAAGTGGTCACAACCGTGGGTAGCTTTCCTGTCAATTGACCTCCGAATATAGGTGGTAACCTGAACGCCGCATCTCGACAGTCACTGATGCAGAAGCTTGCTAGGATTGACCAACCTCCAACACGCACGGAACCAATGTCGGTCATTCTGCATTTTACTCCGATGATTCAACTACTCACGTTGTCGTTAGTATGCGGCCCAACATCCCGCAGGCTATGCAATCCAAGTCGGTCTTGCTTAGGAATATGTTCGACCCTGAAGAGTGCGTATTCAGTTCAATATGATACATCTTCACATCTTATAGAAATCGCAGAGAGACCGAGCGCGATTGGGATAAGGACCTCGCCGAAGATGTGAAGGGTGAATGTTCAGAAAAATACGGCAAGGTCGAGCTCATCAAGGTCGAAAAGGAGTCTCAGGTATGCATATCCTTCAGCGCAGCTTTGGAATGTTGAAGCTCACTATTGACAGGGCGAGATATACCTGAAGTTCGACTCTATCGAGTCCGCCAAGAACGCCATCGAAGGTTTGAATGGTCGTTGGTTTGGTGGCAAGCAGGTCTCTGCCGCTTTCATCTCGGATGCTATTTTACAGGCGCACCAATGAGCTTTTAGGATCGGACACTATGGCGGTGTGTTTTATGGAGGCATACTGATCATCTCGTTGTGTACAGGATGACCAAAAATGCCCTCTTGTACTGTCTATTTTTCCCTTTCCCTCTCCACGTTTCGTGTCATCTCAAGTATTATTAGGCTGAAACCCTGGATACGTCCCTGGACCGTTGTCCGGCAGAAATACAATATGCGAGGTTTGCGAGATTGTTGGATGGCATGAGCAGTTTCGTGCTCTCAAAATAATCTTCGTTTGCAATAGGTGTGATTGTATGCGTCTCAGAAGACGGCCCTGGGCCACACCGGCGGTCCGCGCTCTACATCGGCTCTTGAACACCACCATTGGTAACTATTCCGAGCTAGTCATCCGTGTGTGAGGCGCTTTCACCTGAGTGTTCCACAGGGATGCTAAGTCATGAGTGAACCCGAATCAAAATTCTTCCCGCAGGGCCCGGCGTACACAAGTTCCCCATGATAAGTTTGCGAACGAAGGGGTTTGTGACTGTATCCCAGTGGCTTGATCATCGATCGTCCTGCATCGATGTGTGGGTGAGTGCATATCCAGACCTCACATCCTCGTCCTGCAACACGCCCTCGTACTCCGCACACCTACATCGTACTCGCCATGTCCACCGTCGAGAAGATCAACTCCTCCGAAAACCCCGCGCACCCCCACATCTTGTGTATGTGAACGCGGCCTGATGCGATGCCGAACGCAGTTGACGACGTTGTGCAGCCCACGCGACCAAGGTCCCCGGCCTGATCTTCCTCAGCGGACAGACCCCCGTCGGCAGCGACGGCGTGCTCGTCCCCGGCGGTATCCAAGAGCACACGGTATGCGCCCGCGCCCGGCCGTGACGAGCGCACGATGCGAGCTGACGTCGCAGGCGCAATGCATCACTAACCTCGGCAACGTGCTCAAGGCTGCAGGCTCCTCGTGGGAGAAGGTCGTCAAGGTAAACGTGTACCTGAAGAACATGGACGACTTTGCTGCGATGAATGAGGTTTACGAAAAGCGTGAGTGCCGACGGACTGCACACGAGAGACGAGCTGAGCGTGCCTCAGTGCTCCCGAGCCCGAAGCCAGCAAGAACCTGCATTTCCGCCTTGAAGTTACCCAACGACGTCGACGTCGAGATTGAGGCTATCGCGGCAGCTTGAGTAGCGTACGAGGGTAATTGTAAGGTAGGTGACATGTACAATTGTTTCAATTCTCGTGTACCGTTCAGCTAGCAGAGTTTACAACATCCTAAACGCTTGTGCCAATGCCTCCGCTGCGTCTGAGACGAGTTGTTTACCAACGTTTAGAACTCTGGAGGAGCAGTCAACGATCATCCGCAAGGTCAGCTCACTGAGAGACTTACCCATCCATGGCCATGATCGGGTGAGGAGCACCCTTGTACACCTTGAGCTCGACAGGCACGTTGAATTCCTCCAGCTTCTTCGCATACGCGATGCCCTCGTCTCTCAAAACGTCGACCTCCGCGACGCCGATCCACGCCGGCGGCGCCCGCCGGAACGCCTCCGCGGGGGCAAAGATGGGCGAGTTGTCCCACCGCGTCCAGTCGTCCTTGTTCGGCGTGTAGTTGGCGCGGAACCAGAGCATCTTCTTCGGCGTGAGCGAGACGGTGTGCGCGTTCTCCGCCCACGACGGGTACGGCGCGCCGGACGGCGACGCGGTGTTGTCCGTGACGGGGACGACCAGCAGCTGGAACACGAGCGGGATGGGAGGGTCGGCGAGCGCAGCCTTGTGCGTGACGATCGCGGCCAAGTTGCCGCCGCTGCGGCGCCCCGTTAGTGCACACGCGTTGGCCGGAGGAGCGTGTGACGAACCTCGACGACCCGCCCACTGCGAGTTTGTTGGTATTTCCACCCAAGTCCCCGCCATGCTCGCGAGTCCAGTGCAACGCCTCGACGGCATCTTCGACCGCCGCGGGGTATGGTTGTTCAGGGCCGAGACGATAGTCGACAGAGACGACGATGCAGCTTGCACCTGCGAGTAACGTATTCAATCATCTGACGCATGACTGGCAGCGGAAAGATGCGACATACGCTTGCACATGTTCGTTGAGAACGCGTTTTCCGTGTCAATATTTCCCAGTGTCCATCCACCTACAAAACATGAGTTACCGCCTGGCCCAAACTCAAGAAGGCACTCACCTCCATGGAAAAATATGAAGATTGGCCATCCGCCCTCCGGGGGTGTTCCTGCAGGCGTGAAGATGCGTATCTTGCATTTGCTCAGCGACTCGTCCCTGACAGAGCCGACCTCAAGCGGCGTAGAGCCGCCAGCCACAGGGGGTTCTGGCGACACGCCGGATCCCACGGGAGCTCGTGGATGGCAGGGACGAAGGCCGTATTCGCGTTGTGGAACTCCACGTACTCGGGCAAGAGCCTGGGGTGCACGTCAGGGTGAATGGGCTGATACACTTGTCTCGACTCGGCCTCGGTCATGGTGTTGGTGAACCGCTTGCGCCGTGGGAGTGGCCCGCTGAGTCTTTTTGTACTTGCACATAGAAGAAGCTATCATGAACGTGATGTGCGGTCAGTCTGGACGAGCCCGCGCGAAGAAAGATAAGAAACCGTACTCACCCAGTGCGTTGGACTTATGATCCCCGGACGGGAGTCTCCCGGACCGTCCACCCGGTAAGCGACTCCTCAGATCGATCCAGCATCCTCGACTCCAGAGCGACTGCACAGTCAAGTACAGCGAACGATGCCCAACCTCCCGCCGCAGACGAGGACGCAGCACGACCTCCTCGCGCACCCGCAGAAGAGCGCACTCGTCTATGCGTTCCGGGGCCAGCCGCTGAACGCGCTGCGGACGCCCGCCGTGGTCATCGACCGCGCCGTGTTCGCGCGCAACTGCGCGCGGATGCACGACAACGCGGTGCAGTGGGGCGCGAGCTTCCGCGCGCACGTCAAGACGCACAAAGTAAGTCGGTGCCGCACGCACTCGCGCGGGGGGGTCTGACGGCGCCGGCGCACGCCACTTTAGACCGTGGAGGGCACGCGATTGCAGCTGATTTCGAGTTCAGATCGCACGCGCGCCGTGGTCGTATCGACGCTGATGGAGGCCTGCGAGATCGTCAAGGAGGGCTTGGTGGCGGACGGGACAGTGAAAGACGTACGCTTTACCTCCGTCCGCGATCGTCGACGTTGTAAATTCCTTTGTCCCAGATTCTGTACGGCCTCCCGCTGCCTCCCAACAAGATAGCAGACCTCTCGGGTCTCTGGGATGAGGTCGCGCAATACGGGGCGACGATTCGTATCTTGGTAGACCACCCCGACCAGGTCAAGTTCCTTGAATTGTTCGAGAGCCAAAGGAAGGAACCCCGCACATGGTCAGTTTTCGTCAAAGTGGACGCAGGTGGAAAGTACGTACAGGTTTTAGGATGTCCTGACCTCCGTCTGATAACACCAACATAGACGAGCAGGACTCGTACCGACATCGCCATCCTTTGAAGCGCTCTTGAACGTCCTCTTCGTCTCGCCTGTGGTCTCCGTATACGGCTTCTACTGCCATGCAGGACAAGCCTACGCCTCAACGTCCTTCAACGCCGCATCGGCTTTCCTATCCGCAGAGGTGGACGCCGTAAATGCTGCAGCTGGGCTAGCTTTATCGCTGGTACAGGGCATGCCAGAAGTAACACCAAGAGTGACACCATTCGTTCTGTCGGTAGGCTCCACGCCCACAGCCCACGCCGCGACCGCCGCAACAAGAGACAAACTGGCTTCGCTGTTGAATGGGTCGCTTGAGTTGCACGCTGGTGCGTAGCCGCGAAGCAGAATCCGAGGCGAAACTGACGGCGTCTGCAGGCAATTATCCTCTCTTGGATCTCCAGCAGCTGCACACAAGCCTCGTCGACCGAACGCGCGTGGCCCAACGAGTACTGGCGACCGTGATTTCGTACTACCCCGGCCGGGGCGCCGACGGCACAGACGAAGCTTTGTGCGACGCCGGCGCGCTCGCCATGAGCAAAGACACAGGGCCGAGCGGCACCTTCGGCGAGGTCGTCGGCACGTCCTGGAAGCTCGGGCGCATATCCCAAGAGCATGGCACGTTGACACGCGGCGCAGACGCAGGGCCGCCGGCGGGAAACGACGCGTTGCAGCTGGGCAAGGTGGTGCAGATCGTCGGGCAGCATGCGTGTCTGACGCTGGCGGGGCATCCGTGGTTCTACATTGTGGACTCTGACGGTCCCGGGCGCGGCGAGGTCGTCGAGGACGTGTGGGTGCCGTGGAAGGGCTGGTAGCGTTTGCACATTTTGTTTTGGCTGGCGACTGTACGATAGAGCGGGCTGCGCAGACGGTGGTTGAGGTTCTGGTCAGACTCCAGAGCTGGCGGCGGGTGCAGAAAAGTCGGATTGCGTTCACTGTCCGGGCCTCTCGGGGATACCATAAATGGCGGCTCCCCACGTGGTGGGCATGCCTGGCGGTGGCGACACCAGTTTCGTTGTTCACTCCACCGCGTTACATGTTCTCAAGCCCAGGCAGGGCCTTCGCTTTGATTCTACTCTCGACTTGCCGCCATGGCCAATGATTATGACATAGATGCTACGGAACTCTTGGAAACTTATGGTACTATTCCTTGCTTCGCCGTTGGGATAGCCCGCTTATGCTTCACCAGACTTTCTCATGAAATACATTATCATCGGTGAATGCTGTTCGATCTCCTTTCCCTGTTTTTAAGGGACTGAACGTAGCTGTAGGCGAAGCGGGAACTGGGAAGTCCTGCTTGCTACATCAATTCACCGCATAACTCTTGTGAGGCATTGCAGTCTGTGGACGACCTGACGCTCCGCTCACTAGCCGACTGCAGTCAAAGAGCATTCCCAACATACTATAGGCGTGGAGTTTTCAAGTAGAACGGTGAAGCTGGGAGAGAAGCGGATAAAGCTACAGGTGAGTCCAATCGAGGCCGAGTCGGGGTCCGGTGCTCAATATGCTCTGGCCTCAAGTTGTGGGATACGGCTGGTCAGGAGCGATTCAGGTGCGTTTCGATGGCAGCTGTGGTGCCTGGTTGCTCACCGCTTGGCTGCGAATCAGGTCTGTCACTCGAAGTT
Organism: Terana coerulea; assembly: GCA_024811115.1. Classification (NCBI taxonomy): domain Eukaryota; kingdom Fungi; phylum Basidiomycota; class Agaricomycetes; order Polyporales; family Phanerochaetaceae; genus Terana; species Terana coerulea. Next base: position 84,135 of record JAKOGH010000042.1, read on the forward strand.
ACTATCGCGGTGCGGCGGGGGCGATCTTGGTGTACGACATAACAAGGCCAGTTACCTCGGTACCCTCTTTGACTGAGTATCGCTGAAGGCAGATTGCAGTCGCCAGTCATTCCTGAATTTGTCGAGATGGTTGACAGATGCTCGCGCGTTGGGCAGTCCCCACCTGGTGACGGTGCTGGTCGGGAACAAGGCGGATCGGGAAGACGAACGGGAGGTTGAATGGGCAGAGGCGAGTAAATGGGCTGCGGAGAACGGTACGTCCAATAGCCATACTCCTGGATTAATGTCCTGAAGACTGGTACAAACGTCAGACGTGCACTTCCTTGAGACATCCTCACTCACAGGGGACAACGTTGAAGCGCCGTTTCTCCTCTGCGCGAGATCGATATTGCTGGCCATAGAGTCCGGTGCTCTCGATCCTGAGAAAGCCGGCAGCGGGGTCAGTTACGGGAGACCGTGCACTGCGTCGTGTGAACAGCTCGAGCCGCCTGAGCTTTGGGAGCCTCAGCGGTGGTCGTAGGAAAGGGAGTGTCAAGCTACGGCTGCCTGGTGGGAAGAAGTGTTGTTAGCGAGGGCGGGCCTGCCGTCGACACTGCCCTCTGCTCTGCGGAGTGCGCCAGGTCGTGCGTGTTTACCGTGCAGATTACCCGATGGCGTTGACTGAGACAGCCTCCAGTGTTCCCGGACAGACTCAATCAAGCAAGTCTATGATCGGTTTCCATGGCTTGCTTATCACAGTTAGCAGCCTTCCGCCGAAGCGGGCCATGTGCATCTCCCTATTTTTGCCTGCTCCCACTCCATTTGAGAATACCCATTGTGTTTTCCCTCCGCGCATGCGGCCGTGGTCTTACCGGCCCAGCCCAACGTTTGCGTACACGACTACTCTGTACTAATGTTAGATATAATTCCTCCTCGCTTTGGCTGTACTCTACATCTGTATCATGGCACAATTTCACCACGTCTGTTATTCTCATGTCCGTGGCTTGATTCCCGCTGAGCTGGAAGCGCGCGTGTCATTTGCTCTCTTCTTCGACCACCTGCCGACTTTGCACTCCGCCATATGCTCGTTGCAGGCGACATATGCTCTGTGCGGTCATGCGTTCGAATCCCACTGGTCGATAATGCGTTTTTAGCAACGTTGGCTGGCGTTGCGACCCCGGTTGGCCTCCCGAGGGTCATGCTGCCCCCGGCTCCGCGTTGCGCAGAGGGTTCCTCATCAACGGACTGCGAGGATCAGAGGGGATCTTACGGCCGGTGCGCATGTGGGAAGGTGCAGGGCCCTGCCATATCCGAAGCTCTGCCATCCTGGCCAGAGTCAGTTGACTGTGGGAAGCAGGTGAGAAGCTCGGCGGTCGGTAGCCCTCGGTAGTGGGAGCCTCCAGCTCTCGAGATTTACCCGATCCCACCACGTCGCCCGCCGCCAGGGCCCAGCGCACATATATCTCCCAGCGATGCACTTTGGGAAACCCTTCGCCTGCTGCCCGGACGAGCTTTCACAGGCTGTCTGCTAAGACACCCCAGGGACAGCCCAGCGTCGCCAGCGCTGCGCAGACCATGAGCCCGTCTACCGCCCAAGGTGAGTATTTGACATCCCCCGTCCTCGAGTCGCGAGTCCATGGTGCCCCGTGCTCGCCTGACCACCGCTTCTCCGACGCTGATTTCTTCCGTTGTCCAGCTGTGACGTTTGCCAGGTCCGATCCCTCCCTGGCGTCCAGTCTTAACCTCGCGGGCCTCGCCACAAGCGCAAGTGTCTCCTCCGCCCCCGGCTCTACCTCTGCTCGGTCACTGGTATCTGCCCAGCTCAGCACAACCGTCCTGGCCTCCGGCACACCCCTGGCAACATCCTCTGCTCCTTTGTTGGTCTCAGAGGTCAGCGAGTCCGCCGCGGTCTCGAGCACACCTCTCGTAGCATCCTCCTCTGCGCCCGTCGTGTCTGCCTCCTCCGTCGCATCACTCGTATCTGCTCAGCTCAGCTCGTCTGCTGTAGCATTAAGCACACCCGTAGCGTCATCCTCCGCCCCTTCATTGGCTCCAGAGAGGGTCAGCGATTCCGTCGTAGCTTCGAGCGCGTCCATCGTGGCTGCCTCTTCCGTCGAGACTCTGGCTTCAGTCCAGCTCAGCACGTCCGCTGCAGCCTCGAGCGCACCACTTGTATTGTCCCCGTCTGCAGTCCCAAGTGCACGTCCATCGACCTCTTTGGCTGTACCGACACAGACTGCCGGCCGCCCCGCACCAAATCCCGTCGAGCCATCCGTTGCCCTCACGTCTCTGGCGTCGAGCAGCGCCTCCCTCGCCCCGCTGTCCTCGAAGGCTGCTGCGGTATCTACCCCCGCCGTGGTCCCCTCGAGCCGCCAGCCGACTGTCGCGGTCTCGTCTTCAAGGAGCGTCGTCGCTTCTGCGCCAAGCGCTTTCTCGAGTCCTGCCCCAGTAATTCCCAGCACTTCTGCGGTGGTCTCAGCGTCCCGTCCTGGCCGCATAAATCCTATTGCAGAACCCACAGAAGCTCCCGTATCCTCGAGGTAAGTCCACACGGACATTTCCGTCCTCCATGATACTGACCTCTTATCGTTTGACAGCGCCGCTCCCGAAGTTATCCCAAGCACAATGGCAGCATCTAGCAGTGCTCAACCGGTGAAGAGCACGGCTGCTCCAGCTGTACCGAAGCCTTCGTCAGCTGCTGCCCCTGCTAGCAGCGTGTCTGCGAGTGTCCGGAACGATGCTCCTTCCCAGAGTGCACCTGTCCCCAGCAGTTCTGGCGGCCGCGGCGGCCTCTCGCGCCCCCGCTCCTCCGCCAGCCTCAGCATCGTCTAGCGCTGCACCCGAGGTGAAGCCTTCGTCAGCTGCGCCAGGCCCTGCGTCTTCTGCTGCAGCACCTTCGAAGGCTCCCAGCCAACCATCCGCCACGGCGGCGGCGCCTCATCACAAGCGCCTCGTGCTTCTTCCTCTGCGGCACCGACAGGCAAGCCCAGCACCCAAAACGCTGCGGCCACACCGTCCAGCGCGGCGCAGGCGCAGTCTCCTGTGGTCAGTACACCCTCTGCCTCAGCTTCCTCACGCGAAAACGGTCCCATTGCGGCGCCATCGTCTGCTGCATCGGCATCTCCCGCGTCTTCAGATGCTAAAGCGAATGCTCCCCAGGCCCCGACCTCCTCAGCATCCGTCGCGCCTTCAGCCGCGTCCTCCGACGGCTCAATCATCTCTAAGCCTTCTGCGGACCAGGCGAACGCGAAGACGCCGACGGCGACAAGCACAATTACGGATGCCCCGGAGACGACCTCTCCAAGCCCGTGTTCGTATCTACCACGGACTCCAAAGGCCACACGACCGTCACCATTCCGCCTCTGATCACGAGTCTCTCTGTATCTACGGAGGGCGACGGCTCTCTCGTCACTGTTACCCATGTTATCGCAAATCCGACGGGGATTTGGGGCATTGGGGATACTACGGCGAGTCAACGCGGGTACGTCATGAGTACTTTCATTATGTTTTCCCGAAATTGAATCAACGTGTTTTCTAGGTTCTTGCACAACGGTGGCGCCGTGGCTGGTGTATTTGTCGTCGTGGGCCTCATTGTCGCAACCGTCGCTGCCATTGTCGCGTTCATCCTGTGCAAGCGCCGCCGGCGTCGCCGTATTCGTCACAGCATCTCCCGCCCGCTGCCCTACCCTGACAACCCCTTCGAGGATCCCCGCCAGACGCCGTCGCCCGCGCAGATGCGCTATGCGCCGTCGGACTCGTCGCACAGGAACCTCATCGGGTCTGGCGTAGGCGCCGAGCGCGTGTCGAGCATCATGGACGCGACGAACGAGCCCATATTTGCCCCCGTGATGGCACACCAGCGCGCGTCCAGCATCCACTCGCGGGTGTCGGTCGGGCTCGCCGGCGTCGGGGCGAACGGCGCCAGCGTTGGCCGACCAGCGTACAACCGGGCCTTCAACGACAACTACAAGTCGTTCACGCCCGGACACTACCCCCGCCCGAGCGACACCAGCACGTCCATCGGCGTCGCGATCACGAACGACACCGTCCAGCCCCGACATTGCCGACGCCGCGCAAAATCAAGCGCGTCTCCGTCACGCCCTCTGCGATCTCCGCCGCGCCCTCGACGCCGTCGATCTACCCCGCGACGCTGCCCGGCGAGGCGGACGACCTCAGCACCGAGAGCTCGCACGCGCCGCCGACGCCGTCGGCCGAGACCGCGACGGCGACCGCGTCCGCGTCCACGCTGCTCACGCCCGCGACGGAGGCGCCCTCCGCGCTGCCCACGCCCGCGACCCTCGACCGCCCGCTCTCCGACCCGCTCGCGAAGCCCGTACGCCCGCCGCGCAGGCGGCCCGTCGCGGGCCAGGCGCTGCCGCCCCGCGCCACCCCGCGCGCGACCCGGGCCTGCAACCGAAGCTGCTCGTGCGCACGCAGCTCACCGACGCGGACGCGCGTACGACGCGCCGCCGCTGTACGCGCCGCCGACGCCGCCCGCGTCCGTGAGCTCCGCGGGCGCGTCCCCGCCGGCGTCGCCCGTGCACGCGGACCGCGCGAACCCGTTCGCGGACTACAACCGATTTATGGCCGAGGTCGGCGCGGCGCCGCTCGACGCGAAGGTGGCGCGGGACAACTTCTACACGCGGCGGAAGATGGTCAGCCCTCATGTGAGTAGCCTCCCGTCGTGCCCGGTTGCGCGTGGCGTGAATGCTGACGAGGATTTTCCTGTTCGCAGCTTCGGAAAGGGAGCATCGAGTGGAAGCCGTCATAGATCATCTGGGAGTTTGCATAGTTGAGGATCGTCACCGCGTGAGCCGCGCCTCTGTACCATAGCACACTGTAGCATGAGTAGGCATATGATTTACACATTGTATTCTTGTACAGCTTTCATGATATTCACGATGATTTGATATGAGCGTATGCTACGATTTTGCATTGGCCTTCTCGACGGCCGCTATCACCTTGTGAGAGTCGGTCACGAAGCCGTAACTCTGTGGAGGAGCATGAGAATGGGGTCTCCATGCGCATGAAATGTGGGAGACGCACGTTCCCGCTGTTGTACAACACGTTTTCGAGGCCGCCGTGTGGCGACGTCGTTGCAACGCAGTCGCGCAAGACGATGCAGTCGTACCCTCTGAAGTAGGAATCTACGATCGTACCAAGCACGCACTGCGCCGGGGTATTCAATCGGTCGTCACCGATGCGACTGAATGGGACGTACCTGATCTGCATTCACGCCCGCGAACAACAGCGTCGTGATGCCGTTCTCCTGCAAGTACAGGTCCAGGGCGGTCTGCGGCCCCCACAAGCCGCTCATCCTGAGTGAGCACACCCAAGCGTCAGATTGCAGCACCCCGACGCAGATCACGGACGTAGCGGCGCGCACCGGTTCTTGTGTATCCAGACGTCGGTGCCCGCCTTCTGGCCCTCCTCGTACAGGTGCTGCAGCGGGCCGTACAGCGCGGAGTTGTACTGGTCGCGCATGAGCAGGCGGCCGAAGCTGCCGGGGAGCTCGGCGCCGAAGCCGCCGTTCCCGCTCTTCATGAAGCCGCGGACGAGCGCGGGCGGGAGGGTCGTGAGCTCGTGCGCCGTCAGGCCCCAGTTCCTGGAGAGCAACAGAGGGCGGTGAGTGCGAAGTCACTGCGGAAGCGCGCGAAGGGCGGACACCCAGGCGATCTTGGAGCCGATGCTCCGGAGCTCGGGCACGACGTTGCACAGCGGCAGGACGCAGTCCAGGCCCGTCGGGTGGTCCCTGAGGTCGGGATGCAGGAAAAAGCTTGTGCAGGTGCACGGTCAGCACCAGGAGCCCGAACAGGAAACAAGCTTAAAAGGCGCACTTCTGCATGTCGATGATCACGATTGCCGTGTGCGCCTTGCTGAGGCGGAGGGCCCGGTCGCCCTCGACGGGGAGCTCCCACTGCGTCTCCGCGTTCAGCGGCGGCACGGGCGCCGTGTCTTCGTGGACGAGCTGCTGGTCCTGCGCGTGCGCCGCGGCGGGGAGGCGCGCCGTGCGGGAGAGGTCGACGAGGCCGGAGGGGTACTCGACCCAGAAGGCGGCGGCGCTGCCGTACTCGACCGCGCTGCCCACGCGCGGCCGCGTCTTGACGACGCCGTTCGCGACGACGGGCGTCGAGGTCATTTATGCGTTTTCTGCGACGGCGGGTATGGGAGTGTGTTTCTATGGTCCCGTCGCAAGTCGCAGGCGCATAGCTATATAGCGCATTGCCAATGGGCTTATCGTGTTGTGTGAACCGTCGATGAGAGTGCACGAGGCGTTCTCATCAAAAAGAGCATGAGTTGTCCATGGCCTGGTCCGCGAGAATTCCTATGGATTCAGCCAGTGAGTTTATACCACGAAAAGGAGGAACGTGCTCGTTAGTGTATGTTCAAGGTAGAGTAAGCCCTAGGCTTACCGGACTATACCGTCGTCGTATAAAGGCTAGTGGCGGCACTAGTCGACAGCTCTGATTGAGCTCTGGGGTTTGTACAAGGTTGGCACCGCCACGGCAGGCACTGCGTTTCAAGTGATCGGCGTCAGAGATCTATCGGCTTCGGAGGTGAGCTGCTTTGGCCGTCGTCCTCGACGGTGTGCTCGTCGTTGTCTGCAGCGATCTCGTTGGCATGATGGCTGCGTCTGACGTTGATGGCGGGGACCGGCTATTGGAGGCGGTGGCGGTGTCTCCAGGGGGAAACATTTGGGCTATGACGTGGAGTGTATTGTTGGGAAGGCGGGGGTGTGGGATGCCGGCGGGGCTAGAAAGCGAAAATGAATTATTTCGAGAGGTTGGTTGTGCTTGCTATCTTGCCACCAGCGGTGGGCGGCCGGCACAGCGCGTGTAATTGGAGTGGCTTCTCCTAAACGTTGTCCAAGCACCAGTACGTCCTCACCGTCCCCGACGATCATGACCCACTAGACCACATCCCCCATGTCCCCCAGAACATCCTCCAAAACCGCCAGGCAGCCAGCGGCAGCCAGAGTCAGGACTCGTCCCAGCCCACAGGTGCGTCTGCATTTCGTATAGCGTCCGTTTGGCTCCCCCGTTCGCACCCTTGTCCCCGCTTGGCTGTTGCAAAGTACGGGCGTAGGTCGCCGAGGCACCAGTGCCAACGCCAGCACTCCTTGTCTTACCCCCTCCGAATTTCTGACACCACTCGCCCTCCGTCTTCCTCGACTCTCCTTCAATTCGCGTATTCATCCTTTCTTCAAAGGTTCTGCAACCGCAAGCCCTACTTTGTCTGCTTCTCCCACCGCCGCGGCCTCCTCTCCTGCTCCGGAATCGTCTGCTAACTTGCCCTCTCAAACCGCTCCGTCGGACACTCCTTCTGCCACGACTGCACCTGCTCAAACGTCCTCGCCGTCCACCAACGTGGCGACGAACGCTTCGCCAGCTCCGTCCTCGGCCGCGGTCTCGAGCGCTGCAGGGGCCTCGGATTCTTCGCCTGCGGCCGTCTCGCAAGCCTCGAGCGCAGACAACGTGTGAGTCCCGCAGTGTCCAGGCCTTCTGCCTCCGGTTGACTTCGGTCGATTTGGTTCTGGTCTGGGCAGATCAAGCGCACCTCCTACCTCCACTCCGAACTTGAGCACTGACGCGAACCTCGTCAGTTCTACTGCTTCAGCCATGTCCACGGACGGCTTGACACCACCCGCAAGCGTGCAGACAAGCCCGCCGCCGTCCTCAGCACCACCAACCACGCAGCCGGCTCCACCACCTCCGACGTCTAACCCATCTTCTCAGCCGTCGTCTCAGCCATCCTCCCAACCCCCGTCCTCGCAGCCCTCCTCGCAGCCACCGACCTCGCAGCCCTCATCACAACCCCCGCCCTTCGTCACAACCCTCGTCTCAGCCCCCGTCATCCCAGCCGTCTTCACAGCCCCCACCGTCGTCCCAGCCATCTTCAAATCCGCCGCCATCTTCTCAGCCATCCTCTCAGCCACCACCGTCGTCGGCGCCGCCATCTTCTTCGCCGTCGTCTGGCCCATCTCCGGACGCATCGTTGCAGTCCTCCTCAGCGCCTCCACCGGCGGCGTCGTCCACCAGTGCTCCCAGCTGCAGCGGGGTCGTCAAAAGTTGCCCCCAGTACGACTGCGGACCTTGTCAGTCCGTCCAACACACCGTCGTGAGTTGTGCCCATTTACTCTCGGCGTTCCCAGTACTCACCATTTGTGATAGAACGACACTGCAGTTCACCAGTGTCATTGTGACAACCAACTCTGCGGGACAGATCACGACGAGCACGCCTTCCGTTGTCACCGAGCTGACCACTATCACAAGCAATGGTGCGACGAGCGTGGTGACAATCCTGGCAAATAATCCCACGCCGTTCAATAACAGTTCAAATCGCACGGGGGCTTCAGAGTGAGCTTATTTCCATTTCCATTTTCCGCCAATCCCAGACTCTGACCGACGACCGCAGGTTCTTTACAAATAAAGGCGCCGTGGCAGGAGTGTTTCTCATTGTCGGTCTCTCCGCCGCCTCCATCATGTTGTTCCTGTTTTTCTTCATCAGGCGGCGGAGAAGGAATCGCAGGCTGGAGTACGACACCGCGGTGGCCTCCGACGCTCGCCGCGGCGGGCTTCAACCGCGCTCCTCTCGACGGCGACGACGACGACGACGAGAAGGCGATCCGCCAGCGCCGCGGCTCCACGCCGAGCGGGTTCCGCACCATGAGCACGCTCCCGCTCGAGGGCGCGCACCCGCCGTACACGGACGACCCGAGCGGGCGCCCCGCCGGGCGCGACTTCGACCCGTACGCGGCGTATGCGGCGCCGCTGCAGACGCCGCCGGCGACGGCGCGCCGGGACGGCTACTTCCCCGCGCGCACGAGCAGCCCGCCGCTCGGCCACAGCCACAGCGCGAGCACGAGCTCGATGGGCCACGCGATGCCGCTCGGGCACGTGCCGCGCGAGAGCGCGGGCAGCTTCGAGCCGCTGCTCGCGGGCGGCGGCGGCGGGTCGCTGCCGGCGACGCCGGGGCCGATCGCGCCCAGCGCGAGCACGGGCCCGCCCGTGATCCCGCCGAAGAGCCCGAAGCGCGCCGCGGCGTCGGCGAGCGACGTCGGGCACGGCGCGGCGCCCCGCCGCAGCGGGACTCGGCGAGCTCGGTGTATTCGCACGAGAGCGAGGGGGAGGACCAGCTGGTGGACCTGACGCCCCGACAACCACTGGAGGTGCGTTTTTATTTATTTATTCAATCAAAGATTTTGCGTAGGGAACACGGCACTGAATGCACGGCGTAGATACGAAATTTGCCAGACGGGCAGCTGCCTGGGGCGGATATATCGCGAAACAACACGCGGCGCACCACAGGCCGGTAACGAATCGCACGGCTCCGTGCCACCACCAAAGTCGACGACCGACCCTCGTCGACACCACCATGTTTGCACTTCGCGACGCATTCACGACTTGGCTGCCTTAATATCACGACCCGTCCGGCGCGCCATTAACTGCTCCTGGGCCTGCGGGGTGTCGTGCTCCGCCCGCTGCTCATCATGCTAAACTTTATTTTGCTTCCTGTCTGAGCGGACGGCTCCCGGTTCCACCGCATTCACTCTTTATGACAATTCATGTACTTGCTCTCGCGCGCGGTTGCTTCGGACTGGGCCAGGACGCTTCACAGTACCCATTCACATCGGTTTCCATGCTTTCCTTTGCACCCACGGACATGCCCACGCCCGCCTGTAGTACGTCGCTGCTCGCTGTTTAAATGTATCCCCCTGCACCTTCCTTTCGCGCCCTCTCCCGCTGGACCCTGCATCATCCGCAGCGGCCCAGCCGTTCTCGAACGCCGACGGGCAATTGTGCTGCTCATTGAGTCCTGATGCGTGGCGCGATGGCGCGCGATTGTGGGGACCTTAAGCTTGGGCTCAGTAACTTTAAGCGAGACACGACCTCGTCCGCCGCCGCATAGCACTATGCAGACGTTCCATTCTTCCCACCGTATCTGCATCAGGCTCGTGCCCGCGGTCCGTCGCCCTCACAATGGCAGGGGCCTGCACCCGTAAGGCCTCGCGGGCCCGACGGACGGGCGGCGAAGCACGAAGGTACGTGAGCTCTCCGCGAGTTTATATTGATGCTCTCAGCCACCTGCAGCGTTCTAGCGTGTGATTGCGGTCCGCACGAGGGCGCGAGGCAGATGCCCGTCGGGAGCTACGTACGTATGTAGTGGCCGTCCACGCTCATATAACCCATGCCTCTCTGGCGCGGCGTGCGCGCGAGGCCCCCGCTGCCTCCTGTCTCCCCGCCCGCCGCCCCGCCCCGCCGACAATGCGCGAGTCCGACCTTGGCCCCTTCGAGTTCCACCCGGAGGACTACCTGAGCGGCAGCGGGTCGGGCCTGCAGAAGGGCCAGGGCGCGCGCGCACCGCGAGTGGATGAACACCCGGCCGGGCGCCGCGCGGGAGCAGTGGTTCCGCGACATGGCGCTCACGTTCGAGGTCTCCGTGCAGCAGGTCCGGGACGAGATTGAGTGGTGGGAGCACGGGCGGTGGGACGAGCTCCCGGACTCGGACGACGAGGGCGGCGCGCCCCGCCGGGGACGCCGCGCGCCCGGGCAGTGGACAAGGCGAAGGCACGGGCGAAGGGCCTGGCGCTGGAGCTGGCAATGAAGAACAAGGGTTTCTTGACTACGTCGAGCCGAACGACGCAGGCGGTGCGGCTCCTGCTGAAGAGTCTGTGGATGCGGGGGCGCTTGCAGGCCCGTCCCACGAGAGCTCCGCGTCTGGTGAGCCAGAGGTCGCTGTCCGACGCCCGGCGTGGCGCAAGGTAACCCCACTATCCCTGCTTGTCTCGCCATGGCACTGACTCACCAACATGGCATGTAGGCCGAAGTGTACATTGAGCTTCCACTCTACCGACCCCGCGCATCTCGCCGCCGAACTTCTCAAGGCTCGCGGGCCGCCCCCATTGCAATAGAGGACGACCCAGAGCCGAAGGACGAAGACGACGTCAAGCCTTCTCGTCTGACCCCGCCGGTGAGCGCTATGTCTGTGCGAGTGAACCGGTCACTCACCCCGTCGACGCCGCAGCGCCGCTCAACTCCGCAAGCGCAGGCAGACACAGCGGAGCCTTCCGCCGCCCGAGTTCTGGTTGACGAAGTGGTATGCGAAAAAAAGACACGGCAGAGTCAAGTCCTCCACGTCCGTTGCGGTGCGCGCGTCGGCCGCTGACGCCGTGCCCCGCGCCGCATCTCGAACCATATCCCGCATGCCGGCGGCATCTTCGCAGCTTCATACCAAGCCTCAGCACGACCAAGCGCACGCGGCCGCCGAGAACAGTATCTTGGACCTGCTCAGAGAGCTGAACATGGACCGCCGAGTGGACGCATTCGTCGACTACGGATTTGACGAGAAAGGCGACGTCGCCTTTTAAAACGGTTGTCGAACCACACAAGGAGAATGGTGTATGAGCAAATGCTGGCTGATGGGAGGATCACGTTGAAGGAGCTTGCTATCCTCCACGAGAGGATAATGATGAGCTGAGCTGGTTCAGGTCCAAAGTTTTGCAGAACACAGCAACCGGCAGCAGAGTCCGAGTTGTACCAATGGTTTCAAATCTCTTGTAACAGAAAGTCAACTGACAAGCTTTGTATCTGTAGCATATATCTTGAAAGTCAACATGTAACAGTAGAAATATCAATGTACCTGCATGTCTAGTCTCGGTTCCAGACCCTTTGCCCGCGTTACTGATGTTTGTTATCGGATAACAACTGCTTGGTGCAGGGAGTCTAAAGAGGTTGCTCTGCAGCGCGTCTTTCAAACTCCGCTTACTATGTTACAAACGGTAACAAGGCGCGAAGCGCGCTGGCTGCGAGCAACCTCTTTACGAGTCGGGAACGAGACTACTGCATGTCTTGTTCACCGCACAACTCTACACCAATCTTTGACGTTTATTGGGTCTTGACTCTCCTTGCGATTGCCCAAAGCGACGGGGCCTGCTGCCAGAGCCTGGTCCGCCAGCACCAGCTGCATACGGCCGCTTTTTCTTCTCCTTCTGGTTCACCTTCTTCTGCTTCTTCTCGATGGCCTTCCGAACTGCGCCGCGCCCACCCGACTCTGCCAGAGCCTCAAACTTGGCCCTGGTCAGGAGCTCCTTCTTGTCCGCTGCACGCACAGTAAGAGACGGGATTCTGAGGGACAACACAGACACTTACCATCCTTCATGAACCATGCACCCTTGCCTTGCTTGCGCTTCTCCTTCTCCGCTTGACGCACTTTGCCAAGCGCAGATGATTCCACCTGTTCGCGTTTGTCCCTGTTCACCAGGCTCTCCGACCGCTTCAGCGCACGTTCGAGCCTCTGCACCTCCGCCTCGCGTTCGGCGCGGAGGTCTCGCGGCGAGGATGCTAGCATTTTCCTTGCTCGTTTCAAGCTATCTTTCAACGTCTTCATTTCGTCGACGTGGAGCTCCGATAGGAAGCCGTACTGTGACCTGAACCGGTCGGCAGAGAACTCTCCCGTAACGTGCAGGAAACGAGGATCGCGCGGTGCCTGCAAAGCTCTGAGCAATACACAAAACCTACGATGAGAATTACTTACAGGCTTGTGTTCCAACTCGATTTTCTTCCGCGGCACCGGCTTTTTGGAAGTTACTTCCATGGGGCTACAACCGTTCGGTAAGCTGCATGCAGGCAATCAAAAGTGGAAAGAACGTACGCATGTTTGTGCGCTCGCTTCGCAATTTCCTTCCTTTTGTTCTCGTGGAGCTCCTTCTGTTTGCCTTTGAGGTCGAGCTGCGATGGCTTCTCCTCAGGTTCGGAGTCGGAGTCCTCCCCTGGTGAAGCCTCGCTGCCTATGTCATCAATCCCTCCATCTCCGGAGCCGTCAAGGGCTTTCGCTCGGGAAAGAGTTTGCTGAGCTTTTCTCAGAGCACCTAATGGTAACGAGGAAAGGTCTAACATACAAGTTATACGTGAACAACCAGTAGCGTGACGGTGAGCCAATAATTACCCGACCGTTATGCAGATATTTCTATGAAGAACGTTAGGCGTGTTACAAGGTAAGCATGACGTTACATACGAGCTTGCTTGAGCCTACTCCCAAGTCTTCCTCGGGCTCGCTCTCGCTCTCGTTTTCACTCTCACTCTCCTCTGCTGCACCGTCCAGTTCGTCTTCGTCGACATACTGAGCCACTCTCGGGGCGTCAACGTCAACATCCTCCTCCGAGTAATATTCCCCCGCCTCGTCGTCGTCTCCATCGTCACCCTCTACCGACTCACTCTGGTCTTCACTCTCCGAATCTGCTTCCGGCGGCGGCGGCTTGCTTCTGTTTGCGGGTGCTGGTCGCTTGCGCGCATCTGCACGGAGAGGAACGCGTGCGGTATGTTCGGGGGCAGCTGGCGCAGTAGAAGGTGGACGCCGAGAGGCTGGGCGAGGCCGGCGAGGCATGGTGTCGTGACGGTGGCAGGAGAACTTAGAGAAAGCAGGCAAAATCATGGATTCCCAGAATAGGCAGTGGGCGGGATTGATGGCATCAAAGCACTTATATACCAGATGCCGGCGGAGGGAAACGCACTGGCAGCCTTTCCGAGGCTGCGGTGCTCTGCTCTTAACCACCATTACTCTTTGAATTGGCTCAGCGTTGGAGCATCCTGCGGTAGTTATTCTCAAGACTATCCAATTCTCACGTTCACGGCTTTAGCTGACCCTGTATAACGATTAGTTTATAGGATCGAATTTCTCAGAGTGCACGACAGCGGGCACTTCCGAACATAGCCCATCATGCAGCAAGTCTTGCGCGTAGCACTGCTCATCGGAAGTTCGAGAGTAAACGGAAACAACCCAGGAATTGCTGCGTGGGTTGCAAACCTCGCCCAATCCCGACTCAACGCAGCGGGCTCCTCGACACAAGTTGAAATTATCACCGTGGACCCGACGAAAACACCTCGTCCATTCGGCCCAGTCGTCGATGGGTCGTGCATTCCAGCCCAAATCACAGATCCTCATCCTACCCCTCGCACGCCGTCCAAGATTGGAGCAAGTTCGTCTCCTCTTGCTCCTGGTGTCATCGTCGTGACTCCGCAGTACAACGGCGGGTACCCTGGCGAGCTGAAGAACGCGCTCGACCATCTCTACCACGAGTGGGCTGGGAAACCCGTCATGCTCGTGACCTTCGGAGGGCACGGCGGCACCAAATGCGCTGCCTCACTGCAAGTCGTATTCTCATTCTTGAAGATGCAGCCGCTGTCCGACCCCGTCGCCATATCGCTTCCCAACACATTTGTCCGTGGCAGCGACCGGGTCTTATCGGAGGCACCTTTGCCGACTTTCTCGCGGCATACGTCGAACCCATTAACGCTGCTGCAGATAAGCTTCGAGGTGCTCTAATCGCCAATCTGAAGGAGGAAGTTTAATCCCATTTCAATGTTGGTATGTCCACAGATCTTGATTGTGTTGAGCGGAAGCTAATAAACGTTTGGCATGCAGAGCTGTGGAAAGGAGATGTAGCGGATGCCGATTTGAGTGCGTATGTAGAATTTTATGCCCAGAGCTCATGTATCGTACAGATGTTTGCAATTCAAAGCGACTGGGAGTTCGTGGCACATCATCTCTAATCACGCGCTCGTTCCACGACGTTTGCACGACCTTGCGCGCGGTTCGCGTCCGTACAAGGAACGCTCGGATATTAATGGCTCTGCGCTCAGTGCGCTGGACAGTCCGGCCGTCTACTCTAGCGCAGGAAAATGCTGCGGAAGCATTCTTTGTAATAAAATAAAAACGCTCTCCTGCTTACGACTCCGCTCTGACTATGCGCACTGATCGTAAAGTTTCAGTGGTACATAGGGCAGAGGCGGTAGAGGTTGCAACCACCAGCCCCAAGCAGATCCTACTATGCAGCAAGTCCTTCGCCTAGCCCTGCTCATCGGAAGCTCAAGAGTCAGCGGAAACAATCCCGGCATTGCGGCTTGGGTGGGGGTCTTGCCCAAGCCCGTCTCAGCCCACCAGACTCTTCCACAAAAGTCGAGATCATCACCGTTGACCCAAAGAATGCACCGCGCCCCTTCGGCCCAGTCGTCGACGGGTCATGCATCCCTGCCGAGGTCACCGACCCTTCCTCCTATCCTTCGCCTGCCATTCAAGACTGGAGCAGATTCATCTCCTCGTGTTCCGGCTTCATTGTCGTCACCCCCCAATACAACGGCGGGTACCCCGGCGAGCTGAAGAACGCGCTCGACCACCTCTATAACGAGTGGTCGGGGAAGCCTGTCATGCTTGTGACTTTCGCGCACCGCGGGGGCGGCAAATGCGCCGCTGCGCTCCAAGTCGTGTTCTCTTTCCTAAGAATGCAGCCCCTCCCAGACCCTGTCGGCATACCTCTCCCCAATTCATACGCCCGCGGTACCGACAGAGTCCCACTCGAGGCGCCATTTCCCGAGTTCCTTACGCCGTACATAGAACCCGTCAACGCCGCGGTAGACAGTCTTCGGGGTGCACTAGTTGCTAATCTGAAGCGACAGGCTTGAGGATGCTTACGTTTGTACGTGCAGTCGATTCCTTTCATCGTGTTTCTCACAATTGATGTACTCCGTATATCAAAGACCGGCGAGACCGTGAAGGTTAATCTTAGTGACCACGAGTGGATGTCGTTAGGCAAAGACCCATGGAGGCGTACGCAGCGCACCACATGCTTTTAGATGTTAAACCTGGGGTTTATGTATCGGATAAATTTGTCAACATCCTGAAGCAATTGGTCACTTTCAGTCTATCCAATTTCTCCACAATAAATAGCTGCGAGAGGGACCGTCATCGTAACTCGATGAGGGCTACCAAAATCAAATATAGCTCGTCTCGAACTTCTTCCATGCGGCTAAACCGACTCATTCTATTGCTGAAATCGCAGCGTGCTGCGTAGTATACGGGCTACATACCACGTATGGTTGCACGCGGAGATGGCACAGGCTGCACCTGCCGAACACGTACCGTTGGGAATGCGGTGAATTGCGAGTCCTAGTGAGAAGTCCAGAGTATTGGCAGAACGCTGAGACGATGCTGCGACTTCCCACTCCTGCGCGCATAAAATCCGTTGTTGAATACTGCACGAGGCGTCGCAAGAAAAGACAACATATCCTTATTGAGTACTGAGCGGTACAGAGGAGTGCAGATAGGGATATAGGCGCAGCGGCGTGTGCAAATCCAGAATGTTGTATGGCCAGGGTTACTTCGTACTTGGCATGTATCCCGAGGCAGTATCAGGGCGCATATAGAAGCACTATTCTCGGAGATCTAAAACGCTAGGGAATTAGTGTTTTCAATGGGTACACATAACGGAGGTACGGCTGCGTTCTGCTGAAACAGACCCTTTGCTCTTGCATCGCGTCCGCGTGTTCCTGAGGCCAGGACCTGAGTAGCACTAGTAAATTTTATATGCCTCAGAACGTAGACGACACAACAGGATTCACCTTCGGTGTAGCGTCCGCAGAATTTGTAGGAATAGATGTCTGCTCTTCTTATTAGGCTGGCACGGAATCCAGGGAGGCGGTATCCGGAATTGCATAGCCGAGGGGAGAAATCAAGCTATGCAGCGGACAAGAGTAGCGGGAGGAATGTCGAGGAGAAGAGCGAGGGGGAAGAGCGTCCTCCGGTGGACCAAACAGGCCATCTCTCTTCAGTCTATGAAGCCTTCCCGGTCCAGAGGTGGGCAAGACGCCAGTGGACTTTCTCCCGATGGTCTTGAGGTAGGTAGGATGAGTCTGACAGAGACGGACGATGGGGTTGGGAGGGATGCGATCGGGCAGAGTGGGAGAGGGTGAGCCGCTCGATCAATTGGGAATGGTGAGGCGAGGCGGACGGCGGGCCAAGTTGCAATCTGGCTCCTCCAACTCCGACCACCACCCTAGCCGCTGCACCACTGGCGACATTCAACCATCCTCCAGCATGGCCCTGAACGGTGTCTGCTTTCTTCCTCACGCGCAAGGGTAGCAGAATCTTCATCCGTAGGCGAATCACGATGCTGGGTGGCTGAGGCTTTCTCTTGCATTCGAGACGTTGTCATTCGCACTCGCCGATTTCTTCCGCCTTCAAATCCCTCTTGCCGCAGGCCCCATGGGTTCATGCTTCATTCCACTGCGTTGAGGGCGGCTCGTATTGTCGATATCGAGGCAAACAGGGGCGATGAAGTGGATAGGGGCTCAGATGTGGTGGAAAAAG
The DNA here is from genome assembly GCA_024811115.1 of Terana coerulea. Taxonomy (NCBI): domain Eukaryota; kingdom Fungi; phylum Basidiomycota; class Agaricomycetes; order Polyporales; family Phanerochaetaceae; genus Terana; species Terana coerulea. Next base: position 101,256 of record JAKOGH010000042.1, read on the forward strand.
TTTTGCGAGACATCCAGCGGTTCAATCAGGCTGCGAAGGCACACGGGCACACTTTGGTACGTTCTTCTGCATATTAGGGCCTCTTCAGTCTTCGTTACTTTTGATGGCTGGCTTTGGAAGCCGAAGTCTTGCAGCACACCCTCCAGGCGACTCGAAAGACGATCGGAACGGCCACCGCCAGGGAAAATGCCAATTGGCTTCTCAACATCGAGAAGTGTCGCAAAGAGAACTCCTGTGGGCCAATGCCATCTGGCTTCAAGCCGTCTCGCATTGGGAGGTACAGTGTACTTGTTTCGCCGCAAGCTCCACGTCCACCGGTGAAGATGGTACGTCGTCTGGTTTCTCCGCTTCCCGCTGGGCACTGAAATGATACCCTCTTTATAGCAATCGATTACGAGTGCCGTGGTCCACTTCTCCACTAGGCCTTCGCCGCCTTGCAAGTCGCCGTCCCGCCGTACTACGCCTCCATGTCACAGTAGTGACTGTCACGCATACCCTTGTCACACTATGTCACGCATGGCAAGTCATGGTCGCGCGGTCACAGTGTGCAAGGGCATTGTGTGCTAGGAAGGTGTCGTACGGCGGAATATTAATATGACTTGCGTGGGCTGCAAGGCTTGTGTATGGAGGTGGTCCTCCCTTCCTGGAGTCGTCGCGGTTGGCTGGGCTTCGAGGAGTTCAGCTGCAGCTCGTACTGGCAGCATCCTCGCGTAGTGCCAGGTTGTGGTCCGTACGCGCACAGCTCGACACCTAGAAAGCACCAGACATCCATCAGGAATCCAATTTACGCTGAGGTTCCAACACTGGATGCCTTTCACCGTGCAGTTCACCGCCTGGTTGCCGAGAGCTCGCGATTGATCCCTTGACGTCGCCGCATCCCGCTCTGATGCGTTCTGTGCCGTCAGACTTCCACGCTTGCACGATCTACGGATTCTGCGGATGCTTCAAGGGCTGCGAGGACTTCACGCTGCAGCTTGTTGAGGTTTAGAGCTTCACGAGATACTCCAACATCGAGATTTCTGGCGGGCGCGGCTCCGGAGGTCTTGCCATACACGCACGAACCCACGCTAAACGACGTTGCGCGCTGACTCTCCGCATCCAACTTGGGACCTGATTCCGTGCCGTGATAGACTTTATGGCACTTTCGCGTAATGAGCCGGTGTCTTGGCCAGCCAGGCCCTATAAATCGCTGGCGATGGCTCCAACCTGCACCCCATTCTCGCCTTTCCTCCCGCTCTCCTCGCCCACTCTTCGCTGGCATCCGTGCACTCTGCAGCAATGAGCCGCCTTCTACTCGCAACCGACGGTCGTGGTGCCATGTCCGAACACGACGCCATAGGACAGCGTTGGCCGCCATATTCTGCTTCTTCTTCGTGTGCGGATGACGAGGACGAGGAGTACGACGTGTATTATTTTTGGCCGTCGTCTTCTCCGTATGCCCTGCTGCACGAACGCGATGCGCCCGTCGAGCTCATCGAGGTCCGCCTCTCGCAACACTGGCCATTTTGACTGACCAACACCTCTCATCCAACAGACTTTCCCAACCTCTCCCACCGCATACAGCGCGAGCTCGCAGTCCTACGACGATCTGTATGACTGGCCAAACGACTCGGTGCGTCCCTTGTTGTCTTGCTCGAACTGAACACTCATCTGCTTCAGCAGCCTTCGGTGCAGTCTCTGGCGGTGGATGCTGAGTCCACTGAGCGTGCCGCTTCGTATGTGTTGGGCTTCGCGGGGTATAGCGAGTTGTTCAGGGCGGGGTTGGTTTCTCAGGTGCGCACAAGTCGAGTCACTCTTCGAGGCTTGCCTATGTTGATGTCTTCCGCACGCTCGCAGTCGCGCCAGCTCACTCGACAGCTGGACAACGTCTATCGTCGGTTCCAGCGTGCGTTCCGCTGGTCGACTTGGTTTGACCGTTCATCCGCCTGAACATTCGCGCGTGTCTTCTCATTTCTTGCTTCATATCACCGCATTCGCGTGTACATTTTTGTCTCAGTTGTCGCGTCGTCTTGCTGTCACATACGTTCTTGCTCTTGATCGTACTTCATCTCTTGGTTTCTGTCGTCGTCGCTCGCTGTCTCTGCTCTGCACTCAATCTCTTGGATAATTATTGTACCACCCATAATGTAAAGCTTCGAAGAAAATATGACACTTCACGATGCATGTATATTCTTTACATGGTGCTGAAATGATCTTCTGCGCACACGTCTTCCATCTTCTGCTTGCATGTTGTTGTGACTTCGTCTTCGGGTGTTGTTGAGCTTGGGATTGAAGCAGACATGTAGTATCATGGGGTGTTGCAGCTTGCGAAGTGCGGTCTTGAGCTTGACGTTGAGACAGACAGCACAACACAGCAGGATATCAAGCAGATAGGGCTGACGCAGGTATTACGCGGACTTGGTAGATGCACATCGTCGGGATGAAGTGCAACGTCGAGCTCGGCGACGACGCGTCGCCCCTCATTCCCGCTGTCACTCCAAGCGCCGCCTGCCCTAGACTTGCACGTGTCGCGTCCGGCTGCGGCGGGGTCTCGCAGGCGTAGGGCGGGATTGATGGGATCGCCGTTATGCAGTTTGTGAGCAAATCCGTCTGACGAAACGTTCACCATCCTTACTGCACCTCTCGTCATATGCTACATCAACAACGAGGATACTTACTTAGTAATGGCTTGTTCGATGATCAGCCTTCCAAGCATGTCAGCAAACTCTACAACCTTGCGTAGTATTTCAAGGTTCGGTATGGGCCCTCGACTTTCAACTTCGTTATCTCTTCGCCATGCAGTCAGCTACTCGCCTTGGCCTCCTCGTCGGCAGCTCCAGAGTCATTGGTAACGGCATCGGCCTTGCTGGCTGGCTGTCTGAAGCACTTCACGCACGGCTGAACACCCCCGGTACCGCGCAGCACATCGACATAGTCACCGTCGATCCAACCAAACCACCCCAGCCGCTCGGCCCAGTCGTAGACGGCAGCAAACTCCCCGCTCAAGTAACCGATTCCTCAGCTTACACGAGCCCCACCATCCAGAACTGGAGCAAGTTCGTCGACTCGTGCTCCGGCTTCGCGATCATCAGCCCCGAATATAATGGCGGGTACCCCGGAGAGCTGAAGAATGCGCTCGACCACCTGTACAGGGAGTGGAGCGGCAAGCCTGTGCTGCTCGTCACGTACGGAGGGGGCGGGGGCTGAGGGCAAGTGCGCAGCTGCAATCGGTGCTGGGTGCGCTGAAGCTGCAGGTGGTGCCGGAACCTGTGGGCATTAGGCTCCCTCGCGAATATACTGGCGGGACTGAGCGCGTATCTGCTGAGGGAGGGTATCCGGACTTCCTCCAAGAATACGTCGACTCCTTGAATAACGCAGCGGATAAGTTAAAGGAGCTACTGCTGGCAGGCTCCGCGAACGTATGAGGGTGCATGGTGAGTATCCTGCAACCTTTTCATCATCCGCACGAGCTTAATGTGAGGCAGCAGGATTATCCAGAACGTATTTCAACCGTAATATTGTCATTTTTCGTTGTAGACGGCTACGCTACTCTTAGTCGGCTTCCAATGAATTGGTCCGAAGCGCAGCAATAATTGCTACTGTGATCACGCGTAATGTATCCCGAAAGCATGTCCCAGTTTCTGCCAATGCGATTCGTTATACCGATAGGCCAATATCTCGATGCTCAGGTATGCCGTGCTCGCAGTGCAGACAGCCATATGCATAGCCTCGCCGTGTGACTACTTGCAATGAGGCCCACTATCGCGTAAGAGGTTCACTAACTCCGAAGCCAGATTTCTCCTTCAGGAACATGTCGGAATGCGTCGTCTACCTGGCGATCATACTTCTCCTCCTTGCGTCCCCAACCAGTGAGAACCACGTCGACATTTTCTCTTAGCCACGCCAACTCGGGTTCGCTATGCTGCACATGTCGTCTCAAGTCAAGACACTTCAATCGCTTTCCTCGGTTTGCTTCCATCCATTTCTTCACGCTGGGTATTATTCTGTCTTTGGCAGTAAGGTGGTTGTTGTCCAGGATACGCAACTCCTCCAGATTTGGCGTCAAGTCGTGAAGACGGTCGAAGAACCGGCTCTTGGGAAGACGGAGGTAGCTAACATCGAGGAGCTTCAGGGTCTTTCCTACCTGACGCAAAATGTTGATGACGTTGGTTTCGTATTCGGGAGCGTAGCTTTGTCTTCCATTTTGCTCCTGATCATGCTCGAACCATACCGGCGTCCCCAAGAAGAGCCGCTGTAGTTTGGGGAAAACGCAAGTTCTTCAAGAAGCTGAGATCGAGGACTCCGAGGAAGAGTTCTTCTAGGCCGTGAACCGTCCTGACGCCCTGTAACTCCGATGTCCCTTCGCGATCGAGGAATGCGCTTTGCCCTGTCGTCCAACACGCCGTCAAAACATATAGTGCCGCCGTTCCGGGTTCAACGTCGCCAGGCTTCATCAACACGTTTGGTATATCATACTCCGAGTCGGGAATTGTGACCTGCGGCTTGAATCTGGGCCGGGCTTGAGCGGCAAGATGTAAGCCAGACGCGAGCTTCGTCGTGTCCGCCTTTTTGACCCGAAGAATGGATTGTTGGGCTCATTTCTGCTTGCACCCATGTTCGCCATACTGAGAGAGACCAGCCGAGAGGTGAGCCACGAGGGATCTGCGCCGCCCGGAGCGACCCCAGGCTGGGGTTTGAAGCGCCACGTCACTCGAGCTCGAGCGTCGAGACGGAATTCTTCGAGACGAGGGTTGTATGCGGGTAAGAACGGCACCTGCTGAAACCACCCCCAGTGCGATCTCAGGATGTCGTCCGACTGAACCGTGATTCTCCTGGCTTGCACCCATGGCCGGAAGAGAAAGCGCATGACGTAGACCACGTCGAAGCCATACCACGCATCCTCTGAGTAGTAGCGAAACTGATCGAGGTTGTGGACGACGTCGTTCCCTAGTTTCCGCGTGACAATGTCGATCGAGCATAGGATGAGCTGGAGAGTTGACTTCTGATAGTCCTTTGGGCTAACACGTTTGGGATGTTTGGGAGGATTATCCAGGTCGAAGGTCATGTCGAGGTCAATGGTTCGCAAGCCATATCTTCCCGCGCGCTTAGTGAAAGCAGCTGCTTTCAGATGCGGATAATGGTCTACTTGAGATACCACGAGGTCTCTCCACAACCCCGGCGTCTGCAAGGTGATATATCGCCAGTAGCGACAGACTTGCGAGACAGCAAAGACGTCAGACGTTCCCAGCCCGAGCTCTTCACAGATCAGACGAAGGGGCTCGGGCGGCAAGTCGATGAACGAGCAATGGAGCTGACGCTGTAACCTTGTATAAGCACAGCGAAGCCCCTCTCAACCTCTACAGCGCACCAGTGCAACAAGATCTCGTTCATGCTGACGTTGTTCTTGCAGGATTTCGAAGTGCAACTGACGGGTGTCATTAGTACTTCAAATGCCAAGGCAAAACGCCGAGGGTGTATTCACACATACGTTCGTGGTATTTGGGCACAAAAGCAGACCTTGTTTGAGCAGTTGAATTCCAACTTTTTGCATGCCATGTTCCTTCAATCCTCTCGCTAACTTGAGGAGTATTGTAGCTTTCTGATATCTTGGTGTAAGCGCATATACGCATATACTCAGCAAAAGGGCTTATCTGACATACCGACGAGTCATCTGTGACTTTCTCGAGATCACCCTCAAGCGATTTGAGGATATTCACACTGTTTTCGAGATGAGAGACTGTTTTTGAGAGGTTGTCCATAACTGTGAACGATGACGGCGAACAAGATGAAGGGGCCGAAGGGCAAGGTTAGACGCTAGGTCTCATGGAAATCGCCGGACGCCACAAAGGCAACGTGCTGCCCTTATTCTTGTAGGCGCCAGCTAGGGCGAGCTCGAGAGTCGCGGGATTGGGTCCATGTGACTGGAATGCTCACAAATGTTATCGCCGTACACGGATGTCATTATATGTCGTAATAATGCTATGGAAACTGCTAGCTAGACAGCTTGGGAAGTGAACCATATACATCGTCTGTATCATCTTGCAACAGCACGTACCGCCCGTGGTCGAAACGTACGTCCAAAGCAAGACCCATAGACGGCGCACCAGTCCTCCAGTGAGGCGTAATTCCCATCCACACCCACAGCTTGGAGAGGAAGTTGGTGTCCGTTTGCGCCGTTTGCGCAGAGGGTCATCCATGATTCCTTCCCAACGGTACACAGGCCGGGCCCTGATCGACTCGTCGTCGTGGTCGGTACCGCCACCTGTCCCCAGTGTGGAGGGACGGGCCTGCGTCTGTGCGTCGACATCTTCCATGTCGAGCTCTATAGGATTATTGCCAAGGTGAATGATATCCGCCTGTAACCATGATCAGCCTTGGAAGGGAAGAGTTCGACTCGGTACATAGCTTACCTGCCGCCGACCGTGAAACAGGATATCATTCATGCGCACGTAGAGCTTGTTAAGGAAGCCATTGTGAAAGAAGTCGCCCCACTTAGGCTTGCTGTGGAACAGCCCTCGCTGAGACAGGAAGGACTCCAACGCGGCCCTTGGGAGCGGGGCGTATGCAATGGAGGTGGGATAATGGGGGTTGAAGTCCGTGGCATGCGTTCTCAGAGCGGTGATGGTGTCGTGATTTCGTCTCCAAAGGTCGTCCCAAAATATGTACCACCAAGTGGCCAGCTCCGACTGCGACACGGCCATGAGCCTCTCGTACGTCACCTGGAACACGTCCTCGCTCCTAAGCACAAGCCGTCGCACCCGAGGATCACGCTCGAATTCGATTGAGCTGTCCGTCAATCCTTCCGGTTCCTGCGGTCTGTCGTACACAGCGGACAAGAACCGGTAACTCAGCGTCTCCTCTTTTGCCCTGCATTCTCTACGCGCATGATGCCGATATCTCCCGATGATGGCCTCGATTCGAGCCAAGGGCTCAGATATCAGCTCCTCGTTGAGCATCAAGAACCGCGCAAGAGGGGCCGTCAAATCATAATCGTCGTTCAGTCCGACGACGGACCCATCCACAATGACTCCCTTGGCATACATGAGCTGGACGTCAAAGCCGCTCCCGAGATTAAGTTGTTCCCATAGCAGAGTTCCTTGCCGCTTGATACGGAAGATGGCGGAGCGGTAGCGCATAGTCACCTGGGCGCGATACCGCCGTCCTGACAAGCAACAACAGAGTGGTCGGCGCGAACCCACAGGCTACGGAGTGTCCATGAGAGCTGATATAAGAAATGTTGGGCAGCTACTTGCCTGGACATACTCGTAAGGCCATGCAACCACCTGACCATCCAAAGCTCGCAGCGCCATGCGCACTTCTCGTCTTCTCTGGATATCATGGCTGGAATTCTGCCTGACATATAGCTCCAAGTCGGAGAGTTCGGTCAAAGCGACTAGTGGTCCATCATCATAACGCATGACCTATCGTTCACGCTGTGAGCACTGACAAGAGAGGTAAAGGAAGGGTGACGAACGACGGTTGGTGGGAATGGTACAAACCACGCGTTCCCGAAGAATCGTCTGCAGCGCGGCATAGATGGCTCGGATGGATCTTTCCAGTAGCAATCAGGTCCAACATAATGGCGTTGAATCTTCTCCAGGAGGTGTTGAGTGTGGGTCGAGCCGGTACCAGACACAATCACGGATCCTCGCGTGTACTCTGCGGTGCCGACTTCTCTGAGAATCTGCGGGCAGACAGTTAGCAAAGCTTTTCCTCCTAAGACCCACAAAAATGGCACCTTTAGATTCTCAACATGGCGCTCCGCAGGTGTACCCGCGAAAGCAAGTAAGTAAGGCGGATACTCTGAGTCACGCGCTTCAGCAAACTCCATGGGTTGTGTCTTCGGGACCCCGCACTCTGGATTCGTAAGGAATAATACCGAGATAGCTTCTTGCCAGATCCGCCGCTTGGTGTGAGGAGAAGACGGACTGAGGTTGATGCTATGCAACGAGCCATGTATCAGCTCAGAAGTCTGAGCAAAAATCGGGGGAAATGCACCGAGGAGAGAATACGTCGATGCCTGTGCGAGATGTAACTGTGAGGAGAGGACAATGCGATGTGCGGTTGAAGGACGCACTGAAATCGATTCGACGAGCCAGCCCTGGGTAGACTTTGAGTATATGAGTAAGTCATGCAGGTTTGGTACTCACTCTTCACAATCCGCTGCATAAAGCTCCAGTTGATGGCCGTAAAGTCTGTACGGTGCCAATCAGGCCATAGACAAGCGTGATACCATAGATGGACGCACAAACACTCATGCCATAAGTTAACACATAAACACTATGTATGCAATCAGTACACAGTGTGAGTCGTCACAAAAGGCACCACTCACATATATAGCACCACTCCATTCAGCACGTCGCTTCCCGGTACATCCAGCGCAACGCACAGCGCAAGCGCAGCGGTCAATACGTAGTTGAGCCGGCTGACCCACTCGCTTGCGTTGCTCACAGGGTCCGAGAACGGGGTCATGAAGCACTGCGCCAGAAAGAAGGCGACCATCGAGACCAGAAGGATTCCCTGTCGTGCGACAAGTACGTTGGTTCGGGGTAGCGACCGAAATAAGCAGTTATCAGGGTCAATGGTTGCGACTACCAACAATGCGGCGAGCTTGGCGCAGAGGTACAAGGCTTCGTAGGTCGCCCAGTTCCTGCGGTAGTCTGACAGAAGCGTTAGCTGAGGTACAGGTGGTAAGGTTGAAATACAAGCGTACCGCGATATAGGAATTGCAGCGGATTTTTATCTCGGTCCAAGAGCCGTTGATACTCGCGATCCATGTCACTATTGCTTCTTCGAGTGCCAAGCTCGGTGTATGGGTCCACTCTGGGGTAGATAAGCTTGATGGCCCGGTAGAGTTGTATCGGGAAGCCTATGGTCAACTGTACCGAATTAGCCAGGAAAGGAAAGTGTTGATGAACAAACATACGCCAAAGAAAGCAAGAATAGCGAGAATAACGACGACCGGCGCGTAGTTGACTTCATTCCTTTTCATTGTTGTGGTGTAGCAGAACTCCAGTGGAGCACGAAATTCCGACGCAGGCCCAAGCGGAGGAAGATCCGCGGGGTTAACCGTCGAGTTCGTGTACGGGTTTGGAACGACCCACAGATCGTCCGACCACACCAACACGTGCACTGCCATGGTGCTGAGAGGCAGATACAGGACTGTCAGGACGAAGGCCATCAATACCAGTCGCCATTTGTGTGGGAAGTAGTTGGGTGCTTGGAGGCCTTCAACTGTTCCAAGGCGGCAGCAAAGCGAGGTGGCACGGACGAAGAAGAAAAGGATGGTGCCCGCGATGGCCATCGTCACAGACAACATAACCAGAGCGATTTGCGTGCCGGCGCCGAAATTCAGAGCTAATATATTAGGTCTAGAGTTCTCATGTGTTGAGTCCGAGCTGCGGCGATATGAAGTGAAAAGCAGTTACATGGTACCAAGGATGACCTGCCGCCAGGTGCTAAGCTGGATACCATGAGCTTTGCATCGTGTCAGTCGTTATGCATAGGTCTCGCCAGGTTCACGCAGACTCACCAATAGTACTAAGGATTAACGCGAATATTTGTAAGGTATCAATCAGACCGCGTAAGCTGTATAACGACGTTAAAGCACTGGATCCCTATGTACATGCTTAATATACGCAAATTCGGAGTAAAAGACGAAATCCTACAGTGATGGATAGAGCAAGGGAGGCCAATATACCGAGAATCTTGTTGCGATTCTGATACCAGCTGGGAATCTGTACATTGTTCTCCAAATCTTCCAGTGACCGTCCGGAACTCTCCAGGAGCTGAAGTGGAGGAAACATAGGGATGTCCTTGGTACCGCTGGAAGGCGTACGGAATGACGGAGCCGGCAGGGAAGATATATAGGCATCAAGGTCAGGGAAGTAAGAGGGGAGCAGCGTCCCTAGAAAATATTGTGGTCGCAGGTATCGGTGTGTGGGGAGGCAAACTGGTCAACTTGTTCCTGTGACCATCAAGAGTGGGCTCAATGTCGAACGTGTATCCTGACTTGGCAATGGAACCCTTTCGAGGTAGCAACTCCTTCATCTCAAAAGCCTCCGTTTCCTCCTCCACACCGACTTTGATTCTGCCTTGCGAGGACTTGATACGCCTGCTCAATTGCTCGGTCACATCTGCCTCTGGGGTATCTAGGGTATCTTTCGTGGGGTCGTGAAGCGTGGCAGAAGTCGTGAGGTTGGACGTATGGGACGAAGGTGCCAAGGTGTCATCGTCAGTGAAAGACTTGCCCAGCGTTGACAGACTAGAAGCTGGCAAGCCATCCATCCCTGCGGGCTTATTCCGCCCGGGCGACTGTACGAGGGCGCTCGCTGTGTTCCTCCGCGGCGACGGCTGAGGATGCCTGGAACTTGAAGGCGACGTGCGGGACTCGTAGGAACCGATAATATCCTTGACCGGCATGGCAGCCAACGTTGAATAGGATGTCAGAGATCAAGCGAGCAGAGCGAGATGAGCATGACGGTGGTGGGGCAAGCAGTAACGGCGATGGGAAGTCACGCTGGACACGCACAGTCACAGGTAATCACATCATGTCACATCACAGTCACAATGCTCTAGTCACGCCATGATCTCATCCAAATCATCATGTTCTTGACTTTGACTGATTCCCGCAGCTTGATCCAAGCTATAAAGCGCGAGATGGCTAGACATGCAATCTTGCTCTCAACCTTCACCTTCACACGTCGGACAAGAGGTGAGCACATTCCAGCCTTTCCTGCACACTGTGCTTATCTCGTCACCAGCCTGTCCTTCGCAAGCATGGGCTTCCAGCGATGTTTCGCGCAGGAACTGACGGACATGATCATCGACTTCTTACACGACGACAAACGAGCTCTGAGGGCATGCTCGCTCGTGTGCAGCGCGTGGCTGCGCTCGGCCCAGAACCACCTCTTCTGCGAATACCGCCTCGAAGCACGCCGTGACAAGGGCGGATATGCTGGCCAATTATTCACACCTTTCACGGAACCCATGCGGTCGCATCTCCGCGCCCTCATTCTTGCAGCTGGACCCATCAATATTGTATCACCAGAGCTCACCGAGGAGACAGTAGCCGCAGTGTTGACAACGCTGCCAAGGCTGCGCACTCTCAGGCTTCGGCAAACGGGCTTTGCAGGCGATGTCTCGCCCGCCATCCGAAGGACGTTCACACTGGATGAGCTCTCCATTCGATGGATGTATCCCTCCGTGCCAGGAACCAGCGAGTCTTTACAAAACTTGCTTTCATTATTCCATACTGTGCGCATCCTGGACCTCGACGTGATCCACCGCAAACACCTTCCTAATCCACAGTCATCATTATATGCTCCTAACGACAAGCCTCTTCGCGTGGACACACTCCAGGTACATGACGTCTCTCTCGAGCTCCTCTTGACGGCCCAAGCCACCATATGCCAGGAATATCTCCAAACAATGAGAGTCTCAATCACCGCAGCGCAAGATATCGTTCATCTTGGTTCATTCCTCCGTCAGCTCGGGCACAGTCTCAAGCATTTTCAGCTTTCGCTTTGGAATTTCTGGTCCATTGACCTTACTAGTACGTATTTGTCCTATAGATTGATCTACGTAACTTTCTGACACCGTCACTGTCTCAGGTTGGGCGCTGCTTGGCCTCGATCATTGCAGTCAGCTTCAGGCTATAACTCTTCTTTACGCGAACCAGGGGCCATTCTCCTCCTGGGATATGGTGTTCGACATTATAGCGGTGGTGCCTTCTACCGTCCGAGAGGTGACGCTGGTCATGCGGGAGACCCGGTGTCTCGACATCATCGATTGGGCGAGAATGCAGAAGGAGTTGTCGCGTTTTCCGCTATTGCAAAAGTTGCGCTTCCGTCTCTGCACTGGAGATACTTTCCGGTACCGCGATCTCAAGAATGAGAGCCGAGAACGCGTGTGGCGTGAGCTGCCCGAGCTCAAGGCTAGCGGGGTCTTGTGGTAATCATAGTCTGTGGCGGTCGACGCTCCTTCACAGTTTTTATCTGTTGTACTTGTTACATATATACTGGCATGTATGCGAATGGGTCTGAAGTTTACCCAGTGTTGCCCTGAAATGTATTCACGCATGCACTTCAAGAAATATGTCCAATTGTCACTAATGCAATACAAATAAAAACCAGTGGTATGTTAATTACCCTCCCGTCTGTCGGCCAGAAGCTCCTTGAGCAACGAGCCCATGCTGCTCTCCTCCATGAGCTTCGCCAGTCCGTCTCCGGCACCCACCGTACTAGCTCCCGCCACATTAGCACCACGCTCGTCGCCTTTGTCCTTGTGCTTGATCGCATCGACGATGGCGTGGCCTACCCCATGCCCCTCCTTCACCGCAGCCTTCGCCGCGTGCAGCACCTTTCCCAGGTCCTTCAGCGCTCCGCCGTCGTCCTTCGCTTGCACCGAGTCCGTCGGGGCACGCTTCACGCGCCACTCGTCCTTGACGCGCTGCTCGTGCGGGAGTAGGCGCCACACGAGAGATGGCGTGGTCTGGACGGCTTGCACAACCGCTGTATTGGGGGTCTTTTGACAGAGCGCGGATGGGTGAATGCTTTCGTGCGTGGTTTCGTTGACGGTAGTTGGAACGGCGCGCTGTATGGACTCGGCCAAGACATACACACCTGTCTTTGAGCTATGGCAGATGGTTAGTGGAGGTGTCGCGCTTCGGCAGTATATGACACTGACTTGTGTGGAGGTAACTCTCCCCATGGTGCCACAGGATCCGGCAGGGAGCGAAGGTACTTATGATCCAGTGAGAGTAGATCGGAAATATTTGCCTGTGCCCACTTTTGTCAGCCAAAATAGTCGACGTGAGGCTTGGGTTGACTGACAGCCATCCACATCAGAGTCAAGTCTGCGAGGTCATGGTCCTCCCAGCCACCGCCGATCTAAGCACCAGGATCCCTTAGTGCGCTTTCGGCCTGGTCGGAAGTATGCTCACATCCGAGTGACTGCCAGAGAACCAGCACTGCTTCAAGATTTGGCCTTTTGCCCGTCCACCCACACTCTGTTCAAATTTGTTGCAGTCCTACGTCATCGAGCATTGAGGACTGTGTTCGAGTGTCATGTCGAACACACGATAACGTACAAAATCCTTGCGATGCTCGTCCAGCGCGAGAGCTTGGTAGGCACGCTCGATATGTTCCCCCAGCTGGCGATCTGGAAATCCGAAGAGTGTCTTCATCTTGGTTGAATGCGTTAATTCTTCCGGGAGGCCCAGCGATCCAACAGTATCAAAGACCCCGACACACCTGCTCATCCATGAGCGAGAACACGAAACCAAAACACGAAACCACTGGACGCACTTGATGGAAAACGTATCCTTGTCTGAGTCCGCACGCCGCTTCCCGGGAGAGTCATGAGAAGTCCAGGGCGCGAGTTGCCTGTCTAACGCTGCAATCTCTGTAGATCGAGTAAGTGGGCCTCTTTGAGCAAGAGCGCGGGAGAGTGCAGTGCACCTTGCTGATCCTTTGCCTTGCCGCGTTTCTGGTAGGCGGTGAAGATATCGGCGAAGTGGTCCATTTCCGTACGGTCTAAGACACCGATTGCTCCCTTGCGCGCTTTGAACATTCAGCCACTCGACAGACTGCGCGGGACGTACGATGAGAAGAGCAATCATTCTGGCGGTATAGGCTCCTCGAGAAAACCCGAACAAGAACAGCTAGTTGCAATGGTGTTGGTATGCATCAACGCGCTCTGAAGGCACCTGAACGAAATACCTCGTCTCCTGGCCGATAGTTGCTGAAACATTGTGTGAGTTGACCTTGTTGGATGCATATCGCACAAAAGCCGTGCTCACTGGGCAATAAAGGCATACGCCTCCTGTACCTTTTCAGCTAAGTAGGTATCAATAAAGAGCGTTCTCTGAGATTGAGATTAATTCAACCGACCTAAAGATGCACCCACCGCTCCTGGAAAGATTTGACATCAGTGCAAGCCGGGAGATTAAAGCATGGTTTCCTTACCATCTAAAGCTTCGATATACTTGTCTCCGAAAGTCCCGACGCCAGATTGGTAGAATACAACCTGTGGGATATGAGGCGTGCTAGGCAAATATTTATAGGTCATAATCTCAGAGCGGAGCTGTAACGAGTGTACGCACTAGCGTTCGTCTGTGTGGTCTAGAGCTCTCGCAAGACGCTACAACAGTAGTTAGCCACAATTACAGGTGTGACCTTTAGAATCAGGCACAAACCAGAATGTTGGTATACTTCCACCTCTGTTGTACAACTAAACCATCCTGCCAGGTACTGCGAGAGCCTATCAATGTTTGCAGTCAGAAGCCTATAGCATGTTGAGCACATACCCGTCACAACATACGATGATCCTCTTCGTCACGTTGGGACCCTTCATGGACGATTGCTGCTGGCCACCGTACGGCTGGCTCGAGTCAGGTGTTTGCTGCCATGGCTGCGGCTGGGGAAAGCTGGGCTGGAGAGGATTGAGGTATGACATCAGCGTTAGTTACTTAGATGATGGGTCCGCCCGCTTTCGCGCGCGGGGTATATATACTCGAAGCTGGCGTTAGTATTAGTCTCTGGAGTGATAACCATCGCCGAGATCATGCATTCGATTGCACCAGAGCATGATGAAACCATTTCACAACGGTAGTCCAGACTTCAAACGTTGCCCTTCATCATGAGCGAAACTTCGGGAACTGTTAAACTTCCCGGTCGGAATACTTACGCACGAGCATGAGAATGAAAGGCCCTGTATGGCGTACTGTGGAACTTGAAGCCTGTCTTGGCGGAGCCAAGTGGTTGAGAAGGTCTGTGCCACGCAGAACATGCAATCACCCGCCACATTGGTGGCTACTCCTCGCCTGCTCTATGTACCAAGGTGCGTGTGATATGTATGAGAGTAAAAATCAAGGAGGTATCCTCTAACAGCAACCGAGAATCCTTCAGTGCAAGACGTCTTCCGACATATATGAGAACACATACCCTCTGAACTCTTCGTGAGACTACAATATGCAAACGACCCCGCGACGTACACGAGCACGGTGATAATCACACAACTTCTATGGTGAACCTAGTTTGCCTACAAGCGGAGTATCAGCGCATCCTTCACGAGGGTATTGCCCTGTGCTGTTGCTGGTTCACATTGAACCACCAGCGACGGGTTGTGTGCGATGTGTTCGTCCTTGGTAATGGTATGATTGTTATGGCGTTAAGCATGGTATCCATTGCGGAATGGCTCTACTACAATATTAAAATGCCAGTCAGACGCATGGATCATTCTTGAGCTTGGCGTTGGCTTCCGAGAGGCCCTGGTTGTGGCTGCTTGAAGAAGCGCCGTCTCCTCTCTTCTGGTGTTTCGTCTGCAGAAGTTGAGATGGTTTTGCCGCCGTAGTCGAATGTGCCTACGGCTGCGCCCAGCACGGCGCAGGTCGCAATGGCGGCCGGGATGGACCGCGCTAAACATCCGTTTGAGCGTGCAGTCCAGCACAACCACGTACAACGCACCTCGTATTCCCGCCAAGAAACCCGCTGCACAACCTCCTGCAACACCGTTCAGAGCATCGTCTTTTCGCCTTTGGTTTGCGACCACGGATTCGGTGAGTGCAAATGTCGCTCCCATAGCAGCTGGAACCGGCGCAATGTTTGTTAGTCCCGAGAGCCTCCGGAGGACCAAGTCAGAAACACAATGACATACCGAAGAAGCCAATGGTTCCTCCTGTTCTCGTCAGGAAGCCTGCAGCACCCTTATTGTGCGTACCGAGGGCATTCTGTACTGCACTGACGAAGGCACCGACACCCGCCGCTTGAAGACCGACAGCAGACGCGTAGCGCAGAGATGGTTTGGGGTCGTAGGTGATGTCCTCGCCGGTTGGCGGCGTGGCTGGGGAGTCTCAGACTGGACCTCAGCCGACATGGCGAGCAGGTGAAATAAGTGTGAGCGTCGTGGTGGTTCGCGAGACGGGCAGGAGCGTGAACGCCTTCGGGTTCCCAATTTGGTAATATCCCAACCTGCCTCTTCCTATCATCTCCCAGGGATTACGCCAAGTCACGGTGAGCCGCTTGTGTTGTAGAAGAGCTCGAATACAAACGCGTTCACTATTTGAGCCGTTGCTACGCATTCGTTAAATATGGCAAAAATGCAAGAAGAACGTGCTCGCTGGTACCGAGGGTCTATGGACGCCACTCCCTTCAGACTTGCAAATATGATAACTGTTCGTGTTTCGCTCCGTGTCGCCTCTATTGACCGCCCTAGAATCAAATTTAGGACGATAGAACGAAGACTACCGAATTTGTGTCGAGCGCAGCATTTCCGTGGCACTCGACCTCGCTTGACAGTGACCTTTTTCGAGGCTCTGGTGGAGAGAACGAAACACTGCGAGCTGATTGGGAGGCCACGGTTCATAGATGGGGCGATAGTGTCATTGTGGGTTCCACAGGCATGGCCCATATTTTCCGCAGGAAGGACAAACCTTTGCGGATAGTGATACCGAAAGCACGGGATGTGAGTTCAGAACTTTCAAGCACGACCTTCACAGCCCTAAAGCGCGGTCTCTGGCATTTCTAGCACAAAACGGAATTCGTGATTCACTGTGTGGGATGGGCAATATGTCCCAGCACGCCTACAGAACCTGTTGCCGTTCTCTGTGCATCAAGATCGATTTTCATCATTGAGCTGAAGAATGAGTCGTTGAGGATTATCGGCTCACTCGTAGGCCATGGCGGTGTAAGGTTCCTTTTGACGATTTCAGTAGCAGAGTACCTGATCGCATACGTCTGCGTAGGATATCACGTCGCTTGCCGTGCATCCGTCGCACCCGCATTTGTTCTTGACCACTTCGCGCGACTTGACCACACGGCTCTACGACCTGACATACAAAGCGCGCGAGGTGCCCAACAACCCCCACTGGCACCCTAACCCCCAACCGAGTCTGGCAGGTACTGCCTTTGGTATGCACTCATCCGAGTCTGAAGGGCATGGCATTGGTCGGTGTATCGCTGTTTTGGTCGGTCATCGCTCTGCCGGCCACCAGGGTACCGTATTCCAAGCAGTAAGCAATGCGACCACTGATGGAATATCTTCGAACTCGAATGCAATAAACGATAGGCTTGGCATCCAACGGCCGACCTTATAGCTACCTGTAGTGTGAGTAGAACCCTATGCTAATGCAAATGAAGTGTACTCGCAATACTCATTGCTATACTTAGATGGATCGCTCCATTAAAATTTGGCGTATGCCCAAGGTTGATCACGCCAAGGTGAAGGAGAATAAGGAGCACCTGGCACGAGAAGACAGGCCCTTGTTCAGCGCAGATACCATCCACAAATCGCGCGTTCTTGGTGTTGCTTGGCGAGTTCTTTTTCTACTTCTCTGTCCGCAGGCCCCAGAACGCAATTAAACAACTTTTGCTGTAGGCTGACGGAGGACAAGCTCATATCTTACAGCGCTCCGGCGCTCATGCGCGGCAGCAGCGTGGAAGAGATGTATGAGGAGCCAGGAGTCGGTGAGCACTGGGTAGTGGTGCAAGGTGGACTTGGCTAGTGACATGCGTTACAGTTGTGGTTTGGAGATGGCTGAGCCTCAAACGGTATCTACCACAAGGCGTACTACAACCAGTCATGAGAGGGCCTATCGCAGTATGTGAGGTCTAAGTTTCTAAAAATAATTTGACTAAATACGCTATTAGGACTCCCGTAACAGCGGTACGCCCCATTTTTGTACCTCTACAGAAAGCATTTAATATTTATTTATAATGTGCAGAATCTTACAAGGTCTTCTCAACGTACTCTCTCCCAGCACAGATTGGAGCTGTGCATTTCTACACCCACAGAGATGGAAGAGATGTCCACGATCCACTTATGTTGGTCCCTGATGGGAAGACCATCCACGTATACAACATCAGCCATTTCAAGCCAAGGACACCACCCAAGCCCCTCACAAACACTTCAGATGAAGATGAAGAGCTTGCTACCAGAGCAGGCCAAATGCATATTCATCAGCCAGAACATCATGGGGAGCTGGATGATGATGAACAACTTGTCTTCCACACATATTCCCGCCAGCCACCTGAGAAGAAGCTGTTCGAGGAAGTCAACAGCTGGCATATCCATGCAGATGATGCACCAGGGATGTATGATACTAGAGCGACGCCTGACATTGAGAAGTGTGAGGTGGCTTGGGACGGGCAAGCCATCATCGGCATCGGGAAGAAAGGGACTTTGTGGATGTGGGGGCTCAAGGAGTGAAGGAGCTGGATTGTCATGTATCGATCACGTTCTCTGAGTAACAAAATTAACGCGATCATGTAAAAGACTATAATGCTTTTTTATGTTTCCAAAGAGGACGTGTCTCATGCAACTAATAGCCCCACTACCACTTTCTCTCGGGCCCTACGCTTTCTCTCCTTCTCGTCGGCCGCTGCGACCTTCTGCTGTGCTCTCACCTTCTTCTCATGACGAGCCTAGATGTATTTATCGTCACAGTGAGATCGATAATGATGGATCATGCTGGGACGTACGACGGCACCGTGCTTCACTCGTGTGATGATGTTGGCAGCTTCTCCCTTTGTGAGGCGGCTGAGGTCCAATGTGACGTTTTCGCTGTTCCCTGCGGCATCAAGCTTGCTGCGCTTTGCCCATCGTGCACCGACGAATTTCTTCTGAGTGTCGGTAGCGGACTCACGCCTCCATTTTGCGCTCCGCAATAGGCTGCGAATAGCGTGTCAGTAAGGAAGGGGAGGACAGGGTCTATCATCACTCGCCCAACAGCCAGGGGTCCCTGAAGGACCTTTGTCTTGACGTACGTGTCGCACCCGCGAATGGCATCAACGAGGGTTGCTGATGTTAGTACTCTCCTACTTCGCTGGAAGGGCGAAATCTTGAGCATCATTGCAGTCTGCGCTGGTAAAGTTGCAGGTGTATACGTCGCATGGTAGTGCGCTCCAGATTCTGGAAACGGATGTACATCAGCTCCATAAGAGGAACTGGCAACTGAAAACACACCTCCTTCGTCTTGTACAGGTTCCACACGGAGGAAGCCCTTGCCCAAGCAGTCCAGGACATAAACATCCCCTCCGCAGCCGACCCACGAGTTAGCACTAATTCTGAAGATATTCGGTGCACCCGAGCTTTGCGCAACGAGGGAAAAAGGATTGTCATAGTCCACGTAAGTTACGGACTTTGGGTCCGGTATATCGTCCACAGTATCGGGATTCGGCGTAGTACCGTCCATCTCGGCAGATTTGTATGCTCGCTCCTCCAGGAGCCACCAGGGTCTCGCCTGCAATTTGTCGGTACTGCACTGAACACGCCAGCAAGAGGTAAGGCGCACCGTCGATAATCTCTGAAGGGTCTAACCCGAACAACGACGGTACTGATACAATGCCTGAGACTCGAGTGGTAGAGTCAACAAAGTCAATGATATGGCAGTCGGACTTGCTCGTCTCTGGTGAAAGTCTCATTCCGCGACCTATCTGCAGCAAGATGAGTTCAAGGCTCGCATTGCAGATATTTCTAGCGTCACCATTTGCGCGAACACGTTACGCGACCTGGTGGGTCTTGCAACAATGACGCAGTCTATATTGGGTATATCCGCGCCTTCGGTGAGAATGGCTTACAGGAACGGGAGTTCAGACCTTCTCTTCGCGGACAGTCGCATAGGAACATACCGCAATTGAGGAGAACGGGGAATTCTGCAGCTTTGAACGCAGTGATTAATGCTTTTCGTTCGGCCGCAGGTGTCGCGGCATATATATAACGAGCATCGAGTCCGGCAGCGCGAAAGGTATTTGTCAACTCCCGCACATGAGCCAAGTTGACGCAGAACACAAGGGTAGACTTCCTGCCAGCTATCGCATCAGTTAGTATAAGCAGGAGCTGGGCAGGAGCAGCAAACGTACCAGCCCTGTCCAACCAGCTGTTCACGACGAGTTTATTCACCGTTGGCGTGTTGATAACATGTGCGAGACTAGTGGCGTTGAAGTCTCCGGAACGCGCATTCACAGTAACTTCTCTCAGGTCGATATTCGCTCGGACCGATGTGAAACGGACGTCACACAACCTAAGTGGGGATGAGCCAAACAGCATTCTGGTTAGGTGCACATACGTACCATTGCTCCTTAATCATCTCCAAGAAATCTCGGTGGTAGACAATCCGCTCGAACACGGATCCAAGGGCCAGCCCATCATGCCTGCTGAATGTCGCGGAAAAACCTAGCACTGGGATAGGTCGCGGAAATTCCGGTGGTGGGGTAGCCACTTCCGGGCTTTGAATTGCATGGTGAAACCGCGACAATATGTGACGATAACTGTGCGGTGGTCAACAGCGAGGCGGGTGTTTGAACGGCGCGGTCAAACGTACGAAGGAGCAGCGGCATGATGAGCTTCGTCGACTATAATTGCTTTTAGACCCGCTGGGTCGAACTTCGCTAGGCGAGTTGGCTGAAGCAACGTCTGATAGGTTGCAACCGTACTGTGACGGAAACATTGGTCCAATACATCGAGGACAGTGAGTAACGACTCACAGGTCTGCTTTTCCTGACGCATTATGTCTAGCGCCCTGCTCAATCTCTACGCTCCAGCCCGGGAACAACTTCTCAGTTTGTGCGGCTGCCTGGCGAGCGAGTTCGATGCTGTTGACGATGACCAGGGACCTCGTAGCTTTGGGATAGTCAACTGGTGGTTGGATGCGAGACAGTAGCGTGATGAACACCGTCGTCTTTCCTGAGCCCGTAGGTAGCGAGACACCGATACGCGTGGCTCCAGATTTCAGGGCTTCAGTACATGTTTGAAGACAAGACTCCTGGTATGGTCTCAGCACAACAGAAGAACGCTGGGCGGAGTGGAAACGACGTGTAAGCCGAGGAAAGCTAGCTGCACATCGCATGAGGTGGTAGGAGGTCAAGCATCGAGCGTCGAACTCGTAGGCCCACAAACCTCACGCGACGTCGTGCACAAGCGATACACCGCAGCATGGTATGCGCGACTTCACGTCCATGTAGTACTTATGTGCCGTGCTCACTCAATCATTGCCAAGGTTGATGTTAACTCCATATGAATTATAGAAACCAAAACCACCAGCCAAGGAGAGTAAACCACATAGTCTATTGTGGAGTATCGAGTAGCGTGCAAAATAGACGACTGTACTAGAAGGCGAGTACGAGATATGATGTCCGCATCCCAAAACGAAACGCTTAGCCAGATCCACCGGAGTAGACCTTGCCGAACATTATCTCCTGGAGCTTGTCGTAGAGGGAGAGCACACCAGCACCAGCAACACCACGAAGGATGTTGGCACCAGCACCCTTGAAGAGCGACTTCGTACCCTCCTTGGCTACAATCTGGGAGCCAGCGTCGAACATGGACTTGTAGTGCACGCCGGCACCGGAGGTCATCATCATGCGACGACTGAGGATAACAATAAGCAAAGTTATTAGGAACCAGACTATCTGCCACATACCGGATGGTGTCCAGAGGGTAAGAAGCAAGACCAGCACCAATGGTGACACCCCAACCGAGCATGAACGAAGCGAAGAAGGAGCCCTGGAGAGAGCCGACGAGGACAACCGGCTCTGTGAGAGGATCAGCGTCGCATTCCTGATACGGAAGCTTGATTGAACTTACTGAGCGAATCGTAGACACCGAAGTACAGACCACGGTAGACGATGATACCAACGACGGAGGGGACGAAGCCACGGTAGAGACCAGCGAGACCATCGGAAGCAAGGGTCTTCTTATAGACATCAACGAGACCGTTGAACTGACGAGCACCTCCGCCCTTCGCCGACTTGGCATCGTTGGCAAGACGAGTACGAGCATAGTCAAGAGAGTAGACGAAGAGGAGCGACGAGGCACCAGCCGCACCACCGGATGCGACGTTACCAGCGAACCACTTCCAGTAGCCATCGTTCTTCTTGAAGCCGAACAACGACTTGAAGTAGTCCTCTATAGATGGCGTTAGCACTGCATAATGCGACACCAATCAGGATTCAACTCACTGAAGGCGAAGTTCAGGGCCTGGGTGGGGAAGTAACGGATGACGTTGGCAGTGTTTCCACGCCAGAGTGAAACAACACCCTCCTCCTTGTAGACACGGCTGAAGCAGTCAACGACACCCTTGTAGGGGGTAGCCAGACGCCCCTGCTTGATCTACATTGCCACGTCACAGATGAGCCTTTGCTTGCATGCGACTGGAACTTCCACTAGACACGAACCATCTCATCCTGGTTCTGTACCAAGAGCTTGATACGCTCAATGGGAGCAGCAGAGGTTTTTGCGACGGCCTACGAGCATCAGGGAGTTCAGTATTGTGTGCTAAGGGCTTCAGCTACAGATACATACGGCAGAAACACCACCCATCAGGAAATCGGCTGTAGAGACATGCCAGGTCAGCAAATGTATCCCATACCAACAAGGGCGTCGACGACCAAGCGTTCAACGCCGAGACAATACGCACTCGCGAACTCCTTGGGAGTCTTCGACTTCTTAATGTCGGCCATTTTGACGGAGGGAAACCGGGGAGAGGAAAGAGAGAAGAGACTGAGTGGTGTGGAGGAGGGAAGGACGAGGGCAGAGCGCGTTTTGAATCTTTTTCGCCGCCCTTAAGCGATCCGGAATCTTCCTAATCCCGCCTCCGGCCGAGGAATTTCTTACGTAATCCACTCACACACCCCTGTCACTGCATAGCTGGCCCAATCATATCCCTCAATTTGAGCGTCTGGCTCGTGTGACATCAAAAGCTCAACCATAATTTCCTAAAGCGCACTCCGTCCGGACATCCGGAGGACCACTGTCGGCAAGCGGGCTACACGAATAACCACCTTCAACTACTACGCTACAACCAAATGCTAAGGAGACAAATATTACAGATAGACTACGTTCGCCACTGAGCACTAGAAGAGGAAGGGTTAGACTGGGAGAGGTACGGGGGAGAGGTAGGATATGAAGGGACCGACGGCGCGTTTGACCGCGCTGCCACGGGCGCGCCACCCGGTGGTATGTAGGTGCTATTGTATGATGATGGAGGTGGTAGACGTGGCTGGTAGCCGTTCACATACCGGTTGGGAGACGGCGGCGGAAGGATGCGAGTAGGGTCGAGGGATGGTGAAGAGTATGTGGGCCCGCTGACGTACTGGGCAGGAGTAGGACTGGAAACAATGCCCGACGAACTGGCGGGCGACATATCTATCCTCGACTTCTTCCAAATTTGCTCTGTCGGAGACGCAAGGTTCCTGTCGTCGGATTTGCGTTTCTTTGGATTAGGTATGCTGATAATGCCATCCTCCTCGTCTGAATCGAGAGTCAGGTCGATGACGTCCGACTCGACTGTCTGCGACCTTGGCGGACGGCTCCCGATGCTCGCTGAGGACGTATTGAGCGATCGGAAACCAGCCGGAGACAATTCACGTTTGACCTGACCTTCTTCCTCGTCGTCCGAGTCCAGGATAACGATTTCTGCGTTGCTCGGACCGGCTTTGGCTGACGCGTCACCATTGGCCAGGGGTTTGACCGGAGTGGGAGACCTCTTCTTTACCGGGGTGGGTGGCAGGGATAAGGTCGGATCTTTGACCGGAGGATGCGCAGCCTTCCACGCTGCTGAACCATACTTGTTGTCTGTCGTATGCCACTGCCCGTCGGCTTCAACGATAACATCCTCCACATCCTCGTGAGTTGCTTTCAGGATCTCGTCGAAATACCTACGTTAGCGTAACTATTAGTGCATTACATTGTTTGACAAAAGGCAGCTTACCCGTCGACAATGAGTTCTTCAGTGTTGAGCACCTTCTCGCATACAGGACATAACCAGGTTGTAGTCTGTTCCATCATAGAGTACCACGAGAAGGCATCAAAACACTGCGAGTGCACGCAGGCTGCCGACCGACATGGCGTTGTGATACGCATGTAGCTGAGCTGTAACATATGTGTGAGATTCGGTGATAGTATCGTGTGGATCGGACGGACGTACGGGGCATTTCAATGACATCTTCTGAGAGCCCGCGACAATGTCGTCGTCTTCTAACGACGTCTGCTTCACTACCCATACGTGATTGAGTATCGTGAACCGCTAATGCCACCGTCAAACGTACTTTGGTTCAAGATTTCGGCGCCACTCCTGTATTTGCCCTTCCTCAGTCTATCGATTAATTGCTCTACTGTAGTGACCTCCACGAGCATAACAACAAGATAGTATTTCTGCTGTAATCTGTGAGGAGCTTGTAAACGGTCAGATATATGCTGCTTACCTTCGAAGGGGTAGGATTTTGGCTGTTCACATAAATCATCTCGACGCGATTCGCGGCGCTGCTAGTGAATCTGATATTTTTGCCGAGATCAGGCGGAGGTGCAGTTCCAGGCTTCTTCTTCAGCCCCTTGAGATTTGCAGTTAGGATGACGCTATTAACACGAACTTCACATGTCGGGGGGGAATTCAATAGGGCAAAGTCCCTGGTTGGCTCGAAAACCAGGTGTGGGGGAGTGATAGGAAGATGATGTGCAATATAGGCGCAACTGATACCGAGGGCTAGAAAAGACGTGAGTAAGGGCGATTATATCACGTACGAAGCTCTGACAAACCTTTTGGAGTCCAGCTTCGCCAGCACCTCACTGTCGAGGTGGAATGTGACTGTTTGCTGTCTTCGATCCATCTGACTCGTAGACTCTGGAAAGTATGGAATGAGAATATTGAGCGGCTGCCTATAATATGCACGTACCCGGACATTCGACCACTACTGACACTGCTCGTTCTATCCTGAAGAAGGGAGAGGGCTTGAACTGGACACCTGCAAATTTGTTTGTTCCATTCAGTGTGAGAGAGCGCACTTGAGAGGCTCACTTGATACACCAGGCTTTGCCGCGGTCGTGGCTGCCGTGGATGATACAGTTGGTCTTCTCGGAGGCGCGTACGGATCGTAAGGCGGTATAGCACTTGTGCCGGGTGGCCGCGCTTGATACTGAGAAGTCGATGATCCAGCTGTGGGATAGGGATTGTACGGTACATTGGAGGTGCTATAGTACGACCTAGAAAACAAGTGGACAATGGCAATGTTAACATGGTTCCACAAATGCAAGATGCGCCGCAGTGTCGGTGAATGACCTGCGGAGAGATCAAGAAGCTTTGAAGCTACAGCTGAGATACTCACATATGTCTGACTTGATTGAGAATACCCTTCGCCTTCATCCACCTGTCTGTACTGTTCGTCCGTCGCCACTGGTCCAACTCTCGCGAAATCCGGTCAATTAACTCCTGTTTCTTTCCGGACTTTGTAAAGTTAGTCCCGCATTGGTCGTTGAACTGAAGAATGATTTGCTTGAGACGGTCTACGGTGTTATGTTTGACGTTGTGTCGGATAGTCTGGGGTAGGGGTGTAAGAGATGAAGGTGAGTGGAAGGTGAGGCAGTCGGGCACGGGACTTATATATGCTCACATCGAAGTCCGCCCATGCGTCCGAGGTGGACATGTTGAGTGGCCAAAACGGTGTGCTCAACCCGAATGGGCTTGCGCTCGCTGTGCTAAGGCGGATGGGTGTCAGAGCAAAGTCCGAACGAGGCTCTGTGAAACGACACCGTCTGCTTCAGCCTCCTCCCCGCAGGGGAGGCCGTGGGAAAATTGACCGCTGAGGGGGAGGTATCACGTGCGCGGGCTCGCGATGCTCTTTGCCTTGAGCAGCGATGTCCACCACAGGCGACGACTACGATAGTCTCAGCAAGGAGGAGCGAGAGGCTCGCGACAAGGCAGATCGTGAGCGTGAGGCAGCGGAGCAGGCAGGTCAGTACGGGTCGCATAGAAAGTATCTGTGCGCTGACGCTCATCAGGCTTGCCGTACACTTGGAAGCAGCAGCTGGGAGATGTCGATCTGGAGATCCCGGTGCCCAGGGGTACCAGGGAAAACAACTCGACGTAATCATACAGAAGAAGAAGCTGCAGGTCGGTCTCAAAGGACAAGAGCCAATCCTCACTGGCGAACTCTGCAAGGAGATAAAGGTGGACGATAGTACTTGGACGCTTCGTGAGTCTAAACAAGCAGCTATACCAATCGCTGCGAATCGACTTTGACTCTCGGCTTTTAGATGACCAAGAGGTGGTCTACGTTCACTTGGAGAAGTTTAACCAGCAACAGTGGTGGGAGAATGTGCTCACGCACCATCCCAAGCTTGACACCAAGAAGATTGTACCTGAGCAGAGCAAACTCAGCGACCTTGACGGAGAGACACGGTAAGCTGTTAGCATACGGTTAATGCTTTCGGCTTACGGTGTTTCGCAGGGGTATGGTTGAGAAGATGATGGTGCGTTCCCATAGTCGTGCGCGCTGTTTGACAGAATTAACTGGCCAGTATAGTTCGATAACCAGCAGAAGGTGCTTACAGTCTTGATGTTTTCGTCGTATTATTCTTATATCCGCTACAGCAAATGGGCAAACCGACCTCGGATGAGATCAAGAAAATGGAGGTACGTAGTGAACCGTTTACTGGAAATATACTGGTCTGACAACAGCACCAGGCTATCCAGAAATTCCAGTCGATGCACCCGGAACTCGACTTCTCCAATGCCAAGATCTCGTAAGGATGTACAGTGTCTATGCACTCAATCGCAAGAGTCAATGCAATCAATGTAGCGCGACATGTACCAGTAGCCAATTAGAAAATCTCGGGTTTTCTAGTGTATTCGACCTGGACGTACTTTCTGCGAGGTACGATCGAAGGTGAGCACCGTCTGCCTATGTCGCGCCAGTAGTCTAGCGTCACTTTATTTACGAATGGACCCGCGCGATGACTATACGTGGTCCGTCGGTTGGTCGCACAATTGAGCGCATACCTTACCACCCACGTAGGTCTTAGAGCCTCGTACCCTAGCTGAATGATCTCAAGAGAGCGCAAGCCTGGGGACCAGGGTGCATGGATAGCTACACTTTGATCGTCTTTTAGATGTACACCGACAAGGACCAACAGATTCAGATGGCGCTGGCTGTCGGTCGCTCGGTTGTCTGTCATTTGCTAAGCAAGCGTATCAGACAAGTGGTGAGATGTGTGTTGATGCAGTGCTGGCTGGCAGTACGGTGAGAATGCTCACTGCCTCGGCCCTGCCGCATGCTCGTCGACAACCTTTCATCTCACGGCTTTGCCAACCCGAAGCATAAGCAGTTAAATACTCATCCCTGGTTGGCTGGCTGGAGCTGTCCGTCAATTGAGCGAGCACTGAAATTAGACCAAATCTTCATGGCAACCGGCGGGCCTCTGCCATGGTGACCGACGGCCGGTCGACATCATCAGAAATGATTGAAGCCGCCAGCGAATTGGCATTCTCTCCTTGTTCTCTACTTATACCTTCACACCACAGCTTGCTGGGTGCTCCCACCTTCCCTGTCCTCGTTCCTTCGTAAGTACCGTGGCCTACGCTCCGCTGCGAGCCCGTTTGCTCACTGTCTGCTTAGATTCTTCGTTCCCTCTCCCCCTCCAAGGCCGCTGTGCGACCTCAGTTTGAACGGTTGAACCGACAGTCGATTTATCGGTCACTCAGAGAGTATTCCTTCGACAACCCTCCATCTCCACGTCGTCATGTTCTCCGCCCACCGCTTGGTTTTCGCCGCGCTTGCGCTCCTGTACATTGGGCAGGCAGGTGCCCGCCCGATGCTGCCTTACCCTGTAGTAGTACGCATCTAAATCTCCTTTGCTTATGCATATGCTAATGATCTCGCAGCGCGCAATGGCCCGTCACGAAACCCTGGAGCGCCGCGAGCCTGCTCCCCTCGATACTATTCACGCCTACATCCGTGACGACGGCATCAACACGCTCCCGGAGCAGACCCCTCCAAGTCTCCGGCCGGTACCATCGAAACGTACAAGCGAGCTGATGTCAACACGTTCCCCACGGAGGATGCGTCCATGGCCCCCGATGGTGTTATCGTGGCGTACAACGCTGCCCAGGACAAGACCAAGCGCGCGGACATCAACACCTTCCCCACCGAGCAGCCCTCGATGGCACCCAACGGCGTCATTACGGCGTACAACGCTGCCCAGGACAAGACGACCAAGCGTGCGGACGTCAACACCTTCCCCACGGAGGACGCCTCCATGGCTCCCGACGGCGTTATCGTGGCGTACAACGCTGCGCAGGATAAGAAGACCAAGCGTGCGGACGTTAACACGTTCCCAACAGAGGAAGCGTCTATGGCCCCCGACGGCGTTATAGTGGCGTACAACCCTGCCCAGGACAAGAAGACCAAGCGTGCGGATGTCAACACGTTCCCCACAGAGGAGGCCTCCATGGCTCCCGACGGCGTTATCGTGGCATACAACGCTGCCCAGGACAAGAAGGCCAAGCGTGCGGACATCAACACGTTCCCCACCGAGCAGCCCTCGATGGCACCCAACGGCGTCATTACGGCGTACAACGTTGCCCAGGATAAGAAGACCAAGCGTGCGGACATCAACACCTTCCCCACCGAGCAGCCCTCGATGGCACCTAACGGCGTCATTACGGCGTACAACGCCGCCCAGGACAAGACGACCAAGCGTGACTTCAGCATGATCCCCGCTGAGCTCGCTGTCCGCTCTCTCGACGGCAACGTTGAGCTGTTCTAGGCTGTGCACCGCGAGGTCGGCACCGTTCCTGCGGGGTCACCATGTTCCTGAGGTACGCTGTCCTCATACGTAGCATCTATGTCATCTCTGATCATCTGACAGGGCTTCGATTGCGGGGCTGGAGAGCTTGGATGTTGCTGCTCTGAGAAGGACTTCGATCTTTCCTTACCGTTCAAACTACCACCGGACTGTGTCCGATTCCGCCATTTACACTCTTTACAAGTAGCATTCGGAGAATGAATTGATTCGAGACTGGGAAACTAAACAAGCGTGTGTTGAGTTCCATCATGCTTTCTCGACACATGTGAGTCCTGGGTAAGTAACGCTAATCCGGCCAACGATGGGGAAACTGCAAGAGGAGACTGCAAAGTCATCACCGCAGCCTGTGCAGGATCAAACTGTAAGAGAACATCATCGAGTCAAGCGTTGCCCTAGCGTACCTTCTGGGCCTGTGTAGCCGCACAAGTCAGGGCTTCAGGGTCTTCGAAGACGCGAGGATTCTGAACCAATGAAGCCAAAACAGACCCTACGAGGGTATCGCCCGCCCCGGTGACATTCACCACGTCCTCCTGCGCTAAAGCGGCAGCAGGATAGTGCCTGAACACAACGACGCCGCCATCTTTGCCCTGTGCAACCACTTGTCGTCTGCGAACATTGCTACGTTCATCGGCCCATCCTGATTTCTCAGCGGCCGTGGGAGGGATCCTGAACACCGTGAACAGGCCGTGCTCCCCGGCCTTGATGACGAGGTGCTGGACGAACGGCAGCAGGTTCACCGCCATCTGCGCCAGCCCTTTCTCCAGAATGAACGCGAGCGTGCCTTTGGCGGGCACGGTGTCGCATGCGTCGCGCCGGGCCAGCTGCTCGAGCTCCATGCGGAACTGCGACCCCAGGCCCATGCTGTCGACAGCCTTCCACCAGTGGCTGTGGGACGTCAGTTCGAGCGGCTCCGCGCTCGCGGATCGGTACATATGCGCAAGCTCGAGGATGTTGGGGGAGGCGAAGGTGACTGGTGCGATGTCGGTGCTTGATTTGCCCAGTAGCGAGGCAATTGCGGGCAGGATACGGGTCGACTTGGGTACGGACGTGGGTTCACTGGGGGCATGTCAGTAGCTGTGCATTGTGATCAGCAACAGGTAACTGACAAGAAAACTTTGGGTGGGCATGTCAGCTCCGTGTTCGGCCGTGTGCATATTTTGAGCAGGACTTACTGGAAACTTTGTTCTCGTGGCAGTAAGCTACGATAGACTTCAGCGTGCCTTCCGACAGGTTGCCGTCGACGGCAACCACAGTTGGCTGATGGGCCTTAAGCTTTGGCAGAGTCTGCTTTGCGAAATGTGTGAGTAAGCCCATGCGGCCAAAGCAAAACGTGTGCTGACAGTTTGAGCATCCAGGGCGTGTATAATGTCCATGTCGGCAACACCACCTATGAGGTTCCCCGTCCCATCGAGTACCATGTTGCACACAGCTGAGCGTTGTGTATCCACCGTATGAAGACCGTCGATGCGCATCCCCAGTCTACTTGTCTCCTCCACCAAAAGTCTGCCGAACGCATCGTTACCAATAGGCGAGAGTATCATAGTTGAGTGGGCTAGTAACGGGGAAGAGCCGGTCAGGATGCGATGCGCAGCTTCAGCTATGTTGCGTCCTACTCCTCCGAGAGATGTAGTTACGGAACCGGGGCTGGTCGAGTGTTTACCAAGGGATGCGTCTGGATCGTGAGCTGTCGATGTAATGTCCACCGCAGCAGACCCCACGACAACTAGTTTCGCTTCGTGCTGTATGTAAGATCAGTCGGAAGATCCGTCATAAAGGTCTTCAGCGAGAAATACTGACCGACACCGAAGTTTGTAGTGAGGCCGACTCAGAATGAGTTATTGGAGGTATGGTCGGCGGGCTACCGGAACTCGTCGCTTTGGTGTGAAGCTGATTACATTCATGGCAATATTCACGTATTATACAGATGATTCTCT
Organism: Terana coerulea; assembly: GCA_024811115.1. Taxonomy (NCBI): domain Eukaryota; kingdom Fungi; phylum Basidiomycota; class Agaricomycetes; order Polyporales; family Phanerochaetaceae; genus Terana; species Terana coerulea. The sequence goes on from JAKOGH010000042.1 coordinate 131,744, forward strand.
TACTGCACTTTCCGAACTTTTGGCGAGTTGAGAATAAGCGACTGCAATTTGACCGCCTGCAAGGTTGCACGGTTAGACCTCGTGCAGGATCAAAATGAGAGACAAAGCCACATACCAACTCGTGCGGTATTCTTGATCAAGGCAACATCTGGAAATAATGTCCAGCGAGAGGGCAAGAAAACCGTTGTTGGATACTCACTGCTACCAAGAGACTTTCCAGCTGTGAGTTCTCCTACTCTTTCAGTAGCCATGGTGTCGCGGCTTTGCCCCATTTGTTGACACCTTTCTGCTCGGCCTCTTCAAGAGCCAACTCGACCGCCTTTTGCAGCTCCAGACCTACATTCTCGTATTCCTCTGGAATTGGCACGGCGAATACTGCACCAGTAGACATCCCCAGCTGGCTCTGCGTGTCTTACGACCATGTATGATCATCAGGTCACGCTGTAGCATGAGCGCACAACCAACTCACAGAGGATGTTCGCTGCTGTGGTAGGGTCATCTACTCGGTATGGGCTCTGGATGAAATTTGGGCATGATAGCAGAGGCTGCGGTTACCCAACATACCTTGAATCCACTGCGTCGATTGTAGAAGGCGGGGAAGTCATCTGTTTCACTGTAGGATACCACAGGAACTCCAAGGGTTTCCTTTTGAGCAGAGTGAGTACGAATGTCACTGTGGCCAGCGGATGGCACGAACCAGATATTCTAGTGTCCTGTGGGCGACCGGCCATTAGCCATGACAATAGCAGTAGGTTGAATTTCTGCTTGGTCTTTACCTTCCGATATCCAAGATAGATTTCACACCGGCTGAGACCAGACCAACTGGACACCGAGACAGCTCAGGGAGATCGGCAGAAACATCCATTGCTTCGAAATCGGTGTTTGTTTATTGCAATACACTTAGGGTAGCATTCAGGAAACGCACATGACTCTCCTCCTCGATGCACACCTCCCAAGCTATAATCATGACATAAGTGACAAACAGATACAGGATGAAACGACAACCCTCACCCTCCAGTTGCAAAAACCTGCGGTGGGCACATTACCAAGTCAGTAAATGGTGGAGATTTAAGTGGAACGCACCTTGATTCCAGACATCGCGGCAAACATAAGAGTGGTACTACACGTTGTACCGCCATCGCGCTTCAACGCGATAGCAGGTCCTATATCCCTGCGAGAGACCTTGACCGTGTCCGGGTTGTTCTGTATGTTGGCCAAGTGCTCCAGCTCGTTTGGATGCAAGCCAATCTTGATTCGACCACCCAGAATCCCCATTGTCGCAGGTATCGCGCCTTGCTGGCGGACGATGCTCTCCACAGCCCGCGCGGTTTCCAGATTCGTGGGCTGGGGCATGCCATGGGTCACGATGGTCGTCTCGAGTGCTACTACAGGCTTTCCATGGGCGAGGGCATCCTGGACTTCCGGATGAACATCGACTGGTGCTCCTCTTGAGACAGCGTCTGACAGCGAAGAGATAGATCTTAGACTGTGTCTTGCAAAGCGACGAGCTGGAGTGCGCAGTGCTTGCCGCAACATGGTGGCAGGAGGCAAGAGTCACTAGCGGTTGCGTGCAGGTCGCGATCAAATCCTCGGGTTAGGTAGGCTCAAGCTGCCGTCCGGGACCGCTCAGACCGCGCCAGACTTGACTTCAACGTTCAACCCTGGCTCTGGTCGACAGGCATGTCGTCGAGCAATCAGTGGCCAGCAGCGTCAGTCCAAGCTCATTTGGAAGGCGAGGACGGCGTATGCGTTTTAACTTACAATAAACTGGATACCGAAGAGATTGTCTCATCGGTGGGGGACGACAAGGCGGGGGCAATAGCCGTATTCATAGGCACGACACGCAACTCATTCAAAGGTAGAAGTAGACCGCGATGCAGTGTATTCGCAAATCTGATCATACATTGAACGAAGGCAGAGTGGTGACGCGGCTGGACTACCAGGCATATAGCAAGGTCGCAATTAAAACCATGGCCAGTATACTCCAGGACGCGCGGAGACAATCCTCTCGTTCTCTCCACCATGCTGAGGGTACGGTATCCTCGATCCTCAGATGCGCAGTCCACCATCGACTAGGAACGGTTCCGGTTGGCGAGCCGTCCATCGTGATAGCTGTATCCTCGCCTCATCGCAAAGAGAGCTTCGTGGCGTGCGAATACATATTGGAGCAGGTGAAGCTAAAGGCACAGATCTGGAAGAGGGAATTCTACGAGGATGAGCCGGATGAGAATGCGGAATGGAAAGAGAACGTTACCACTTCACATGCGGCCTAGCAGTGTGTCCGGACATGATGCACAAAGAGGGAATGGCGTAGGATATTCGTGAACGGTGATATCGTGAATAGTGGTATATGCGTGTGTGAGCCTTGTAGTGGATGTCCTTCGCGCTTACTCAACCTTCCAGTCCTTCGTTAGCGGATCGTCATCGCCGCTGACGAGGAGCTCGACGGCCCAGAGGACCAACGTAAAAAGACATTCATCCATCTCCACCAGACTTGTGCGGGATGATCCACTACTACAGACGAGGTCAGGGGCAGTGCGAGTAGGTAAGAATGCAATTGCACATACGGAGTAGGTTTGAATAAACCATCACAAAAATGGATTGTCGGTATGTCAGGAGCAAATAGGTCAGCTTTGAGGTCTGCAAATTGCACTGAGTGATTTGGCGAACTCTGCAGCAAATGTAACGTACCGGCCGTCCCTCCCAGACAGAATCTGCATTGGGTTCGTCATCCCATGCGTCCGCGCCAATAGTAGGAAGAATTCGTGATGCGAAGTGAAGGACTATGAGACGGTATAACAGAGCTACAAGGACCGGTTTGGGAAGAGTGACCATGATAAAATACGCCAGGGTTTGCAACTGCGGCGGGATGTTCGGGAACAGCGGTGCACTAGATGTTTTCAACGTAGATGAGGAGGGAAAAATATGAAGTACGGGACAATCGCTTACTATGCCGCGACAGGATTCCATGATGACGTCTGGTCGAAACCGCATAACCAGACATTATACGCCAGGACTAGTGCCAATCCAGAGGACTCGATGATATTCGTTCGCCTCATTGCGAAGCCGATGAAAGTGAGGAAAATGAAGGCGGTGATGGCAACGCCAAGTAAGGTAGACGACAACGGAGAGGCTGCCGCAGACGGGTAGGACTACGTAGACAATAAGCGTCAGTCGAAATATTGGTACATACATAGCTGGCACGCACCACTACAATCCACCATGCGGAGGTGACATATGCAGCCGCTGCTGCTATGAGCATGCCAAATTGGTATCTTTCGCCCTCATCTACTAGGTCCTTCCCCAACTGCCCGAGCTTCTGTACGACGAGCAAACTTGACATGCCTTCCATCACAATGAATCCCGGGCTTGACCACCGGAGAACCCATCCCCACCATGTTGTGGCAGTTAGAAACCATGGATGGACCTTTGACGCGAAGGCATTGAAGCAGACGAGGAGGAGGAATGGGTGCACGGGCACTTGTAGGATGGAGAGCGCAGATGAGCCCCAGAGCAGTGTTAAGGTGCCGTGAATAAGGGAGTGGATGAAGAGCAGTAGGGACTCCAGGAGGAAAGCGTCGGGCGATAGTGTCGAGAGTGTAAGAGGGAGATAGGTGAGAATTTGTGTCCCAGTCGAAAGCCTGAGTGAGGAACAGAGTACTGCTTCTTCAGTTCTTGCCACAGATTTTACAAGGACATGACGCTCACCTCGCTGCACTTGACAGTGCTCGCCAAAAGAGCTTGTGAGCCATGACAGAACCTCCGACCCGGCTCGTCTACGAACCGCGAAGGTGCAGAGGAGACTGCAGCTACAAGTACAACAACGCTCGCTCGTGTGCCAACATCTTGGCATGGACTTCACCTGGACCCAGGGCGCCTCCGCGCCTCATTATCCACTCTCAATTGGTTGGTCCTGCTCGCTCGTCAAGGCATGCAAATAATACATCATCCAAGGCAGCGTAACAGTACTTTACAACAGGTATTAAAGTGTACACCAAGAGTGATACAGTACATAGCAAACAAAATGCAGACATAGATTCGACATTACAGCTTACATAGCAAGTACAGGATGACCGGTGCCATGAAGCTCAAATGTTGAAGGAGCTTCGCTTCGTGGGGTGAGCAGACCCTTTCCGGCTGCGAAGTCTGTACCCCGACTTCGGGCAGCGGGATCGGATGGCGTGACATAATACTTGTCTACGATAGGTATCTGCAGGAGATTCATCTTGGGGGTTATGACAACCATATGGTTGGTCCTAATTTCCATCCAATCCGCTTTCTCGAATGTTAGCGGTTCGCTCGCAATCTACAATAGGGCTTCGTAAGGTGGACGCATTGTCTGCAGGTGTATAAGGACGAACCATGATAATGTTCTCCCGCTTGTCCAGCTTTGACATCTTGTAATGACCGCCATCCGAGTATTCACTGAATGTTGTGCCTGAGGAGAACCACTGCAACCTTGTCAGCATTGTGCAGTTATGATCGCTGATAAACGTACCAAGGAAGCGGCTTCATCATGCCTCGAGGAAATGTATCTCGTAGCGATTACGGTTTCTCCATCCGTGACACAGAAATTCATGAGACTTGGCTAGAAAAGAATCAGGCCGTGAAACGAACTCAGTACTGGACTTATCCTCACCTCGGTAATGCCAGCCTCTTCTGTCATCTGGTTGATTGCAGCTATTGTTTCAAGCATGGCTTTCTGCAGCACTGCTGGTGTATAGGAATTCGCATGCGCTTCCGGGAGCTGAAGCATGGTTCATGAACTTACCCGTGTTGTCTGCATCAATGTAGGCGTACCTTCGACAGGAAAAGTGCGAACGACCACTGGGAGTCTGTATACGAGGTAAGTCTGAATACGAGTCTGAAGGGTGTAAGTGTTGACACCTGTATTTCCGTTCACGCTGTCGAAGATGTCATCGGGTAGGAATGACAGTAGTTTCCGCTTGATCTTAGAGAACTCGGAGATTCCCCCGTTATGCATAAACTGTGCACAGGTGACTATGAGATTACGGGGTGCAGACAGACATAACGAATACGTACCATGAATTTTCCAAATTGGAATGGATGGCAGTTGTCTAGTGACAATGTGCCTGCCGTAGTGGCTCGAACATGACCGCTACAGATGATGTCACTGGCTGTTTTTGCACTGTACTGGTGAAGGACACGCACAACACCAGAGGTGACTTAATCTTCTCGGCCAGACGGGTAAGATTGGCGTTGTTCCAAGCCTAGAGACAATGTCAAGAGGGTGATCTCCATTGCGGTCATGCCACGCACTGGAGTTACGGATGTAAATATACACGGCTGGCTGCCGAGCTCTTCATCGTAGGTGCAGTCGTACCAGCCTAACGAGCAATCGTTTCATGCACTGACCAGACAAACACACTAAACACTGCTCACCAACACCAAACCCGTCGCCGTTAATGGGTCTCCTATGATCCAATCGCAGTCTGGAGTCGAAAGCTTGGTTGATGATGGAATGGCAGGGTCGCGTGAGCAGGTGCGAAAGTTGAACGGGCGCAGTGCCCTTGTAGATCACGAAGCGGCACATCAGTCGAGAGCTGGGAACAGGGTCACACTCCAAGTTGGTGGGGAGTAAGGTGAGGTATGCGAGGGTCCACGGGAACGGTGGTGGTGTTTAAAAGAGACGGAGATCGCTGGCAACATCATGCACGCTGGCATACTCTGAGGCAAATTGGTCGACACTTTGCGCGAGCCGCGAGTCACCTCCACGTAATGACCCGGCGTCTAAAGCATACAGTAACACGATGACGGCAGCTGGGATTGGCCAATTGGTATGGTACAATAACACCTGCTCTGTCTAACCGGTCGAGAGCTCCTACACGTCCTTCCTTTAGTATACAAATGTCCCTTCCTTTCACTTCTTCAACTTCATTCACGGCAAGAACTCAGCAGGCCGGGTTGCAGGGTCGCCTCCGGTCTCGTCGTAGACAAGTCCTGCCACACGGAACGCAAGTTCTACCAATCAGATCAAATCAGTTTCAAGTACCATGGATTGTAAGCAATGTGAAACATACCATCTGCTTGGGCCTTGACCCTAGCCTCCGCATATACCCGCACCACGTCTTCTGTTCCACTCGGCCGGACGAAAGACCGTCCAGCCTCGTACTTCCGCACCAGCTCGTCTAAACGTGCCTGAAGACCAGGTGGACTGACAAGACGCCGCTCAGCATCTTCTGTTTTGAATATGTTCCTGTCCGCTACCACAACCTTCACAAGACGGTTGGGGAGATCGACGTAAAGCGAATCCCACTCGATCCCGGTATATGACCTGTGTGCAAGGACAACCTCTACCAAGAGCATGTCGGACAAGGCATCGCCCACGGTCTGGTTAATCACCTGGGTGAGGTTGATCAGGTGGTTGAGGGCAGTAGACTGCGCTGGCGTGCTCGGCTGATGCTCGGCGAGCTTGTTCTGCGTTTCTGGGGAGAACAAGACAGTGCCGTGGCCGTTGGCTTCGAAATACACACCGACGTCGTAATGCTCTGCAGCATGATGAAGATGTTTCACACCTGTGGGCACGCATTTGACTGGGAGGCGCTGTAATGGAGTTAGCCACGTTGCTTGACCAGTTCAAGCAAGCAGGCAGTATTACCTCGGATAGGTACTTCGTCGAACCACCGTTCGCATACGCTGTTTGAACTATGCCAACCCGAACAGACTCCTCCAAGCCAGCCATCTTGACAAGGTCAACGATGAAAGCCGCCACTAAAGCAGCGATCTTGTCACCATCCAGCATGCGGAATTGGCCTCGGTCGTCCAAGTAGTAGTACATTAGACGGTCGGCATCGCCGTCAAGGCTGCAGGCGCGCTGGCCGGGCTTCAAGTGAGAAGCAAGCGAAGGAGGGAGCTTCTGTTGCGTTTTGACGAAGTCTGCACCGCAATCATGGTTGAGAGCTCCTTCCGTGGTGATGTCCGTATTATGCAGTATGAGAGGCAAGGAGTTTCCGAGATACTTCGCAAGAGTAACAGCAGCCTCAGCTCCGACGCCATTAGCGCAGTCAATGACCAGAGGGGGAGAGGGCGGTTTCCCTGCCTGTATGTAGTTGAGGACAGCACTTCTTCGAGTCGGGATTGATTCCACTTACAATAAGTTTCTTGAATGCAGAGCTAAGCTTCTCCATGTAGCCCTCTAGCGAGTCCTCGCCATAGGCATCCTTAGTACCTTTGGTGTTGATTGACCTAACCAGATAGTGAAGGACGGGCGTCGTAGTGACTCCACCATCCCGCGCTTCGACGTCGAGTGCCTTGAAACCATCTTCGAGCGAGGCCACCAGGGCAAGCCCAGAAGGACGGGTATCTCTGGCATATACAACGCGCGCTGGCTTGGACAGGTCAATCTTGAGTGTCTTCACGAGGGTTTCCAGAGCCTCGATCAGCGAGTCTGTGTCGCGCGCGTTGGCCAGGAGAGTGGCATGGGCTTCCCAAGAAGCTTCTAGCATCTCGCCGCGAGGATCAACCAGTTTCACTCCGTTGTCCTGAAGGTACGTTTAGTAGTGCAAGCTGTGCACATAATCGAGATATACGCACGGGCTCCGGGTTGTGCGAAGCCGTCACCATTACACCAATGGTGCGCCCGTCAAGTCTCTTGCTACGTAGCGCTGCCAGTAAACCGACGCGAAACATGACGGACTCTAGGTTGACACCTCTGCGAGCAAGCGTGAGCTGTGTTTACTGCAACCAAAGGTATCTCATACAGAGTCCTGAATCCCGCTGTGCCATATTGGAAGTGAAGATGGCTAGGTTTGGGGTGACGATCCGCGAGTGTTCGGATGGTGTCGACCGGGAGATCCGACATTGTCAAAGAGTGCTGATAGTAATGCCCAACGATATAATGTTGAAATAGAGGTAAGAGTCAAGCTATGTCGCAATATTCAGTTCAGAGGAAGTCACAAGGCACTGGCAAAACAAGGATAAGTAAGTAGCCTGGTAGGCGTTTACTTCGATCAAGAGCGCGTCGATGCTATGATAGGCGCTTGACTACCGTCATGGCCACACACAGCCGCCGACAGCTGCATATTGACTTCCATCCTGCCGAATTGTCGCCTGCAACTCACGAAATATAATCTACGACCATGCCCTCCAAGTCGCCCGCACAGACATTGCTAGAGAAGGCCGACAAGAAGGCCAATTCCTCCACTGGATGGTTCTCATCGTCGTCGTCAAAGTTCGAGGAGGCTGGCGACCTCTACCAGCAGGCCGCGAACGCATTCAAGATTGAGAAGCTCTTCAGAGAGGCAGGAGATGCTCACGCGAGGGAGGCAGAGTGCAGAGAGAAGTGCTCAGAGTCCAACGAGGCCGCTCAGGCCTGGTGGAATGCTGCCAAGGCTTACAAGCGCGGACACCCGGACTGTGCGTTGACTCCTAACATGCTGTTCTTACCTTTCACCGACACTTGTCCATAGTGGCAATCCAGGCTTTGTCGCAAACTATCACGCACTTGACCAAGGGTGGTCGGTTCCGGCAAGCAGCCGATCGCGAGAAGGAGATTGGACAGATCTACCTGCAGGAGCTGAATGACCTCAACAAGGCCTGTGAAAGCTACGAGAGGGCGGGCGAGTGGTACTCGCAGGAAGATGCACAAGCGTATGAGGTATTCGTCAAGGTGTGCATATAACTGCTGACAACTGCGATTAGAACCGCGAACGCATGTTACAAGGATGCTGCGGACCTCCACGCAGACTTGGAGCAATACCCGCAAGCTATCGCTCGGTATGAGCAGGTAGCGGACGCTTCGCTGTCGTCTGCTTTGACGAAGTATAGTGTCAAAGAGTACTGGCTGCGGTCATGCCTCTGTGCTTTGGCTATGGGAGTGAGTGCGGCCTTGCTTAGCTCACAGGTTCTTCAGAGCTCATCATCTCGCAGGATCCTGTCACCGCAAAGCGCAACGTCACCAAGTACTCTTCACTTGACACTACATTCTCATCGACGCGGGAAGCCAAGTTCATCAACATTCTCGTAGACGCTGTGGAAGCCGGCGACCAGGAGACGTTTACGGCGGCAGTGTATGAATTCGATCAAGTCATGAAGCTGGACAACTGGAAGACGAATATACTACTCAAGATTAAGAAGACCCTCCACGACGAAGTTACCATCCTATAGATATTTCGTTCCGCTGTAACCATACATGCTACCTCGTACCTTATGTATTTTTCGCCTCGTCATTACTGCAATATTGCACAGGATTTTTGCTTCATTTTTGAACCTGGATCTCCATCGGTTCTGGACGTCGTCCTGTGCGGTCTAGCGCCTCATCTCCACGTATATACGCGTCGAGACGCCCGAATATGAGGTTTACTTTATACTCTGTCTATCCCCCTACATATCCTCTTGTCGTGTCCCCGCACCAACGATGTCCTGGCTGGCATCGTTAATACTCTACATATTTCATGCTGTGTACCACATAATTAACCTGGTGACCTCGCTCCGCCAGAGCTATGCTCAGCCACCCAACCCTCTGGCACACCCACGGAAGAAAGTGCCCGAGCATCTCGCATTGCTCTTCGCGACAGACCAGGACACTATTGCCGACGAGTCGGAGCAGGAATTACTGGACAATATTGAACGCGCTGTGTCGTGGTGTCGGGCCGCGGGCATACAGCGCTTGACTGTGTACGACCGCGACGGTGAGTTATAGCTGCGTCCAAGGTCTGACACGTCTTATATTCAATTGTGTAGGATTGGTATACAGGTCGTCGTTTGACCTCAAAGGCCGTATTCAGGGAGAACCAGAAGACACCTCTTCCTGCGAAGGCGAAGGCGAAGGCGAACTTGCATATCCCTTGACACCGCCTCCTTCTGACGATGCAAGCTCGCGTTCATTGTCACCTGACAACTTGGTGCAGCCTAAATTGCATGCAGTCACCATTCCCAGTCCTGCTCCACAGAAGAAACGGAGAAACAGTGGAAGGAATAGCTTGAGACGTCGACCAAACCGTGAGTATTGTATGATGTCCTTGGGCTCGCCGGTCTGATTGCGAGGATTCCAGAGGCGGAAAGTAATGTGAAGGCAGAATCTCCGTTGTCGCTTCACATCATTTCGCGAAAATCTGGCAAGCAAGCAGTTGCAGAGCTTGCGACCGCAATTCTTGGTAGTCATCGCGATGTTGCAAGCTTGGATAGTTCGAACTTCTCTATAAAGCAGATCGGCACCGTGTTGGAAGGTAGTAATTCCATACTTGCTCATGTTCAACTGCGTGCTCACACATCGGAATGTTCAGGGGAGCGTGGATTCCCTGCTCCGGACCTCATGATTATTCATCATGTCACTCCGCACCGGCATCCAAAACACACTCTGGAACTGCATGGTTTCCCGCCATGGCAGGTCAGCCTCACGGAGTTCTAGTGCGTACACAGGCTTAATTAGTGATCTATGGGCTGACGGGCTGAGTAGCTACTGCTCATACCCGACGACTTGGTTGGAACGTTGGAGGCGGTCGTGTCCAGCTTACGTGTCCCTCACAGCAGCCGATCTCTGTCGCGCTCTAGACCAATTTGCCGGTGCAGAAATGCGACTTGGTAGATGAGCTGCTTGTATTCCTATATCGTAGTGCGAGCAATGTTTAGCTTGCGTCCTCTCGCTTGATAATTCTTCACGTTGAGAAAACCCATCATCATGGCCGCAACTTCCTACAGTATCTCGAGAGGACGACATGCAAAGTGGACACAAGCTTGACTGTCATCCAGGTAGTTCAGCCGTTGCATTACACTTCAGAGTATAAGTCGTCAAAAAATTGATCATAACGCACTCTGAAGCAGATATTATGGGGAGCCACAAATAGTAAAGTTAAAGTAGTAGTATACCATCTATGGTATAACGGAGTCATGGAAAGCTCATTGAAGCTGTGCGCTGATTTCTTCGTAATGCTTTTGCCAGAATTCAATCCATGAAGTCTCCGTTTTGCATTGATGCTGTGTTGAATGCGAGTTGAGCGTACATAAGCTTGGAAATATAGAATTGCGCACCTTCTGTTCCAAATCATCCCATGCATCATCATCTGTCCCCTTCCACTCTCCATTATAGACCTGTTCGGCTCGGCTCGTAGCAATCCGCATGTCCTCTGCCAAAGCTTCTGCGTCGTTACGCAAACCTGCAGGCTCTGCATCCTCCTCAGTGGTCAACTTCCACGGCAGTTTTACGGCTTGGGTGAGTCGAGATTGTCCATTGTCACGAGCAGTCCGTCCTTTGCTGCTTGAACCGGCTTTCGGTGGGGCACCCTTCCGCTCCGCATTGACCTCGTCACGTATCGTATTGATTTCGTCCACCTTTCGGGTCACTCTCGAGGACCATGAACTGGCACTGTGTTGCGGCATCTGTTGTGTGACAATAAGCTACATGACAGCAGAAGACATTGCTGGGCTGACCTGCTCAGCAAGATGCGTCGCAATTTTGACCTGGGATATCTGTGGATCTCTTTTGATGAGCCATCGAACATAGTAATCGAAGTACTTCAGTTCCGCGTCTGTGAACCGATTCCTCCCAGCTGCCCATTGCTCTGCATCTTGCGGCGGCGGTAGCGACGGAGACCTGGATGCCGACCCGTTGTTCTTGCTCTGAGGGATAGGCTGCAACTTAATTTCCTTGAGTAAGAAATCTTTAGCATCGACCATGGACCTCCGTTTGATACATTCGGGTACGAATCTCCTCTCAACAACGGTTTTCCTTGCCGCAGTAGCTCTGCGCAATTGCGCTGCTGAGGTGTTGGTATTTGTGACAAGTACGACATACGCGGCGTCATTCATGTCGGTGACAATCTTTCCGCCAAATTTCTAGTGGGAAACAGTCAACCTCATGCGTTTTTGGATAAATGAGCATGTCGCCTTACCTCAATAGCTGCGACCGTCCTATAGCGGTTCTTCATGTCAGGCTGAATATAAAAGGGTATGGGCTTCCCCCGATTGTCGACAAATATGGCCGTTGCAGCTTGCCCGGTCTCGCTAGAAGGCCGTGTGGTTGGAGATGCGGAACGTTGGTCATCTAACGGCTGTGGAGCAACAGGAAATGACGGGGTTACAGGAGTGAATGGCATTTGCGGCTGTGGTTGTATATATTGTTCCGAGAGTTGCAGCAGGAGAGCTCCTAGAGCATTTTGTGGCCCCAAAGTCCTCAATTGCAGGACACATGCCGCAAACAAAGTGTGTGGCACGGTCACTTGAGGGCCAGACAGCAAAAAGGCTTCCAACGCTGAGTCCAGTTGTGGCTGTTGGGTTTGCGTAAATAGGTTGAATAATGCGGCCACGTTGATCCCAGACGAGGGCCCTGGTAAGGGCTGCATTGGTAACGGCGCCGCTGGCGCTGTCTGGTTGCTGGATGTAGGGTTGGCTTGAGGAGTTCTACGGCGGACGTCCGGCGTTGGTGATCGTTTTGGCGTGGATGGAGGACTTCTTCACGTAACTCAGCTCCTCAGCCTTGAAAACGTAACGAACCCAAAGGCAGCGACACTTACTCTATCACAGGTTCAGATATGTCGAGTGGCTGCACTTGGTATCCACCCCAGTTTTCACGAGCACCAAGACACGTTTGTGTTTGAACACACTCGTGAACCCAGGCTAGGTCCACAACGACCCGCGAGTGAAAATTGGCCGCCAGATGTTTGCCTCCCTCGCTGTCTTTGTCTACTACAATAACGTCGGCCAAGTTCGGGCGATACACAAGATTGGCTCCGGCTTTCTGTTTCAAATATTTCCGTCTGTCAGAGGTCGTGGCTCATCGACACGAGGGATAGGTCAAACGTACCAGCAGCCGGTTGCTCAACTGAGCTCGTGTGGTTCCGGTGAGGTAACTTGATTCGACGAAGACCCGTAAACTGCTATTGTCATCATTTAAGAAAATGCGGTTGCTTGACATAGTGAATGGCTTGAGAGTTACCCAGCACCTCGACGCGACGGGAACACAAGTGAGTAGAATGACAGGGTAGAGGAAGGGACACAAACAGAACGTTAATCCTGTGGAGTCGCACGCGCGGCAATGGGCCGGCGTTCATACTCATTGCCAAACGCGTTCTTGATCCCAACCGCGCAGGTCTATCCGGTGCACTGCTTTCTTTCCATGCACTGTCTCTGACTCGCACCAACAACCTCTTGTCGGCAGCCTGAACATGTCCACACCTACGCCAGCTGCTTCTACCCCGGACGTGTCGTCGCCGGCAGCGGGGACGGCCCCAGACGCTGCGGCCAATGTCAACGCCGCCGACCAGCTTGTGCGTGATTACCTGCGGACAAGAGGGCATGCGACGGCAGAGAAGCTACTCAAGGATCTGCTTGAGCCTGCAACTCCGAGCGACAAGACCCCTGGGCCGTCTACACAGAACACCATCTCGCCGGAGGAGCTCGCGAAACGGATAGCTGTGTACGCTCAGAAGCCCGCTCAACCTGGCCAGAATGCACTGAGCAGTACTTCCGGTGTACTCCAAGAACTTGGGTCAAATGGAAATCCCCCAAATATCCAAAACCTGATCGCGAACATTGGGTCTGTCGGTGCGGACGAGATGTTGTCTCTTGATCCTACAGACAAACAGGAGGGCTTCCGGGAGCTTGAGGCTTGGGTAGAAGGCTCGTTGGAAATGTACAAGGTATTCTTCATTGCTATACCCGAGAGCTAAGTGACTGATGCTTTCCATGCAAGCACGAGTTCAGGCCAATACTCTTCCCGATATTCTGTCACTTCTACCTAGATCTCATTCAACATGGTTTCAAAGAGGCCGGTTCGTCACTCTGAGTCCCTTTCCCAAAACCTATAATACTGAAACTCAGGCGCAGCCCTCAAATTCTACGCTGAATTTGCCCCACCCCTAATGTCCAAGCACCATTCTCACTTGACACACTTGTCCACGCTACTGCTGCCTTCACACGTGCAGCACGACGAAATTGCTCAGCGTTTCCGCAACGAGAAATACCAGATTCGTATGAGCCGATCAGGTTTCAGCCTACTGGTTGGATGGCTCACAGAAGGTGTCGGAGGCGAAGCAACCGGCCTAGGAGAAGGCTTCTCCGGAGAGCGAGGGAAGAGGGGAAGAGCAGCTGTCATGCGAGTAGTGAATAACCACCTCAAGTTCGACGGTAAAGCATATACACGTCCTTGTCCCATAGTACTTCTCTGTTTACTATTAATACAGTCACCACAAGTGCTACACCAACGTCCCCTCATGCATGGGAAGAGATGACTGGCCTTCTCTCGAACCTTATACCCCAACCAAGCGGTTCAATAACGTATAAGGACCCACAGGCATTCAATGCATCCAAAGGAGAACTCAAACTTGGCCCCGCCCCAATGTCGGACGAACTTTTGACAGAGACGGAGCGAGCACTACGGGAGCAAGCCATGGTTGAACGAGATCCGAATGCGCAGTACGACATCAGCCATCTAAAACCTAATGCATCCCCCGGCATTAGCTCACCTACCCTTTCTGACCTGCCACCATACCCGCCCTCCTTCAGAACTGTCGATGTCAAGCGAGAAGTGGAAAGGGTGCGAGATGCGCGGAAACGAATACGACTGGAGCCCTCGGCATTGAACAATGTAAACCCCAACACCCCGCAAGGCGGCGGCTGCCAGAGCAAGAGCATTGCCTAGTGTCTGCGCGTATACACTCCATGATACCGGAGAAGGGTAAGCCATGTTGAAAATGTTCGTTCTTTTAGAAGCTAAGTCACATCATTGCAGCGTTCCATGCTGCACATTTTCACAAGACACCTCTCTAATGGCCGCTGGCTTTTCTGAGAGCTATATCCGGCTATGGAGTCTAAAGGGCGAAAAGCTGAAGGGCTACCGCAGCGACTTCCAGTCCAGTGCTGTGAAGGATGGTGTGTCATTTACATTCACCATTCAGACTTTGCAAGCTTACCATTTGCTAGCCGCCAGTCTTCGAAAACAACGAGAAAAGGGCGGTTCGACAACCCGTAAACTCATTGGGCACGGCGGCCCGGTATACTCTGTCGACTTCGATCCTATATCTGGCTCCGCTGGCCCGCCAAAGTACCTGATATCCTCCTCTGCGGATGCAACGGCGCGCCTATGGTCCCTCGACACGATGACGAACGTCGTGGCGTATCGAGGGCATCAAAACCCCGTGTGGGATGTGAAATGGAGTCCGATGGGGTTTATTTCGCTACCGCAAGTCGAGACAAGACAGCCAGATTGTGGTCCACCGACCGGACGTCTGCGTTGCGCATATATGCTGGCCATTTGAGTGACGTTGACGTAAGCAAATGTCCCTAATCCTGCAGAAAATTGAATTTGATCACAGTGGCTCCAGTGCGTTGGGTTCCATCCGAACTCGCTGTACCTTGCGACGGGCTCAAGCGACTGGACCGCAAGGTTGTGGGACGTTCAGAAGGGGTCATGTTTGCGGGTGTTCATCGGGCATCAAGGCATCGTCTCGACTCTGGCGTTCAGTCCGGATGGTCGATACCTTGCCACCGCAGGTTCGTCTTACATTGTCTTATTCCTTGCTCATCTGATAGTATTTCAGGCGAAGACCTGGCGATCAACCTCTGGGATCTGGGGTCAGGGAAGCGCATCAAGAAGATGACGGGGCACACGGCTTCCGTGTATTCGCTTGCGTTCAGCGCCGAGTCGTCGATGCTGGTCAGCGGCAGTGCTGACTGGACGGTGCGATGTTGGGACGTGAAGAGTGCGGGCGGTCTGCCTACGAAACCATCTGTGAACGGCGTCAATGGTGTCACTACCAACGGCGTCAATGGGGCCTCGGAGACTGGCGAGGGTGCATCGCTTTCAAATGGTACTGGGAAGGAGCACGAGGAGAACACTCAGACGTGAGCATCTGGATTTCTATCTTTGGAGATGCTCAATATTTACCTGTCATATTAGAACGGACCTCGTAGCGACGTTTCCCACAAAACGGACACCAGTCATAAATGTACAATTTACTCCTAGGAATCTCTGTCTAGTAGCTGGGCCGTACCTTGCTCCGGAGCAGCGGTGAAGTCTACGATCATACTCGTTTCTATATACTCGTTTCGTTTCATATTGATTTCCACAGCTCCTAGAATCCCCTTGAACATCAGGTACGTTAAATTATATCCTGCTCTTTCGCCTCGCGAAACAACTCCTCGCCAGTGTGCTCACGGTGACGTTTTTCGCGCCAAACCTTACTAATGAATGTATAGGCAGTGTCGCTCTCCGTGGGTGTGAGTCCGTAGATGACTTCAAGAGCTATCTTCACCGAAAGGATATGGTCAAGCCCACTCAGTTGCTTGTCCGCAAATCGGCACCGGATTTCGTATAGTTCCCCGAGGACCTGAGAATCGATACCCCGGCGTTGGTGTTCAACCTCGCCGGCGTTGCTTTCCGCGTCGTCCATAGTAACAGTCTGGCCGTCGTTGTCATCGTCTTCTTCGACGCCTTCATCTCCCTCGTTCTCATCTGTGTCTCGGTAGACGTTCGAGGATTGGCTGCTGCTTGGGAGGTAGTCTTCGTCTTCGTCATCCTGATCCTGAGACGAAGCGTTGAGCACCAGATCAGTGTAAGTCAACGAATTACGAAGTACCCAAGGCGTACGTCTGTGTCCATCATATGCACGCGTTGCTGAACGACCGTCGCTTTATTGGGTGTATGGGGGACGCGGCCCCATGTGGCAAATCGTCCTCCATAGACTGCGAGCTGGATGGTTCTTCCTGGCTGCCTGGCAAATACTCCCCGTCAGCCTCATCCCGCTATGCAGTGCTCACTCGTCAACAAGATATTCGTGAGCGGTTGTGTGGGAAGTGTACCTCATCCTCTTTCTCCTTGTCTTGTTCATCCTCCCCGGCCATGGCCTCCCTAGTCCGCGCTGATTCCTCTTCGTCGGAGGGTAGAAAGTACTCTGTAGGGACCCTGCTTAGCCGCGTTCTCGATTGTTTGACAAGCTTTCCCATGACAGCGCTCTCGGGAGGAGAGGACTTGGAGAGGTTACCGGGGATGTGTCGTGTTCTGAGGCTGAGAATGACATTTTGCCGTTGGTTATATACTGCGCGAACAAAGGGAAAGTTGAGTGTAATCCTTTGTTGTGAGTGGCTGTAAGAGACAAAGACGCGGAGACGCGTGGGCTAATTGCTGGCGCGCGACGCGTTTGCGGGACCATCTATCACCGCGCACGTGACCGGATTTCCCTTGCAGGCGCATGTCCGGCCATTTACAGAAGCTCAGGTTCATTTCTTCACGCACAACACCGCAACCACTGCATCACCACACGACCCCGGCGTCGCCAGCGACCTATTGAGCAGCGACCGACAGCATGGAAGTGGTATGTGCTCGCCGTGCCACTCAGCCTCGAGTTGACCAACCTCAACGCACGGCCTCGCTCTGCAGGAAGCGGATATGAACATGACGGACAATGAGATGTCTGGCGGTGTCCCGCCACCCCAACCACAGGTGCAGCCACAGCAAGGTGTAGACGAGCCGCAAGGTATGGATTTAACGGACCACTCTGCGCCTCGTACGTCCTCGTCTTTCCGCTCAACGGCACTTTCTCACTGATTCCCAAATCCAACCGCTCGTCAAGCAGATACCACAAACTTGGAAGCACAACCCACCACGAGCAAGGACCGGTTCCGGGATGTTTCTGTTAAGGTCCATGTTCGCAGGCCAGACCGTGATACATGGTCGTATGTAGGACGAGCAGTTGTTTCCCATGAGGCGTTTGGACAGGGCTCTCGTATTGGTGAGCGTCCTTCGCTTTGCCTAACCTTCCACCACTTATACACTCCACCTGAGTAGTAATTCGGGCTTTGTCTTCACGCAAGGTTGTCACTGCTTTCAGCGAGGTGAGTCCATAGCCAAATGACGTCTGTCGTGTGACAAACCATCTGTGGGTATTGCAGGGTGCGGCATTGCAAGCGGAGAAGCGCGGCAACTTTGTCGTCGTCAGCTGTGTGGAAGGTAGTCGTGTCGTGTCGTGGTCCCTTAACGTATGTCCGCCTTGATCATGCCCGCCACATTTCCTGACGCTGTTCCGGACATGCAGGCTTTAAATAACTCGGAGACTCTCCGCCTTCTCGCTATCATCGAGCTCTCATGCGCTTCCTGCAAGCACAACACCAACGCGGAGCTCCAGCACACTCATTCGCGCCGCATCGCCCGAATCATCAAGGACGACCGGAGAAAGCGTCACAAGAGGCGCAAAGACCAGGACTCCATGGTGGACGCGTTCGCACGCACAGGTATTTCGGAGATGGAGTAATAGCTTGCTGACGGCCACGGACATATCTTCTCGTTAACGTTCTCATGATGATCAACCCTATCCCATACGATGTCACTCCACTTGAAGACGACTTCATGACCTGCGCTGACGTAGGTCTCGTGAACTATGTACTCTATCTACCGTCTCACCTCTTCTTGTTCTCGACCTCTTTGAGTTTCTAATGCAATCCCCAGCACTGTATCCCTGTGTCGTACCTACCTCTTGTCATCATATGCATAGAAATATAACATCACCCAACATGCCTGATTGATGATACAAATGGTCTCAACCGTGACATTTCGAAGGCGAATGGCGCTACAAGACGCAATCACTACAGAGTACTAGACGACCGAGTCCAAAGCACCCGACGATAGTCTCTGGAGTCCTTCAAGTTACACTAGAATATGGAGATAAATAGTCCGAATGAATGGAAGTAGGTTAGGTATAACAAAAAGCATCGTGAAGATATTTTGACAGATCAGTCGTCTATGTCAATGACAGTCCAGCACTAGTCAGTCGCTACGACTTCCGCGGGAACTTAGCGGAGGCTGGTGTAGCTGGTATGGGCTCCTGTAGGCCATGACTCCCGCCGGCCTCCTCCGTCTCCAGCGGGTTCGGCTTCGCAGCGGTGGGCGGCGACCCCGACGGCGGCAGCGCATAGCTCGAGCCGGGAGTGTTCAGCGCCGGTATCGGTGCCCGCCGCTCGCTGTACTGCGGCGGGAGCTCGACGACCTCGCCCTCTTCTTCTTGCGGTTGCGCCTCTTCGAGGTCCTGGTGTACGATGAAGCGCGTCGGCGTTTTGTATGCGGGTACGCCGGCCATGGCGGCCTTCCGCCTCGCGGAGGAGGTCATGCTCGCGGTCTCCCCGCCGCCCTGGTACGACGACGAGCCCTCGTATGCGGTTGTGCCCCCGCCGCTCACCTCGGAACCAGCACCAGAAGGACGGTGCTGATGCGAGAAGGTTGTTGTCGAGGGCGCGGCACTGTACGGGTTGTAGCCCGTGTATGCGCTACTACCGTCGTATGACGAGGGCGCGCCGGTCGGAAAGGAGCTGATGAACGGACGCAGACATGCCGTGCGACGAAGAGGCACCCCCGGCGACAACTGAGCGACACTGGACGCGGCAAAGGTGTAGGGATGGATGACCGCGGGGGTTGTCCGTCTTCCATAGCGACGGGGGCGTCCAAATCAACAGAATGCACCCTGCCTCCACGGCGGGACCCGTATGGGTAACCGCCGCCGCCGTATGCTCCAGCACGTCGGTTACGGCGCCAGCAGAAGAGGATGAGAGCAGCGATCGCGCCTATTCCAAAGAGACCCGCCAGAATTCCTCCGACAATGACACCGGTGTTCGACTTGCCGGCGGTTGACCCTCCTGAAGCAGCTCCTGAGCTGCTGCTAGGAGTAGAACCAGAGGACGAGGACGACGAGCTAGGAGAGGCCGATGCTGTGGCGGAGGGTTTCGCGGGCAAGGAGGTCGGCGAGTCGGTACTCAGACAGGTCTTGTCATCCGAGACACCAAC
This sequence comes from Terana coerulea, assembly GCA_024811115.1. NCBI lineage: Eukaryota > Fungi > Basidiomycota > Agaricomycetes > Polyporales > Phanerochaetaceae > Terana > Terana coerulea. Next base: position 151,470 of record JAKOGH010000042.1, read on the forward strand.
GAGCTTGACATCGGAGCTACCTCCCGTTCGCCCTCGAGAGTCGGACATGATCCACATGATGGAAGTCCCTGCACTGACGTCGGCATCCCATTCGAATGTGGTTGGGCCCGTCGGGGGTTGCAAGATGAACGCCTCGCCACCGGGGATAAGGCCCTAGCAAGCATGATAAGACGGAGTTTCGCAGAATGTAAAGGAATCGTACCCTGATTGTGACAGGCTGGATCGCACCAGCGTAGTTGTCGAACGAATACGGTCTGTGTGGCACATTTATTATAGAAGTTCTGTTGAAGGTATCGTTGTAAGTTTGTGCTCACCTGCATTGCTGTAAGGCGGTGTTGAGTTCGAAAAGAAAGCCGCACCTACGGGTACGTGTACATGTCAGTAAATGAACGTGCGTTCATTAGCCACAAGACGTACCCGGATCGGTGGTATTACAGTTCGTTCCGCTCACGGAGCTTCCTACGGTGAGCAAGGACGAGATACCGCCTGAACCGAATCCGCCAGCGTCCTCCATGGTCGCTATGAACGTCTGGTTTGCTGCGAACGGTATTTGCGCTTGAAATGAGCCTTGACCATTGCTGAAACTAGACGAAGGTATATCGAATGCTCTCGGGGTACCGAATTCCTACAATGCGTGTTAGAGAATACACAATCCGTGCCACATGCGACGAACAGGTGCCAAGGTCAGTTTGAAAGGAGCGGTACCACCTGCAGGGGGTAACCATGAGATTTTGTGGCGAAGACCACAGACACTGAATTTGGCCTCACCGGTCCATGAAACAAGAAAATTGTCGCATTGGGTCGGCGTGCCATAGTCGAACGTGAAATTTGCAGCGTGAGTCGTAGAGGAAAGGCTGAGGAGCAACACGGCCGGCAGGAGCGCTGAACGAAGATGCATGGCCCGCATGCCTGGCGGTCGTGAACTAACTAATAGTGGGAGCGAGTAGGTTATCGAACTGCAGACGAGAACGAAGGAGGGGAGGGGGAACGAAAGGCACAGTGACCTGGAACGACGGGACGGAGGGAGGAGCAACGACCTGCCAGGAACGGGGCTGTACCCGACTACCCGTCACTGGCATGTCAATCAAGCTCGCGCGCTTCTGCCGGCTTGTGCCCCCACAACTCATTACACAGTCTGGACGTAGAGCTCGACGCTATTCCATACAGCCAGCGGACATCGACGGATACATTCACAAGATGTGCTACATCAAACTATGCAAATGCGCAACAGCGATGAAACAGGAACAGACGATCCAACATGTTCTTTGACTAGTTCACACAACCCCATCATCCCTTCACCACAGCCTTGAGCAAAAATCGCCAAGGACTCAAGAAGACCGTTGCGAGTAATTCGAGCAACGAGCGGAAGGACCTCCCAAGAGACCGTGCCTTCTCTCGTTCAAACGCCACGTTGTCCCCGGCGTAGTCGTCCAAAGCCTGCATCTCTACATCTTGCATGTTGGCTGTCCGAGGCCCACAGCGAACTTCAGGCATGAACAAAGTCGGACCGACATGCTGATCTATGCGCAGGGCAGCAGAGGCAGGATCCAATGGTACTACAAGGTAGTTAGATGACCTTACTCACATAGCTAGAGCAAGCCTTATGAAGCGGCTTACCGAGGGTGGGTGCGCCCACACGAGGTGGTTCATGTGCGGGTGTGGCGCGACTTGATTTGAGACTTCCGCGCGAAAACGCAGCGTTCAATTGCCCCTCAAGATTGTTGAACGAGATGCTGCCGAAACGATGTTGCGCCGTCAGAGATGGCTTGGTGGGCGATATAGAATTACTGCTTAAAGACGCTGCCAGGTGACCCAGAGAGGTGAATGACGAAGAACCGGAGGTGGACAACATGAGGCCAATGCTTCTGGCTTGAGAATTCATGGTGGACAAGGTCGCGGTGTCGGGTGTGGAAATGATAGATGTGCGAGCGTCGTCAACGACGCGCGATTGTCCAGATGCGGCGCGTGCTGCCGTCTCCGGTGTCGAGCCAGAGAGCTCATCGGGTGCCGCACGATTCGCTTGCTGAGACGGAACATCGGTATGTGTGGCTGGTGCTGAAGTCGAAACAGCGGAGTGATCAGGGACAGCGGGTTTTGTCGGCTGAGAAGACGAAATCTTGGAACCGTTGGATTTGGCGTACACGCATGGTCCCTGTGATTGAGAATCATTCCCCATGGAAGACGCATCACTTGTGCTGCGAAATGGATTCGGATCAGAGCAGAGGGGGCTGCCTAGTCCTTTAGGGAGGCTAAGTTGTGGCAAAGTGTACTTTGCCTTGCTCGTGGTGTTTGGAAACATTGTAGGGATAGTTGGTGATAAACTGTTGCCAGACGAGGTGTCGGTATGGCGGAGAGGTGTCACATTCGTAGTCAAAGGAGATTTTCCCGCCGTTTCCGAGGAGGCCGGGCGGTTCGGTTGCGCACCGGCGCGCCAGAGGGAACCAGACTTAGGTATAACACCAGCGTGGTCATCTTCGACGCAGGCTGAAGCTGGAGAATTATCGTCTACAGCAAGTTGCGAAGTGAAGGTATAGAGGTCATCCAGAGCAATAGGTGTCGGCTGAGGAAGCCATGCACGATGATGTTCATTAGAAGCTTCTTTGGCTGAGACAGAAGGAGGATCGTCGTCGACAGAAGCTCCAGCCGCCGACGCTTTAGATGGGCCGGCGTGCGCGGCTTGTACCTTCTGAAGATTGGCAAAAGCAGTCAGCAATCGAGATGGATCGCCGCACGTTGTCGCCATGTACAGACTGCCAGAGGTCTTGCCCAAGTCAGAGGGAACGTTCGGCTCAGGTATCAAAGTAGTACGAGCATCTTGTACGAGGCTTGGTCCTGGGGTGGATGCAGGCGGCGCGAATTTCAGGGAGGACGTGTCGCGATTTTTGAGACTATCGGAAGGGAGACAGGCTTCCACTTTAGAGCCGCTACGTCCGTCGGGTCCTGTTTTCACGCCAGCTCGAGACGCATTGTCTTGGAACGAGTCCTCGGCCATGGTTGACGCCTGAGATGAGATGAGGAGAGGAACGCGTTTGAGTCGGGGCAACGCGCGAGAGCTTTCCTGCGTTTCACGAGACAGACCAAGACTATTATTGACTTTGGATATCCCAGGAGTGATCGGCGGAGATGGATTGCCAGGCGAGGCGGCTTTGACCAAGTGATTGACTCGCTGTTCGTTATCGCCTGTGGTTGAAACATAAAATTCGAAGTCATCAGAGCTAGATAGTCCCGTGAACAAGCCGTCTCCAGAAAGAGCGTTGCCGTCTGAGGGCGTTGTGGTAGAAGCGGTTTCCGAACCAGAGCCAGAGGGAAAGCTGAGTACCATGAGGGGCTCTCGAGGAGCGGGCAGTAAGACGGCACGCGAGGATACAGTGGCGGGAATCAGGAGTGGTGGAAGGCTGCATGAAGATTCAGAAGAAGTTGGATCTTGCGCAAAAGTAGCGGAGGTAGAAGGTGTCGGCAAGTCCGCAATTGAGGCGCTCGATGCAACAGATCTCGAGAACGGAAGGGAGTCTTCGTTGGAAGTAAATGAGTTCTCTCCTGACAGCTGTAAAAATGGTCGTAGTACGGAGGCTTGATCTTGCGTGTCAGAGTGGGGCTGTATCTGGATCCCGAGCGGGTCATACTCTTGATAGTACAGGTGCTTGACCAGAGGAAGCCCGTTATAGCTCGACCCTTGTAAAATCTTCTGCGTTGTTTCCCTACTCTCCCACTTCACGAAGGGGAGTAAAAGCCTCTGACCTCGCCGATCTCAGTAGTTCCAAGTCGTTCCTTGCTGGATCGTGCAGGTACACCGCGGACGGATTGCGGACTTCCACCCTATATACTATTAGCACATAAAAAGATTTAGATAAATAATACTTACATGCTACGGCCCTCCTCTCTTGGTGTGCCTGGTTCGGGCATGAGCGGGTAGGAAACCTCCGGGTTTCCTCTCCTGACTGCGCATATCCTCCCGTACCTCGACGAGTTGAAGAGCATCTTTTCCTTCCGTTCTATGATACTGGTGGATAGACAACGCCGCAATGTCCTGAACCTGGTCTTCCGCTTATACTTCGCGATTTTGGCGTCAAACGCGCAGCCCAGGAGAGCGAGCTGCTTCTTCAAGTGGTGACGCTGGCGTTCATATTTCCACCGCCTCTTCAGTTCACGAGCCGTTTCTTTCTTCTGAGAGCCAATCTTCATGCTGTAACAGGAACCTCGTGTGCAAGAAAGGGAGGGGAAGGAAGTGTAGGTGTAGATGATGTCGCGGTCTACGTCGAACCAGCCCCGGCAAAGCGCGTTCTCGCCCGCTCTTGCTTTTTGATCCCCGCCCACGTGGGCGTCTCCAAAGCGGGAGCTGGAGGCTTTGTGGCGCTCATTTTCCCACAGTCTATCAGCGCCCCCGTTGAGCGGCAGTTGTAAAACGTCTGGCAGTGCTGGCGCCCTCGCGACTGCCGCAGCTTCACGTTCCCTCTCACCCCTCCTCCCCCGCGTACGCTCGTTCACGATGGGGAAACCGGTATGGACCCGAGAGCAGGTCGCATCCCGCATTCTCGCGGGCGAGACTCTGGTCATTCTACGCAACAAGGTCATGCGCATCCCGCAGTCCTGGCTCGACGCACATCCCGGAGGCTCGCTCGCCATCCTGCACTTTGTCGGGCGGAACGCGACGGACGAGGTCGACGCCTTCCACTCCGAGGAGACTCTGAGAAGGATGAAGGGTTATGAAGTTGCGGAGGTCGAGGTTGGCAAGCATGGCTGGGAGCCGTTCTTGCCGCCGGTTATGAGTGGTTGGGTGAGGAAAGTCGGGAAGGAAGGCAAGATGGAGTGGTATCGAGAAGCCGCTCCGGTGCGTTTTGACAAAAACGAGGACTCAGGCGCCCCTCCTTCGCAAATCCTACTCGTGAGCAAGGACGAAACCGCTCCAGAAAGAGGCCCCCACCTCACGACACTCCGACCAGGCCCGTCGCTACTGTCCGCAAAAGCGCAAGCCGAACACTCCAAGGCGTACAAAGAGCTACATAAGCGCGTTCAGGACGCCGGGCTGTTTAAGACGCGCTATATCACCGGCTATGGTCCTGAAATCGTCCGTTACGCCGCATTCGCCATTATATCTGCCATCGCATACTCCAACTCGTGGTTCTTGACAAGCGCGTTCTTCCTTGGACTGTACTGGCATCAGGTCACATTCACAGTCCATGACCTCGGCCACTTGGGTGTCACCCACAACTGGACTATCGACCGCATGATTGCGATATTCATTGCCGATTTCACGGGAGGCCTCAGTATAGGCTGGTGGGTAGACGTAAGTACAGCCCCTGCAGGAGTTTATTGAAATTATCTAACGAACTACGTATAGAACCACAACACGCACCACTGTGAGTATTCCTCGTATGTACTTTCAAGACTGTGATTTAATTGTCCTCATAGTGGTTACGAATCATCCTTCGCAGTGAGTAGGACTTGCGGTTCCACAAACGTATCGCTCACAGCACTCTGTACTCTAGCGATCCTGACATCCAACATCTCCCCTTCTTCGCCATCTCCCCGGTATTCTTCACCAGTCTGTGGTCATCATACTACAAGCGCGTCATGGCCTTCGACGCCTTCGGAAAGCTCCTCATCAGCGTACAACACAAGCTGTTCTACCTCGTCATGAGCCTGGCTAGGTTCAACCTGTACGCCAACTCCTACGGCTTCCTAGCCAAAACGGCGTTTCAGCCGAAGCGCGCCAAGGGCGGGAGGTGGTGGTGGTGGACCGAGATAGTCGGCATCGGCGTGTTCTTCAGCTGGTACTCGGCGGTGCTCAGGGGATGTGGATCGTGGCAGGCAGCGCTAGGATTCCTCTTAATCAGCAATATCGTTCCCAGTCCTCTACACGTCCAGGTAGGTCTCATGGTTGCACTTCGGTTTGAAACATGCTGAGCAACACCCTGCAGATTGTGCTTTCTCACTTCTCCCGCTCGACAGAGGACATGGGTGTGGAAGAATCCTTTGCTGCCCGCCAGCTTCGGACGACCGTGGACGTCATCTGCGATCCCTCCATCGAGTTCATCCACGGTGGTCTGCATTTGCAAGTCACTCATCACCTCTTCCCTCGCTTGCCACGCCACAACTTGCGCGCAGCCAGTGTTTTGGTCAAGAAATTTGCAAAGGAGCAGGGGTTGGAGTACGCAGAGTTTGGGTTCATGGAAGGCAACCAAGACGTTCGGGGCGTATTGAGAAAGGTTGCACACCAGGTCAAGATTGTGGGCATGGTTGCAGACGCACATGTGCAAGAGCACTTAGTGGACTCACAATAGCTCACTGTGATGTACACTGTAGAATACAATTCGCGCCCTCCATTGATGAAATAGGTGTTGAGCACAGGCTGCTCTCACTGAGTACAAGACTGGCGTACGAAGCTGTAGACGGGGCGGAGAGGCATTCAGGGGAGCCCTGTCCCACAAAGCCGGTGTCATAATCGCCGTCGCATAGAGCATGAGATGCAATAACCCCGGGCGCGCCCAGTTTTGAATACATGGAGTGCAGAGAACATAGCGAAAACGAGAAACCGAAAGAAGAAGCGAGAAAACAGCCAAAGACGTTTACTTCTTCTTGGCAGCCTCGTCCTCCGCCTTCTGCAGGGGAACAGTTTGATTCAGCAACACGTCGAAGAGGCAAGAACGTCGAACGAACCTTGGCGGCCCGCGCCTTACGCTTGCCCTCGTGCCTGGCTGAGGCACGCTCGGTGCGGTGGGTGCGGTAAGCCTCGAATTCCCGCTCCTCCTCGGTGATCTTGCGGGGTACCTCGTGGACGTAGGTGGTGGGGAGGGCAACAGCAAGACGAGTGGTCTCAGCCTTGAGCTCCTCAGCCTGCAAGGTGTTAGTCATGGAGAGTGCTAAGAGTATACACGGGCTTACGGAGGAATCGCCATTCTTGGGCTTCTTGGCGTTGCGGGGGAAGACGATGAGGCGTTCCTTGTATGCCTTCAGACGCTGAACGTTGAGGGCCTTGCCCTCCTCGCTCAGGTTTCGCCTCCGGTGGTCGACAACGATACCAACACCACGGGCCGCCTTGCGGGGATGCCAGCCTCCTTCAGCTCAGCGAGAGTGAAACCGCGGCCCTCACGGATCTTGCGGTTGTAGCGAACGGTTTGCGCACGGACGGCAGGGCGGAGGAGTTCAAGGGGGCGGACGCCAAGGGCAGCAGCCTTGGTCTTGCGGGCCTGGCGACGGCGGAGCTTGCGTCCGGGCTGGTCGAACCAGGTCCGCACACGCTGCTGCCAGTCCTTGCGGAAGTGGTTCTGGTGGAGGACTAAACATGACACGTTCAATCAACTGTGCGCCTTTGCTCTTCCTGGACATGCAACGAACCGTTGTTGTGCGCGAAACCCATGGTTTAGTCTACAGAATCGCAGAAGGTTAGTAAGATGCAGGCGAAAGTGAAGATTGCCACAGTGCAGAGCGCCGCTACATCCGACCCTCCACTGACCGATCCACCTCCTTCCTCGACTCCGGATTCCACTCAACTTCACAGACCACTGGATTCCGGGTCATAGCGACGCCCTGCAAAGTTTCGTGCTGCAAAACACTGTCGTACTCACCTTGCGGGGTTGTCTTGACGGATGCCTCCTGGTTGTCGCTGTCCCCACTGCCAGTTACGGCGCTGTCACGTGTCACACCACTTGCGTTACTGTCACAAGCGCTATTGTAACGCCAGTGTGCTGTGTGCTGTGGCGGCGACTCTTTCACTTTGTCACACCGACTGGCATCTCACAGATTCTCACTATCGTAGTTCCAACACCGCGAACGGGCTGGCTGTCGTGTACACCTATCGCAACGGACCCGACCCGCACTCTTGTCTGGCTTATGCAAATACCAACCCGTCTATCGCCCTTTGACTCCCAGGAAGTCTCTGAGTTTGCCTGGTTTGCGAGAGCCCTGGCTCGTGTCTGATCCCCCTGGCGGTCATCTGCTTTGGCCAGCGGACTTCCGTCTGGTCCAGCTTTGGTCCAAAACACCTCATCCTGCTCATGTGCGACCCTGCATCTTCCCATGCTACGCTTTAGATCACCAGCAATGCGTCAAAACTGATCCAGAAGCCGCAGGCCGCTAACTCCCTTTCTCGCGTTGGTCTCTGACTTCATGCACGCGATTTGATCCAGGGAAAGCCCCAAGCGTGATAATGGACCGGTTATACATAAATATTGGCGAGTGTGATGGGCCGCGGTTCCTCTTCACGAGCCATTTGCCCCCTCACCGTTCTCTTGCAACATCTTCAAAATGTCTCTACCTATTGGCCTGCCCACAGATACCGTGGCATCGTCTTTCCTCCACGTCAATCCGCCGTTCCGTGCAGAGCATGTCGGATCTCTGCTGCGTCCTGCCACTCTTCTGGAAAGACGTGCTCAATTCGAGGCAAAAGCGTGCACTGCTGAGGAACTCGAAGAGGCCGAGAATGCTGCCATTGCTGACGTCGTGGAGCTGCAGCAGTCACTCGGTATTCGCAGCGTCACTGACGGTGAAATGAGACGGTATGTGTGGCCCCAGAAATACATTTGCATTGAGCATAATTGACTCTTTTCATCTAGTGGCGCCTTCTACGAAGGTATATTCGAGAAGTTCGGCGGCATGGAAATTGCTATCCGTAAGAGCTTGTTCTACGGTTACACCAGGGAGTTGCTAACGATACGCGCAGGTCCTATCGAGACCTTCAAGGTAGATAACTTGAGACCCGAGTCTCCAGAAGCTTCCACTTATTTCTTGTAGGCCTATCTCCCATATGTCCAGTTCTTCATTTATGCGGGCTTCAAGCAAGTGCCCTCAATCTATACAACAGTATAAATCCTTTCAGCCTCTATCATAGGCTTGGTCCTCATGAACATATAGGGCAAAATCCACTGGCCGGCAGAAGGTGTCTATCTCAAGGACTTCAAGCATCTGAAGAGTCTTGTTTCAGCTGAAGTAAGACATGTTGTTCGATATCTTGCGGGATATTTACGTGTCAATAGGATGTGAAGTACCTCAAGGTCACCGTTTGCGGACCGACATGGATGCACCTGCGTCACGGTCCCGAGGATACGTATGATACCTCGGTCTACAAGACGGACGGTGCGTGTACGTGTCGTGCCAATTGAGACACGCTGACGTCTGTTTGCTTTGATTAAGACGCCTACTTCGCTGACTTGGTCCAGGCGTACCGCGAGGAAATTCGCGCTCTGTATGCGCTCGGATGCCGCCATATTCAATTCGATGACCCTACTTTCGCATTCTTCTGTGCTGACTCAACCATCGAAGGCATGGACAAGGCGGGCGTGGATTCTGAGAAGCTGTTCGACACATACATCCGCGTCTACAATGACATCCTCAAGGACCGCCCGGCTGATTTGATTATCGGACTGCATACTTGTCGAGGTAACTACAAGGTGTGTTCCATCACCTCCCTACTTGCTGCATGTAGGGTGCTGATGTTTTCGACACGTGACGTCAGGGCATGCATTACTGCGAAGGAGGGTACGACCGCATAGCACAGAAATTGTTCAATAATCTCAACGTGGATTGCTATTACGTATGTTGTCAGACCAGCATCGTGCCACTCCGCAGACTGACCCACCTGATATCGCGTAGCTGGAGTACGACACTGAAAGAGCAGGCGAGCTTGAGCCGCTGAAGCATCTCCCCCTGAATAAAGTCGTGGTGCTTGGCCTTGTCACCACCAAGAACGGCAAGGTGATTCGTCTGATGGCACTACTACAAGCCAAGGGGACTGACCTTTAGTAGCTCGAAACGGTCGAGGAGCTCCAGGACTCCATCGAGGAGGCAGTCGACCTCATCATGCAAGGCAACCCAAAGCGCTCTCGGGCGTACGCACTGAACCAGTAAGTTGGGTCACTCATCACCGTGCAGTCCCTCGGGTTTGGGCTGCCGCGAGGAGAAATGAAGGGATGCAGTGTTCCTGACGCTTTCCTTGGATAGGATCTGTATCAGCCCCCAGTGTGGGTTCGCCTCTGTCGCCGAAGGCAATCCCATTACGGAAGAGGTGAGTTGTTTGACATGCCTCGATGAGAACACTCTCCTGATGGGCCCGTAGGAACAACGGAGCAAGTTGGCCTTGGTGGTGGCAGCGGCGAAGAAGATACTGGAATAGAGTGAAGGCAACGTTCATGGCAGTGCTTGGTTATTCGCAGTGTATCAAATATAACTTGTCGAGCAGTCCAGAGCTGTGTGGATGAACACTGTTTCCATCTGGGGGGAACGAGAGAGCCGCCCGCTGCCGCGATGCCTTGCTGCCAGTTCCGAGCTAACTGCGGGGTAATATCCAAATACAGCCAGTGACTAAGCGAGCAATGGTGCTGGCTAGGCACACATCTGCGCCTGCGAGTTTACTCCAGCTTTGCTCACGCCGTGACTCTCACCGCGGCCATATTAACCGCTTCGCTCCTTTCCCCTTCACCACCACCATCTGCCTCGCCGTCGCTGCCCGCAACAGCGTCGCCACCCCCGCGCACGTCCCCGCGCGCCGACCATCACCTACCAGGTACAATCCATCAATTTCTTGGCGTGGGACAACCGAACGAACCTCCGCTTGACCTTGCCCTGCCCGACAAAAACATGGCCCTCCCGTCCAAGCCACGCCACCGGCATAGATCCTCCTCTGATCCTTTCTCTGACCCTCCGACCATCTCCTACTCCTCCTACGGCGTTCCCACCCTCTCGCGGAACGCCCCCGCTCAGCAACAACGCGCTCCTCCGGAAGTGCCCCCTAAGATACCAACCAAACCATCTCCAAACACCCGCTCCAAGCAGCCCATGGCGTCTGAAATCACCACCGTTCCGCGACAAGCAGAAAGCCCTCGCACTCGCATGGGCAGGAGTCAGACGACAGCCCCTCCGTGCGTCATCCCGTCGTGCACTCACCCGCCCATTTGTTGACCGATTTGTAGTGCTCAGCCTGTACGGCCCTCTCCTGGCACACGCCGCTCCATCTCGCAAGACTCTGCCTCGCAGGCCCTCCAGGCCGTCGACAAAGGGAAGAGCAAGCGTCCCCCCGTCAAGAAAGGTTCCTCCCATGCCGATGTCATCGATAGACTAGATTTCTCCGGTGTTGGCCCCAGTGCGTCCCCGTCGTCGCTCGTACTCATGCGCTCCGCTGACTGTTCTCATTTTGCAGTGTTCCACCACGATGGCCCCTTCGATGCGTGCGCCCCCTCTCGTAACCGACACAAGACGAAGGCGCCCATGTTCGCGTGGGCAGGAGCTGCTGAAGAAGATAAGAACGCCCTTGCCAATGCACGCGAGCTGCCCTCAACCAATTCCCCATACCCGTCTCCTGGCATCTACGCCCCATACGAGGCTCCCAAGAAGAAGCACGATGCGATCGCTGAAGCCTGGGGCATCCACGAGCCGGAGCCGTTTGAAGACTTCTCCGCCGGCGGAGGATACGTAGCCGGAGGCCACAGCGAGTTTGCCGTCCCCCAGTCTCGCAGTGCTGCCACGGGCACGCGACGCACCAAGGAAAGTCGCGACACGCGCGAGAGGCGTCTCGACGAGCCCACTCCCCTAGGCGCCAGCAGACGAAGCGCAGCCCCATCCCGCCCCCTCAACCCATCTTCGTCCCGGAGGGCGAAGGCGACGTTGGGCAGCCGCCGTCCCCCACCCAACCTGCGTCTCCAGGTGCCCCCAAGCGGACCAAATCGCTCATGCACCGTATCCGCAAGATGCGTGACAACCCCATGGTGCCTCCTCTCTATGACGACGAGGTCGCCGAACGCGACCCATCTCCGCCCTCTTCCACGGAGAATTCTGCTGCGTCGCGCCCCACGCACAAGCATCAGAACTCGTTCTTGGGCCGATTCGGCGGTGGCGGCCGCGCGAGCCGGGATCAGGGCTCGCCCGACGACGACGCGTTCGTGTACGTCGAGGACCCTTCTGGCCGCAGGGACAAGTCCTTGCCCCGCCCTCCCACGTCACCTAAAGAAGTCGGTCAAGACGGCTACTTCAGCACGGGCGAACAGAGCGGCGGACTCGGCCGTAAGGCCAGCTTGCTGAAGAAGGTCAAGACCGCGGTCAAGGGGAGTGGGCCCGCCAACAGATAAAGCAATAAATACCGAGATGACGACACAGTATCTTATCGAGGGGCGACGGCAAGGATTGTGTTGTAGTGTGAGATGACCGGAAATTGGTGTGTAATACGAGTCATGAATTCCCCGTCCAAGCCATGCTACTTATGTCCTCCTCTCATGTTCACGTTCGTTTCAAACTTTCCTACCGTTAGCCTCTGACTATTCCGTTCTGTAGTAACAATTCCCCTCTTTTCCGATGATTCCCCCGCCAAATGTAGAATAGTCCTGTCATTTGGATGTCTCTCTTCTCACCTGTGCCCGTCTTGAAGCATTGGAGCCGCACACGGCACTTTACCAATCCACCGGTGCCTACTTTGCTTCGTCTGCAATAATTGTATCTAGCCCTCTTTATTCCACGTCCTTCCAGTACTCTTAAAGTATTAGCTACACTCAATCAACGAACGTTTCCTCACGCAAGCCGCAGTGCGATAGTGACAATAATATTTGATATATGCAGTGTCACATTCTACTTCGTACATTTTAGTGTGCGTGGCTCCCTTCTATATCCGCGCGTTCAAGGATGACTTCACCAGTGCCTCCTTCACTTCAGGTATCTGCACCTCCCCACGATGGAAGATGCCCGCGGCCAACCCCGCCTCCACATTTGTTTTCTTGAAGACCTCCACGAAGTGGGCAGCCGAGCCTGCGCCGCTGCTTTGCGACGATGGGTATGCGGACGTTCTTGCGGACCAGGTTGATTAGGTCGGTGTCGAAGCCTTTGCCCGTCCCGTCGCGGTCGATGCTGTTCAGCACAATCTCGCCTGCGCCGAGTTTCTCAACGCCGCGAGCCAGCTGCGCGACGGAGAGGGACGGGCCTCGCGGCCGCCGCTGACGGTGCACTGGTACCACCACGCCCTGCCGCGCTCCTTCTCCTCGCCGTCCGGCTTGCCGAGCACCAGCTCGGACTTGTAGGGCCCGTCGTAGTCCGGGTCGACGTACGCGCGCCGGGGGTCTATCGAGACGACCACGGCCTGACGGCCGTATGCCCGCGCGATGGTCTCGATCGAGCTGGTGCCGTCGCCGACGGCGGCGTCCTCGTCCTGCCCAATCGCCCGCGCCCTCTCCCGCATCTGCTCCACGGCGTGGACCGCATCTGTCGCTATACTGACCTTGTCCGCGCCTGCTCGGAAGTACACGCCCGCGACCTCGAGCGCAGAGCGCTTTGTGCCGTCAGGGTCCACGGTGTCCTTGATACCACCGCCGATGGTCAAGGGCACGAAGACCTCCTCCGCTGCGGCTCGGACGACCGCGAGCATGGGCTGGTCGAGGAGCGGAGAGTGCCTGAAGGAGGTGATGTTCATGAGGCATAGCTCGTCGGCACCAGCGGCGTAGTAACGCGCGGCAAGCGCGACAGGCTTGCCCAGATTGCGCACAGCGCCGGCTGCTGTCGCCTGCACGGCAGCGCCACCGGGGCCTTCTCCCGGACGTCGTACTGGTCCCCTTTGGTGACCACGAGGTCGCCCTCGTCGTTGGAACGAACATCCATACATGCAACGATCCGTTTCGTGAGACCGTCCTGCGGCCGGGGGACGCGTGGCACGCGGGGCGTAGGAGGTGCGACGGCGCGGGCTGCCTCGGACTCGGAGAGCCAAGCAGAGACGATCTGCAGGCCCGCGTCCCCCGACTTCTCGGGGTGGAACTGCGTACCAAAGACGTTGGATTTGCGGACGGAGGCGACGAACATCTCCTGACCGTACTGCGTGACGCCGTGTGCCCATTCCGCTGCTTCCGGATACGCACCCGGGTCGTACTTGGCACGGTATGAGTGGACGAAGTAATAATGGGCAGACTTGGACACGCCCTCGTCGGATTTTTCTGCTGGATCGAGCAGCTCGACCGCATTCCAGCCAATGTGCGGCACCGCCTTGTCCGCACTGTCGAACTCGTCGATGGGGCAGGGTATAACGCCGAGGCCACGCTTGGCCGGGTTCTCCGCCGAGGACTGGTAGAGCACCTGCATGCCGATGCATATCCCGAAGTACGGCTTGCCGGACGCGATGTATTCGTGCAGCGGCTGCAGAAAGCCCTTCGGACTCGAGGGCATCAATGGCTTGACCAAATGCGCCTACGCCGGGGAAAATCAAGCTCTGGAAAACGTGCATTCTGATGGTCAGCAGCATGCACTATTGCGTAAGGGGCAGACGCACGGTCGCTTTGTGGAAGTCATCTGCGCAGGTGACCCACTGGAAGTCGTAGCCGAGTTTCTTGAGTGAGTTGGCGAGGCTCTGGACGTTACCGGCGCCGTAGTCGAGGAGAAAGAGGCCCATGGCGGTGAGGGTGGGTGGAGGGACACATCTTGGCAGAGGAGATGTGTGCAGACTGTAGAGTGAGTCAGGCCTTGAGAGCAGTACAATTTTTATCTAATCTTATCTTATCCGGTCAACACTGGGGTAAGTAGCATTGTTATGACTCGTTATGACTTGTTGATGATGTGCTTATTGGCACCTGCCTATTCCGAATTCACGACCCTCATTTAATCCGTCATGCAGCTCGCGCTCATCATCCCATACGGATATTTGTCCGCCCTCGTCTTCGCCCCCCTCGTTGTACAGCGTCTCTTGATCGCTATAAAACCATGTCTGCTGCTATCACCATTCCGCAGCGAGACAACTCAGCCGCCGCCGCTGTCTCCGTCTCCCCCGTCAGCACCTCCCCTCTCCAGGACCGTCTCCGCTTCCGCAAGGAGTCCATGGCTGTAGGCTTTTCTATCCGTCAACCCAAGGTCCTCCACCCCGCGGAGAATGAGGATCTTCGGCTCCTTCTCCTCGAGAACATTAGCCAGGAAGCCGTCAGCGCGTTTCAAGCGCAGGGCTTTACCGTCGACCACTCGGCGAAGGCTATGTCCGAGGACGAGCTCGTGCAGAAGATTGGCAACTACCATGCCATTGGCATTCGCAGCAAAACCAAGATCACTGAGCGAGTGATCAAGGCGGCGAGCAAGGTATGACCCCTCGAATTGTCTTCGCCGTACTTTCGCTCATTAACTTCTTATAGCTCCTGGTTATTGGTTGCTTCTGCATTGGCACGAACCAGGTTGACCTACCCACGGCCGCGAAGGCTGGTATTCCCGTCTTCAACTCCCCGTTCTCCAACTCCCGTTCCGTGGCGGAGCTCGTCATCTCGGAGATCATTGCGCTTTCCCGCCAGTACTTCGAGCGTGGCTGGGAGCTGCGCCAAGGAATCTGGAACAAGCAGTCCAAGGGCTGCTGGGAGATCCGTGGCAAGACGTTGGGCATCGTCGGCTACGGACATATCGGCTCGCAGCTGTCCGTGCTCTCTGAGGCGTTTGGCATGCGCGTGCTCTTCCACGACGTCATTAATATCATGCCTCTCGGCTCTGCTCGCCAGGTCGAGTCCCTCAACACCCTCCTGCAGCAGTCGGACTTCGTCACGCTCCATGTCCCCGAACTGCCAGAGACGACGAACATGATCTCGACCCAGCAGCTCGCGCAAATGAAGCGGGGCGCCTACCTCATCAACAACGCGCGCGGCAAGGTCGTGGACATCCCCGCCCTCATCGAGGCCCTGAAGTCGAAGCACCTCGCCGGCGCGGCGATCGACGTGTTCCCCGCCGAGCCCGGTGCGAACGGCGCGCCCTTCGACGACGCGCTGAACGCGTGGTCGACCAGCCTCCGCCAGCTCCCGAACGTCATCCTCACCCCGCACATCGGCGGCTCGACGGAAGAGGCGCAGCGCATGATCGGCGAGGAGGTCTCCTCCGCGCTGACCCGCTACCTCGACTACGGCTCTACCGTCGGCGCGGTCAACTTCCCCGAGGTCGACCTGCGCGCGATCGCGGTGGACCAGAAGGAGTGCGTCCGCGTCTGCCATGTGCACAACAACATCCCCGGCGTCCTGCGCCAGGTCAACGAGGTCCTCTCGCCGTACAACGTCGAGAAGCAGTTCTCGGACTCGAAGGGCGACGTGGCGTACCTCATGGCAGACATTGCGAACGTCAGCCCGCAGGATGTCAACCGGCTCCGCGAGCAGATCAGCCAGACGAGCGCGAATATTCTTACGCGGCTCCTGGTGTAGGGGCCTCTTCACATGTCTTATCCAAAAACAGCCCTATTCTGTCCCTTCCACTGTTGTCATTCATTTTGCACCCCGGAACGGACGGTCTTCCTTACATACTTGGATGGGCATACTTCACTACGTCTACAGCACGGTCGGAGGTGACATTCCACTCAACTGGGATGTCCCTCATCCATTCAACTGGTATAATACGCACCCTTAGTTCATAACACATCTGTACAATGCCTCATGTATAAGTAGAACACCAAACCGTGCTTGCATTCTCAGTAACTGCGTGAATGTATACATACAACAGCATGGGGGTATACAGCGGTAATGACGCGTGAGGTAACATACAGATGAACAAATGGCGGCCGGGACAAGAACTATGTCTCTTCTTCAGGGTCACCAATACCACTCTGCAAGATCGCAAACATCGTCTCTGACTCGGGAAGACATGGTGAATCGTAGATTTTCGCCTGACGAGTGTTTGCCCGTCCCTTCTTGAGTTGAAGTCTGCATATGGACGTCAACAAACATTTCAATATAGCTTGCCACCGCGCATATACCCACCTCGTCGTTGATGCATGCGCCAGAATGTTTCCACCAATAGGCTTTTTGTCATTCCCAGCGTATGGTCCAGCTGAAGCGTCGGGATTTGACATGACCTGGTTCGTAATGACTACAGCTACACCGAACTGCAATTCGTGACATAGTTAGCTTGGTGAGAATATGAAGCTACGTGAAGACATACTTCGTCTGCGAGTCGTTGAAGTGTTCGGAGGAACTTGCCGAGATGCGTCTGACGAGCCGAAAGTTCTCCTCTCCCGTTGAAATCCGTGCGATACAGGTTGGTGACCGAGTCTACAATTAGCAGACAGAATCTACATGAAATCATATGATGAGCTCAGCCTCAACCGAAAACACACGTATCCAACTCAGGCTCACCTTGACTCAGACATCAGCGCACTAGCCGAGGTCAATAGCTGGTTCTGATGGTCTGCATTGTATGCCCTCGCATACGCCACATTGTCCAACACCTCTTCTCCGTTCAGACCCAATCTCTCTGCGACTGCCAGTAACCGCACGGGACGGAAGGTACCCTCAGTGTCGATGTACAAGCATTTGCCCTCCCCACCGCCCATGTCCACGGGAAGCTGACATGTGACCGCCAGCGTGTGGCATATCTGCGACTTTCCCGTTCGGAACTCGCCAAAAAGCTCTGTGATTGCGCCTGTCTCGATGCCACCGCCAAGGAGTGCGTCGAGGTTCTTCGAACCAGTCGTGATATGAACGAGCTCTGAACGTCGAGCGTGCACTTCCGTTGCACTCTGGAAGCCGAGTGGTATGATCTTGTGAGCTAACGGCGGTCGTTGTTGAGTATTTCTTCAGCCGCAATGCGAGCTGATGAGTATGTACCTTCTGCCAAGATCTTCTCCGCTTTCTGCTCCGAGATACCCTTTATCGACATAAGTGTCTTCTTTGGTGTATATGCAACAGCTTCAACGGTGTTGAGACCATTCTCCGACAGCTTCTTGACATCCTGAGGATGGATGCCTGCCTCCTGTAATTTACCGACGAGGAGTGGGCCAGAAAACTGGTAGTCTTCTTCCTCTTCCTGCTGCTGAGACTGTTGAGAGGCCATGACTGAGAGTGACGAAAAGACAAGAGGGGGAAGAGTCGAGCGACCGAGGTGGTGGTGGTTCAAAGACAAGACGGTTCCGAGTCGCATGAACTCTCAGCTCGGCGCCGACGCGTGGTCAGCACGCGTCTGTAATGAGTCACGTGGACGCGAGTCAATATTTGACCATCCCCAAGCCACTGCCGTTCCTTGAAGTTTCCTCCTGTTTCAAACAGGAAGAAACCGGGCTGCTTCTCGAAATCAAGACCAGAAACGCTGGGTATACGGCCAGCCAGTGCAACATATGCATCTCGCGTGTGGATAATACTGAATTAAAACCAGCTCACAAGGTATGGTCGATCAAACCGTACCACCACTCTTGGAACTTGAAGGCACTCTCGGCGTCGAGTGCGATGTCAAATAGTTCGAGTATCATGTACATATGCCTCCAGAACATGGGTGCAATACCTCTCACTCGACTCGAACTCTCCGTGGTAAGCTGAACATGTATTTCTAGACAATTGATCCGCAGCCTGCTAGGTTAAGTACAGTCCGCTGATATAGAGGTTGCAGAAAGCTCACTACTCCGAAGCCACCACAGATTGCCTCCCAAGCGTCTGTTCAAACCACTTAACCGCCTCAAGGTCCAGCACCAAACGCGGCCACTTGACGCAGTCGTAGACAAGTAGTTCATCGGCAGTGACAGTGTCGAAGTTAGGCAAGTTGCCGCTTGCCCTTTCGAGGAGTGGAGGCACGGAGCCCAGGCCAGTAACGAACAGCGCCTTATGCCAGCCGAGGTCTGCTAGTCTGGCAGCGAGGTCTCTCGTCTTCGGATGGCTCCAGTTGAGATTCTCGACGACATCCAACGCCCGCTCCTTCACGCGTGCACTCAAAGCGACACGCATACCCATTTGTATGACCTTCCGGTTGAGCTTAGTGCTGAAGTCCCTTGGGTGAGGACCGAAGGCAACACCTCCTCCGCGAAGCATAGGACTCTGCCCGTCGCCTAGACGGGCTTTACCAGTGCCCTTCTGCGGCCGAATCTTCCTGCCAGAGCCACGGACTTCTGCGCGAGTCTTGGTGGACGCCGTTCCTTGCCGCAGGCTATCGAGGTGGTGAACCACGCAGAGATGCAAGATGTCGCGACGGATAGGATGTGAAAAGACAGTGGGATCGAGTTCTACCAGCCGTTCGTCTTGTACTACTTGCGGGCTTGGTCGTAGGAGGGAGGATATTGGGAGGTAGAGAGGCGGCACAACGGGCGTCGCTGAATAACAGCTGTAAGGCTTCGGAGAGAGCAGCATACAATCACCTGCATTCTCACCTATGTTCAGTGCGTTCCCAGCCTCCTTACGAATGCCAGTACGCTGGAGTCCCTCCAGCGGGTGAAGAGGAGCGGTCTTAGCCTCGGCTGCGATTTGTAACCCCGCCGCGAGCATTGTATAGCAGTCTGGCGCAGAAAAATGAGCACCCACAATACCAGAGAGACCGCGCTTGCTACTTACCCGCGACACCGCGTTTCTGACTGAGGACAGCATGTTGTCGGTGTGAAGTCTTGAACTTCGGTAAGCGCCAGAGAAAGCGTTGCGTCCCAATTTGGCAATTTCAAGTTCCCACGAGTTGGCAGGGCGCTCGCGATCATACACGTCGAGCAAGCACCGTTTCGCAACCACAGAAGACCTCAGAGGGGTGAGTATGCCGTTTTGTCGCGCAGAAGGAGCAAGGAGCAAGTCATTGCGGTCGTCCAGGAGGCTGTGGGTGTTGAAACTGCGGTGGAACGGGCTGGATGCGGCATGGGCTGCTCGGATGACACACGCTTGCTCTGGCTCCCTCCTGGTACGGTCATACTCGTTGGACGTCAGCTGAAGCCTCGCTTTCTGTAGCATCAAGACACCGCTGAAGTAACTCAGCACACCCCTCCGACCGACACTATGGCATCTACAGTGAAGGCCGTCCAAACCTTCGGCAAAAGAAGGTACGTACAATCCGCCCGAATGCTCATTCTGCAGCATACTGGTTGAGCTCATACAACGAAACTTAGACCGCCACCGCGGTCGCCCACGCGAAGGAGGGCCGTGGCCTCATCCACATCAACGGCTCCCCCATCAACCTTGTCCAACCTGAGATCCTCCGGTTCAAGGTCTATGAGCCGATTCTCGTCGCCGGCGAGGATGCTTTCGGTGCCATCGACGTCCGCGTGCGTGTCAAGGGTGGTGGACACACCTCGCAGGTCTACGCTATCCGTCAGGCGATCGCCAAGGCGGTTGTTGCCTACTACGCGAAGTACATCGACGCGTACAGCGCCATGGAGCTGAAGAAGAAGCTCGTCACCTACGACAGGACACTTCTGATCGCTGACCCGAGGAGAGCAGAGCCCAAGAAGTTCGGTGGTCACGGTGCCCGTGCCCGCAGGCAAAAGAGGTGCGTTTCCAATGCTCTGTCTCAGGAGACTTCGCTGACTTGCTTGCAACCAGTTACCGGTAAAGGCTCGGCTGTTTTGCTGTTTTGGTCTGCTACATTCATTTGTTGTATCACTCTTCCTACGCTTTATGCACCATGCATTTCTATGAGGGCAACTCTTGAGCGTGCAGTATCAAAACTCAATACAAGTTGACCAATACAGGGTACATCCGTCTAAAATACAAAAATGTATGTTCCTCGACCAGGTTTGTAAGTAACGACTGAAGACTTCGCGACAGCTACGTCTGGATTGTTGGAAGCATCGTCCGCTTCGCTGGTGGTATATCTGGATGAACTGCGTCGCCCGTTTCCGCCTTCCGCTTGCGCGGTCGCGAACTGTCCACGATTTCCGACTGCGCTGCTTTCGCCTCCACCTGTATCACAGCCTTCGGTTGCGCTCTATGCTTGGTCTTAGGGAAGCTTTCCGCTTCACCTCTCGTTCCCCATCCCCCACTCGTCTGCTTTTCGTTTTTCGGATCGTCGAGTCAGGATCTGGACGGAAGGCTGTGGCTTTTCGGCGGCCTCTGTAGATGACGCGCGCCGCGAACCGTCGGATGCCTCGTCCACTATATGCGCGCGTCCCACCTTCTTCCGCTCGCCCTCCGGCGTTTCTACCACGATCAGCACGTCCTCTGGGTCTACAGGGGACACCGGGGCGTTCCCCAGCGGTTCACCGCCAGAGGCATCTCGGTACGGAGGAGGTTCGGCGTATGTCAGAGCGTCTGGACCTCCCTCGCGCAAGAATTGCAGCTTGATGAGAGGAGGGACTGCCTCGACCCCCCGGAAGTTGGCCCATAGCCAGTTGTCCTCGGTATCAGGGTGGAAAGCCACGCGCTTCTTAGCTTTTGGCGGTGCTGCTAAGCTGCTTCCTGCCGTCGTTTGTTCTTCAAGTGCACAGGCTGGCAGACGCGGGGATAGTGACTGGGTATTGCTCGATGTCAATTTGGAAGTGGAGGGTTGGGGAGATGCAGTGGGAGAGGACTGGCTTGTCGTCGCCACCGTCGTGGAGGCAGAGACATCCTTGGGGCGGCGTGCCAACGTGACATCTCCCTTGGATGACTCTGTAAAGCATGGATGATACACACTGTTTGGTGCCATGCCTGACCGCCAACGTTCACTACGCATATGGGGGGAATCTCGTGTCGCGTTGTCTGACCTGCCTCCTTCATTTCGCGAGCAGCGGAATTAGTGTATGTGTGCAGTCAAGGAGGGTCCTATGCCCACCTGGCTCTTTTGTGCGGGCACTGGATTAGGCTCATTCACTTGGTTATATCCCAGCATAGACTTGACTTCGTCCATCTCCTCGCACAGCTCTGTCTTGGTGCAACGTTCAATGCCCGCAGTGGAATGGTCTGCCACCGTGGAAGCTTTCGAGAAGTCGATAAGGGTGATTCTGCCATCGTCGTCTGTGCGTTTTATTCTGTCAGCGGTGTTGAGGCTATGCAACGGAATACGGATAGCCACATACCTATCAGGATGTGCTTTAGATCGAGCTTTCTGTGCTTAACACCCTGCGCGTGCAACCGCGCGTACGCTTTCAGGATATGCCGCTTCGTATCGGGTGGGAGTGCTGCATGTGCTTCTGTCCAGCCAACTGAATGCGGCGGCTTCATCCTCAAGTACATCGGCACTACTCCATCGTATTGGACAGACACCGGCGACACGATATCCCCTTGCAAGGGACGAAGCAGCTCTTCATGCGTGTACAAATACGCCTATAGCCTGTTTAGCACGAATACAATAAATGCCAGAAATCATCTAGCACCTCTCTTGCTAACGCCTTGCAGCCCGATGGACGACTAGACGTATGTGGCGTAAGTGATATATGGTAGGAAAGACGAAGCTCAATGGACCTACATCTTCTGGATGAAGGTAGTCTTCTGGCCGTATGTTAGGTCGAGTATCAGAGAGACTTGGGTAGGCTTATTTCGTCCAGCTACACGCCGTCAGTCTCTATCTCATCCATAATGCAAGAATGTGCCCGTACCGCTGTTGTTGAGGGAGAGGCAAGTAGTCGCTTCTCCGTGTTCTCGAGTGTGCTGCTTCATAGAACCATTCGGCCAAGCCGCTAACTCGGGAGGGGGCTTGCTCTTCTGAGCATCCTCGCCGCCTAGACTGCATAGGCCCTTAGTTTCCTTGACGGTAGGAGCTTGCATCGCTGATCCCATACAAGCAGATGGGATGAAGGACAGCCTCGAAAGCACCGCGATCAGGATGAGGGGGATGGTGGGGCGCAGCGAGTGGTGGCGGGGAAAGATAGCAAGGTCCTAAGTCCCAGCGGCGAACGCGTCTAAGTGACAGGCGGTCCTGGCCACTCGGAGAGAATAGACGGCGGGCGTTGTAGCCATAGCCGGTTCCGTGGTGGACGTATTGTATTGTTATCGCTCGGCGCTGGTACGGGGCTTTAGCCTTGTATAACAAGCAAGAGCAAACAGGGTATAGTTGAGGAGCAGACATAGAACGGACCAGGATGCGTATAGGTCGTCCCCTCGACGATGGATGTCGCGAGCAGACTGTAAAGGCAACGGTGACGACCACAATTGTCAGATGCGATTAGACGCCCATGACGGACAAAACATTCGCTGGCCAAGCTGGTGGGTCGAGCATGGCAATAACATGTAAGTTCCGCGGTTCGCGCCACGTGCTCGCGAGCTGCTGAATCTGAGACTTGATCAGTATGTGAGCTGAGATACATTGCTGGCCTGTGAGGCTGCGAACTGCCGTACTGCGAATAAGTACTAGGGGAAGAGTCAGGTTCGGGGACCTGTCGGCAGGGATGGGCGCCTATTGATGCAGCGATTTTTGGGCAGGGCAGAGGCTTGTAGTCGCTGCAGCATGCATGTACCCTCACACATCCCAATGAAAGCTACACAGAAATACGCGGCTCAACGATGCCTATCGATTGGTGCAGGCAGTCCAGGATTTGGGTGAGATTTGGTCACATTGTAGGGAGATTTCTCACTTCGCCAGCGATGTTGAAAAGCACGGGCGCTACGTGCTGTGAATTTGTACATGTTTGTTCGGCCTTCAGCCCCCTTAGGAATATGCTCACTCGCTCCGCTCGCTCGCAATTACAGCTGTTTCGTGTTATAATGAGAAGCGCCTTTTTTCTCGCGCGCGAGGACCTTCCCAAAAGGAATCTTCCGACTCTTGCCTTCCGACTGGACTGTGCGCATCTCGGGAACAGTGCTTGTAGCGAGTGCCAAAATGCTGGGAAGGTTCTCGGGCATATGTACGCGTCATCCTTGTATAACCAGAACTGGCAAAAGCGTCAATCTGACGCGGCCAGAACCTGAGTTGTGTATAAGTAGGGCAAAATGTGCAATTGACTGGATTTGCAGCGAGCACGAGACTCATGTGCAGGGAAAATGAAATAAAATCCATAACACATGCTCATAGAAGTCATATTTGTAGTATCAGCATGTTCCGGGCAATATTGAAGGGACGGTGCGTGCAGCAGGCTGCGGCAGGGAGTCGGAAGTTACCATTTTGGGAAGGTCCTCGCGCGCGAGGAAAAAACGGCGCTTCTCATTATAACCCGAAACAGCTGTAATAGGCTTTGGCTAAGTAAGGAGTGACTTCTTGCTCAATTCTTGGCAATTATCGTCATTTGGTTGCGTTCGGACCGCAGAACGCTCAGCTGAGGACCTCAGTATTTCCAGTACATTGATCCGATACATCTCTCAGCAGCTGTAGCATACACGACGAAAGCACAGACATAACACGGCTACCCGCACAATCCACCACCCAACGAGCTCAGCGTTCAACGCTCAGAAATGTTCCTGTACAGCTCATGTGAGATCCTGGTCAAAAAACGCATGAGACACATTGTAAGCTCACCTTCGCGAACTTGAAGTCCACAGCGGCGCAGCTCTCTGCCTCGCACGCTTCCTTGACAGCTTTGGCCAGAGGGGAGGGGCCACAGAAGTAGGTCTGTAGCTACATTAGCCCCGTATTCATGGTGAAATTCAGAAATGGACTTACGCCGACCCTGTTCCTCAGCTGGGCGTTTGTGCCGGGGAGATACTGACCGGTCTCGATAGCTTCACGCATGCGGCCGTAGATGCTCTTCCAGTCAGGGCGACCGAACATGGTACGCGAGCGCAGCAAAGTCAAGGGGTCGTACTCGGCGCCAGCATCGTTCACGGCGATATTCCAGAGCATGTCTTCGCTAATCTTCTGAGTGAGGTAGATGTTGATGCGCAGGAAGTTGGCTAAGGGGCCAACAGTCAGGACAACATCTACTGAAAAACGGAGATTGACTCACGATCCGCCTGGGCAGCCTCAACCTCTTGCAACAGGCTCTGGAACCAACCGAAGGAGGGAGCATCACGGCAAACCCAGAAGAACTCAACCCGCCTGAGCGAGCCCACATTGCCCTTGCGCTGGCGGTACCAGATGTGCTTCAGAATGGAAGCGAATGGAGTAACACCTGTCAATTGGGCATCGCTTAGCAACCATGTGGTAACACCCGATGATTGACGGTGAACCCACCGATACCAGCGCCGACCAACACAGCGACCTCAACATTGAAGACGTCCTCAGCAGGAGCACCGTACGGGCCATCAATGCGGACCACAGGGAGGGGGCGAGTCGTACGGCCGGGATCAAGCTCTACGAAATTGCCACGAGTGCCGTAAACAGATTCGTCCTTCTCATTGCCCTTCATAGCCGCCTGTGTCATGGCAGCCACGACAGATGGGCCCGCACCGACACGTTCACCGAGAGCGCGGGTCCAATCACCCACTTGACGGATGTGAACAGACACGTATGGGTCTTCAGGGGCAGAGGTGATCGTGAACTGTTAAATGCACAGCCAGTCAGCGATGCATCTTACTACGACTACATCAATTTGGCTTACAGGGTGCCACTGGTATCCAGAGACATCCGGGACCTGGATGAAGAGCCACTGGCCCGCGACGTACTTGAAGCTGGGTTTGATGATACGGAGTTCCATGGCGCCACTGGGGTGAACCAAGACTTTGGAAAGGCGGGTTGCACGCCTTGCCCTAACTTCTCTCCAGATACGCTCTCCAAAGTAGATGATACCGGGCCAGATGGTGAACCTCCAGCTTTCGTATCCGAGACAGTGCTCGGTACTGTAGAAGGGGAAGCTGGTGATGTAGTCGGGGTCCGCGGAGTCACGCACGAAGCAGCCGGTCGCATGGGCGTAGAGGCCAATCATGAAGAAGAACGCGAGATGGTGCGTGTACCAGAAGGCCTCGAAGCATTGGTTGCGAACCTTGTGGTGGGCAGTTGTGTACATGAGGACCATGATAAACAGCATGAAGTGACCTGAGATGCCGCCGGCTTGCGTGTAATGGATGTCGAGGGCCGTTTCAGGACGAACCTCTGCAACAACAACAACAAAAATCAATATAGATCCCATTCAAGTATTTGAGAAGTTGCGTACGGGTGCGCTCGACATTGAAGAAGTTCACGTAGTGGGCAGTCGTGTGAACCATGGCCCAGAAAGCCATCGAGTAAGCAACCTGCCTGTGGAACCAGATGTTCTCGTCGGCGGGAAGGCCCATGCAAGCTTCGGACGAATAACACGAATGATGTTACGGAGCATGGGTACCAATATCAAACCACCGTCGAAGGCGAGGACGAGACCAGCACCGCGAGACGTCCATACCGACCATTTCAGGCCGTTGAGGGCGGCAAGCTTCGTGTTGGTTGCCTGCAGCAGAGGTCAGTAAATGACACAAGTGACTACTGCAGCGAGATCTACGAGCCTGACTGTACCATCCATATGCGAAGAAGAAGAGATGGAGACCATAAAAGACGACGTTGAACACGAGCCGTCGGGCGTTGAGGAACTCGCGGTGGAACCAGCTTTCACCCATGGTTGTCAAGGTCTTTCTTTCGGCGCAGTAACCTGTACTGTGGGGGATGTCGAGTCTGTAGTGTTCAGGAAACGACGTCCGGGTCCGGCCAGACAAAAGAATGGAAGACAAGCTTCAAGCCAAGAGAAAGAGAGAAAGAGAAGGAAAGGAGCGAGAGGAACCTGCTCGGTGTGGTGGTGGCGGTAGATAAACAAGCGGTCTAGGTGACGCCCCGAGGAAACCATTCTGGCCACCAGGGACGATCATCATTTTCGGTGACCATGGTGATCAACAGTCAGACCATTGGAAAAACCGCCGGATACGCCAGAATGCCCTCTTAGAATGTTCGCATTAGCCGGCATCTGTCGGACGCATGGATGTCGTTTGGTAAAGACAACCTCGCCATCTGCTCGACCAGGCGCGAGCGGCCATCTCGAGGTAACCGAGGCGCTGGGCGGCTCTGAATGCACTCTCACAAAGTCAACACTCTCACTTGCCCACCAGTATGCCAATGAAATAAAGTACAACAAAGGACAACGCCAGAAACCCGAGGACATTGCCGACATCCCCACTCTTGGGCTCGGAAGACCGTATCAAGACGCACTCACCGCCCCGCCCGGAGGACCTGACGGTTACCCTTCGTATCTGTAGGCAACCATCGCCTCGATTCGATGCACATCCGTGCTAAAGCTCCGCAATTTGACTTGCTGGCTCTTGCTTGCCTCGATAGCCAACGGGTCGGTGTCCACCCACTCGTCTGCAGGTACGTCAGCGGAGTCCGAAGTGTACGCCAGGATGTTGAAGACCGTAGGTTCGTCGATAACTGGCAAGAAGGTAACGGTGGAAACAATCTGCTTGAGAATGTTTCTGATCTCTGCTTGGATCTCGGATTCGGGCTTTGCAGCAGTTCTGGCAGAGAGCTTAATAAGCCCTGCATGTACGATGGAGGCGAGACAGCTCACGGTTCTGAGGAACTGCCTTCTTGTCCGACGATGTTGATGTCGAAGACCCATCGTTCCATTGTAACGCGCGAGTCCTTTGAAATTATTGCCAAGACAAGTTGGGTGATGGATCCCGTGAGAAGCCACTCTGTCATAGGTGCGTTAACTTCCGTCCGGAGTGCGAGAGTTTGGTTGCTCACTGTTCACTTGCGTAAGAATCCTGTCAAAGCTGTGAGTGAGCTGACGACCACTTAGACGACCAAGTGGCTCACTTTTCGAGGTAGTTCTCAAGAGCTAGGTCTTGGGTAACCAAGACTGTCTGTCCGTATTTCTTGACCATCTGGAAGTCATCAGCCGGGTACACGCCACGCTGGAAAAGAATCCTGGATCCATCCACTGAGAGACTTTACAGTGAAGCAACAAGGAGAGCTACTCACGTATTCGCTGCGTACTTGAAGAACTCTGTCACGAGGACTGTTGAGCCTTTGAGAGTAATGGCCTGACGTGTCGGGGCCTGCTTGGTGGGGGCATGTCTTGACGTGGCTTGTAACGAGCTGGCGGATGAAACAAACAGGAAGAGTCGCGTCGCGTGCCGCAGTACGAACCATCCACCACGCGTCCATCACATGACCGGCAAACTGCCTTTTTAGGTACTCATATGGTGCAATTAATTCGCAGTACAGGCTGAGGGACGTTCAAATTCAAACCGCTACAAGAAGTACTTAGTGAAGCTACAAGTCCTTCTTGATAAACCTCGCGCCAGGATGATCAACGTAGTAATTATTACCGTCAAGACCCTGGCGAAGTTCCCAGAAGTCGGGCAGAGAGTCGGCATAGAAATTCTGGAGGGGCTGCTCATCCAAATGGTATCCATCCTGCTCTAGATCGGGGAAGGGAGAGACATGCTCGGCATCGAGGCGGTCATAAACAGTTGATTGTCTCATATTGTAGTCTGGGGACATGCCGCTGGGTGAGTGCAGCTGACCTGGTGCAGGTGCAGATAGAGGCGAGACGAGTCTTGCTCTCAAGGGTTCGTCGATGTCGATGTCGGGAGATGGAGTGTCCCTGCGCCGAAGTTGAGGATCGTGTCGAGGATCCAGCCAGGTAGTCCTCTCCGTTTTGTGGTCGACAAACAGCACTTTACCCTCTTCCAACTCCACCTTTTCCCAGAATTCTGGCAAGGGCTCTCCATCGCTGTCATAAGAATCATGCACCGAGGATCTTCCAGGGTCTGTGTGGAGGGCGTCGCGAGAAGTCTCGCGATCATACACCGTTTCTTGGTGAGACATTGACGGGATCGGTGCGTACAAAATGGGATCGTCCACTAGGGAAGCATCTGCAAAAGCCGACCGCGAAGGAGTAGTAGAATGCAAGGACCGTCTACGTGTTGAACCCGGTACGGTGCGAGGCTGAGTAGGCGACGACTCTTCCCCCCTGCTATATGCAGCGGAGGACCTTCTACGGGCCTTGCCTTTGCCCTTGCTAGAGTTTGGTGAGTTGGTCGGGTCTATAGCGTCATCTAGACTCATGTGGGGAAGTCGCTGGGTCTGTGCTTGCGATTACTACGCATATATTGTCAGTCTTTTCGCGTAGATTGAACGCGTGTAACACCCACGACTCATCAAATGCTGCACTTGCCGCCTGAATGAGAGGCTCGTACACTCGATTGGCCCAAGTGTGAACAGCCTCGAAGCCTTTCTCCGTGTAATACGCGCCGATGATAGCCTCGAATATGTCTCCAATGTTCTTCGTATCTGCACCCTTATGGTCCAATCCCATCTTGCGCGCAAGGTGGCAGTAGGTGCGATTGGCGTGTAGTACGCTCAGCATCACCTTCTCGGGGTGTGCTGTGCTGAGTACTTGGTTCGCATGTCAGGAGAAATAGGGACTCACGGTGTACTTGTGTGGGTTCCCTTTCGAGATGCACCTGTAGAAGTCTATCCCAATGCTGGCATCCATGAGCGCATCTCCGAGAAACTCAAGTCGTTCGTTCTCCTCCTTATTCTCCGGGGTAAGGATGGAGACCCTGTCCCACATGTCGGGACTGAGCTTGGGAATGTCTATGGTGAAAGATGGTTCAACCATTATTGCTTGATAGATGGCAGCATCTATGGCATTTCGTTGCGCTTGAGCGTGTGTTGCAGCCATTGCACAGAAATGGCTTTCTTTAGAGCCGATAGGGCTGTAGGACTTCAAAAGGTACTGGTAAGATGACGGTGTCCGCTCGAGGTATGCAAGGGTATGCTAGTGGATGATCATGAGGCGCGCTTGGGGTGAACCTCGCAGTGTCATCACGCGCGCCCGACGTGCAGTACGGCCAGGCCTAATACAATAATATTGTGGCTTCCCGCGCACATACATACGTAGTGTTAAGCAAGATGTCCTCACAATCCACAGGAACAGTTTCGCGCACGTATAATACAAGTGAAGTAAGAAGATAAAGAGACAGAAGGCACAGACAAAAGGGTCCACAGAAGTCGACGTCCTATGAAGAGGGTAGCATGCCGTTGGGTAGTGAATGATGCAAGGGGAATGCTGTAGTTATGGCTACCAGATTTTCTTGTCCAATATTTGCGTAAGAATCATAGCACTGTTGGTTGGAGGGCCAGACGGAGATGCAAAACCTTCATCGCTGTCAGTCTCTTCTATCAGGGTACTCTGGTCGATGAGCATATCCTCCAAATATTGTTCGTCGGCGAGATCTTCGTCCATAGGCTCCGGGGTTGCTCCACTGCGTCTGAGCTGGGAGGAGCATCGATACCGCCACCCATTTCATCGTCTGAATCGTCGAGAGTGAGGTCAATGTACTCCGATGGAGGCTTAGCTTTGTGAGAAGAAGTACGGGCATTCAAACCCTGGTGAAGCTGAGATTGGCGATGCGTCTCGGCTGATACCGACTGTGAGCGTGGGGCCTCATTGCAGGTTTGAAAGACGTACCGTGGTGAGGGCGATTATCTTTGGAATTATGTGAGCGCTGAGGCTGTGTGCGTTTTGCATTCACCGGTCGGTCGATAAGAATATTCACAGATCTCATGGGAGGGTAATCTTTTGACTTTTGTGGAAGCCCCTGATGCTTGCTGGAACCAGGCTGGGGAGATACACGATACCTGCGAGAGTTCAGTTTGCTCGAAGAAGGCAGAAATAGTTGCGCACATACCCATGTTTCCATGCATCTTTGCGGCGGCCAACAACGGACGATATAGCTCGTCTGCCCAGTCACACAGCATTTCGAAGCCTGCCTCCAGGTAGTACGCGGCAACGATCGTCTCGAACAAATCAGCAGTAGCCTTCATTTGGCCGCGAGACTTGGTGGGATTGACACTGCCGTTTCCGAAGGTTCGGGCTGACAGCGACGCGAGTACCTTGTCGTTGACAGCAAAGATATCAAGTTTCTCCGCAAGGCGAGCAAAAGTTTGGTTGGAATTCAATATCGACCGAACGGACTGAGATGCGGTTGTACCATGGACAGAGCTTGAGAAGAGTGTTTTATAACACTTACGGTGTATAGATGCGGTGAGCCATGGGGCATCTGCTTGTACATTTGGCGGCTGAATGCGGCGTACATCAAGCCGTCGCCTAGGAACTCCAGCCTATCGTTTTCGTCGTGGGCCTTGTGAGAGTGTTCAAGGATCTTCATCCATGAGGCATCTGAAAGGGGAGGGAGAGCAGCGCTGAAGTCGGGGCTGGCAATCGCATCCAGGACTGCCTGCTGGATCTGAGGTTGGGATCCGGAGACTACGCGCTTTGGCTTGGGAGGTCGAGCGTTAGCGGACATGTTGTTAGCAGGACTAGATTCCGGTCAAGCTGATGTCGTCCGAGGATGTCTGGTAGTGTTACGAGGGTGTTGTCGTGAGAGAGGGAGTACGAGAAGAGGCACAAGTGACTCGGAGAACAAGAAGCTGACATGTAGGCGCCTGGCCACTGGGATCAGTCGGGCGTCTAGTCCACAATACGTCGAGGCGCCAGAAAACGCGTTTCTCTCCAACATCCCAGCCCGCCACACCCATGGCCGCCGTTGCCCACCATACACCCCCGAGCTCGTCGAGCGCAGTGTGGAGGCCGACAAACACACAACTCCAACATGCGGTGAAGCCCGTACCAGCCGTCGACTTGCCTGCATTGCAGAGTGCGGGTCGCGTTCTCCATGACCAACTGGTCAAGGACGCGCAGGCTGTTCCAGAACTGGGGGATATGTTGACCATACGTGCGTAAACCAGCCATCCCGCGTTTTCTCGTGCTGATTTCTTGTAGCGGGGGTCTCATCTTCCGCGTCCTATAGTGTCTTTCCCGATGACCACCGCGTTCCATTTCAAAAGCGGAGGCTGATTGCTATACCAGAAGGACTCTTTCAGTACTACAACAGTAAGTTTGAGACACAGAAGTCCATACGTATCACTCTGACTCTCCAACAGCCGCGAGCGTGACTACCCACATGGGGTTGATGCCAGAAATCGAACGAGTTTGGATCAGCATTGACCATAATCTGTTCCTGTGGGATTACCTGGGAGGGTGTGTCCGTTTGGCTCGTTCTACGCCCTTTCACTCTCACTAACCTGTCGTAGGGAAGAGCTCAGTTCTTTCACCGACCAACCAGACGTCATCACCCATGTTGCTTTGGTTAAACCCAAACCTGGTGTCTTCATAGACGAAATCACGTCGCTCTTAGTGATTTGCACGCCCATCTCCATGCTCCTATTAGGTGTCTCCCGCGACACCCATTCCGAACACGGATCCAGCGCGGCGAGAGATCAAGTTATACGCCACGGAGATGTCCGTTCAGACAGAGGTCGAGATGACTTCCGTTATTGGCACTCCTGACGGTCGTATCTTCATGTGTGGCCTGCAAGATGGAAATCTGTACGAGCTGCACTATCAGGAGAAGGAGGGCTGGTTTGGGAAAAGGGTTCAGGTCATCAACCATTCGGTAGGCGGCGTGCAGAGCTTCCTGCCGAGACTGAGTGCACCGAAATCGGAAGGTAATTTCGTGTGATACACTCTGGATGGCATAGACTCACTGCCATCACCAGACCGAATCATCGCCCTCGTTTCGGACCATGCGAGGAATTCCTTCTACACGCTCTCAGCGAGTAATTCAATCTCAGTGTACAAGACCGGAGGCGAGAAAGCAGTGCAACACATCCAAACTCTCTCCAACTTGTACAAGGCGGCGCTGGACAAAGCACCAGGATCTCCCGCTATTGCGCCTCAGACCTTCTCCATCTTCGACTTACACGCGATCGAGCCCGGCCGTTCACAGAACGATGTGCACTTGGTCGCTATCACCAGTAATGGCCTGCGACTCTACTTCGCGCCTGGGGCATCCGGATACAGCTACTATGGTGGTTCGTCATCTGGTTCCTCACGACCATTACAGCTCGTGCACGTCAGACTTCCACCACCCAACCTTCTCCACCCCGACGAGCAAGCGCAGCCGTTCCCTCCTCCCTACCTGGTTACGGTGCTCCTGCCCCACCTCCGGAACAAGCACCTCGCCCCTTCATTGTTAAGGACCTGGATAGTTCCTGCTACAATTCTGGTCTAATGGTTGCTGCTCAACCCGGAGATACGGAAGGCACAGACTTCATCTTGTGTCTGTCTCCGGATTCAAGCAGGATTGGCTCCTTTGGCCAGTTAAACGGACCACAGGCACCACCACCACCAACCTATGGAAACACATACGGTACCAACCCTGGGCCCAGCCGGCCTTTGCTCACGGAGAATGCCTCACTGTTGGCAATTCCCGGTCGTACGTGGGCTATGGCACCCGTTCCTCGCCCTTCATTAGCTGCTGCCGCTAATAGCCCAGCCAACTCCCCCGCCCCGTCTACCATCAATGAGCTGGCAACACAGTTCTCAGAGCCATCACGGCAATTCATGATCCTGACGAACGTTGGGCTGACATTCCTCGCCAAACGGCGATCGTTGGATTATTTAATGGCGGTCATTGAGGAGTTCCAGGCAGAAGGCAATGCTCAGCCTCTCATCCAACTCAGGGATAGGTGAGCCAGATCACTAAATATTGTCGCCGGGTCTTATCTAACGTCCTTTAGCTTTGGCCGTGACCAGACCTGCGCCATGCTTCTGGCCATTGCCGCCGGAAATACTTTCCTGGAGCTCGGCGACGCTACGGGTGCGATGAGTCTACTGCCACATTTGGCTACGGTAGCTAAGCAGGCATTCTATGATTTCGGTGAAAGGCCGATGTGGGCAGAACGTACGACCTACGGTACTGGCGATGCTGCCGCTTCTGGCACTGCAACCTTCAGTGGCCGGCGTGAAGGTCTCGCTCTTTACTTTGCGCGGCTCGTACGTCCTATATGGACGGCCAAGCTCACGAAGCCGGGGTAAGTTATCACATACTCTGCGCCGTCTGCATGCTCATCTATCTCAGTTCCATTGGTCTACCTGAGTCAAACATCGCCGACGAAGTCCTCATCGTTGTACAGAAGAACCTCTACGCGCTGCAACGGTTTTTGGACGAGAACCCACATCTGTTCCACTCGGCCCCTGGGGATCATACGGGTGCTCGCGCAGCCACGGCAAGCGAGCAAGAAGCTTGGAAGGTAAGCTGGGCTGTGTTGGCATGCAAAGTATCTTCTGATTTCATCGGATGAAACAGGCAGAACAAAGTTCGGTATCACATTTATTGGCTCTCCTCGGCCGTTCAATAGAGGCGATTTCATTCGTCCTGCTCCTGTCTGATCACCGCCTTGGCGAGCTGGTTTCTCAGTAAGTAGTGCGGCTTTTGCTGACGTGTCTTCACAGCTTGATCTTTTATGTAGATGCGAGCCCGACATTCAGAAGCTGGTCAGCTCTTTGACATACGAGCAGCTGATAACTTCGCAGGACGGCATTGCGGCATCGCGTGCCCTTGTGAATGTCGTCATAAACCAGCAGATCGGCCAGCAGATTAGCGTGAGTTGCAGCGGTCTGGCCTGCCCTCCTGGGACTAACTGCACTTTCTCTGCAGGTGGATACGATCAGCGAAGTTCTTCAAGAACGCTGCGGATCGTTCTGCAGTACAGACGACGTCCTGTTGTACAAGGTCCGAGACACGCTGCCAACCTTCGTCAACTCTCATTGATCGAACAACGTTACAGGCGAAGGAGAATGTCCGTAAAGCTGTGGAGACGACCAACTCGGCTGAGCGCCAGAAGTGGCTGTCAGAATCACTGAAGTAAGAAGATTCAGGCCGATTCGTAGTGGTGTAGCTGACCGTGTCCTCAGGTTGTTCATCAAAGGCGCACGAATACTGGACCTGGAGAAGCTCCGTGAGATAGTAGGGGACTATCAGCACCTCAACTATGCGAAAGGTACATTGGCTAGTGCTGTACGGGGAACCCTCTGCTGACGCCTCAGCAGGAGCTGTCGAGCTGCCGCTCTATTGTGCACAAGTATTCGACTTTGACGGCCAAGGTGCGGAGTACTGGGGCTCAGGCTGTCTATCCAACGACCCTCGTCAGGAAGCGTGGAAGCGGAGGGCACACTGCTACGACCTTGTGCTGGACTCGCTGTCCGTGTTTGAAGAGCGTTCTAAGAGCGCCACTGCCGACGACCTCGAGGCCGCCCGCGGGCATGCCTATGCTCTGGCGTTCGCAAGCGAGGACGAGATGTTCCACTCAACGTTGTACGATTGGCTCATCGAGAGGGGCGTTGCGGACGAGCTCTTGGAGATGCGGCCGGTGTATCTGGAGGCGCACCTTCGAAGAGAGCCTATCACCGTGCAGAAGTTCCAGCTGCTGTGGCAATTCTATGTCAAGGACGGGCAGCCATTACGTGCGGCCGAGGTACTGGGTGCGCTGGCGGAGTCGACTGAGTAGGTCATCCAACTATTCAAATGTGATAAAAGTACTAATGCGTTTTTGCACCCTCAGATTTGACCTCTCTCTCGAGGAACGCTTAGAGTACTTGACGTTGGCGGTTGGCAACGCCAAGTCTCACCCAATCTCCGCCGGCGGTCAGCACGAGACTGCCATTTCCTTCCTGACGGACCTTGAAGAGAAGCTGGACGTTGCTGGAGTGCAGCTAGAGTTGTACAATACCCTACTGCCGCGTGCGAACGACCCGGAGGATGGTGCGAAGATTCAGTTGCTGGGCACGAGGCTCTTCACTATGACCGAGGTATGTATTGTCAAACTCACAGTTCAATTATATCCTAACTTCGATTTACAGCTCTACCAACTCTACGCTGAGCCGTTCGACCTACCCATACTGAAGCTCATCATCTTCCACGTGTCTCAGCACCGCGATGAAGCTTTGGTCAAGCCCATCTGGAGTCATATTATCGAAGAGGGTGAGTAGCCCTTCCATCGCTCAATTATGGACTTCTACTCACCTCATTTTGCAGCCATCGACGGTGTTGACCCCAAGACCGCCTCAGACCGGATAATGTCCAAGGTCATCTCGCTGGGTCACCGATTCTACCCTTCAGATAGCGCATTCCCCACGCGCCACATCGCGTCGCTCCTAGTCCGCTTCGAACTCGCCAACAAAGGCCATGTAGCGCACGGCTGGGCTCCTCGTTTGCTCATCCAGTGCGGAGTGCCATACCACGAAGTGTGGGACATCCTGCATGAGATGTACGAATCTCAAGTGAGTCTTACTATCACTTCACCGTCGCATGCATCTCACAAGCTGCCGCTCAGATACCACCCTTCAACGACCAGGCCAACGTGCAAGCTCTGTCGTCGGATATCGCTGTCCTTCTCACCGACTGGTTGGACGACATACGGCGGCCGCAGTCGCTGGCGTCGCGGGGCGAGTTCCCAGTGTACAGGATAGACCAGGCAGTCGAGCAGTACCTCGCCGAACTCAACCCCAGCCGGACAGAAACAAAAACCGCGTACGAGGCCGTCAAGCGGCAACTTCGGCGGAATTGGTAAATAGCGTGATTTGACACTGGATACCCTGTTGATAGCTTGTTGTACTCAATCCCATTCCTTCTGCTGTGTTCAATCCTTGATGTTGTACATTGTCTCTGAGTGCATAAATATGTGACAGATATTCGAGTTAACCAAGCAGGTGTGTCCGTGATTAGGAGACTTCCAGAATAGCATCTTCAGCGCGAAGGAGAATGCGCTTCACATTCCGCTCTGTAAGTCGGTATACTTTCCAGAGGGCGCTGCCGACGGGCATATCAGAGAGACTCAGCCAGAATCATGGGAAGCAACACACCGGGCTGCTCCAATCATAATCACAGTGATGACCAGGAGGGCCGTGAAATCAGACGCACTCCGGCTCGTCCGTCGGAGGCTGCGCCTCAGGAAATGGCCGATGGGGAAGGGCAGTGACCAGAGTAAGTTGAGAAGAGACCCGGCTCCGACTGTCGGCAGGCCCAGCAGGAGGCGTCGCGCAAAACGGCCGAGAAGCGTGGGAGGGGGCTTTGGGGTGGGATAGCGCAGTGGCCGATTTCGCGAATACGTGCGGTCACCGTCGCACTGCGTGTCGGTCAGTACGCAGACTGCGGCGCGTATAACGTCTCGGAAGGTCTCCCATGGGTATACAATAAAGTAGGAGTCTTCTGAGGTGCCAGAGAGGAGGTATGTTGTTATGAAAGATGAGAAGAATAGCAGGAGTGTGAAGGCAATGGCAGTTAAGCCTCCTACGACAACTACATACTTGTCAGTAGGGGTGCTCCCGCGTGAAATTATGTAAAGCATACGCGGGTTACTGGCAATCCCAACAACCTGAGTCCGAGCAAAACGATAGTGGTATCCGCACTGTGGGCATCTGTAGAACGCGCTCTGAGACGTGGATGAATTTCGCCAACGGTATAGGCATTTGACGTGCACATACTACAGCACAGTGAGCATTTCAGCCGCGTCTTCTGCTTGAATGATTTCTGCATTTGCTCACGCTGACAGAACCCTTGCAAAGGCACGGCCGAATGAGCCTCCCGAGCTCTGGGTCCTCTCCATCGAGACAAATACGGCACTGCGGGGGACTCCTCTGGTTGCGTCGCATTGTCAGTGCCGTTGGCACCGTCTCGTTCGGTTTGTTCTGGCATTATAGCAGGTATTTGGCACACGAAAGAGTGAGTGAGAGTTAGAACTGAGATACCATGAATACGTGGTCGAAGTTGTCAGAAGGTCCGGTGCAAGGGGCGTCCGATCCAACAATCTTCGGTAACGAACTACCCCGGGTTAACCCTGGCGCTTATTGAACGGGGTCCTCAGGTACAGTGAGATCCCGTCAGAGATTTCGTTCTCACGGTGCTCATGCAGAGGCGCGACGTCGCCCGACCAGTTTCTTCCACCAACCTCGCTTAACACGACGTTGCGGGACGGTCAGGCAGTGTCCTGTGAGCTGCATGGTCAGCTTCACAGGCAATTATGCTGCCTGACTTGTGTTCTGTAACGTCGTGTAATGTCTCTTTACCTAGTTTCTCGTCTTTGGTTTCCAGTCTTCCCTCGTCGTTGGATTTTGGAAGAGGCTGGATGAGAGAGAGAGAGAGAGAGCAGAAGATGGGAGGTCTTGAGGTGGAATGAGGGCGGATTAGGTGAGTTATGTAAATCTCTCGGTCCAATATGACCTTACACTGTTCTGTTCATAGAATCTCGCAGCCCATACCTCAGTAGCCCCCATGACCCTTTTCGCACCCACGAACGACTCGATCTTGCCTCGACCGACGCAACTCACAATCCTCCATTATCTCCTATTGTAAATTCCCAGTACCTCGAATACAATGCAGCAATGCCGATACCTTCCACTCCACTCAGTGACCAGCTGTGGACTTTGCCTGGCTGCACTAAGCAAGTCATGTAAGCTGGTACTTTCCGTTCCCACTAGAAACTCTTTGCGGTTGTATCAATGGCTCAAGCATTATGCATCATGAATCAGTGAACTGTTGACTGGGTTCTGTGAGCCCGGTCGCGGAAGTGTGCGACACCTCCATAACCAGTGGTGTACAGTTGCCAGTGTCAGATCCCTACCCCATTCACTTCACTGTACATCCTACATCTTCAATCACTCATCTAGAGCATACAGTAGTATAATACTTGTCTTCTGGTGCATACATTATCCTCTACTTTGTGTACTAGAAACTTGGTACGCATGTCTTGAGTATCTTGCGCGACCGCAGCTTCCATATTTGGTATCTTAGTCAGCATACAGCTCGGGGTCCCTCAGGCGCTTCTCGGGCGCTCTCTCAGGTGCCCATTACCGAAGATTGTTGAATCGGACGCCCCTTGGTCCGGTGGGATCTGTGCCGCCACAAGCGCCTGTGCGGGGAAGGGGACGCCACGTGGGGGCACGCTTAATTGGCCCCCTGCAAGCGCCGAGAGTAGAATGGACTGCCAGTGACCGCCAGGCAGACCGAGCCTTTCAACTACCTCTACCTGTCCTTGCGCGGTGTGGACGGCATGGCTGAACCCAGCGAAAGCGGGCATGTGCGTCTGGTGGGCGCCGTGGCCGGTGTGGGCAGTGGTAAGTGCGACACTCCGTTTGCTGTCTGGACGCGTCCGAACGTCACGGTCTGAGCTTTGCCATTTCCCGCCACGTCTGACCAGGTCTGACTAAGGTCAGTGAGTCCCTGTATAGTGTCCTATGTTGGTAATAATGAGTTGCAATGCGCTAGGTCGCGGTCGGACATGGGTATGTTCCTGAGGTTGGTGATCTCTGAAGTGAGCAATGCCCTGGAAACTCCACAATGATTTTAATCCTGAACTTCGGAGTACAGGTAGGTCAATGAACGAACATCTCGCAGGTTTGATACGGTGAAAACTCGGTTACAATGCTCTCCTCCTGGTACATACCGCGGGGCTATCGACTGCATGACACGTATTATTCGGAATGAAGTAAGTTTGAATTTTAATAGCGTCTGGCGACCCCAACTGACCATTGTTACAGTCAGTGTTTGCTCTATACAAGGGTGCCACGCCTCCTGCAGTGGGCTGGGCGGCCATTGACTCCGTCCTTCTGGGTTCCCTGCACAACTACCGCCTCTTCCTAGTTCGCCATCGTTTTACTGAGCCCACTCCCGGCTTGGCCGCCGTTGAACGCTTGACGCTGACCGGTCATGGCATTGCTGGTCTCGGTGCCGGCCTGACAAGGTAAGTAAGTCATCCTTCAGACCGACGTTGATTAACGATGACCTGGGTTGATAGCGCACTCCTCGCGACACCCATGGAGCACCTCAAAAGTAAGTCCGCGTTTGCATGGCAGTAACATAACCTGAGGACAACCTGCAGTCAAGCTCCAGATGCAGCACCAGCGTGCTGTCGAAGACCGGGTCTACAAAGGGCCCATCGACTGCGCGCGCAAAGTCGTGCAAAGCAAAGGAGTGCTGGGTCTTTGGGCGGGCTTCACAGGGAGCTTGGCGTTCAGGGCAAATTTTCTATGGATGTTCCTCTCGTTTGAAGCACTCATGCGAGGGTTCTCACAACTCGACGGTACCAGATTCCAGGTGCCTACCAATCTTTTCACTGTGAGCATACAATGTTGATCTTCACTTACTTCAGATGAGTACTGGGACGGCGAACTTCCTCTCAGGTGGGCTCGGATCCTTCGCATTCTGGTTTATGGCCATCCCAGCGGACAATATAAAGAAGTATGTGGTTTATTGGCTGGCTGCCATATATTCAGACACTGACCACAGCAATCAGTCGTATGATGGCTGTTCCTCACAACGCAACACGGCCGAGCTTCCTTGGAACAGTGCGACAAATCCACGGCGCCGCCGGCCTGCGGGTTCTTCGCAGGGCTCTCCCCATGCCTGCTACGAGCGTTCCCATCGAATGCCTGCGCCTTTTACGTTTACGAAGGGCTACTGAGGACTCTAAACGCCGAGAAGGTGCGCTAAGCAGCAACTCAATGACGAGCAGTATCCTGACATGCCTGAACAGACTCGTCATTGATATGGACCATACCTTTAGAGTGCTCTCACACGTTACAGTCATTTCCTAGAGAACAATCCATGCATGCAGACACCGAGCGATATCATTCTGCACCGGGAGCAACGTTTGAATCGAAATGGTACAGCTAAGGATTCCATTTCTCTTTCACCCAACCAAACAACCCCTTCTCCTTCTTCTCCGCCTCTAACCGCATGAGGTCATCGTCCGAGAGCTTTATCGTCTTCTCAAACAAGCCCTCGAGGCCTGTGGGCTCTTCGGGTGCAAAGAACCTTTGAGGACGCAACATGAAGTTGTCGTTGCGCATCCCGTTGAGCCTACTCCCACTTGCTCCCCGGTTTGTTTTGCGAGCGGGCTGTATCGGCGACCAGTCCATGGCATCCGGATCTCTCGGCCTGTCGTCGTCTTCATCTTCCATAGCGCAGTCATCGTCCACGCCGAAGTCCTCGTCCATCCCGGTTGGTGATCCTGGGACTTGCCCATTACCGTACCCATTGGCCTGCGAATGTGCATTCGCATGCGAGAAGGACGGAAGACCGAATATAGGGCCAGGTGTGTGCGAGCGTGCGTTGGGGTTACGAGCTGGCTTGTTGGATAGCGTGAGAGCAGAAAGCAACTCGGGTGGTTCGGCCAGAGGAGTTGCTTGACGTGAAGGGTTGAGTGAATTCGACGGAGGAACGGATGGCCGGTGAGAGAATTGTTCCATCAGGCGCACGGGTGGAGGACGGTCAATTCGGAGGATGGTCATGGAGCGTATGAGAATCTGACGAAGAAAACGTCAATGGAAGTGCACGTAATCCGAGAGGCAAGAGTAATACTGACGGATAACTCCAGTAATAGGGAGAAATAAGTGTACCACATCATCCTATGGTGTAGCGCTCCATGTGGTGCCGATGCATCATCTTGTATGTGGAGGAGATCCCAGGAAGGGTAGAAGAGGTATACTGAGAATAATATTGCAGATGTTGTCCGTGAAAGCCAAGCAACGAACTGTAAAATCTGCGTGCCAAATTAAACATAGGATCAGTTTCGGCGATCAGACTAGAGCGTTGACGACACACATTATATTCTCGTTTTCGCCTCAGCCGGACTTCTCGACCTTGCAGTTGCGACTTCCTCAAGGAGGCATATCTTGGCTCCCAGGCTGTCCACACAATGGAGAGGATAGCAAGACCAGGCAAGCTTGCACGTAGCCATAGTGGCAAATTCGGCAGATTGTAGTGTGTAAGAACTATAGGGGCGTCTAAGTGTACAGCCGCAGAAACATGAGTACTTCACTCACCGGCGCCGTAAGAGCACACTGCACTGACCAACGTCACAACCCATAGCGCCCCTCTTATTCTCCATAACATAAGCTGCCTTTCCAGCGCTGCTCTTTCCTTCTGCGACTGACTTCCCGAACTACGTCTTTGTCGCTCCTTCCCCTTCCCTTTGCTGTTCTTCAGCATTGCGCCGAGGGCACTGGTCCGAGCCATATTGTCTCGCTGTTTGATTTCTTCTTCTACGGCAGGCATACATGATGTGCATATTTGAGGGTATCGGGCTTCGAGGGAGGCGCGATGTGCTGGGAGTTGGGCCGATAGCCGAGCGTAATTTGGGTCCTATAAATATTCGTAAGGACGTTACGACCGAGGCACCAGCCTATAGAAACTTACGTTCGGTGGTGGCAGGTAGTTGGAAAGGAGGTTGGTCACGAGCATTTGATTGGTTTGACATGTATGGCAGAACAATGTCTTGCCATACGTTGCAGGAAGTCGGTCCTTCCTAGGCGAAGCTGTGGCACCAAGCCGGCCCCAACGATTCGGAGTCAGCCCCAATATAGTACACCTACGTCTGCTACCACGGACCTCGTTTCGCAAAGGACCGTGCATTTAGCGTTTCATCGTGCATAGCAGGGTCGTCAGACATGATTTCTCCACGGGCGTCGAAGCGGTTCCAACATCCACACTCCGAGCAGCGAAACGAGCGCGGGTCGCGAGGATGGACTTCGCATTGACAGAAGAAACAGGAGACGCGTGTAGGCCGACGGAGGAGTTTCGACATAGTGGTGGGTTGGTCGCCGGTGAGAAGTTCTGACGAAAGCAGTGCGAGAGCGGGCGGACAACAGAGACAACAAGAAGACAGCAAGTAAGAGAGGAGACTCGAGCTTGAGGTCCAAGCTATACTATGGGGCAAACAAAGGGATCCTTGAGACAGAGTCGGCGTGTTGGCGTGGGCCGCGGCCGCAGGCAGTCGGAGAACAAGAGATGAGCGCCGTGCTCGGCAGCCGGGCATTGTGGCGGCCACGTGCGTTTGCCCCTCTGAGTCCGTCCAATCGGCGCTTGTGGCAGCTTTGTTTTGTACGCCGTAGGGTAACACCCTGGGGCCTGTAACACCGTGTACGCCGTCATAGCCTCGAGCTATGTACTGCTTACATGCTCTTCAATGTCCACCTCTCCTATACCGTCTGTAACGCGCGGAGAAATTCTTTTGCAACCCTCTTACTTCACGTCGTCTTTGTTCGTCACCCCCTTGCGCGAAGACATCGCGCGGCTCGTGGAAACATTCGCCCATGCGTACTTACAACCCAACCCTCAGCCGCCGGATAGCGGCGAAGATGTTTTCATGCAGAACGCTGAGGATATTCTGTCCGGAGCAGCCCATGCAGATCCTCCGCTTTCGATGACAGCAGCTAGGGAACCATTCGGTTTCTTCAAGAAGGTATGGGCAGACCAGGGTTGGGCGTGGTTCCACCTCAAGGTGTTTGACGCAAGGGCTAGAGAGACGTTCATTCGCATAGTTCTTCGCTGCTTCTCAGGTGCACCCCTCTGCTTTTTTCAACCGTTCAAGGTTGACGTTCGCTTCTAGAATACTTTGTGGAAAGTGTCAATCCATTGGCCCAGACTGTGGCTCTTTTTGGAATGTACACATTCTACATGACGCAGCCTTCAACTTCGGCGCCATCCTTGTACTCTGTGAAGCATGTTTCACTGCCGATAGGTACGTCTGCGTTTAGCCCGCTCCAGCTGAAGCACTCTGATCTGTCGCGGTTATAGACACATACGAGACCTTGCTTGCCCTTCCGGCACAACTGTCGACTCCGCACCTTCAGCCACTCAAAGCGCACGCAACTCATCTGCTTAGCAAGTTGTTGTCCATGCAAGCATTCCATATTCTACCCAAGACCTCGCTGCGTGCCCAAAATCCCAGCAATTTGCCAAGGGAACTTTTTATCGACGACGGCTTCGACATATCTGCGGAAGGGACTGTTGAAAAGAAGAAAGGACGTCCGTCGAAGCGGGACAAGGCAAGAAAGGCCAAGGATGCCGTCGGGGCATTGGACAAATGGCTGGATAAGAACACGTACACGTATCCAGAAACCACCACAGAAACGGGCCCTGGCTCTGAACCGACCATTGCGCAGACCAATCCAGCAAGGACGACGCATACACTCATATCCCATCCTCCGTCTGTCTCTCGTGCCATATACACAATCGAGAAAACACAGCTATTGAATAAGATCGACCCATCACACGCAGATCCTCGAACGGTTTCAAGTACCCACAACGCGCCTGAAGAGCCGTCGCTGGCTGACGTCGGGCCAGTATCGGCCTCTCGACCTCTGGACCATCTTCAGCGCATCACGGACACGCATGGTTCTCCTGACCGCAGGGCCCTGGTCCGAGCGAACGAGGCTGTTCTCACACGGCTCAAGAAGATTGACGAAATGGCGGCGGAGCGTGGGCTTGAGGTCGGGGGCGAAGGTGGGGAGAAGACAGGGTTGGCTAGGGTGGACAAAGCCGTACGAGAATTCAGGGAAGGCGAAGCGAGCAGCAGGGGCGGGATACTGAGCCTGCTGGAAGGGGCGGGGTTGGGCGCCGCTGTCGGGTCGAAAGACGAAGGGCGGTCGGGATAGTGAAAGCAGGTCCGAGGATGCCACGCCTGGTGGCGGTCTCAAACTGACAGACGGTGATAGCCTGGATGCGACCCTGCATGTTGTGTCGTTATTTCTGGCTGGACAAGCTTCCGTCAGTGCAATATAATCTGCGTTGTCCTCACCCTCAGATTGCCGCCGTTGCTGTGGAGAGCAGGGTGTGAATCGGTCGGTTCGGTTCGCTGTGACGCTGCGTTAGGCGCCGACCACTTTGTATCCTTCCCCTCACCTCGTCCTCAACCTCGTCTTGTACTTTCACATCGGTTTCCCTCCTCTCACTCTCGCCGTTTTACTGTTTATATATCCACTGTCTCTCGTTTGTACACTCTTTAACGTCCCGCTCGTCTAGCGGCGTCACCATGGCCTCTCTCAAGCCAAAGCCATACTTTCAGAACAACTCGCCCTCAACGACCAGCCTTCTGACACCACCATCCCGCAGTCCGGCACCGCAGGGAGTGCATGCCGCGCTCGCCGAGTCTCCAAGGTCGGCCACACCGAGCGACATCTCTCCAGTACGTTTACACCCACCGTATCCATCCACGACGCTCGATGTAACCTGGGCCTATTGTTCAGGATGATTCTCGCTACGGCTCCCGCCACACGTCTGGAGTACCGAGCTCGATCTCGGACAAGGTACATCATATGCTACTCTCAGGCTTACTCTTCCTGAAACACACTTCATGTAGTTTTCGTTGTCGCCAAACCCGAGCGAATGGGGTGCCATCCTTTCAGTCGACTACAAGGAACCCGATGACTTTTTGCACAACCCTGACCCCCGGAGGGACTCATAGAAATGACCAAGATCGTAACTTTTTTACCGCTCGAGGAATCATCAACCTCGGCTGCTTGGCTATTCTGATGCTTGGTATCATTGCGCTATTGTAAGGACTGGCATTTCAGGTTGAGTGGGGGCAGTTCTAACTGGTATCCTTTTCTGGACCCACAGTGCTGGGTATCCCCTCATTAGCCATTTCACTGCGCACAAACAGTCGACCTTGGGCGGATTTAACCTCGGTGGGACCAATGCCTCCGGACAAGTGAGCCCACTCGTCGTTACGTTTCTATGGTTTTATTGAAACACGACGTAGGTCGCCAGCATGAGCGGCAATTGGGGACTTGTCGACCTTGCGACACCTCAGGATGTGTACACCAAAGCTGACTACGTCAATGGCAAAAGTGGCAGCTCATCTGGTCGGACGAGTTCAACACAGATGGACGCACGTTCTACCCAGGAGACGATCCTTACTGGGAGGCCGTCGACTTGCATTATTGGCAGACGA
The DNA here is from genome assembly GCA_024811115.1 of Terana coerulea. Classification (NCBI taxonomy): domain Eukaryota; kingdom Fungi; phylum Basidiomycota; class Agaricomycetes; order Polyporales; family Phanerochaetaceae; genus Terana; species Terana coerulea. The sequence continues at coordinate 196,461 of JAKOGH010000042.1, forward strand.
ACAATCTGGAGTGGTACGACCCCGCCGCCATTACTACTCGGAACGGGAGCTTGGAGATCACCCTGTCCCAAAAGGAAACGCATGGATTAAACTACCAAGGAGGGATGATGACGACCTGGAACAAGTTCTGTTTCACCGGAGGACTAATTGAGACCAGTGTCGTTCTGCCTGGGATTAACAATATCCTTGGTCTTTGGCCAGCCGTGTGGACTATGGGCAACCTTGGTCGCGCTGGATACGGTGCCAGTCTCGAGGGCATGGTAAGTGGTCATGATTCGTGTATTTTCGCGCGCAAGGACTAAACCCTAATGTCAAATAGTGGCCTTACACGTATGACTCCTGTGACATTGGGACGGTAGCCAACCAATCTATGAATGGTCTCCCTGTCGCTGCAACCCAAAATGGTGACCCGACGGAGGATGGCGTGTTATCCTTCCTTCCTGGGCAACGTCTCTCAAGATGCACATGCTCAGGTGAATCGCATCCTGGACCTATGCACACAGACGGCACATATGTTGGTCGGTCTGCTCCTGAAATCGATATTTTCGAAGCACAGGTAGGTTTTGCGTGACTAAGGAATATTCATGCCCATCCCAACATTCCTTTTAGATCTCAGGAGGTACTGGTCAAGTGTCTCAGTCGGGCCAGTGGGGTGTAAGTGACACCAGCGTATCACCTCCGGACGTCTCTCATGTTGTCATTGCAGCCTTTCAACGCGGAGTACCACTGGTTCAACACGTCAGATAACTTGATCATCCCGAATCCCGACGTAACTACATTGAACACCTACGTCGGGGCAGCCTTCCAGCAGGCGACGTCAGGTGTCACAGAGACAAGTAAGCCTTCACGATGTCCGTGTAATAACTATATCTCATGGTCGGATAGACCAGCAGGCATATGAATTGACTGGCGGGGTAACGTCGGTATACGGATTCCAGTATCAACCTGGCTTTGACGGTGGTGTAAGTGACCGACACGAGTCTGAATTCTAGTGTGCTCACGTCTCGGTCCAGTACATCAGCTGGATTGCAGATGGTAAATTGGCTTGGACGATGAAGCAGCCTGGTATGGCTGCGGACTCCCGTGTGGAGATTGGTCCCCGCCCGATTCCTCAAGAACCTATGTATATCATTGCCAACCTCGGCATGTCAACGAACTTCGGCACCGTCGACCTCGACCATCTGACGTTCCCAGCAACGATGCGTATCGACTATATCAGGGTGTACCAGGATCCAGACCAGATCAACTATGGATGTGACCCGGATGATTTCCCCACTGAGCAATACATCAACACGTACGTTTATCGTATGATTTTGCGTACTCACGAGCCTAATGTATCATGTTTAGGTACATTGGGGCATACACCAACCCGAACTTCACCACATGGCGGGACGACTTCAAGCAGCCGTTCCCCAAGAACAGCTTCCTCGGGCAATGCTAGACGAAAGGTGTTCACTCGGCACTGCCGATGTACCTCTACTCCAAACCCCATGTACCAATACCCTCAGAGGCTCGCCGTCTGGCTACGGTCTAACAGTTCACCCCAGACACGTTCACTCAGCAACCTTCGACTTTACCTTTGTACCGCATACTTTCTCTGACATTTGACGATGCCATTCGGACCATTGCCTGACACAGGTCTTGTCGTGTTACTGTTCAACTACATTATTGTTGTAGCGTCGTGTCTTCATAGCCTCGTCCACGATATCCTTATTCTCACTTCGTTTTGGACCATCTTACGCTTCTTACTTTACCATGTGCAGACTATCTGTACATAATGAAATTCGTGCAATTCCACGCACAGTCAGGGTTAGGTTCTTGGAAGTCTTCATGCGTGTACCTACACGTGTAGAACATGTCATGGTGCCGACGACAATACATAGCGATTTCGAGAGTACTGCTATGGATCAGTGCCGTCGTGTGCATTGTGTAAGATTACTAGGATGGTCTAAGGCTACGTTGTACATTGATAGATGCTCGCGACTGCATTCCCCAGGAGGTTAGGATGTCCATGCAAAAACGTGGGGTGTCGTGACTGCTACGCAGGAGCTACTGTCTCCCGCAGGTAGTCGGACACCCGTCCAATCGTGTCCGTCGTGAGGTCATGGGTCATGGGCATCGTGAATAGCCTGCAACCTCGCCAATGTTCGCTCGAGCGTGATAATCCCTCCCCCGTCAGCCGCGGAACTGCCAGCTCCCTGTCGGCCTCGCTGTCTACTGCCTGCGCCTTGCTCTTCTCGACAAGCGCCCTCGAGTCGCGCAGGATTTTCGCGAGCTTGCCGTTCGTGAAGTAGAGCCAGTTGATCTCGGACTCCATGCCACCGATGGGAAGCTCCAGGGCTCTGCGAACGAAGCCGCGCGAGAGAACGTATGCCTTCTCGCTGTATAGCCGGCTACAAGACAGAGTTAGTGGAGGAGCTACTGCTTCAAAAAGGCCCGCCGATACCTGTTGACAATTCCCTCCTCAGTACCCCGTAACTTCTCGTAAGCAGGTTCGCAGAACCATCTGCGAAGCTTCATGAGTGGAAGACATGAGAGCATACGGCAGACACTTACGGCTCTCGAACCAGTACAAGTCCTTGTATAGAGACTAAGGCTTGCAATAGCGAGGAACGCGAAGCGCTCCACATCTCACTCTTATCTCCCGCCCAAGTACCTAGGATGGACAAACAAACCTTCCCCTCTTCATACAAATTCCTTGAACAGTTGTTAGCAGCTGTGGAATGAGAATGAGTAACGTTACTCACGGGTTCACTGAGATGCACCACAGCTGACTGTTAGCTATACGCGCAGCATCGCTGGAATGGTGAGACTTACCTCGACCGTTACCGTTAGTCCAGCTATGGAAGTGCGCTATTGGTGGGCTTTGCGGGAAATTCGAGTCGAGCATCCAGTCAATGACAAAGGGCGCATCTTCGTAAGGTGTATTCTCCGGGCCGATGATGAGACAGCGCAGGAGGTCGGAGCGATCTTCGTATGCTCGTACAAGCACCGTGTCTTCGAGAAGAAGAAGTCAGACAATTCGTGAGCAAGTTGGATAGTTACGTACCAGGTAAGCTACTCGATAACACACGATACTCCTTTGTTAAGCGAGCAAGAAAGTTTCGTGACGGTTGGGCGGGAGGTGAAGTGTAGAATGCATGGTCTATGGGAGCAGATGGAAGGACCTCGAAGCGCTTCCAATACTTTTCCCTTTCTTCTTCGCTTGTCAAAGGCTTCTCGGCTTCACCATTCACCGGGACATCCTTCGGTACATCTTGCGGAATGGTGCGACTGCTCCGCGGCTCAGAAGACTGTGCTCCGTCAGAGGGGGCGTGGCCAATGGACGTAGTAATACCATCCACATCCATTTGGGTCGTTGGTTCTGACGACGACCAGCCAATATTATCCACCTCTGCGGCGTCAACCTCCATTCGGTCCTCCTCGTCTGTAGACCAGTCGTCCCCGTCGTCGTCCGGATCCGCTATCCACTCTCCGTTCTCGTTCCATATTTCCGTGGGTGCGTCTTGACTGTCGAGGCTGTCGTGGCTGTCGGACTCGTCATCTTCCCACATGTCCTCAAGCTGCTCGAGACCATCGTATAAGCGAGTCAAACGTTCCAAGGGCAGGTTTGCCGAGGTAGAATCCGGCAGCATGACGTCCACCGTTCCGTCCAGCCGCAGCTAAACGTTTATCATATTAGAAGATGGCCGTGGAATGGCGGAAATAACTCACGTCAATGACCTCCCCGAACCAGTTCAACGAAGGGTCATTTGGTTTGGGTCGACATAGCTTCCCCTCTTCCACGCTGGGATCCCTCCCTCTGCGCTGTGCTATATCGTTCCCGATCTCCGTCATCTCACGGCGCCACCCTCCGTACTCGCCGTTCTCAGACAGATGCTGCATGGGCGACTCCCGCACCCAGTCTTCCATCTCCCCTATGCGCGGAACCATGGGCTGCTGGGCACCGTTGGTCGTACCCTCCTTATGGATGAAGATGAACTCGCCTCGATGCAGACCTAGGCCCTCTACGGGCGAGACAGCCGTCCAGTCGCTGGTGCCATGCGGGTCAAGCTCGAGGACAGACGCAAGTTCCACAGTGCCCGTATCTGCATATCGGATGTGGGCTGTACGATCGAGGGAGTTAACGGATTGTACGACCGCTGGCCGCTTCTGATCTTCGCCTTTCCATATGACATTGTCGCCGGGCCTGCATACGCAAGGTCCTCTATCAGCAATGCTCCGAAGTATTACACTGATGTCACATTGAAGTGTGGCGACTGCACGTACCAACAATCATACTCGTCCGGGTTTAGGTATGGGATGGTCTCTTTGGAATCAAGGGTCTCGCGGGTCCCGTCTTGCCAGAGAACATTCACACGTGTGCGAGTCTCTTTGACTACTAGCGTACGGACCGAGACTATGCCTGGTGCCTCGCCCTCACGCCCGTGGTTTGAGACAGGAGTGGAAGTGTGGGCTTTGAGCACCACACGGTCGCCCACACGCATCGCCTGCTCGGCCCGCCTCCGGACGAGCGTAAGCTTCCCTAGATCAGGACCGTGCCAAAATCTTTGGGGGCGAGTACGTTTCGCGGCCTCAACAGAGTCCAGCTATGTGTCTTCATAGGTTACAACGGACTGCAAGAGGAAAATCCCGTACTCACAGATTGGTTTATTGCAAGCCAGGCGATGACAAGTACCGTGCGTTTGACGTCAACGACTGTGTCCATCATGCTAGGCCTTGCGTTTCCAAGGAAGAAATTCATGAGGCTCTGCATGCCTGACATGGGTGACGGTAGAATGTTCTGTGTGGACAATTAGCGGGTAAATGAGGCGTTATTCCTTCGTTACATACCGGGCCTTTCTCGCCTACCGCAAGTCGTACGCTTATCTCCGGAAGTCTGACCAGTGTACCGGTACCCATCTCTACAATCGCTTCGTCAAACATCTTCCTGTCACGTTAACATGAATGTACGAATAAAACATGAAGGAAGTGCATACCTCGACGACCTTGAAATAAGACGAGCGTGAAATGGGGTGAGATGGTCTCTATAAGTAATGGTTTGCTGCGTACCTGGCCAACCCAGTCGTCGTAGACAACATAGTCTCCCAAATCGACATCAAGATAGCATTCGACGTCGTCCTTGCTTTTCCAGTCTGGGATTTCTGCTCCATTGATTGCATGCTCTAACCGACCTCGGACGTCGAGACTGGGGACAACATAAGGCTCGGACCTAGCAAATAGCGGTGTAGAAGCGCACCTCGTTACAATGCCGGAGCGTACATCATCAACACTCCTCTTCAGTAGGTCTCCGGGTTGGTACATGCGATCTACCAGCGTAAGCTTAGACTCTGGCAGGATCTCTCGTGGTGGAAGATCTGGCCCTCGGGAGAAGAATGATACTCCCACTTCCCCATGTGTGAGAGGTCTCATGAGTGGGTCTGCAGCTATTTGTTCAGCAGAGGCAGGAATGTCTTCGGCATCGTGCCAACATCTCTGGGTATGACTTCAAGTGGCTGGGGCAAAGTCGCAAAGGCATATGTTGCTCACCAGAACAATTCCGTATGTCTTAGTCTCATCCACAAGCTGTACTATGTCCTCTTGGTAAAACTATACATCGTATGCACATGTTAGCTCTAAAGTATCTGGTCTCATGGGGTCTCACGACTCGCCTTAGCCGGGGTCCGTCGACTATTGTGATTCATCGCCAGGTCGTGTTCCGCTCGCTAGGAAAGATAATCCTGGCCGTCTCGCAAGCTGCGCTTGGTTGCAGTGAGAACAGGATAGATGAAAGTCGCAGACACGAAGGTTGGTGGTAGAGTGACGCACACGGCTTCACAAACGCGTTCAGTCCTGTTTGCCCAGACACGAAGGTTGGTGGTAGAGTGACGCACACGGCTTCACAAACGCGTTCAGTCCTGTTTGTTTGGTCGCCGACTTCCGCTTCTACCTATACCATCACCTGGCCACCACTGTGCCCATACTCGACACAACTCATTGAAACCTACATATATGGACCACAAGATCCATATACACACGAAGAAAAGTGATATAAATTCTATCTTGTTCGCCGCTTGGTCCGGATGAAAATACCTACATACAGTGGTTCCGAAGTACCGTCTTATATCCTCTCAGCAGCCAAGCCACAGTACGCTACTCAGCCCACTCGTCCCCCAGTTCCCCCAGCCTGCGTAGAGCTGTTGTCGCATAAAGCTAGCAGATGTTGGCGGTGAGATAACAACGAAGTTACTTAGATGCATGGACTGCGGGAGACGGAGACGTGATGGCGGAGTATGATGGCCTAGCGCAAGTGGTATGCAGAGCGTTAGGCTTGTGTAGAGAACATGAACTTGTCTGCGAATACGTTCACGTCCCTGCTACGACATGGCCCTGCATGCATTCATTGTTGGACGTCTACGCCAAAGGTTGCCACGGGTGAGGACCCGGAGGCTTGAGATCACCACTCCAGTTGGTTCTCCCACGTGCGGGATTATGGCTCCGCCTATTGCATCTTGTGCTCAGCCCTCGCCAGAGGTGAGAAGGGATGCAGCAGCTCTAGCGCATACCTCGTCATTCACATCGCTCAGCTTCTTCCTTTCGCAATGGACTACTTTTCCAAGCTACCGACAGAGCTAATCATCAAGATCCTCACCGCGCTCGACTGGCGAAGCGCACTAGAATGCACAAAGGTGATACCAAATGGATTGATAGAAGTTCATTCACTTCGGCACTCACACCGTGACTAGGTCTGCCATCTCTTCAAGACCATCGTCATGGAGTCCGTAGAGCTGCAGTACACTATCGAACTGGCCGTTGCAGGCATGGACGACGACCCTCGAAGTCATCTCACGAAGGCAGATCGTCTGCAGCGTCTGAAGGCACACCAAGCGGCCTGGCAGGATCTGGAATGGAGAACGGATAAGATTGTCCCTATGCTGCGAGGCGGGGTCTGGGAGCTGTATGGTGGCGTGCTTGCTCAAGCCAGAGCCCACGACACCTTGACCTTCCTTCAACTGCCTTCTGAAATTAGGGGGGATCCCCGAGAAGGAATGGGAGCTGAATGTCGGCATGCAAGTGCGCGATTTTGGCATGGAACCCTCATTAGACCTTCTGGTCATTATTGAACGGATGAGCGGGAACATGTGAGTGCAACGTCTCCGGTTCTCTCAACGTGAAGGACTTACACCGCGGGCATCGCAGCGGAGTCTATCGATTGCATCTTCTCCAGCTCTCGACAGGCAACAAGCATCCCAATGCCAACGTGTCACCTGTTGTTGCACATTCGCCCATCGGGATTAACTTTTCCTTCGCCATCCAGATATCTCGGGAACATCTCGCTGTTATGTTCATCAGCAGTGACGAGAGTGAAAGTCAGCTTAACATATGGAACTGGAGAAATGGAGAGAACGAAATGGTACGTTGCATCTCCTCAGCTTGTTCCGCTTCTCTTACAGACTTTGGTGGATCAGGCTTTGCATGGGCTGGAGCTTGCTTCGTTCAGCTTCCTGACTGAGCGCCATGTCCTGCTCGCAATAGTGGATAATCCACTCACCGACCCCCCGCCTGAGGACACCGAGCCGTCGCTTATTGTCGTCGACTTCATAGCCGCGCCTAAAGATCCAACAACTATACGGGATGTCCAGTTTGAATTCGCCTTACACTACCCTCTCTTACTTCCCCATGCGAGCGCCCTTGCTATCTCTGTGCGCTCCGATCCCTCTCCGTCCTGGGTCCCCAACCCTGACCTCGAAGTGCCGTTTCACACCGCCCAACATGACAGGTTATTCGTCATCACGCTTTGGGTGGCCGAAGGCGCCAACATCAGCACTTTGGTGCTTTTCTTGCCATCGTCTACGGTGCTAAAGAAGCTTGGCTCCGTGTCCTCCGATGAACGTGGTCGGAGGTTTGAGTGGAACGAGTGGGGTCCGAAGGGAACAAGGCTTGGGCCTGCGCCTAGCGGGCACTCGATGGTCTGGGTCTGCTATGTCTTTGGGCTATCCTTCGTTGCACCATACAGACCAGGCGGAACGTTACCAATGGATGCACCTGACGGCCTGAAGAAGGTGCAGATGTTTGACTTCAATCAGGATGCTATCAAGCGACAACTTGCCCAGGGCTTCCAAAACGACGAGGAAGAAGGCACACATTTAATCACGAAACCTCACACGTTGAATATGGATCGCATTTTCGCCCAGCCAGTCGAAACCTCACTGCCGTATCGCTGGAGAGTCAAGAGCGTTCCTCACCACGACGCACGGGCTTTTGACTCGGTCATGTTGAGCGAAGACGCTCTCGTGACCGTGTCCAGCGTACGTGTCGTTGTTCTCTCTTCGTCTCCTTTACTCAACATCAGTGCAATACAGAGCCCTGAGGTGCGAGAGTACCGCATTTTCTCGTTTTGATGATCTGGCTTGACGTAACTGCTGCAGTCAGTATGGTCCGCTTTTCCGGCATCCGGTTGGTCTGAAACTGACCGGCCTTTACCAGCGTAGCCAATCGTGTCGAATTGCATATCGGACATATGAAGACAGCGCGGCGCCTTCCTCAGAATCCTAGGAACTCGCCTGATTTGTGTCCTGAAGCCCTGAGGATCAATACCGGTGCAACGACTCGTCACGCCGTGCTACCCGACGCTTGGCTGTGCGTGCTCACTGTGCATGCGCGGCAACAACGTTTGCGTGTGCCGTCACAGAACTGCCCGAAGCACTGCGCAAACGATGGGTCCGGATGCGCTACATTTGCTAGAAGCGGGAGGGGTTGCGAACACTGTAGAATTGAGGATGCGTAGCACAATGCATGTAGCATACAACACCTATGGGGAGTAGCGGTAATAGCTCAGTCGTTCTGTGACATGGTCGATGGGCAGCGGCCGATAGGGGACCGTCCGTGCTCGCCCTGAGGCGGCCCTCCTTCAAATCTGCCATTGGCTTGACGCTCAATCCGTGGGCGAGATGAGCGCAGACGCTGTAGGCGTCTACGGCAAGCGCACCGCAGATGGCGAAGATGGAGGCGGGCCTGGTTTTTTCAGAGAACCTCCATGAGTCATTTAAACGGGCCCTGTCTCCTTCGTTTCTACGTTGTGCCCCCCATTCACCATGCTTTCCCATACGACCCAGGCTGCTCGTAAAACGCTCTCAGCAGCGCACGCGTCTCGCTCAGGGCAGACCTTCAAAGCTTTCTATGCTGTGCGCGACGTCGCGCTACTTGTCTTGGCTGTATGCTGACCATGTCTCGGGTTCTTGTAGACAATTCGCTCACTGCGACAGAGCACCCCGCCACCTGATATTGAGGAGGACATTGCGGACAATGTAGGTAGATAGTACTTGCGTTGACATTGCGGAAAACTAACTCTTAGACTTGGCTTAGGACTTCATCATGTCCATTCTGCGTGCCAACCCTTCGTTACGCGACACACGGTCCTATCTGAAAGATTTTGGTCCACGGCCCATCAAGCCTACCCTACCAAGCCACAAGCAGTACCATTGGCAACTGCCTTTGATCCAAAATCTCTTCAGACCGAGACCCATCCGCCAGACATACAGCAAACTGCGACTGCGGCCTCACCGAGCCCTGTCATTGCGTCCATCCTCGACCCTGTTGTCCGTCGCACGTCTCTCGTGAAGCTCCAGGGACCATTCACCGATCGTCAGCTGGAGAGTATCGCGCGCGGCATGGTCTATCTGGAGAAGCTGGGGCTGGTTAGTGTCATCGTTGTGGATAACGACACCTTGGTCCGGGGGACTCTGGCGAACGCGCTGCTATCATGGAGGAGACTATGCGGGTCGTTTCTGCTCTGGAGAAGCAGGAGCGAAGGCTCGCCCTGTTCTGGGTGCCGTTGTCCGTCTCGGTCCCAACCCTGAGGACAAAGAAACGCAGACAGCGGAGCCTGTCCCTGAAGCACACACCTTCCCCTCCGACTTGGTCCACATCCGTTCGGCTTTGAAAGCGGGCGAAATTCCTGTACTCCCTCCACTGGCTCTCGATTCATTCTACCGTTCGGTGCGCGTCGACGCTAACGACGTAGTCGGTGCCCTTGCCCGTGGTATGGTCGAGGCTGCTTCTCAAGATCCTCAAGACCAAGCATCGAAACGTGCTCCCGAACCTGCCGTCGCAACGGACGTGAATGTCGACCTTACCCCTATGCGGCTGATGATCATTAACAAGGAGGGCGGAGTTCCCTCGTACGCTCGTGACGGTATGCCCCACTTGCTCGTCAACCTAGCTTCGGAGTATTCCTACATCAAGGAAACATACGATCCTCGGTGGAAGGCAACACACCCTTCGGCTCTTTCGAACCTGAGGCTCGCTCAGACATGCCTTTCCTACATGCCTCCCACGTCATCCGCGGTCATGGTCTCGCACAGGTCGCCCAGTTCTCTCATTGCCAACCTTATCACCAATAAGCCTGCCGTCAGCTCGAGTCTGCCGCACGCGCTTCTGCAGGGGAACCGGAAGCTGGATTTTCATACGCCCACCCTCCTCCGCCGGGGTCTCGACATGCAAGTTCTCCGCTCCGCAGCAGAGATCGACAAGTCGAAGATGAAGGCGCTGCTTGAGCAGTCGTTCATGCGCGAGCTGGACGAACAGGCCTTCTGGGATCGGCTCGACAGGGACCTGGACTTCGTCATCGTCGCGGGCGACTACGCCGGCGCCGCCATTGTCACGACCGAGCAGTGCCCCTCAGAGTCCCCGAGTGCGTACGCGCCCATCACGTACCTCGATAAGTTCGCGGTGCTCCCGAGCCACCAGGGTGACGGCACGGTCGACTTCCTCTGGGTCGCGCTGCACGACGAGACGTACGGCCTCGGCCTCCCGAACTCGGCGAACCCGAACGGCGGCAAGCAGGGCGTCGGCGAGGGGCGGGACTTGGTGTGGCGCAGCCGCTCCAACAACCCGGTGAACAAGTGGTACTTTGAGCGCAGCACGGGGCACCTCCGCCAGGGCGACTGGTGTCTGTTCTGGTGCGATGCGGAGATGCGGCTGAAGACGCAGGAGGGGCGTCGCGGGAGCGCGGGCTTGTCGTACTTGGAGGACTGGGAGCACGGGCGGTTGTCAGTGTGGTCGGATGTCGTCACCAAGATTGCGTCAAGTTGGAGGAAGTGAAGCATCGGAGGAAGCAAAACAAAACGGAAGCAATGGACATTGTAGAACGTCTGCGACGTATGTACTCTTCAGTCTGTACATTTATATCTCCACATCATCTTGAGTACTGTGTTATTTAAATAGTCGTCTTTGTGTACACGATTTGCAATCCTGCTTGGTCGAATAGTGTGAACAACACCGGGCTCGTCCACTGGACAGTTAATGCAATGACACTGCACAAATACCTCACGCATCACTACTAATTGCACACAGCTCTGAGCGATTAGAGGGATTGTAGTATGATCGGTATAAAAAGCAGGACACAATGAAGTAGTACGTATACGTCCAAAGATCATCTTAGAAGTCCCGATATCACATGTATTTATCCAAAAGTTTCCTCGACGCCTCCACACCCAAGAAAGTGGCTGCATTAGCTGGGAAAGCCTAGGGAACATGCCCCTCATCAGCGAACATGTAGTACATCCTATAAAGGCAAACATACCCGAGCCATGGCTGGGCCGAGACCTCTCCACAGAGCCCCGACACCGTCGGCCGCTATCGTTTTCCTGGCGCAGTCAAGGAAACCGGAGTACGTCCCTGTGGGAGCAGACTGGATCCTGGATTTAATCACCTACAATTCACCAGATGTCAGATGCCTGAAAGAATAGTAGATGAATATGGAAAGCTCACGTCGGGTGGAATGGCTATGGACCACATTGCGACACCAGCCATGCCGCCTGCGAAGATGACAGCGCCGAGGTTGAGGTCCTTCGAGCCCGGTGTGGTCAACATCCCTTTCGTGACCTCGTACGCCGCGAAGTACGCCGCACTTCCCGGGCCGTCGCGAGCGATGGTCGCGACTGAGCCCCGGAACACGCTGCGAATGCCACCTTCCTTGTACAAGTGCTTCACCACGTCGAATACACCGTTGTAGTGAGGTCCGCTGCCGCTTTGGCCTTGTATCTATCGAAGGTTTGGCCCTGCAGTCTGCATGTTATAGAAGCTTTGGCTTACCTGCAGAAGGACTTTGGCCCTTTCGACAGGGGCTGTAACGAGTGTGCAAGGTATCGCAGAGAGGAATCCAGCTGTCGCATATTCCGCTACGGAGAGCTCCTTGCTAGTCCGGTTTGGGGTTAACTTATAGATGATGCTCTTCGCTGTGTCGTATCCCTAGGCATCTTCAGTACGCTCACTTTCAATGTATTTGTATGCGAAGCTCACCCAGAATGACATCGCAAATATAGGTGTGACACCAAGTAGTGGTGGGACGACTCCACGATAGAGCCTATGGGTGAAGTTAACCTGCTGGCTCGCAGCAATTGAGATGTCGAACGCACCCTGTCGCACCATCGCGAGCCAGAGCTTGCTTGACGACGTCTACAGCACCCTTGTAAGTGCCGGGCGGCGCGGTCTGCAACCGCGTCTTGGTCAAGTCGAATGGATGTCCTGTTACATGTATCTGAACATTTAGTTCCAGGCTCCTATATCCCCTGAGTAGATCTCGCACCGACGAGGACAGCGGCAACTCCTCCAACACCACCAGAGATGAACGACTTTATTGACTCGGTCGTCGCGTTCACCGTCGCGACCTTCACTTGCTCAGCGGACTTCGCGTCGGTCCCGGACTGCGCGCGTCGTGCACCGCAATTAGTAGAGGAAATGTGGATGAAAATACCAGGACTTACTGACCATGGTGGAGGTAGGGGGTAAAGGGCGATAGACTCGGTAGCCAAACCTAAGGGCGGTCCTTACGTCCCACTTGACCGCTCGAGCCGGTGAGCTGCATGATGGTGGCGAATTTGAAGTTCAGGCTTGTGATTTTGTCTTCCGTTCTATCCCCTTCGCCGCACTCACGCTCCCTCACCCGCACTCGGCAAAACAAACAAGATATTCAGATGCTTTGCGACAGAGGTATGGAGAGCGTGTATGTACAGGATCCTAGCAGCATTAAGTAGGTAGTTAAGTTGGTACAGGTACAGATAATAACGTCTATTCTACAAATCCAGTATCCAAAGAACATAGTCAAGATGGAGGTTCGTACAAAGAAGCAACTTCCACAGCAGAAGCAGTCGGCAGAATACGACCACCCCGCTTATGCTTCCTCGTCGTCTTCTGGGCGGAATCCACCTATCGGCTCGTACGTAGCCTCAGTGGTATCTCGTTTCCAGATGGTGCGAACGCCATAGAAGAAGGCAGCCATAAGCGCAACACCTCCGACCGCGACCGCAATGGGGCCGCCGTACTGGATCCACGTTGAGGGATAGTACGGCAGCAGGACGCCGTCGATCTGGATGACCCCGCCTGTCCCGCCGCCCGTCGTGGAGCGGCCCCAGGCGGTGACACGCGCCCAATCGCTTTGGCCGTCGGTGCCCCGCGCGCCCTTGATCCCGACGACGGTGCCTTGGCCGTCGACCTCCCGGAAGACGATGTCTGCGATGAGGGACTCTTTGTCCTCAGACCGCAAAGTCCTATACGCGGCCGAGTCGTCGAGGGGCAAGGGACGGTTTTCGGCGAAAGTGTCCAGTAGATGTTCCTCCGAGGGCGACTCAGCAGAGCGCGGGACGCGGATGAGGTGCTGCTTGACAACGTCCCGAATCGCGTCTGGTCGTGCATACAATTCCGTCAGGTTGACACCTTTGAAGGCGTCGTCGGTAGGGCAAAGCAAGGTCCAGCTCGCTGTGTCATAACCCTTGTCCGCCCATTCTGAGTTCTCCGGAGGGGCAGTCCCGTTCAATATCCACTCCAACCCGGCTTTGGACATGAGCGAGAGCATCGTGGAACCCTTCGCTGCGCGTATGAGTTTGCCAATGGTAATGTTGACCGAGCGAGGGATCATAACGTCGGAGACCTCGTGGATGACTCCAGTCTGGGTGAGCGAATCCATAGGATTCAACACCGAGTGCATATCGGACCAACCCCCGCTCGCGCTAAGCACAATAGTTGTGTTGCCCTTGGAGACGTCGCGCGTAACATGTAGGTCGGAACCCTCGAGCGTGGGGTACGTCCGTTGCGACCCATCTACTAGCGTTTGGTGATATTGGACGCCGTTAAGGACATGGTGCTGGACAACGCTCTCTAAGTCGGATTTAGACGAGGCGGCAGGAGATGTGCGCTGACGAGCGCGCCGAGATGTTTAAAGCCCCTGTTGTCTGGGATGAGGAAGGTAGCGCGCGGAGTAGTTCTTAGCTTGTCAGCCAAGCCGGTAGAGAATACGGCCGCGAGGAACGTTGACCAGTCGAGCGAAGGTAGAGCGGTCTCCAATGGGTCTGCAGGAGGCGTCAATGGCCGAGAGACGAAGTAAATCACGGTGTTGTTGATCTCCACTAGACAACCTTGAGTACGGCCGTGAAAGGAGGTACCATGCACTTACCAGGCTCTCCGATGGTCCCTGCACCGCCAAAAGCGATAGAACCTTTCTTATTGCCAGTTTCTTCGGTGACGTCCACGCTCAAGACTTGCCTACCACCATCCAATCCAGGCTCCTCAAGCCATGTCTCCAAAAGCATCCCGTTCTTGAGTTTCTTCTGCGCCTTCTTTCCAGGGATAAAGTGATACTGCAGCATCCTCTTGAGCTCTTCGCTTCCCCGTGGAGGGAGGTCATCATGCCCGAAGAGTGCAATGACGTCGTCGGCGGGGGCGAGTATTGTCCAGTGGGTTTCGGTGTCATTGATGAGGGAAGTGAGATTGACTGAGTGAAGGAGAGAAACGAATGACGTGCAATTGAGAACGAGGAGGAATTTCTCAGGTGTTAGTCGCAAGGCGTCCAGCGGACTAAGCAGAGCAGAGACGGTGTGAACTACGCCGTTCGACGCGTATATGTCTGGCTCAATAAGGTCCGCAAAGACACCTTGACCTTCTCGCCGTCCTCCGAAGGTTTGATATCGAGCTTTCGTCCATCAATAGTGGGCACTATGTTTAGGGTCAGGGCTACTGTCCGAGAAAACGTTGCATATACTTACAGGTCGCACCGGACATAAATGACTCTGCGTAATGCACCTTCTTTCCTTTCGCATCAACAGCGTGCATATTCACGATCCGTGTCAAGTCGTCTGTAGCGAATTTGCTTTCCAGGTAAAGTCGTTCATAATGAGGCAGAGCTTCCCATGCCTTGTCGACAGGAAGAAATATTGTCAGCTCGGAAGTCGTGTTCAGGAAATCGACGAGTTCCGGCGTGAGTATATTTCGGAGGTAGGACAAGGATGAATGGGTGGAGATGACGGTAGCTGTGTGCTGTGTGAGCACTTGTCCAGCTAATACATCCAGGTACGACTCACCTAAATCCGGCGGAACTGTCAGGACGTCACCGACACCGATCACAACGCCGTTGGATGCATTTGCCCGCTCTTTTACCACCTCGACACCGCCATTCCCGAAGGCATCCACGCCGACCCATGCAACGGCGTCTCTTGACGCTGTCCGCAGTCTTTGGGGCTCGCCGCCAAGTGTCCCGCCCGGCTGTGGCATCCATGGCGGTGACGGTGGTGGTTCGCGAGACGGAGGCTCTGTGGGTTTCCGAGGATAGTGCATCGTCTTCGAAACATTAAGTTCCGCATCCTTCGGCAACTCGGGAAGGGTAAAATCAAGCATGTGGTAGAATAGCTCCTGCTTCAATTTCTCCTGTATATTGTCGGGGAGTATGAGGTCCTCATTGTCTAAGATGTCTCCCCATAGACTATTCGACTTCCTGCGTCGCTTGATTGCATCGTTTGTCGGTGCGAATATGGTGCTGCCGTTCAACTTGTTCAAGGTTGGAATGAGCTTGGCGCGTTGCAGGAGAATCACGAGCGACGTATAGTCAGGATCTGCGCCGAGAACGTCGACAACAGTCTCCGACAGGACCGTGACATTTGCCGACTGAAAAAAGACCTGCGCGGTCTGAGCTAGCGGCAGCAGAGCGAGGAGGGACAGCGGGAGGCTACAGAGATGCATGGCAGAAAGAGCGAGGCAGCTCGAGCTGCGGGCTCGTAGAAATAAGTTATTTCAAGGTGGCAGCAGCCTGCGCTGACCGCAGTTGGTGGTGGTGGGACAAGCAAGCGTGAAGACCGAATAGAGTGCTCTCCTGCGCACAGCAGGTGGCGGATGCTTTTGAACGAGGCTGCATGCTCGACATGACGTGCCTCCTGTAGCGCCGCCACGTGGGTTCCGCTAGCTGATGGCGCTTAGGCCTCCCCCGCCTGCTTGAGGACTCTTAAGGCCAGTCACCAACCAGTTAACCATAGACGACCCACACACTCAGTCCGCCTTTGACATATCCCATGAAGCAATAATTTCGACCCCATCTTTGCCTACCACGCGAAGGAATGTTGGACACACTCGCAACATACGCTGGCTGTCCCACCACAGGGCTGCAGCATCTCGCGTTGCCTCGAGAAACACTATTGGCGAGTCCATAAGAGATTAAATTCCTTGAGATGTCGACTGAGATGAATTCCCAAAGCTGTACCCTTCACTCGACTCTGTGGTCGTCCGCAATGCGACCGCATTGTCGTTCATCAGAGCTCTGGCCTTTTGGGAGGCATTTCCGGGCGCACTTCATGCAAATGAACCGATTCAATGCCTTTCAGTCGACCCCGGCATGAAGCTCGTGCGTATCACTCGCGTAAAACGCTCATCATGCCATGTAATCGTCGTTTACATGAAATCAGATAGTCGCCACGATGGGGACGCGTCTTGCGAGCTGGGCCATGTCTGGTGTGCAGAGTGACACTTGGCGGGTTCATTCCACTCTGCTTCTGCCAGACGGGCATACAGTGACCGCCATAGACTGCAAGTCCGGTAAGCTGTTACCTCATTTAGACTTTATAGAAGGCTGATGTTGTTTGTCATTAGGATTACTTGCTGTAGGCACGCCTTCCGCACTGTCGGTTTACACTCTTGTCCTCGAGAACGACCTACCAACGTGGTCGCTGAAATGGACATTGCCGTAAGTACAAGTTACTCCATATTCACAAACCACTTCATAGTCTGAGTGGTGTACTAGAATTGCAAGTTTGACACGCGTGCGGTTTTCCCCTTCCTTAATGCACATCGCTAGCACCTCCAAGGTAAGCGCTAATTAACATTAAAGCAATGCCTTATGAACACGCGCATAATAGTTCGATGATTCGGTCGGTGTCTACCTGACGACATCCGGCAAGCAAACTCAGAAAATACGACATCCACGTCCCATCAAAGACATGAATTGGCGATATTCGCAAGCTTCTAATAGGTGAGAGCTGCCGTCTAAAAAAATCTTACAAGCTGATACTCAGTTCTCGCTTCAAGAGACGACTTAATACTTTACACCATAACCTCTGATGCTACGCTGCGAGTTTATCTCCCAGTCATTGATGCTCCTCAGCACATGCAGCTGCACGCATCTCTAGATATCTTCTCTACATTGCCCCTTTCCCTGGCCTCGCAAAACGCAACGTCCAGTATATTTTGGCTCAACCGAGAGGTAATGTCTAAAGCTCTGACGGCGACATTATCTGGAATCAAACCAGAAGACGAAGATGGCCGAAGCAAAAGGGCGCAAGAAATACAAGAAGAAAGTTGGGATCTATTTCTGCGTGTGCTCCGTGATGGGTCACTCATCGTACAGGCAGTAGCCGTATGTGTACTCAAGCATGCTCTCACCCGGTACGACGCTAATGTTGATGTGTACCTCAGAACATTGACCGACGGCCCCCTACCCTTCTGAAACACTTCACCCTTCTTCATTCGGGACCATCGTCGCTGCCCACTACCCCCGATCACCTATACATCCTACCAAATCCATCCATACCGGGTACCTTGTCTTTAGTCACCTCATCTCCCCTTATGTCATATCGTCTGGACCCACTTCCGTTCTTGGATACACACGCATCCGGCCTTACTTTACTCGGTAATATTCCAGAAGTGCATGATCGCGACAGCCCAGCGGTCGCGCGGCGTATATCACGTTTCGTACGCACGCCAGACGGGGAAGGTCTTGGTGTCCTCAAAGAAGATGGGACGGTGGAGATCTGGAAGACAAGTCCGGGCAGCAGGCGGATAATTTTCCAGGCGCAGGTGAATGGTGGCGAGCGCAAGATCCGTTTATTGGTTGTACTGCAAGGTGGTATGTGCACTGGTGATTCATGCAATACCTGCCGCTAACTATTTGAAGGCCAATACTTTGCGAGCTACTCCGAAGAGTCGCAGACTATCACTTTGCATTGTTCGCAAGCCATCGCATCCACCTCTATCCCAGTCCCCCGGCTTTCCAGACTGTTCGAGGTTCCATCTTCGGACTTCAGTAAGGCACTTCTTGTAGGCATCACGCAGTCGCTCTCTATCATCGTACTATATGCGGTGCTGCCTCCGGTGCCAGCTTCGCCGGCCACAGCTGCACCACTGCCAGAACTCCTGTTGCACTCAGAGAGTAATCTACCCGTGACGCCATCTTTGAAGGCACTTGTCCCCGTGGATCCTATGGCATGGTCCAGCTCATACGACGCCAGCGGCTCTACGAGCGAGCACGATGTTCTCCTGAGTGCAGCAGAAAATGGCGAGCTTGCGTTCTGGATCCCTGACACATCCGTCAAGCCCACCGCCTGGAAGCACACAGGGCAAGTTAGGACGCGGAGGACGCATATTGCAATGGCTGCGTGCAGCTCCGCTAAGAAAACCGTTCTAGGTGAGTCCTGCGAGGGAGATGCACACTGAATGCTAACGTGGTGTCCTAGTCTCTCAGGTAGACGAAGGGCAGGAGATTACCATCTGGAACTCGAAAGAGTCCGAGTTTTCGTCTGGCCTTGAATACCGTCAGGTTTCAAGGTACATAGTGCGGTATATCCTGATTTGCCTTCCGCTAATGAGAGACTGCAGCTCTGTGGATGCCGTACAAGACCTTGATTGGACAGCCACCCCGGATGGCCAGTCTATTCTTGCTGTTGGCTACGCTCACCGGGTTGAGCTGCTAAGTCAACAACGCATGACTTACTTCGACGATACTCCCGGGTGGGGTATCTGCTGGAATTATGATTTTACTAAGTCAGTTCAGCTTCGTACGCTTGACACAGGAGTATACTGATCCCTACATACAGTACAATCCCTCATCAGATCAGCGACTCAATATGGATCAAGGGTGGATCGCTTGTTGTGGGTGCAGGACACCTGATGTCTCTGTATGGTCAGCCCATGGAGACTAAGGAGAGCCAAACGGAAAGCCTGTTTGAGCATGTTGCCAGACATAACGGCCCTTTGGACGAATACCACCCTCAGATGATCCTGCAATGCTTACTTTGGGGTATGGTCTTCCTGCATTGTGTTTCTGAGTTCTGACATGATAGTTATACAGAAAAGCTCGAGGTTATCAAGGCCGTCATCGTTAATTTGGCCAAAAACCTGCAGAGGACGAGCGATATTCACAAGTGGATTCCGTTACCCTTGGAGGAATTTCTAAAGAATGATGCCCTGGTCAGGGCGGTAAGTGATCATCTTTTGCTGCACGTTGTGAATTTTCATCAAATTATTATCCCTAGTCGCATGGTCCACAGAAGCCTCAGTACAACAGTTTGTTCTCAACACTCGAAACCGCAGACGAGTGAGTCTCATGTAACTGTCCGTGGCTCATCCGGCTCACGCGAAAACACCAGGTCAGATGATGATCAACTGACAAGGCCACTGCTCCAGAAGCTCATAGAAAGGCTGGAGGAGAGGCCTTTGCCACACCTCACTCCAAATGAGCAGGAAGCCCTGATAGTCCTTATGCAAGCCGCTCTGGATGTCAGTACTCCTTCCATTCCAGCAGCTGAAATTAGCCACGCTGAGTACTCGATCCACAGGTCGATGAGCAACGTCGTGCACTGGACTCCAACGGGCTGCGATACCTGATCACCATGCGCGTGTTCTACCTCTTCAACCGCCGCTTGTCATTACCGGGCTCGCCTGCATCAGATGCACGCTCACTGAAGCTCGGCCCGATTCGCAAACGCGAAAGGCTGAGGTATCGAGATATAGTTTGGGCGTTCCATAGCGAAAGCCAGGAGCTACTACTGTCGGCTTCTGTGGCCGCTTGCGATGGGCAGAAGATGCGCTGGTCCGATGCGAGAGCCTTGGGTGTCTTCATGTGGCTGAAGTCTTTGGACACGGTGGTACGATGCCTTTGTTGCTCATGAGGCTGACTGTTGATATTAATGCTCGAAGTGTAGAAAGCGCATGTGGAAGTCGTCGCGCGGAATCAGTACATGGCGGGTGACAACCGCGATCCCACCGAGTGTAGCTTGCTCTACTTCGCACTCGGCAAGGTCAAATTGGTGCATGGTCTCTGGAGACAGGCCGCATGGCACAAGGAGCGGAATGCCATGTTGAAGTTCTTGAACAATGATTTCTCCCAGCCACGATGGCGTACCGCAGCTCTGAAGAATGCGTTTGCTCTGCTGAGCAAGCGTAGGTTTGGTGAGCCATTATGGCATTCTTTGCTCTTCATCCAGACTTATGACATGCGTGCAGAATATGCGGCAGCATTCTTCTTGCTTGGTGGCAGTTTGAAGGACGCAGTCAACGTATGCATCAGGAACCTCCAGGACTTCCAGCTCGCGATTACTCTCGCTAGAGTAATGGAGGGCGGAGACGACGGGCCTATTCTCAAGGAGATCCTCACCAACACCGTGGTTCCCACAGCGTTCAGAGAGGGCAACCGATGGCTGGCTAGCTGGGCGTTCTGGCTGCTGCATCGCAGGGATCTAGCTGTTCGCGTGCTTGTTGTGAGTCTCCGTCTATCACTAATTTCAAGCCTTTCCAACTCAGATTGCACCGTAGACTCCTCTCAGTACTCTCGCCAATGAATGGAGCGGCGTCACTGAGATCGGCGAATCGAACTACGATGACCCAAGTCTCGCGCTGCTGTTCTCGCAGCTCAAGCTCAAGACGCTGCAAACCGCGAAAGGCACCAGCGAAATCTCAGGTCGAACTGAATTCAACTTTGTGCTCCAGATGGCGAGGGTGTTCTGCCGGATGGGTACGTGTTCGTCTGATCCCAGTTGTGGTCTTCACCGACGAATATCATGCAGGCTGCCATGTACTGGCACTGGACCTCGTCAAGTCCTGGTCATTCGAGCGACCGTCAACTGTCGTTCATGACTCTCCTGTCATTCGCAGGCCGCCCAGCCCACTTATAGCACGGTTTGCTCTCGCGCCCGCCATGCGCCGACAGTCCTCCATGATGATCGACATGGACATCCCGACCAACCCACCTACACGCTCCGCCTCACCAACGCTACGACAGCCAAACGGCACTCCTGAAGCTGAGCAGGGCGAGGTACTCAAGGACGGCGACGGGGGAGACTTGGTGGCCAGGAAAGCAGGCATGGGGAGGTTGCTCAAGTCCGCCAAGCAAGACGTGCAAGTGCCCGAATTCGACATGAACTCATTCTTCTGATATCATCCGTACGAATATCCTTTAATTCCATATATGCGAAATCCCAGACAGATGCGAGCTCCAATGAACTAAGTGGCTATGGTTTACGGTCGGTTTGTATACAGTGTGCGTGGCTAATTAAGTTGGTACTGGGGAGAGCAGAGAGACGAGACTGGCGTGAGATATCCATATCAATGTTCCTATGCTTCGACGTCGACATCGCGCTTCTTCAGGACAAGGTCCTTGCCAACCATGCGCTTCCAGACGTCCTGGACATCCTCTACGACAGTCTCAAAGTGCGAGGTGGCGTCGTATGAGCGAGTGACGTAAACGCTGTCCTCTTGTCCCGACGATGTAGGAGTGTAGAGAGGAGTAACCGACACAAACCTGAAAGGAAACTTAGACAAGCAGAGCAGCCGACGGATGAGCAACACTTACTTGTCGTGGATAGCACCGAGGAGCTGCAGACCAGGTTGGATCTCAAGCTCAGGCTTGTCGGTCTCAACAATTGTGCTGACAATGGCAATGTAGATATCCTTAGCACAGACGTTGTGTGTCGACGAAACGATAGCGACGTAGATGTCTAGAGCAGCCGTTGAGTTGCGTCTCGAGGTTTACTGCGCCACGACTCACCGTTCTTCCTGTTCACCTGGTTCTGGGGAATGATGATCTGCGCACTGTCGGAGTCCTCGGTGCCGGGAATGGGGTGCTTGAGAATGCAGATAGCGCGGACGACCTTGCCCTCCTCCAAGACCCTCTGCTTGCCCTCCGATGCCTTGCCAGCACCGAAGTAGCTCGGGTCACCGACAACCTGCTTGGCCTTGACCGTTTCGTTGCCGCTCCGCACGCCGACGAACTTGCCGTTCTCATCAGTGACAATCTCGTCAATGGCTTTGTCGAGCATGTAGGTGCCGCCGTAGATGGCGGAGAGACGGGCAAAGGACTGGGGAAGCTCGCCGAGACCATACAAGGGGTAGATGTAGGGTGACTTGCCGTAACGAGCCATGGAAGAGGTGTAGAGGAGGATACGTTCGTATGAGGGGCGAGCAGGCTTGGTCTTGTAGCTATAGTGACATCGTTAGTAGATGCCGCAACAAGAGATTATTGAAGGTATTCACTCGTCAGTGAGGTACAGGGCCATGGCGTGTCCAATGAAGTCCTGGGTGCCAGCTTCGAGACCGAACTTTGTGTAGATGGTGCTCATGGTATCCTTGTCCAGGTCAATCCCTACACTTAACGCGTTAGTAGAAGTCAATGAGTAACCGGATGATCCCGACCTTGGTGAGTGTTAGGGTCCTCATCTTTCCATCCCTGAAGAAACTCGAAGAACTTCTTCGCTCTCCTCTTCTCAAACAGGCCCATGAGAGGACTCCGGACAGCCTCCATCTCGTTACTGGGAACCTTGGAGATCTTGCCGTCACGGTAGACGAAGCTGCCCGCAATCTGCTTGAACTCGAGATACCGAGTGACGTCGGTGTGGACGAGGATCTTGGTGAGCTCGCCAGATGCGATGATGAACTTGGGGATGAGGTCGACGGCATAGTCGCGGTCGCGGCCGAGCTCAGAAGGCGGTTCCTGGCCTGGCCTGAACTTGCGATACAGCTGCAAGAGTATGAGGCTTGTGCCACAGCCAATGCGAATTGCGAAGTGAAAAGCACACCTGTGTCAAGTTCAGACTAGCACTGTCGCCTCCGTAATAATCGTTGCGGTCCATATGAAGGACCTTCTTGCCCTCAACGGAGAGCAGACCGGAGAGGATACATTCGGTGAGACCAGTACCGAGCACGATGACCTGCAAGTTCTCTGAGGTGAATATCTCAACTCAAGCGAGGGACAGGAAAGCGTCGCACGTCGTATTCTTCATCCATGTTGAGCTTTAGGAATGTGTGGGATGTACGAGATATGCAGGGGTGGTGCTGGTTGCTGGCAGAGGCTGGACATGAATTACGCGCTGCTATATGTTCCATCGATCCACCTCGCACGTGGCTACCGCCTCGCGACTGCCGCACAGTGGTCAACAGAATTCAGGACACCCTTGATTACACGAAATGCTACACATCGAGAGAGGCTACAAGTACGAAAGATGATAGAATACAAGTACTGGGAAACGTAGCGCGGTGAGCGCGTCGAGGAGGTATCGCAGTGACCAATGACATCAACAACGAGGCCGCGCGCTCATGAGGACGATTCGTCGTCCCTCAGTCGCTTTGACCTGGAAATGGGAGCGTCGTCGTCGTCGTCGTCGTCCTCAGACTCTTCTTCTTCTTCACGTGCACGCTTCACTCCTCCAGAAGCAGACGTTCTCTTCGCCCAGCTTGGCGTTGCCTTTTGCGATAGGAGGGACTTGCGTGCATTGCGTGCGTTTCGTTCCGCCCTTTTCCTGTAATGACGAACGAGCTCGTCGATTCCTGGAGTAAAATACAAATTTAAATGCAAAAACATCAAAGATATGCAGCACATACTTTGACGATGGTTAGCGTAACTCTGCCCCCATGCTTTTGCATTGCGTTGTGGGTACTGAGTAGCTTGGGTTAGCAGACCGTACCGAGATTTTTCTAGTGGAATGGGGTTTACCAAAGCTTGGATGGGTTCCCACCTATCTGAAAACCTTAACCGGTTCCATTCTGGTCCCACTGACGCGATATAACGAGCAAGGACCCGTTTGTCAGCTTCTGTGAGGGGTTCTCCTGCTCTGCTCATCTGCCCCTGATCGTCCTCGCTATCCGAGCCGGAGCCGGAGCCGTCGTAAGAGGACGCTGAATCGCCAGAGTCGCCGACGCTTCCGTCACTCGTTTCGGTGTCGTTATCGTGCGCGCGACCACGACGGATGGGCAGAATCCGCTCGTCGTAGAAGTCATGCTGCTGGCTCCAATGGGACAGCCATGAGTTCGCAGTATGGTGCGGGGCCTGCGCACGTCGTTAGTCTCAGAACAAGGGTGTGCGCGGCAAGTGGCTTACATTCCGAGAGAGCTCAGTGACAATATCCTGCTTCTTCAAATTTCGGTCCTCAGTTAGACGATAGTTGGCATAGCGCACAAAATAGTTGCGGTCTTCGTCCGTGAACGCATACTTCCCTCCAGGATATTGCATGGGGTTCTTAGGTGGCGTTGGCGAGCGTGATGGGATGTTTCTGGGGTCCATTTTACTGCCATTGGCTGACAGGGATTCGTATCTGGTCTTGGTCACTGGCCTACGCACAGCTGCACTCAGACGTTCCTGTTTGACGGCGGGGGAATCCATTCGGGTTGAAGAGCTCGCGAGGCGCGGGAAGAGGAAGCTTTCGGTTCGTCCGGGCTCGCGCTGCGTGCTTTCGCGGCTGAGGGTCGACGCTGAACCACACTCGACGAGCTTGCTTTCCGCGAAATAGATTCAAAGGTAGGTTTTTTCGCAACAGCGGGTCCACGCAATTCTCGATTGATACGAAGAGCATGGTCCAGGTAGTAGTCCTTCCACTGTACAGCGGTGTGGTTGTTGACCTATGTGCGCGAGTTAGGACAAATCTCCTTTAAGATGAACCTTATCACGCACCCCATGCAATGCTTCCAGGACCAGTTTATACGTCAGGCCTTTGCTGCTGCTCTCGCGCAGGGCCTTTACAAGCAGCTCTTCGTCATTCTCGTGCGAACCAACGTGTCCCCCCGCGCCATGACCAAATGATAATATCGACCCCACATTCTGCTGAACCCCCATTAACGACAAAAGGTTCGCTGGGTTCTGCGCAGCAATTAGTTGGGCGAACGCAGATTGCGGAGGCTGCTGCGACGTCCCCTGAGAGACTGGCGTTGGAGGCACAGCGGGATTTCCCCCCAAGCTTGCACCAAGCGTATTGTTTTGGCCGCTGAACAGATTGGCGAGCTGGAACACGGCCTGAATGCCGTTCATGTTTGAATTCATGTTTGCGTTCAGGAGTGCGTTGAAGTTGGGTGCAGGCGGGATGGCGGGCGCAGCACTCGCCGACTCTCCGTGCTGGGGGCGGTTCATGGCGAGGGGGAGATGGTGGCCGTAAGGTGTTAAGGTTGACAGTCAACGGACCAAACCACGGCCATGGGGGAGTTTAGAATGTGAATAGGAACAGCCCGCGGCGCGCAAGACAAAGTATGAATGCAAAAGTTCGGCCACCGCCATGTGGGCGTCTCATCTCCGCTCTGTCCGGTTCTCCGACTCACGCTCAGCTACCTCCGAGATTTGATGTATGGTTCACCTCATATTATTAAAATGTACTGAGCGAGCCCGAGATCTACCGTACCCTAAGAACAAATGCTATGATGTGGGTATGCTGCATGCCAGAGATAAATACGCGGAGATAAGAATGCAATGCGAAAACGCTAAGCTCCAAGATGAATGGCGAAGATGAAAGCAGTGTGAAAATGCAAAGTCCTAGATCCATGTGAACAAATCCATTAGCACTGGCCCAAGAAGCTGCTCTTGGGGAATGGCTGCTTGAAGTCATCGCGCCATGTGGTCAGGTTGGGGTTAGTGTATGCTTCGAGGTACCTACGACGAAGATGTCAGTGCTTTCAGTATGCGCGCAAGCGTCCAACTCACTGGTCAATGTATGCTTTGGTAGGGAAGTCCTCCGGATCACAGCCAACGTTCTTCAGGTCGGGATCTTGGTAAACACGGATATAGTCTACCCTCATGACCGTAGGGAACTGCAAGTGGTCAACATCAACAAAACCGAAGTTCCGTGACATTCCCAAGTTCGCAATGAGGTACTAAAGCACACCGTCAGCTGGCAGGCGGTACTGTCTATGAAATAATGCTCACCATAGGCTCCTGGGGAACTGGACGTGAGCCAATCTCGACTCTGGGATCAGCAGCCAAACCGGCTTGTTTGACTTCCCAGACCAGCTTGTCATTGGCGATCCAAGCAATATACTGTCCGCGTGTCAGAACAACATTCCCAATTAGAAAGTAGACTGCCTTACAGCCCCGTCAAAACCAGGTTGGTACTGTATGCCGTACACAGAGAACAAACCACCGGAAAGTTCATATGCTTCCGGGTCTGAAGTGATACATTAGCTATCGTCGTTGATTTCTACACTGCCCTCCTTACCGGTGTCCGTAAGGCAAGAGGTTGCCTGCTGGAATGCACCGCCCAGATACTCGTTCAGCCATGTACTTGTCGTGTTGGGAATGAAGAGGGTATCAGTCGTGTTGTCCCATTGGTATTGCGCGTTGAAAGGCTGTTTCGAAGTGAGCTGAGTTGTGCAAATTGTTATTTGAGAGTAGACGCACCGCCCACTGCCCTGATTGAGACACAGATCCCTTCAGAGGCTGTCCACTAATCTATAGCCCATTCTCAGTCATCCCATCAACAGGTTTGGCAGAATAGAAGCATACCGTCGCCTCGAAGATATCAATTTCGGGAGCTGCACGGCCGACGTACGTGCCATCGGAGTGTATGGGTCCGGGGTGAGACTCGCCAGAGCATGTGCAACGGGAAAGACGCTGGCCAGGAAGATATGACAGCGCATCGCCGTTACTCGGGTCACCGTTCTCAGTGGCAGCAATCGGAAGGCCGTTGAGGGTCTGATTGGCAACAGTACCCACGTCGCAAGAATCGTAGGTGTATGGCCACTGTCGTATCAAGTAAGGTCAGCAATGTGCAGAAATTTGAAAAGTCAATACGTACCATGCCTTCGAGGCTAGCACCGTAGCCAGCAC
Source organism: Terana coerulea (assembly GCA_024811115.1). Taxonomy (NCBI): domain Eukaryota; kingdom Fungi; phylum Basidiomycota; class Agaricomycetes; order Polyporales; family Phanerochaetaceae; genus Terana; species Terana coerulea. The sequence goes on from JAKOGH010000042.1 coordinate 223,552, forward strand.
GGCCAAGATTACCCATGGTCCAGACGGCAGGCCACAAACCGACAATATTATTTATGCCGGGCAGAGTCACGGCGGTTACGACCAAACCACCGGTGAAGCAGAACTTGTTCCACGTCGTCATCATGCCGCCTTGATAGTCCATGCCGTGGGTCTCCTTCTTCGACAGTGTAATCTCCAGAGATCCATTCTTGGTGGTGAGCGCCGCAGGGTCATACCACTCCATATTATTCGTTTGCCAGTAGTGTAAGTCGACTGCTTCCCAATAGGGATCATCGCCTGGGTAGAACGTGCGCCCATCCGTGTTGAACTCATCGCTCCAGACGAGCTCCCATGTTTTGCCGTTCACGTAGTCCGGCATAGTGTAAACTTCCTTGGGAGTCTCGAGATCCACGAGACCCCAATTACCGGGCATGGCTGCCACTTGACCGGTCGCATTAGTACCACCGAGGTTGAAGCCTCCCAAGGTTGACTGTTTGCGCTTGGTGAAATGCGAAATCAAAGGGTAGCCTGCGCTGTATAGAGGTTGTCATGGATAGGTTCAAGATGATGATGAGCAAAGTACTCACAACAGCATGCCCATGCCGCTAAACAGTATGACCAGACAGCCCAAGTTTAAGATACCACGGGACGTGAAGATCGTTCCTCCCTGGTCGCTCTTGCGATCACGTCGAGGGTCCGGATTGTGAAGCTCGTCGTCCGGCTCACGGAACGCCGGCGAAAGATCTCCGCCCCAAGATGAAGGGTCGGGAGACATGGCGAACTGATAGACAGGGTATGTAAGATGCTTTATTACTGAGCGACGAGTTGTTACTTCACAAACCTTGTCTGATATTGAGGATGGGGCACCGCTGCTCCTGCCCGAGCGATCGCCAGCTATAGCATACCGAGAATCGTTCTACGTGACGAAGTCAGCATTCGCCGTGAAGAGCACAGACGTTGGACAACGAACGAGCGACGCATTGCTAGCAACGGACCGCAGGGAGGGTGCAGGACGCGAAGTGGATGGGATGAGGAGGCTAGTGGTCGACGGTGACTGCATTTGTGACTTCGGGCCAGCTGGAGCCAACAGGTAGAGGTGAAAGGAGCGTGGCGGCTGAGAGCCGTGGTCTATGTAACGACTGAATTAAGTAGGATGCAGAAAACCAGAGCCCAAGCGAAGAGCCGTGACGGCGAATGGAGGAAAGCGTCGCCATCGTCAAGAATACCGACTAAAATGCCATCAAGACAGTCCACGTGATGGATAAGCGGTTATCCTGACAAAATATTGTGTTTCTCCCGCTAGAACGGCTTGATACGCGTGCCCGACCGACGACTGGCGGTGTTGCCCGTGATGGACGTGACAGCCGACGGTCAGAAGCGGCGGGACAGCGCTTAGCCCGACGCGACAGTACAGCGACCCACGTGAGCGCGTCGGCCGAGGAGCGCTTTCGAGCCGCCCCGCCGTGAGCCCGTGGCTCCCATGACTTGCGAGCCGGAACTACATATGAATCCGCCCGAGGGTCCTCTCCTACACTGTCTACCACCATGCACCGCAGGACGCTCTCTAGCCTTCGTGCACTTCAGACTCGGTTCTACGCTGTCACCTCCAATGCCAGGTCGCCGCTCAGCGGTCTGAGTTCGGCTGCACGCGCGCGAGCTGAGAAACTCTCGGCGGACTGGCAGGGCACCAGCGCGACTGGCGAGAATACGAGGAACTTCATTGGTGGAGAGTTCATAGAGAGCAAAGCCAAGGATTGGATAGACGTCGTTGACCCGGTATGTTTACATGGCACTACATAAGGACTTCGGTCTGACCAAAAGGACTTCTGCAGGCCTCACAAACACTCCTGACGCGTGTGCCCGAAACTACTTCGGAAGAGTTTGAGCAGGCTGTCGCCGCCGCCTCGGAAGCTTTTAAAACATGGAGTAGTTCCAGCGCATTAACACGACAACGCTTTGTCCTCGAGTATGTGCCACAAGCTTGTTCAGCGACAACTGACAGTAGCTCACTCTCTCCAAAGGCTTCAGCACCTTCTCCGTCAGCACAGCGATGCAATTGCAAGCAGCATTGTGCTGGAGCAGGGCAAGACATATGCAGGCGAGTCCTCTCTGTGATTCACTCAGCAGCGGGCATGGCTCATCGAATCTGTACATTTAGATGCCCAGGGAGACTTGCTTCGTGGCTTACAAGTCGTGGAAACGGCCACGGGGATTCCCACAGCGCTTCTTGGTAGTCACATCGAAGGTAAGTTGGATTCGGACCCATGACGCCTATCGATGTGCTAAAGCCGAATGTTAGTGAGCAAGGATATGGATACTTCCACACGTCGGTTACCGCTAGGTGTCTGTGCAAGGTCAGAAACGATATTTTCTGCTGTGCATCCCATCTGACCTAGTCGCTTTAGTATTGCACCCTTTAACTTCCCCGCGTAAGTGTCCAATCCCTCCATCATGCGCTTCTAACATAGCATGATATAGCATGATTCCTCTATGGACGATTCCCATGGCACTGTCGACGGGTAACACATTGATTGTTAAGCCATCTGAACGCGACCCTGGAGCTGCAATGATCATCGCGGAACTATGCCAGCGTGCCGGCTTGCCTGCCGGTGTCCTCAACGTCGTCCATGGTACTGTGCCAACGGTCAACGCTATCTGCGACCACCCGAAGATCAAGGCTATAAGTTTTGTCGGTGGTGACAGGGCTGGAAAGCACATCTATGACCGAGGCAGGAAGTCTGGAAAACGTGTTCAAGCAAACTTGGGAGCGAAGAATCATGCGGTGATTATGAACGACGGTACGGACATCGGGTTTGCGGCGGGGCTTGTCTAACACATCCTACAGCTAACAAGCAGCATGCAATCAACTCTCTTCTTGGCGCAGCATTTGGTGGTAAGTTCCAGTCGGGCCACTGCATCGAACAGCCTTTGACTGTTTCTCAAAGCCGCCGGACAGCGCTGCATGGCAATTTCTGTTGGTAGGTTGAGTATATGCCTATGAAGAGTGGCCCCCTCATAAAGTTCCATAGCTGTCCTTGTCGGAACTGCGCAAGAATGGCTACCCGAGCTTGTTAAGCGTGCCAAGGCGATGGCTGTAAACCAAGGCTTCGAGACCGGGACAGACTTGTAAGTGCTGGCAACTAGGCTTCTCGTGCTGTCATATACTGAAATCAAATTCATCAAGCGGCCCCGTCATTTCTCCCCAATCCAAGGCCCGTATTGAGAGCCTAATTGCTTCTGCGGACGAGCAAGGCGGGAAAATTCTTCTCGACGGTCGTGGTCTCAAGGTTGAAGGCTACCCTGACGGCAACTGGGTAGGTCCAACAGTCATTGAAGCGACTGTGGACATGAAATGCTACCAGTCAGTATCTGATATCTATCGCCCACATTTTCTCGCTTATTGAGCATGTGGCTGCAGGGAGGAAATCTTCGGTCCCGTATTGGTGGTCATTCCCGCAGACACGCTGGACGATGCAATCTCCATTATCAATGCCAACAAGTACGGCAACGGTACTGCGATCTTCACGAAGAGCGGGGCGACCGCACGCAAGTTCGAGACCGAGGTTGAAGTCGGTCAGATTGGTGTCAACGTACCGATCCCTGTTCCTCTTCCCATGTTCTCCTGGAGCGGTAACAAAGTGAGTACATTCTCTGCCTGATTAAGCGTCGTTCTGAAGGTTGCTCGATTTCACAGGCAAGCTTCCTCGGCGACGTACCGTTCTATGGCAGAAGCGGCATCGATTTCTATACCCAGAACAAGACGACAACCTCACTCTGGAAGACAGAAGATGCCATTGGCAACAAGGCTTCTGTCGACATGCCGACACACCATTAAGATTTCTGCTCATTCATGTACAGTACATGTATAACACTACCTCAATCAATGGAAATTGGATATGAAAACAATGCTATAGGTTCTAGAATGCATGCTTGAATTGTACAGCGGTAAATGTGACTATGAATTTTATTCCGAGCTTTCCTTTCCCACCACTTCGTCCAGGAAGGCGTTGCTGTACGCTACACACTGCTGGTAACATTTCTCGAAGCCATTCTAAAGAAATGGAAGATCAGCGCCACACACCAAATATCGCGTTTGTAGTACAGCGTGCTCACCATCCCCCATAGTACGGATCCGCAATAGCTTTGCTGTCCACGTACGATCCCCACAAGCGGACCTCCGCAGTCGCGTTCTTGGGCTTCACGCGTTCCAGGTTGCGCAGATTCGACTCGTCCGAGGCCAAGATGTGCGTAAACCGCCGGAAGTCCTCTGCTGTCACCTGTTGCGCCTCGTGTTGTATTGGCACGCCGTGCTGGATATTCATGTCAGGCCGCGGCATCACGGATAGTGCAAGTTTGTGCAAGGTATACCTTACGGCACGTCGCGACTGTCCTGTGCGTATCATGCAGTGAGTGTAGCTCTGGGAACAGAGCCAAGGCGACGCACCTCTCGTCGGGCTCTTCGCCGACATGGTACCCGGCAGTGCCTGCGGACTCGATGTGGATGTCTACGCCGCGCTCTTTCGCGACGTGCTTGAGGACCGCCTCGCCCATCGGCGATCGGCAGATGTTTCCAAGGCAGACAACCAGTGCGGACGGGGCCATGCTCGCGTCCTAGTGACTGGATGCTTGAGAAAGGTGGTAGGTGGATGTGTGGTGAGGGAGCTCTGTCAAGTCGCCCAAGGGACCGGGTGCGGAAATCAAGTAGGACTGCCGCCGCGTGCGCACTTGCATGGTGTGGAACAATGCTTGGTGTGCATAGCAGTTTTCGCTTGCATAATGGGGGTTAGTGGAATGGATGGCGGAGACAATGGTATTGGTGCTCGTGAATGTTTCTGGCAAGTTGGGCGGGCGTGGTCCAGGTTACCGCAAAACACCTTCACCTTGCATACCACTGACACACAGCGTTTCCTTTCTCTATCACAATCTCGTATACGTCTGCAACATGGCACCCCCACCCATTCAGCTCTTCCTCACTACTATTGCTTCACAGATTACGCTCAGGCAGCGGCAGGGTACGCGTCCGACGTGTCTTGAGACTAGGACCGAATCTGACTTGTATGTGCCGCTTGGTGTAGAATATCTTTTGCGAATTTTGCAGGTCAAGAAGATCCCCTTCACGTCGTATGATCTGGCATCCGACGAAGATGCAAAGAAGTTGTGGAAGAGAAAGGCACCCAAAGGTCAGTGACCGCGTTGTACAGCGGAGGCATCACCTCTCATGTCATACTTCGAGACAAGCAGCAGCTTCCTGGCATACTCATAGGAGGGGAATTTCCCGGTGTACGTACATCTGCTTGCTTGGTGGCATGAGGGTATCTACTGATGCTCATCTAGACCATTGAGCAATTGTAAGCATAGCCCATCACACCGTCTACACCGTTCTCAATCAATTCCCCATGCAGCGAAGAAGCCGTGGAGTTCAACGAGCTAGACATTTTCCTCCGTCGCAACGAGGACTACAAGCCCTTCGACGACGAGAAGGAGCTGCTGAAGGCCGAGCCCATCGGCGTGCCCGGCGCGTACTCCCCGCTGCAGATGTACCCGAAGCACGCGTCGCGTTCGCCGTCACCGTCGCCGCTTAAGGTGAAAGAACGGGAGAAAAACGAGGTTAACACGGGCGAGGAGCTTGCAGAGTTCGGGCTGGCGAACGTGAGCGTGTCTGCGGACGAGCTGCTCGCACTGGTCGAGGAATTGGGATTGGGAGGAGATGAGGCGAGCGAACTCGTCAAGGGTCTGGCAGGAGATGCGCCGCCGGAGAAGAGCAGTGCAAGTAATACCAAGGCGACTGCTCTGAAGGACAAGGATGTCAAGCCAACACCTGTGAAGGAGGAAGATACCAAGGAGAAGGACAATGACAGCGAGTCACAGCCTGCTGCGGAAGTGAAGGTCTCCCCGCCAGAGGAGGACGCGAAGAAGGAATGAGCAAAGCCAAGACGAATATATCCAATATATACCCATATGCTACGGTTCTCCAGGGAGGCTCCATGTATGCGTGTTCCAGGTCATTAATATACATAATGGTGCATCCAGGCTTCACTATTCTCGATCCGAGGGCTGAGATAGCCTTGAAGTCCGTCTACGGCGAAGGGGAGTTGATGGTATAACAACAGGTATCGCTTCTTCCTTGACATCCGTTGGCTGGAATCACACTGATGAGCACGGAAGCATGAAGTTCACGCACTGTGGCTTACCGATGGAGACCTAGCAGGCGCACCCAGGCTACGGCTCCTACTCTTCGACGTAGCAGTCTTGCGAGGCACTGACGACCTTGAACCCTCTCTTTTGCGTGGACGTTTTGGTTTTTCTTGCAATACAGGCTCGACAGCTGGAGCTTCAGGAAGTTGCCAGTCGGATGAGGCCACGAGACATGACGCTAGGATAGCCAAGGATATTAGGAAGAAGGTCGTCGATGCCGCGAGAGATGTTAACAGAGGGAAACGTGTGAGTATTCCACTACCAAGGAGTTAGTACACTACACTCGTGGTTCAAGCAAGGCACGCACCGGAAACCCTTATGTACAACTGCTCCGCGCAGCCGAGCAGAATACACCGTGATCTCGCGTCCTTGGCCATTCCCTACTGTCCTCCACTGGTCGTTTCGGCCAAGTTCTACATGTGCCAGTGCGTTTGGTGTCCCTAGTACGCTATGAGATAGTAAAGGAACTATGATATCCGTCGTGCCGGACACGCCGTACAGGGAGGGAGGCGCAGCCGTGATGGAGGGAAGGACCAAGGCCTGGACGACGGTACAGTAGATGATAGAATGTCAGGATACGATTGCTTACAGTTCTACGGACGCTCGCAATTGTTTTGTTACTTGGAGTGTTGATACTGAGAGTAGCCATGAAGTTCCCGAGTTCATAATTAGACGGTGTTGCGGGAACAACTAAATGCAGGGAGATATCGTAGGGCTGTTGGCTGACAAGCGTTTGTAGACTCGTGTATGCATATGGTGATGGCCCGTCTCTGTAACATAAAATAAATCGTGATCACCCTCACACAACGAAAGAAAGGGACTTACATACCCGTACTGCAAATATAGCGGTGTCTCCCATCCTACGGCAATGCTTCTCCACACAAAAAAGCCAGCGAAAGCGGAGAAAAACAAAAGAGCAGGTATTGTCGCAAAGAACACGGTGAGGGGAACGAGGCTGGGAGTATACGGCCGAATGAGTCGAAATGCTGCAAGTAGCAGCTCATTGCCGAGCTTCAAGGGCACGCGAGCGGCCCAGGGGAGGTCATCGAGTGCGCTGCGCGTAGGCGAAGTGCTGCCATGCACATATCGCTTGTCTTCGTCCCATGTCGACGCCATTCGGAGGGAGCTAACGCGTGTTGTAGTCGCGGTAGTAGATGTCGCTCGCAGCGAAGTGACAAAAAGCACATGTCAGACGCGTGCCCGCAGGCGCTTTGTGTCGAAGGCAGATGTGATGAGTCAGATCGGGATCAAAACGCCACCAGGCAACGCCCGAGGCTTCGCAGAGGTCTTTGCTGCGAACCACGACGAGCCCACTTCACCTGAATATACATTTGAGCCATGAGCTCGGCACTTGCAAACCCTCTGGCTGGGCCGACTGGGCTGCGCGATATCGTTCGACCTCAGTTCCACCAAAACAACTTCGCTGAGGAGAACTTCGTGAAAAGTGAACTTGGGATCAAGCTTGACAAAGGTGCGTCGTCCATGTCACTGAGAAAGTAACGTTGCCTACAGCTGATTATGCAGACGATCAAATATGTCGCTTGTTTCTTACGCCAACTGGCTGTCCTCTGGGGCCGTTGCACTGTCCTCTAAGACACACCACCCCATCCACCGCGAACTTCCAGCCACCGAAGCAACTGCCTACTCACCCTCGTGAAAGAGAGCGTTTATCCACGGTCTGCAAGCACTGGCTGCGTGGGCTATGTAAGAAGGGCGACCAGTGCGAGTTCCTTCATGAGTACAACCTGCGGCGGATGCCAGAGTGTTGGTGGTATGCCAAGTACGGGTACTGCTCGGCAGGAGACGAGTGCTTGTACGCTCACCCAAAGGAACGGCGAGTAGAGTGCCCAGATTATAAGAGAGGCTTCTGCAAGCTCGGTGAGTAACATATACTATGCACCGCCTGTCTTGTACTGATGCGGTAATGGCAGGTCCGGATTGTCCAAGGAAACATGTGCGAAGAGTCGTCTGTCAGAATTATCTTACAGGCTTTTGCCCTCTAGGACCAGACTGTCCCCGCGGCCAGTAAGCATGCGCCTTTGTCCTGTTCTCGTATATCGGGTATTGATTTATCTCCGTCTTCCAGTCCCAAACCAGACTTACCACCGCCGAAAGCCTATGAACCGCCAGAACCTCTGTCGCAGCGGGAGCTTGGGCCTCCACCGCCGGGTTACGGTAGGTATGCAGACTTTGACCGCAGCTTTGGCAGCGGCGGCCCCCAGGCGCGGGAGGCACATCGGGTCCTCCTGGTCCTCGACGGAACCTGGAAGATGTTGTTTGCTTCAAGGTGTGTCGGCGTTGTGTTGTGACCGCGCTTGGGTACAAGTTTGATTGATGTGTGCGGTTTTTTCCAGTGCGGCGAAAGAGGGCATTACGCGAATCATTGCAATAGGAGGAACGTCCCAGGAAACCGGGGTGGGTTCGACCGGGCGACTTTCAAGAAGTTCGGAGGAGGAGAGGATTGAGTCCGTTTTAGTTCGAGTGTTGTAGACTGTTTCTGTTTTATGCTACTTGCAACGCGTGAAAATTTACATTGTACCTGGTGATCGTGTGGGCGGTGAAACTGTCCTTTATACTTCCACTAGCGCAGCGGCAAGTATCCTTGACTCTCGTTCTGTCAGCATACGACCGCATACAGCCGGTCACACGAGGGGCGTCATGGCCCGCGCTTACTTGTGTACGCCACGCAATCACTGACCCGATCATAACGTCCTTGACATTTCTAGTCTGAAGTCATCCAGTTTGGAGCTTCTTGACGCTTTGAAGTTCTTCATCGTCTTGCAGATCGCTCTCCCGAATCAACCGGAATTCACCATCCCGCCACAGTGGCGAATTGACCCATCGAACAATGGGCTGGCAGAAGACGTTCACGCTGGCAAGGCGGGCGAAAGGCTGCCATCTTGTCACCGACGAGGTGGTCTCCCAGATCCAACCTGGTTTGCAAGGAGTCCAAGTCAGTGTTTTCAACGCTCGTGTTGTGGCATGACTGAGAGCGAGCATCTGACGAGGGATGCATATTAGGTCGGGATGCTTTTCTTATTTATGTCAGTAACCTGACTCCTTCCGCGATCTCCTTGTTCATGCGATGAACGTCGGAACACATCTGACTGGCACCCTCGCTTTTTTGCCAAACAGCCAGCATACGTCAGCCGCTCTGACCGTGAACGAGAACTACGACCCGGGTGAGCAACGCGATCCCCACCATCAGCTGCTGCGACTCGGCTGACGACTCGGCGCGCGCAGACGTGCGCAGAGGTCGGGTGAGGTGCAGCGGGCCCGGCGTCGCACCCTGAGTGACCTCTGATCATCAGATATGGACATGGCACTCGACACCGTCGTCCCTGAGAGCCTTGAATGGCGCCACACGGATGAAGGGCCAGAGTGAGTGCGCGTCCTGTTACGGTCGGCATATTGCACTAACCGTGACATATTTTCACAGTGATTCGTACGTATACAATTGCCGTTCGGGAACGCCGCTTATCATAGCGCACGAAGGGTGTCCCACACCAAGGCGTCGCTTGTCGGCTCTTCCGTCTCTATACCGATCACGAACGGGCGACTGAACTTGGGTACTTGGCAAGGTAAACCTTGTTACTAGTGACTCGGGCAAATCCACAGCGTCGTTGACAAATGCCGAAGGTATCTATTTGACGGAATTCCGGCACATACCTCACTCCAGAAAGATTGTGGCAACCATTTTGTGAGTGTAACGTATTGTATGGACTCCATCACTCAACAGTATGACCCACCGCAGGTCCTAAACGTTTAATATGAAAAGGAAGGATATTACGCGTCTCTTTATAACGAGAACAGTAACCGGTACATTTCTTCCGACCTCAGTACGTCAGGTTTGCTCGCCAGACGGTCCTTGCAAGCACCAGTGCTGCCGGTGTTTGATGGATTCCGCCTTCGTACCGTCTCGGCGCCCCGCCTTCCGGCTTTCCTTCACCTCAGTTCAACGCGCGTTAGCTCTTGTGCACTGAAACCGAACGCGCGCGCATTCGCCGATCCTTCGCACGAAGCGTGCTATTGTCATGTCTGTGACTGTCCGTATACATTTTGCACCATCACTTGGTTCTGATCTACAGAGTGCTCACAGACTATGTGAAGTAACCTGATGCGAGCGCACTGCAAGTTGACCGTGACCCTGCACGCCTTCAGCAGATCATGGGCGGCCCACCGAGGGTGCTAATTCCGTCTTTGTGAGTACTGCTGGTGCAGTGAGTGTTGTGAGGACGGTGGTGTCGGGCTTGCACTGGCCGAATGGCTGCATGCTCGCCCAAGGCCCCCGACATTGTGATGCGTGTGCGCTGCGGACGGGCGTAGGCTGTTTGCATGTGAGAGTGACGAAACGATCGGGCCTGAAACCAGGGATCTCCAGCGTGATCGACTCGCTGCGGCGACTCGTAGGAGGCAGTCTGCCCTACACGACGTCCTTCGCCGCCGCACAGCTCTCGGACATGACCTTGAGCTCGCTGTGGTCGTCGCCGTAAGGTTTTCGTGGTCGGTGCAGTGGGCTGACCGCAGCGCTGAGCCCGCTGAGCAATGCACTGCTCGGCCCTTGGTGCAATGCTCAGGCGCCGAGTTGTTGGTTCGCTCGCCGGCGGCCTCGACCCGGCGGCAGGCCCTGGCACTCCCGCTGCGCTACGCCAGGGCGTACAAGCTCTGAGGGCTGTCGGTGCACAGGACGGTGAGATCACAGGCTGTGCCAGGCTGCACAGGTCTGTGCGACTGAAGCTCGAGGCGCTATGGGCGCTGGAGAACAAGGAAAATACAGCTGGAAATCAAGTTTGACGTGATAGATGCCGCACCAAAGTATAATTGTGCCGCGGGGAAACCAGCACTGGGCGCTCTCACATGCGCTCCCTCGTTCTCAGCACACCACCGCGACGCTCGCCAACGGGCTTTTAAAACGGAGACAGCCACCGGCTGCAGACGAAACATATCCTCGCGACCCTCGCCTCTTCCCCGTCATACCCGCCGCAGACCGTGCGCCATGCCCAAGGCATCCACCAGCGCGGGCCGCTCGGCCTTGCGTAGAAACCAGGTGCATGTCCGCCCCTCTTTGAACCCCTACCACCATCTCTGACCTCCCGCACCGCACAGGCATGTCTGTCTTGCAGAAAGCGCAAACTAGTGAGTGGCACACCCGATCTCGAGGTGCCCAAGGATTATATTTCTGACGCAAAGGGCAGAAATGCGATGCCGCACGTCCGCATTGTGGAACCTGCGTCAAGTAAGCCACGCTGGCGCTCTCGTGTGCCCTTCACGACCTGATTTCATCTCGTCCTACCAGGCAATGGCAGGCTACCATCAGTGTCCCGCCACCCGTGGGATACGCGTGAGCAACTTGTCTGTATCGACATTGCCATTGCACAGTTGACCGTATTTTATTCGCAGCCATCCAACAGAGCCACAATGTTCGTACGATCCTGTCGAAGGACTGCCGATAGCTCCTGACATGGATCCTATCGACCGTATCCGTACCCTGGAAGAGCAGATATGTAAGCCACGCCTCTTAGCTGCTCATTACCATGGTTTCTCATCGCGATCTACCAGCCCAACTGCGAAGTCAGCTCAACGAGGCTCGGACTTATGGCTCTGGATCTGCTTCTCCATCCCATCCTTTCGCTTCGACCAGTCAAAGCATCGTATCAGGCCTTTCGCCTACATCATCAGGGCGCTCACCAACCGCTGTGAGCCCAAGCAATGGCTATGGACCGACCATACAGACTTCTCTGGAGCCGGTCAATACCCATACGACCGACAGCCCTGGCTCACATAACCGTGGCTCCACAGGTAGCCCAGAAATGCTCCAGTCCGCTGGTTCTCGGAGCAGTGACCCTATGATGATGGAGATGTTGTTCTCCGGATGGGACCCAGACTTGCCAGACCCGGATGTCTTGAATCACTAGTAGGTCGCAGTTGCGGACATAGCATCTTCCCGACGCTCACATACCTTCTGACAGCATTGAAGTGTTCTTCAGATGCGATCCCTGCGGGTCCCGCGTCCTGCACCGGCCGTCTTTCCAGGCCTCTATGCATCTGCACCCGAAAGACCCCAACTTCCCGCACTCCGCGGTGCTGCACGCCATCGTAAGCTCCTACACACGCTGTTCCGTCCCGCATTCCCTGACCGTGATCGCTGTGTCTCCAGTGCGCGTCGGCGTCGCGCTGGGCCCCGAACGACGTCGCGAGGCTGCCTGATGGCACGCGGCGCGACCGGTTCGCCGAATTTCACGTCAGCAAGACGCGGTCGTACATCGACAAGACGATGGCCTCGGGCCAGGACATCTTCCCGGTGATGCAGGCCTGCATCATATTGTCATGGTACTTCTACCAGGAAGGGCGGTGGGTCGAGGTCTGGATCTTCGCCGCCTTCCAGACGCGAGTCGCTGTCCCGCTGCGGCTCAACTACCCGGGCACCTTTTCGTCGGCCCAAGGCGCGAACTCCCCAGGCGCGTACCTCGCCCCGCCAAAAGACTTCAAGGACCTCGAGTCGCGGCGGAGAACATGGTGGATGACGATCATGTTTGATCGTATTGTCTCCGTCGGGGGTTGGTTGCACAGCGTCGACGAACGCGACATTGGGACCGAGTTCCCACTGCGTAGCATTGATTTCGACCTCGAGGTAGGTCTTCGTGGGTGTTTCCTCTGCGATGATCATGCTCACGTAGCAACAGAACAAGGTGCAAGGCAACCCGCAAGACATCGCGACAAAGGAAGTCTTTCTCCGCCACCCGCCGGCATATACAGACTCCTTCTTGTTGTACCTGAAAGCGGTGATGCTCTTCGGGCGCGTGACGGATCACAACACGCGCACGAACCTGCGCGCGCCGCCCCTAAAGGCGCAGAACCCGTTCCAGATCCAGGGGTTCAAAGAACTCGATCAGCTCGCCTGCGTCGACTTCCTGCAGAACATCCCGGCCAACTACAAGCACCTTGGTCTCGGCGAGAACGGCACTCTAGACACGGATCTGTACATGGTCCACGTTGTTCCTCATGCGTACGTCCCCTCTTTGTAGGTCCGTCGCTTGTGTTATTGATATGGGGACTTGACCGCGCAGAGCGGCGATAACACTGCACAACCCATTCCTGAACTTCAACGACCCCCAGAGTGTGTCGACGTCGCGCTGCGTGCACGCCACACGGTCGATCCTCTCCGCGTATTACAGCCTCTCCGAGACGTCCTTGGACATTAGCAGGCTGCACCCATTTGTCACGGTATGCTGGGAAGAAGCATCCAATGCCCGAGACCCCCACTGACTACCACTTGCAGATATGCTGGTACCTCGCTGCGGTCGTGCAAATACAGCTGTGCAAGTACTTCATTGAGATCAATGATACTTCGAGGGAGTCCACTGTCTGGGGCGAGATTAATGTTCTCAGGTAAGTCTATGTTCGTGTTTCCGTGTTTGACGGAATTAACCTCTCCAACTTAGATTTGCCATGCTTGAGTACGGTCACCGGTCACCGATTGGTAGTAAGTGCACCTTCCACTGTCATTCTTGCCAGTGCAGTGGTTGACATCACCGTGCTTCGCAGCCCGCCAAGAGAAGCTCCTGCAAGGGCTCATGACGGAGATCGTGCGGATGACCGCGCAGATGCACCCCCTCGAGATGGGCGTCCCGCTCTACCCGTTCTCGCACTCGGGCGTGTTCCCCATCAACAAGGACGGCGGCGGCGCGGAGAGCGCGGGCGCGCCGCTCCCGGACAGCTCGTCGTACGACGACGCGGCGGGCGGGTCGCCGACGGCCTTCCGCGGCGTCGCGGGCTCGCCGCCGATGGCGGGCATGGCAGTGGCGCTCGCGGTGCAGGCGCAACCCGAGGCGCTCGTCGACGTCGCGGGGTGGCAGCCGCGCATCGCGAACACGTCCCACGCGCGAACGTATCTCCCCAACGTCCCGCCGTCGTCACATCTTCACTACCAGTCATAACTAGTCGTCGCGCATTTCCTGGACTTACTCTTCGAACTGTACACTCGTTTCTGGGCGGATCCTGGACCCTCTCTCCCGTGTTCTCAAGCTTGAATTGGTTTCTGTATACATACTTGTCGTGCTTTCCTTTGTCGTGCCTGTCTTTTAGCTTTCCGGACATAGCTCTGTTTTCACATACGATGCCAATGTAGTAGATGATAATCCCACATTAAGTACCTCTCCAGCTCGCATGACGCTTTTGCTCTCGACGAGTGAACACCTAACCAGTACGGCCCGCCATCTTGCGTTCCGCCTCCAGCAGGGCATCAAAGCGGGCCTGCTCGCGCGCGCGTTCCGCCTCCCCATCACCGACACCCGCGGTGTCGTGCTCGGGCCGCTCCGAGTCGCTGCGCGTGGCGCTCCGCGCGCGCTCGTGCGTCTGCCGCAGTGCATCCCACGACGACTGGGGCGCGCCGCGGGCGTTGGCCCTGCGGATCTCCTCCCACTTGCTCGAGACCCTCGGCGCGTTCGCGACAGTAGGCGTCGGCTTGGCCGTCCCTGCTGCACATGTGAGCCACGCGTGGAGACCGCAGAAACGGAGTGCAATGGTTCACCTCCGCCGGCCGTCACAGGCGCGGGCTGGGCCTGCTCAGCAGCCCACAGCGCGTCCGCATCCACCTCCGCGGGCCGCCCAGTGTCCCCGTGCTCGTCGACGCCCGCCGGGCGGGGCAGCGGCGCGGGCTGGTCGCGCGCAAAGCCCGCGTCGGCGCGCCGCTGCACGTTCGTGAGCGCGCGCAGGAACGCGGCGCGGTCGTCGAGGTTGCGCACAAACTCCATGTGCGCGGTCGCGCGGCGCAGCTGGCCGAAGACGGCGCCGAGCATGTACGCGGCCGTGCAGGCGACCATCGTCCGCGGCTGGTTCCAGCGCGGCTTCTTCCAGTAGTTGCCGTACGCGGCGGTGAGCGCGGTGAAGGCCGCGCCGTCGATGTACTGGGGTTCGAGGACGGTGTGAGCGAGCTGCGCGGGGAGACGGTGAAGGGGAACGTGGAGATGCGTACTGGGTAATAGCGGTGGTAGCCAGGCAGAAACCGCTTTGCGAGTTTGTAGTCGTGTTCGGTAATCGCGCCTGCTTCAAGATCTGGGCGAAGCAGTGACTCGACTTTTGCTGTGTATCAAACGTCTTGTCGAGCCATACCACAGTCTCGTATGGGCGCGGATTGTTGCCGTCCATGGCAGACGATCTGTCTGCTCACTTCAAGTCTGAGATTAGTACTTACTGATACTTCCTCTGGTAGCGCCTCTTCGGACGCACCTTTTGATGATTTACGCTCACAGCACTAGTGAGTATTCTGTGTTCACGCTGTCCGTGTTGGCACTGGCATGAACTTGCTGGAGTCGCCGGCTCGGAGAACATGGATGATGGAGGCGCGCCGGCGGCCGGGGTCTGCACCGTCATTTATGGGCGCCTTTGGTGAGAACGTAGCTCACGGATCAAATTCCCCACGCGAGCGCCGAGCGCACGGTCACTCTACGGCCTCCCTGCCCGCAGAATAAAAACGCAGCGGATTTAACGCAGCGTGTGCTTTTACTTCGCTCCTTTGTCTCTCTGCAGCTCGCCGAAATTTTTTGCAGAGTCAGCGAGGACACGAACGTGCTCGGCGAACGTGATGTTACGTAAGCGCCCGATGTGTTCTAGACTTGCCAAGCGCCAGCGTTGTGCCCTTGGCTGCACTTCCAGGACTTGCAGACATTCCATCTTCAGAATCACTGCTCGGCGTCGTTGCAGCCACATACCCCTCTTTTCCTTCGCTCTGCCACGCTCCTTTGCTCTGTTTCTACCTCTAGTCCTAATCCCACATGAACGGCGATGGTTACTATACCGCCAAACCGCTGCCCCCGCCGGCAAGGGACGACCTGCCGCCGATACCGCCAACGGAAGGGCATGACAACGTGTGGTCTTCGGGTTCCCAGCTTTCACAAAACTATCCCGTCAATGCTGTGAATGGCGCGAGCAGGAGCAAGGGGCTGCCCCCATTGGACCAGAATGCGCTCAATGTCAACGATGGTACTTGTCTCAGCTTTTCAGTGAAAAGTCTACGTCTCAGCTACTGGCCTTGTCTATGCAGGCTTTCTCGTCCCACCGATCACTCCCATAACTCCCATGGACCCAAACGCGCCTCCTTCGTCTCCTGGAGGTGAGGGGAAGGCCAAGAAGAAGATTAACCCCCTCACCGACCTCATCGAAACGGAGAAAGTATACGTGGACCTGCTTACCGGGATCATGAGAGTATGTCTCGTACATTATGCTCATGGGCAAACCTAATGCTATGTCTTGTTTGCTTTAGAAAGTTGCGTCTGCGTGGTCACGACAGAACCTGCCTCCGCCTGAGCTTGACAAGATGTTCCGGAGTATAGAGAGCGTTTACAAGGCGAACCGCGGATTGCTCGCGGTAAGTAAAATTTGTGTGGTGATGACACTTTGAACGCAACGCTCATCTCGCGTGCTCTCTAAGAAACTGAAGGAGATAGGGACCAATCCCTCATCTCCCAAAGCACTGGGAGATCTACTGATGCGATGGGCAAGTATCATCCCGCTGACCCGAAGGATTACACTCACAATCTGTGCAGATTGGGGATCTGGATGCCCCTTACACGAAATACGCGGACACGTATTGCTCTGGTTATGATGAGTGGGAGCCAGTGACGTCGAATCCAAGGCTAAGGACAACCCTGGCTATCTTCTCTTCATCCAACCCTCCGCCTCTACCGCCTTCCTCTCCGGAGCACCCTGCCGAGCCTCCTCTGTGGACGCTGACCGATCTCTTCCTTCTCCCCAAGGGGCGTCTACGGTATTATCGAAAACTCTACAGCCGGCTGTTGAAGAGCACAAGTCCTGGGCGTAGCGATCACCGCTTATTGACAGGCGCACTCGAGAAGCTCGACACTCTTATGTCTATCCTAGATCAGAGAGCTCAAGTCAAAGTATGGGGCGACGGCCCGCCGCCTCCCCCTGCCCATGAGCCGGAAGACGAGGTTGTCATTGACCTAAGGACGAGAGAGAGCACCATGCCTCTTGCACCCCCCCTCCCATCGGGGCAGTAGCTCGACTCAAGCGACTGATAGCCGCAGCGTGTAAGTGATCGCATACCTGAATTTGAGGCTTAAGATGTTCAACACGAGCTTCAGTAGTATCGTGTCTCAAGACACTGCGCCATCCTCGATAGGCCGGGAATCAGTGTCATCCATGAATATGCCCGTTTCAGACCTGGAGCGAAGGCTGTCCACGGACCGCACATTGGACATCTTTACCATGCAACCCAAGGTCAGTATGATGTCGATGCTCAGCTTCACAGTATTCATATAAGCCCTCTGTCTACAGCAAGTGAAGCTCCAGATTGCACCGCCGAACCTGACATACACACGCGAACTCTTCCTTTCGATTGACGTCTTCATGTCAGTCGTCCCTCGTTCGACGGGAGTGGAAGTCGCACAAGAGCGAGGCCATGTCTACATATTGACCGACTTGTTGCTGATGTGCGAACGCATGCTGCCTCATGAGATGGCCGCGCAAGGGCCCAATGGGGCTGACATGTGGCTGCTGTATCCGCCACTCGCTGGGAAGCACCTACGTGTCGAGCTCGTTGACGGATCAGGTATGTCTCTGAGCGAATCTGTCAGATAAACGAGGCATTGAACGCTCTGGCAGATACGGGGTTGGCTGTCACCATCCTGAGAAAGGAGACGGTCTTCATGCACACGCGTACACGTCAAGAGCGCGACAAGCTCCTATATGAATTCAGAGAGTGCACAGAGCGTGCATCAACGCGTACGTTAAGACTTACATTCATGACATGTATTTTTCGATTAACTGGAATGTAGTCATACCTTCGAAGAACTTGCCTCCGCCTCCACCTGTCCCCAAGCTTCCTGGAGATCTTCCTTCCCCGCCCTCCGCATACAGGCAGCAGCCTACCGATATACCGCCGCAAGGCAACTCACACTTCGCTGGCAGCCCTCCACCGCCTTCGACGTCGCCGCCTTACGTCCCGCCAACCCGTTCCTCTAGTGAACGTGCTCTGTCTCCTCCTGTCAATGGCATGGCGAGGATGGGCCTCGGTGAAGGGCCTCAAAGCGTTGGCGGTCAACCCGGGAATCGCGGTTTACCGTCTCATCCCGGAGGAGGCCAATACCCGCAACGTTCGACTTCGAACGGCTCTTCCTTTGGACCTGGGCAAGCCATGCCCCCAGGCCCAGGACAGATGGCGCCTCCTAGCGGGTTCGGTCCTGGCCAGGTTTTCAACTCAGGCCCAATGGCAGCTCCTCAACCTGCGCCAGGTCAAGTATTCCCTCCCCCTCGTGGTACTAGCCAGCGTGCTCCCAGCCTGCCTATGTCTGGTCAAGCTCCCTACGGAGCTCCGTATCAGCAAGGAGCGGCATCCGCGAGCATGTCCCGGATAACATCCCCGCATGGCCCGCCAGGCTCTCGTCCCGCTTCAGACCGCTCCTCCGGCTCCCTGCGCAAATCTTCGTCGTCGCACTCCCTGGCCTCCGAGTTTGGCAGACAAGGCCCCAGCGGACCGGCGCCGCCGATGCCGGGGTACCCAGGCGGAGACTCGGGGATCTCCTCCCGCCCAACCGGCTGTTCATCCCGCGCACGGGCTCCTCGAGCTCGCTCTCGAGCATGGGCTCCGTCCGCCCCGTGCTGCCGTCCGAGCAGCTCAGCATCCGCGCGATGGCCGCACCGACATTCGCCGACCCGAGCCCGCCGTCGTCCCCGGTCGAGGAGACGCCGCGGGTGACGGGCCCGACGACGTCCGCGATCTCGGTGCAGACGAAGTGCAAGGTGTTCTTGCAGGAGCACCACGCGAAGTGGAAGAACCTGGGCTCCGCGCGCCTGAAGTTGTACCACGAGTCGCCGACGAACGTGAAGCAGCTCGTCGTCGAGGCGGACGACAAGAAGAAGAGCGTGCTGATCTCGACGATCGTCCTCGCGGACGGCGTCGAGCGCGTCGGCAAGACCGGCGTCGCCGTCGAGCTGTCCGACAAGGGCCTACGCACGGGCGTGATCTACATGATCCAGGCGAAGGACGAGAAGGGCGCCGGCGTGCTGTTCAACGGCCTCCTCGCGGGCTCAGACAGGTCGGAGGTCACCGGTCGGCGATAAGCGCATGCACAGAAGCAGACGTAATGACACCTGTACCATTTCTGCGGAACGACGCGGACTTCGACTTTCCTCTCCCTCTCTTTCTCCCTGCTCACGGACACAGGCCTTGGTTTCTGGGAGTTTATCGCATTACCACTCAAGTACTCTACATCTCAGCATAGTTATACCACGTATTCCTCATTACCCTCTATCAATCTACTACATTCAATTAACTGCTGCACCGAGTGGTCATGGGGACTCATGGCTGAGCATCAGTCGAGGGATTGACCCATGTGAGCTCTGCGCTGAGCGAGATATGGTCGCTGCCGCATACACCCTTTCTGGGTAAACCGGGGACCAAGTTCTCCGTCTCGAGAGGCTTGGCCACACCCGTAACGCAAACTCTGCTGTCAGGTGGATTCAAGACAAAGATGTAATCTGACAAGGCGGATGAGTACGTGGGCAGCGTGCGGCGGGCTGTAACTCGACTGACCGAGAACCGTCTTCCAATACTATTCCGCCGGAGAATGTGAGAAGGAGCGGGAGGGCGAACAGATGTTCGGGCTTACATGAGTGTAGCTCGTCCAAATAGGCTCGAACGCGCCCCGTCTATCCGACGGCACTCCGACTCTGCTGGCGAATGACAGATCGGCGATCACAGCAGGAGCCGCAGAGCGCATGCCCTCGTCGTACACGCTCACGGGGCGCACCGGCCGGTCGAACAGCTTGCGGAGCTCGTCGTCGGACAGCAGGCCATCTAGGGGATCTGCGCGCCGTGCGTTCGTGATCACCTTGTCCGGGTCCGATTCCGCCGCGTCGCCGCCCTCGTCTTCCTCGGCGGCCGCCTTGGGTGCTGTGACGGGCACGGAGGGGTCGATTGAGCGGTGGACGACCCGGGAGAAGTCCAGGAGGGCGGATTGCTGCGGGAGCAGGGGTCGCCGACGAGAAGGGAGTAGGCAGGATCGTCTGGCTGGAAGTTGAAGTCTGTCGCCGGAGTGGGCAGGTAGAACTTTAGGACTGAAGTGCAAATGCGCACCTCCTGCGACGATACACGGCCATTGGGGCTGGCCAAACTCTTCGCGGAACGTTGCGACCTCGCGGAATAGAATGCCGACTTGTCTATAGATAACGCGATACGTATGAATTCATGGAAGTATGGATGAGACGCAGATCCGTCCTCAGCACGTTCTTCGAGAGCCTGAGGGAGCCTCTCCACAGCTTCCCGGGACACCATCCCGAGCGGTGAATTGCACCGACGCTGAGACTGTCGCACGGTTATGAAGCATCTCGAAGGGCGTGCTGGGAAGGTGACTGTGGAGCAGTCTTGTCACGATCGAACTCTGACCTTGCTCGTTCATACGTGTATCTGAAGGATTAATTCCTGAGTATTGCTGCATTTGGTGTAGAAGAAGCTGGGGACGAACCGAGGATGCCAAAAAGATGAGTAGTAGCGACAATGAGTCCTTCTTGACTATTGCCCTCTTGTTTCCAGAGCCACCAGGTTGCCAATGTTCTTGGTGAAGAAACTGGAGCCTCTGCGTGCTCGCTCGTCACCTTCAGTACGTACTTCTTGCTCGTCGTAGTAGACTGTACGGTCTCCAATCAACTCGAATAATTCTCGACGGTAGGCAATCAGAGAACCATGTTTCTTGCGGTGTCCTGCTTTATAGACATGGGCATAGCCGACCTTCTCGAGTACCGGAAATAGCTTTTCCGTGCGATCCACCTCCTAAATCGTTGTTGAAATGGTAAGAGAGGTTCAAGGGCAGTATACTGTGTATTCCGTACTTGCAGGCAGCATATATCTGCTTTGTGAGACAATATCTCCCGGTATATCATATGCTCACGCTGCGATGCTTTCAAACAGTCACTGGTGGGGAAGAGCTCTCTGCCTGGCAAGTTGGTTTCTCAGATACCATACGTCGCTCCTATGTTTACTGCGACTCACGAACAAGACTCTGGGCAAGCAGCTGGCATATAGTGGGCACTGAGTACATTACACAAAGCGATGCGGAAAGTATGACAGACATTCCAAGTCATTATCTTTATTGTAGGTTGCCTGGTACTTGGAAGAGGGTGCGGCAGTTCTATCCAACCGCGCTGTAGTATCAGGCTTCTGGCATCCTCTTGAACTTGTGCCTCCTTCTGCTCCTTCTGCTGCAGTCTTTTCGCTGCCCGCGCTTCGGCCAGAGCGATCTGCTCGGGGGTGAGCTCGAAGCGGTTCTTCGACATTAGAGGTGCAAGACGGCTAAGATTTCGACATTCGCGTCGAAAGAGCGTCGACCTGCAAAGTGCGAAACACCACAATGTTGAGGCGAGGATGTGGAGGAGCGAAGCCAAGAGTGACAAATACGGAGCGCCCAATACTCGCAGCGGATCAAAATATAGGCGTCTATGAAGCTACCGACGGCCATCCCCTTGCGAAGATCGGCATCCAACTTAAATTGCATGGCCCGCTGCTCCTCCCATGCTTCCCTCTTCAGTCGCTGCTCGCAGGCGAGCTGACCCCCTGCAATCGATGGTTCTCTCTGTCCCTCATCTCTCAACCACTGCCACACGTCCTATGGACAGCCAAGGCTTCATCGCTGTAACCTCCAAGAAGAAGAAACGACGCCAAGGTGGCAAGGCTCCCCAGCAGCCTGCTCCCAAGGCTGACGATGCAGCTCAGCCCTGGGGAGCCGAATGGCAAGGCCCTCAGGATGACTCAGGCTGGGACATGCCTGCGGACTCCAAGAAGGATAAGACTTGGGAGCACACAACGCGCGTAGACCGCCTCCGGGATATCATTCCGTTCTGGAGGCAGGGTGTGCTGGCCGCGCTGAATGGTGAGGAGCCGCCGAGAATGGAGGAGTTCTACAACCGCGTCTACCCTGAGGAGGACGCATGGGGGTGGGGGCCGCAGACTCTGGCCAGATATGGGGTTATGCGGCCAAGGACCCGTGGGTCCAAGGGGGTGCTCATGACACCGGCGGGTGGGTTCGAGACGGAGATGGTCCTAGCGACCTGAAGGACAGGATGCAGGCATGGGCTGTCGAGGAGACCGACCACTGGGGCCCGAAGCCCACCGTGGCAGGATGGGGAGTAGCCGAGGAGACTGGGCCCTGGGGCGGTAAGGATGACCCCGCCGCCTGGGGAGTAGGCGAGGCGACCCAGAATTGGGGCGACAGGGGGAACGTGGCGGCCTGGGGCGTCGTAGACGACAGTCCCCGCTCGTCAGGCAAGACATGGAACCCGCCCCCTCGCAACAACAGACATCGTCACTCAAGAAAGCCGGCGAAGCACGAGAATCCGCCGGAAGCGCGAAACACCGCACCAAGTACCGCCCCTCCGAAGACATTCGTGGACCAGGCGGCTCGGCGAGAGCATGCCAATTCATGGAAGAAAGAGCGTATGGAGAACTTCTACTCTGTATGTATTCTCGCACATATATCTCACATACCCTCGCTCACTGTGTATCTTTCCTGAGATGCCTACCCAGCAGAAGGTGGAGAAGATTGGAGAAGTTGTTAATTCCTTGCGAAATCTTCGGTGACTCGAGACACCCAACTGCCTTGCCCCTCGGTACTATCTATCTATTCAACACCCACATTCATGGTATGTTTGGTTTCGCCTCGGGGTAAGTTGTTCTATGTATGATATCGTCCCGTTCTGTACGTGAACTGACGCGACGTAGGTTTCTTTCTCTCGGCTGTGGAAATCTTAAACTCGTATCCTTGCTACGCACGCACGCATATACCTAGCCAGCTCATGACGCTGCACTAGTACTTGCTGTACTATATGGTTTGTCAAATGGACTTCGAGGTGGATTGACCAAGGACTGCCTCTTACGAAGGTTGTGTTGGTCAAACGGAACCTCGACATAGGGTTAAGGCTGTGACGTACACGGGCGGTCATGCGGGCAGTGCTCCTGCAGTGTCCACATCCGAGTCGGTCTAAAGCTGGTGCCTTGAAATACACCCTGTGAGACACTCAGACAACCCCCTCACTCAACACCACTTCCCTTCGCTCCTAAGCATGCCCGCCTCTAACATGAATTTTGATCCAAACGAACTACCCGAGGGCTGGGTTATGCAATTCGACGAGAACCACGGTCACCCATTCTGGGTATGTGTTGCGAACGTTGACCATTGCCGCGCACTGATTGTCGTCGTAGGTGGACACCAAGGCCAAACCGCCTCGCGCCATCTGGGTGCATCCGTATCAGGACGAGCAATTCTTGAAGGCGCATCCTCAGATCCGCGCAAGGGTGTCCAACAGTCAACGCGACAGCCTAGCTCCCGATGATGCACCCCCGCCATACTCGCCCAGACGCCATTCACACTCAGGCAGCGCCACCTCTCGCCCAGGCCCTTCGAACATTCGCAACTCAGCCTCACATCCTGGCACCCCGAGAGAGACTACTTCCAAGGACAAGCAGAAGCAAAGAGGCTTCTTTGGGAAGTTGAAAGACAAAGCCGTAGGAACCAAGGAGGAGAGGGAGGAAGCCAAGCGGCAAGAGGCTCTGGTACGTTTATCGAGTGACCATATGTTACAAGGGCCTAAGCCTATTATAGTTCATGCAACAGCTCCAAGAGCAACGTCGCCGTCAAATAGAAGAAATGCGCCGGCAACAGCGCGCATCGTCACCGCCTACTGGGTACTACCGCCAGCAGCAGCTTGGTGGTGGAAGACAGATCTACCCTCAGACGGTGTATGGGGCTCCAGGCGGCAGCCCTTTCAACAACGCTGGATATTCAAGTTTCGGAGGATATGGAGGGAGGAGTGGAGGATTCGGTGGCAGAGGATTCGGTGGCGGAGGATTCGGTGGCGGGTCTGCGCTACCTCTGGTTGGTGGATTGGCTGGCGGTCTTCTACTTGGAGATCTCATAGGTGACAGCTTTGGCGGTGGCGGGTTTCGACGGTGGTGGTTTTGACAACGGAGGTTTCTTCTAATACTAATTGGGTTCTGGCTTCCGGCTTCCCTCTGGATGGACATGCTGTACTTTTAGCTATTGACCTGCCTGAATACCGCTCTCTGCTTTGTTTATTTGACGATATTTCGTCTACAGTTGTAATACACGCGAATCATACAGATTGTCTATCGGTCACTGTCGGTCTGCATGCTAATTTCGATCTGGCTGTAAACGCAGCGGCTGCGATCACGACCACACTCGAGTATCAATATTGCCGCCGGAGCGTACGCTATCCTATATCCTACATTACACCTTCATCCCCTTGGGCCTCATTCTTTTACACATACTTCCACGGTCCCAATCGTTTCGAGTACAGGATTAACGGGTGGCTATAACAAGTACACAGGGCTTTAGCCTGTGCGAGACTTGGGTTGTCAATACCTGTTTACCATGGCTCCGACTCTGCCGTCTTCGCTCAGCCCGCACGTATGCATAGTGCAGTCCCCAGACTTGCAGCAATTGTTGGGAGAGGCGTCGCTGCCCCCGCTCACCCAAATACTGCAATCGTTTTCGCCTTTATCCCAAGGTATGCTCTCCTCACTCTAGCACATTGGAAACATGTCTAACACGCAGATAACTAGTGACTACACGAACCACTACCCTGACCCCGGTTCCACATGCCTCCTTTCCTCTTCGCTTCTCAGAGATGGAAGAGGTTGAGGCGGCAATACATGAAGACGAAGAGCAGCGCGCCGGCAGGACCTTGGACTGGATTGGCACACGGGTCTCCGCCAGGTGCGCACGGTGGGTGGAGTTCGTAGAACGAAATACGGCTGCTGGACGGGATGCAAACGTGTGGAGAACCCCATGGTGGGACGAGGTCAAGAGATGTGTAGAGGGAGAAAGCATACCTAGCAAGTACGAAGGCTGGAATCATCCCTCAGGAGGTGCGTCTTGCGTGCCCTTGAAGCGAGACATATTTCTAACGTATATATCTGCCAATAGTAATATATGCCGTCTCCACGCTCGCCGCAAATCCTCTACAAGCTCTGCAAGATATGGTGTCACAACCACCGGACCTCCCGGTGTGGGTGGACAAGACATATCTACGTTGTTTCCTCATTGTACACCCTTCCAATTCTCCTATGTCGGACCAAATGTACGTATTTCGTTTCCGGGTTGCATTTAATCTCTTACCGCCCATATAGAGCGGAATCTCTATTCAATGCGGTGAAGAAGCAACACGGCCTGCATAGCTACCTACTCCAAGTCACACTCTCCCATACGCCACTCCCAAAACCTGTTTCCCGTTCCGTTACCCATACCGCACTTACCGCCTCTGTCAACTATGGAGAGCTCACCCATGCCACCGTCTTTGACACCAGGCGGTCTATCCGCATCCTCTGCACAGTTCTCTAGAGTCTCTAGCCCCCAGCCCCTCGCTCGCCAGATCCCGCCAGTATGGCAGGCGACAATCCCCAAATACCAGCGGGTGGTCCTGGGACGCTGCTATTATCCGAGGGCGACATCCAGGCTATCGGACGGTTCGTCCGGGAATTTGTGGTCATGAGCTTGGTTCCCTGGATGGAGAAATGCGTTGTCGAGTGGAACGAATCAGTGCGTATGCGCTAATGCTATTTTATTCCGCATGGCATCTGATACCAGCAGGACAGTATTCATCTTCCAGGCGACTACCTTCCCGTCTGTTTTCATCGACCCGTCGTCTGTTTGGGTCGGGAGCTGCAGCATCGACTGCCCCAGCTACCCCGTCGCACGGAAGCAGCGCCTCAATATCGTCTGTCCCATCTCGCTTCAGCTCTCACGCACCAAGTAGCTCTGTTACTTCACTGTCATCAGTCTCCTCTGCTAGTGGTGCGATAGAAGGGTTGGTTACACAGCAGCGCCGCCTGGCTGAGTTTGCAACAATTCTGGGCGACTACAAGTTGGCCATCACTGTCTGGGAAACCCTGCGTAAAGATAGTAGAGGTGGCTCAGTAAGTTTGAGTGGATTACATAGAGACATCTCAGCCGCTGATAAATGATTTCAGGACGTCCTTCCCCTCCTGCTTTCACCATCTCCAGCACTGGCGCTGCATGCCTCAAATGCCATAGCAGCGTTACAGACCATAGCCTCTGACATGCCGGCTCTTGCGCAGTTGAGGGCGCTGACCTATGCAATCCGCTGGGAAACTGGGATTGACGTGCGCGACTTCATCAGCAGCATACTAGATGGCGACCGATGGCTAGTATATGCGGCCGGTGCTGTGCGTCACACTTGTTTTATTTGTCACCCTTGCATTCTGATGATCCCGTTCAAGGCAGAAGAGCCACCAACAGCCCTTCTGCTCGCGCACGCTGCATTTCTGAGCCAGAAGAAGGGTGGCCGAAGGCGTGCGGCGCTATGGTATCTGTATTCAGCTGATCGTCTTGAGAAAGTCGGCGTGGTATGTACCCTCACGAATAACGGAATTCAATGCTCACAGCCATGCAGAAACCACTCGCACTATATCTCTTCCGACAATCACATCTGCTGTATCAACAGCCTGCCGACAAGGAGCTGTCTCCTTCCTTTTGGGAAAGCGAGGACAAAAGCCCCATACACTGGAGAGGTTTCGAGTCTATCCTTCCTGGTATCGAGCACGAGCTTGGTATGACAATGATGTTTCTTTATGAAAGATATTCACTGAGTAATATCTAGGTCGCTTGTTGTACACTACAGGGGACACAGAAGGTGCTGTACGATACTTTCTTGGATTGCTCAAAGATTCTCCCGCTCCACGCTTTACCGCCACAAACGGTCTTGGGCTGGTCAACGGCGAAAGCTCCTCGGAAGCTCAAGCGGCGCAAACGGATAAGGTGTACCTTGAAGATTTCCGCGTTGCTCTCAAGGTGCTTCTCTTCTGAAATTAGTATCAGCTATTTCTAAATGCCTGACTACAATAATAGCATTTCAAGTCAACGGAGCAAGACCGGTTCAATTTGACTCGTCTTGAGCTCCCAGTGACGTTCTGTCAGCCGAAGGAGACTCGCCTAAGGCTTCCTGGCGATGCCATGGACGGCGATCCGGCAAATTGGTCCCAACTCGAGGATGACTGGGCGTCGTTCTGGCGACCGAGAGGTAAGGAGCGGTTACAGTCTGGCGGGAAAGCAGCAGTGGACGGTAAGTGGTTGCACAGGTTGTCTGTCACATATTTGACACGAATAGTACAGAGTCGTTTTGGATCGACCTCGTATTGCGGAACCCTCTCAATGTTGAGGTGACCCTCTCAGGCCTCACGGCGACTGCGAAGGACGAGAATTCGGAGCAAGCTGTCACACCGGACTTCGTCGACGTGGAAGTCGTCGACGACCTAATATTGGGGGCCAGAGAAACACGCACTGTGGGCCATCCATCTGAGCCTCTCCCACATAATTGGCACTAACGGCACAGTACAGATACCCATATCAGTCAAGTGCAACCGTCCGGCATCACTGGTGATCACTCACGTGAAATATGAGTTCCTGGGTCTACTGGCAGTTACCGAAGACCTTGCTGTTCGCGGACGTAGACTCCATGATACTCCCCAACAACGACAGAGCAAGGTATATGCACCTGACATGCATCTGAAGGTCGAAGTGGAGGACTCTGGATATCGACTTCAAGCAGGATTCGTAGATAGTAGGCATCTCGTACTGTGCCAAGGTGAAACGAGGCAACTGGACGTCAGAATCCACAATTCGGGACGCAGGACCGTCGGCGAATTGTGGGTAGTCTCGGGCGCATACTCCGAACTTTGGGTGGATGTGCACGCGACGAGCGAGCAATGTGAGTACTATATATCGCACTTATTTCGCGATGAGCTGATCACCCAGCAGCAAAACCGCCGGGGGGTACAGAGTTTTTACAATCCAGCAACAGCTTGACTCCTCCCCCGCCTTGTCAGATTGTCCTAGACCAAATGCACTCCTCTTCCCATATAGACCCTGGCGAGCTGCTTACACTTCCACTGGTGTTGCACACTCCGCAGGCTGGCGAAGACGATTTCTGCCTTCTGCTGGTATATAGAGAGGTATGTCCCTATATGCGCTGATTAATCGATTGAGCTCAGCAGAGCTATCCAGGTCGGCGATGATACGTTCTATTCAACCCGGCTGACACGACACTATGAAGTGCAGCCGGTCTTAAATATTTCGGTATCTTCAAGAGCCGGACGTTCGCCTGAACACCTATACTCGGTCGATCTTGACATAGAGAACCACTCAACAAGTAGTATACGACTGACGGGAGTGACTAGTCTAAGTCATACGTGGGCTTGCTCTCCAATGACGGCCAATTCCAGGTGAGTCCAACCAAACATTGCACTACTTCGTCTCACACCAGCTACCTAGTGATATTATCCATCCACACCAGAACACGCATCTTGGTCTATCTATACAGCGAAATAAGGATGCGACGGACCCTGGGGAGCTATTACGTTTTGTCCGTGACCAGCTCGGCATAGTGATTCAAGGCGACGTTCCAAAGGATCTCGACCCGCCAGCTATACAAATCCAGTGCAGGCACTTAATACAAGTAAGCCAACCTTCCTATCAGTCCACGATGTTTGTTTGATGTGTCAAAGGGCAACGCTTTGCAGTCCGTCAACGTCCCATCCACCTCATACTTCATCGAGCACGGGCGAAGAACGGTGACAGCCGCACGCGCACTCGCCACTCACCCCTACATCCCGCGTCGACTCCACCCCTATGTCTTTCCTCTCTTCAACCCCTCGCACGTCGATTTCCTCGTTTTCTGGGAGATCCCGTCGCAGGGCCGGCACGGGCACCTGCTCGTCTCCGGCCTGGCGCTCGGCGCGACGCACGCGCCGCTGCGGAAGGTGCTCGAGGCAGCGCAGAGCGCGAAGGCAAAGCGGAGCATGTATGCGGAGACGCAGCGCGAGCGCGTGGAGATGCTCGAGGCAATACGGACGTCGGAGTGGAACGCCGAGCTGGATCCGCTGACAGTCACTGTGCAGGGCGGTCGGCGGGTTGAGCACGACTTTTCTACAGGGTGCGTCATAATGACTTTCCCTACCGCGCATTACTGAGAATATGCTTTACAGGCCGTGTCAGATACCCGTCGCGTTCACTTTGCGCAACGTTTCGCTCACAAATCCCATCAAGTTTACCTTGAGGCTGGCGGCCGTGCCTTTGGCCTCATCCCCTCAGTCGTGAGTCGCTTTATACCATGAGCACGATTACGTGATGTGATAGTTTGCACCGCAGGAACCTCCTGCCACCGCAGTACACAGGCCGACTGACACACCGCGGCGAACTTGCCGCCTCGCAAGTTACATCCATCCGCGTCAAGCTAGCAGTGGACCGCCCCGGCTGCTACGCTCTGGCTTCTTGGTCCACAGATACCGAAGTCGGCGAGCTTTATACAAAGGTGCAGCCCGGCTGGCGAACGAGGCTGCAATACCAACAGCAGAGTCAGGCTGAAGACACATCATCAATTACCGTAGTAGACATATCGCATTCGTAACCTAAGTTGTTTTACTGTGTGCTCTCTTATTTCTCAGCTTATCATAATGGATTGGAGTTCCTTGAGGAAATGGCGAAGAACGTATGAATAAAGACATGTTAAGATAAATGAGGCACGCAAGTAGAGATGTGGGTACGGATGTCGTGAACCAAAGAGAGACTTAATCCTTCTTCTCCTGTTGCCGCTTCTTCTCTGCCGCAATTTGAGCGCGCTTTACGGTTGTGCTGAAGTACGTCTGGGGACGTTCGTTAGCTCCATCTTCAAACGGGGTGTGCACTCGAACTCACTCCGAGGACGAATGTCACGGCGTTGAACCAGGGCACCCAGAGCTCGGGAGGCATGTAGTACTGTGCGATGAGCATGCTGAAAGGAGTGCTGATCATGGATATCTGGGAGGTATGTGAGTTTATGGCTTCACCGATACCGTACGCAGGACATACCTTCATGATTTGCATGAACCCCTTCCTGACGCGCCCAACAATCTCGTCTGTCGTCTTCGCACCATTGATCACCGCCACCGATGACAGGTAGACTATCGACCCCGCTTCAGTACCCTGCCATCATCTGTTTTCTCTCGACTCGGCACTCACCAACGGCAGTCAACGGTGAGGAGATCGCAATGCTGGCGAGAATCTGCAGGAGCTTGCCCTTGAGGGTGCCCGTCCTGCCCGCGAAGACGCGCTGCAGCCAGCCGGTCACGTAGTGGTGCATCGGCGCGGACACGAACGCGCCGTACGCGGCCATCTTCAACGCCTTCGAGTCGAGCTTCACGCGCGCCGCGAGCTGCTCGTGCAGCGGCGCATCCTTCGGCACACGCTTCGCGGGCACGCCCGCGAGGTGGTTCCCGAGGATGTCCTGCACGAAGTTGAAGACGCCTGGACGCGGTGAGCGAGCAGGAAAGCATAAAGGGAGAGGGGGCGTACCGACGGTGATGGCTTTCGTCCTGAGAGGATGTAACGCAAGCTCAGCGAGGTACGCCGCGAGCAGCGAGTTGCTCTGCCGCGTGACGGCCGGCACCGCAACGCGCGGGGACGCCGTGGGGGTTGGGTAGACTACACGAGTCGTTGTTGCGCTCATCGTGCTCGGTGTTGAGCTGAAGGAAAGGAACGGTGAGAGTGTTTCAGCATTGCGTCGTTATATATCACAGTTCACAGGAGTCGCACAGCTGACTGCTGATCATCCCGAGGTCCAGGGCGTGCCAGTGGGCGTCTCGGCTGAACGCAGCTCTGGCGGGAGCCGGTTACCCGACGACCTGGCACATGCACATGCGAGATGCAAACAGTCCCCGCGGGGAAGGCGCACCCGGATAGGGATCCAAGACAGCAAAGCATGGTGAATAGCGAGAGCAAGTACGATACAAAGTCTATGGTATAGCAAGAGGTCCAGTAGGTCGGTGTCTAGGATGACGCAGTCATAGCATAGAATCGGAGGGTCATAAATTGTGAAAGTAGGAGTATCTACTCGCCCTTGACCCTGTGCACACAACTCAATAAATAACTAGTCAACGTGAATGTGTAAGAAAACTCACCAAGCCTTGACATAATCGGCGAACGAGACCATGCATACAGTTTGCCAGATACCGAGACCAATACGCGGCGTGACACCACGGTAGAGGCCCTTCATACCGTTTTCACGGTAGATGTACGACAGGGTGTTCAAGATGGTGGGCTTTGCAGGACGGCCAGGGGCAACGGCAGCCTTGGACATAGATTGCATCTAAGCTGCAGTGAGTAAAACATCCATTGACCACTGTGAATGTGAAACAAACCTCCACACGGACGACCTCAATGGGCTGGTTCCACGTCGCGAGAGCACCACCGATCGACGAGGACAAGATCTTCTCCCCTGCACTGAGTTTATCGTTCTCGCCCTTGCCACGAAGGTTCCGTATCGTGTTCTCTGCCAAGCGAGCGAAACCCATACTGCACATATCAGATTAGCACTCACAAAACGCAACCACCATGTGCTGTGGGACTTACCGAGAGCCCCAGTTGGTGCATTGTCGGACAGCGACAGCGTTGACGCCCTTGTTAATACCAGCGATACCCTCCCGACGGTAAATATCCGCGAACACGGCCCACGTGGAGGGCGGCTTGACACCAGACGCAGCCTGTTTATGACGCGTGATCTCGGCCGTCTTCATACACGTGCAGAAACCTACGGAGCCCAGATAGTTGGATTCCAATTCACGTGTAGTTGATAAGCCACTTACCCATAGTGGCATACGCTTGCGCAATACCACCACCCATACCACCCAGCAGACCAGCGACTGCAGGGCTGATACCTGCTGTCGCAGCCCTCTCCTCAATTTCTGAAGCGGTGAACATAAGAACTGCACCCTTCGTGGATGCCTCAATCCATGCCTAGATGCGTCTACTTGAGGAGTGCGGTAGAGTCGTAGAGAGAAGTAAACATACCCATGGAATGAGGCCTTGGTAGAAACCGGAAACACCGCCGCGACTCCACACAGTCTGAAGAGCCTGGAACATTGACTGGGACCGGTTGGCAGCCATTTGAGTCTTGAGCACTTCAAGCGGTTGTCCTAACGTGGTGACCTGCGCAGATACTGTTAGTATATGCTACGAATTGCAGCGTGTTGAGTTAACTTGCCTCCTGTATCCGGAGTTAGCGTCGGTGTTAGATACAGCGAAGACAAAGACACTTACGAACTACAGCACAAGAGACAGCGCACGAACGCGTAAGTATATGTCTCGCAGATGGTTGTACAGCATATATACCATGTTCATTATGCCGCCTGGTGAATACGGAGGTCAGTGAGATGTACGTGTCAATATCAATGAACGCGTCAGGTACGCACCAACGGCAATGTTGGACCAGTTGACTCCCTTTTGACCGGGCTCCTTTTGGATGGCCATGGCTACGTGCGGGCTGAGGGAAGGTGGTAGGAGGAAGAGAAGGGGTGACGGAAAGGGGAGGAGGAGGGGTGAAGTTGAACTGACCTGAAGCGTTGGGGTTATCACGCGCTAGCGCTTAGAACCGCCTACACGCTCGCTGGATCCCGCCCGCTGCGTCGTCCCATCCTTCTCGACTCATCCTCGAACCACATGGACTGCATTATTTTATTCTGTTGTTTTTGGCTACCACTTTGCGCTCGTCGCAGCGAACAGCGTCCCCAGCCAATTTCCTCTCGACAGGCGCAGCGGCCGCAACAGTCACTACCGTGTTTTGATCGCCTGTTTACCTCCGAGGGACTGAGGTATCGTAGGACATAGCGGTCAGTAGTATGGACACACGACCATCCTTGCAGATCTGCAGCGACGTGGTTATCGTCGATTTGCGTTCCTTGGGTGGCCACAGAAGTGTTTAACGGCACGCAGTTACAATGGGATCGCACGCTATCGACGTCCCAAGCGGCGGGAACTCATTAATTAACGTTCGCCGCTTGCCACAGGACGCCTGAATTGTTACATGGTTGTAAGTTTTACGTCGTCTTCCAACATTTCCAGCGCTGATACGATGATTTGTGAACAGTAGCAACAAATATGTTAGATTCTGCGCGCGAGCTCTGTCTGCGGCGCGACTCTACGAAAGCCATATTTGCTTCCGCCTAGTCCTCCGAGATCGATGCTTCCGCTTTGATTTTCCAGTGTGTTCGCAACCTCCGACTCCTGTGCTTCTGCTCACCGTCGTTCCGACCTCCTGCTCGCAGCTTTGGCTCATACCGGAAAAGAAAGATCTCCCGTTCTTCACGTCTCCACGGATATATCAACCACTGCCGTACTTACAGGCCCTTACGTACAATGCCCCCGAGCATTGAGCGTTAACAGCCGACGTTTCAAGATCCAGTTTGGTTTGCCGAGCGCACTAAATTCCACAGCAGGGTCGCAGGCCCCCAAACACGTCAATTGGCTGTGTTTCCGCCGCCCATGTCCTGGCTAGGCACGGGGATGGAATGAGCCGTGAGATGAATTTTGAGGTAGGATAAATACCTTTCGCCCTTGCCCGCGGAAGCAACCATACTCGATCCTTTTTTGTCCCCTTTGCTCCTTCTGTTCGTGAGTTCCTGCCCCCTCTTTATCTCGCAGCTGCGCTCATATCCCTCCTTCAGTCTCGAAAAGATGGTTGCAATTCCACCCGAACTCAGTGATTACATCCTAGACTTCCTCCATGACGAGCGCCGGGCCTTGAAGGCCTGTAGCTTGACTTGCCGTACGTGGTACCCTACTGCCCGGTACCACCTCTACAGCAAGGTAAACCTACCGTCGCCGACGGCATGCCGGATCTACCAACAGCTCCTCCAAAGGTCTTGCCACCTCGGGCAGTTCGCGCGTCATCTCAGCATCACCAAGGCTATACCACGTCGCTCCGACGGCGCAGACGGACAAGACAGCTCCGACGACACAGATACCCTTTGGTCCTCAATTTTCTCTGCCCTGCCCAACGTGCAGCGCCTCGAGCTGTCCTTTCTCGAGACCGACCGCACGTTCCACGTAAACTTCGCGCAGAACTTCACGCGCACGACGGACCTCACGCTGCAATACTGCCGTTTCCCGCACTTCGGCGACTTCGCCGCCGTCCTGCTCGCCCTGCCGTCGCTCGAACGCCTGACACTCCGAGGGATATCGTGGGAAACCGCGCCCACCGGAGCCCCGACCACCACCGCAGTCGCAGCCGCCTCCGAGGCGGACCTCAAGCGCCACGGTGGTCGGAGCAGGGCCAGCATCAAGGGTCTCACCCTTGGACGCGACCTGGAGCTGCAGGTGATCGTCGAGTGGCTGCTGCGAATGCACCGCTGCGAAGACCTCGAGAGCATCATAGCGTGCGCGGCGTACGAGGGCGACGCCGTGGCCCTCGGCGAACTCATGCGCGCGTCGGCCGCGTCCCTAAAACACGTTGACATCGACTGGTACAGCTCAAGTTACCGAGGTCAGGGCCCAACAGAACATCCCTATCAGTGGCGCGCTAACTCGTTTCCGTCGCTTGACAGATGTCCGCCTCCCGTTCGAGTTCACGCTCGCGAGCTGCACGGCC
The DNA here is from genome assembly GCA_024811115.1 of Terana coerulea. NCBI lineage: Eukaryota > Fungi > Basidiomycota > Agaricomycetes > Polyporales > Phanerochaetaceae > Terana > Terana coerulea. The sequence continues at coordinate 258,172 of JAKOGH010000042.1, forward strand.
CTGCAGACGCTCTCGCTGCGCTGTCCCATCGCGATTGCACTCCACGGTGTCCTGGGTGACCGCCCTGCTAGCAGACGTCAGCCCGGTGAACCTGGAGCACTTTGCGCTCGAAATCCGGCTGCTGGGGTCGCTGTATGCACTCGACTGGGAGCGGACGGAGAAGATCCTGCTGCAGGACGGCTTCAAAAGCTCTCGACCGTCGCCGTCAAGGTCGCGGTCTGGCACACGGCGGCCGAGCGCAAGCAGGACACCGAGCCGTTCGTGCGCGCTCGGCTGCCCAATTTGAATTCGCGGGGCATGCTCCAGTTCGCTGCTTAAAGCTTAATTCTTGCCTTGCTTCTTGCTGCAATTGGGTGTAGGTTATGCACACGTAATATCTTGAGACTGTTACTGCGCTTCCTTTTGTACGGTGATCTATGAGACTTTCCAAAATATATCCTGAGAGGGTAATGGAATGAGAACGAGTCTGGCACTGTATGACTATTGCGGGGTATCATTACGGTGGGAAGGACAACATAGGTACGAAACGTTGCGTAACATGAGGCAGCAGTTTGAGAAAGAGCTTGAAGGAGTCCATCCTACACTAGCGTTGGTAAAATCTGTGACTGGCTAAAAGGTAAACAACAAGGATGGAGACCAAGAAAAGTTGTACCCCTCGCTGGAGGCTAACCGTTACTTCCAACGTGGTTTTGGAGTCCAAGTATTAAAGAGGCACGGAATCCGCAAGGCGTGCTTGAACGGGGAGGCGTAGGATGTTGCGAGGGGATTTATTGCTGTTCTTTGGCCTTAAGCTGCTCGGCGAGGTGCTCGTTGTCGGCCTTCAGTCTGTAGAGAAGTTCATTGAGTGGGAATGAAATGAGCGATAGAGTTAGGGGTAAGTTGAGACGCAAATATAGTCCAAATATGTCCGAATAAGTGAAAGTCCAGATTGCGAAATAAAGATACGAAAGGAGCGGATGTGGGGGAAAACGAGTGTGTAGGCTCAGAAGAGTCCATAAATGACGGCAAGCGTCGCGCACGCCGCCAGGAAACTCTTGAAACCAAAGGCTTTAACATACCGTGTGATCTGGTCCTGGCTCTCGTCCTGGTCTTGCTCCAGGTACTGGATCTCCATGGTCTTCCGCGTGACCTCTTGGCTGAGCTCGTCGGCCTTCGCCAGCGCGGCCTCCAGCTCCTCCTTGAGCGCGCGCATCGTGCGGTTCTGCTCGGCCTGCATGTCGTACAGCTTCAGGTTGTGTGCCTCGTGCATCTTCTGCAGGTCGTCCTTCGTGACCGTCGACTCGGAGCGCGCGTGCGCCGCGCCGTTGCTCTTCGGCGACGGTGCCGCGTCGGCGTTCGCGCTCGCCTTGAGCGTGGCCAGCTCGCCCTGCGCATCAGACAGCTGCGCGGACAGCTGGTCCCTGTCTTGCGACAGAGTGTTGACCTCCTCCTGGTGCGCGGCACGCAACTTCGTAACCTCCTCTGCCCGGCCCTTCGCTGCCTCCTCAAGTTCGGTGGTGTGGTTGTTCGTGACCTGGCGTAACGTGTCGTTCTGGGCCATGAGCATGTCTTGCAGAGCCGAATGTTCTTCACGGAGATTGGCGAGCTCCTGTGTGAGACGGGTAATAGCGACGTCCTTGTCCGACTTGTCCAGGGTAGAGATCAGCTGGCGTGTCTCCTCGAGCTGCGCCTTGACGGTCTCGAGTTCCCGGGCAACGGCAGTGTGGGCAGCCTTGGCCTTAGCAAGGTCCTCGCGGGCGGCGTTCAGCTCCAAGTTTTGGTTCGCAATCTGCTTATCCAAAGCGTTGACCTGAGTCTCGAGAGCAGAGGCGTGTTCCTGCTTAAGGCTGTCAACGGTTGACTGGTGAGCGACGCGAAGCTGCTCGATAGCTTCTTTTGACTGAGCCCGCAGAGTCTGGAGCTCCTGGCTATGAACAGCGCCGGCGTCAGACTAAACGCAACATTAGTGCACTGACAAACATGTCCAACAATGGAATCCCAACCTTCGCACGAACGAAGGCGTCCTCAAGGAGCTTGTTATGCTCTTCTTGTACTGCCTGAACCTTGGCATTGTACTTCGCCTCTTGGCCCTGATGTAGCTTGAGTGAGTGCTTTCTACATGAGTGGGGAAAGGCATACCTGAAGCTCCGTCTGTATCCGCTGGATCTCCTCCGACAGAGTCGCCTCCTTGGCCTGGAATGACTTCCCGAGCTCCTCGATTTGGGCACGTTGCGCCTCGACGGCAGCAGCTGCGTCCGCTTTCGCTTGCTCGTTGGCAACCGTCGAACTCTGGAGCTCGTCCTGCAGCGCCTTGAGCTGGGCGTCGAGCTTCTCGTACTCGGCGGTAGCCTTGGTGAGCTCCTCAGCATGGGCTGCAGATGCAGCGTCCGATGATCCAGCAAGCTCCTCCTGCTTAGCCTTAGCAGCCTCAACCGCCTCCTGCATCGCAGCCGCCGACGCCGCCAGCTCGCCCTCGAGGGCAGTGATGCGCTCAAGCGTCTTGGAGTGCCCATCCTGGACTTTCTCCTGCTCCTCCTTGAGCTCGAGGATCTCAACCTCAAGCTCCGAGACGCGGCTGGATTTATCCTCAGCCTCTGACGTGAGCTGCGCAAGCTCCGCTTCGAGCTCGGTTGCCCGTGCTGCTTTCTGCTCAAGCTCCGCGATCTTCGCTTGTGCCTCAGCGAGTGCCGTAGCGTGATCTGCTTTCAGCGCTTCAATCTCAGTCGAGATGGCTTCGAGGTCGGACTTCGCCTTCAAGAGAGCTTCGTGCTCAAGCGCAACGGCGGCGGTGGCAGCCTCCGACTCGCCGGAGGAGGCCCTGATAACATCTAGGTTCTCCTTGGCAGACTTCACCTCAGACTCCAGTGTCTCAATCTGAGAGGTCAGAGTTTGGATCTGCTCCGTCTGAGAAGCGTTTGCGGACTTGGCTGCTTCGAGCTGACGAGAGTACTTCAGTACACACCTCCTGTTGGACACTGATGATATTTACCTGCTCCTGGACAGTCTTAAGTGTAGAACTGTCACCGTCTACAGCAGCACGAGCTGCTTCTAGAGCCTTCTTCGCTTCGGCGAGCTCCTTCTCGACGCTGGCTTTCGCTTGCTCAAGGTCCTCAGTTGAAGAGTTTTTTAGCCTCCGCGCTGGCCAAAGCCTCGTCTAGAGATGACTGCAGTGACGAGATCTTGCTCTCGAGTTCGGAGATGGCCTGTGTCTTCTCTGCCAATGACGAGGTCGCGTCCGCTAGCTGTGTACAAGTGAGAATTTTGTTCATAGCTCTCATGCAAATTGGCCTACCTGCTTCTGGAGTTCGCTAACCTTGCCGTCACCTCGTACCTCCTTGATGGAGCTGATAGACTGAGATCCTGCCGTACGTGTAGGCCTGGTCGAAGCTGTGCTTGGCGGTCTGGCAGAAGTGGAAGAGGACAAGCTGGCGCGTGGAGTAGGCGTCGGCCTCTTGGTCGCGACATCCGTCACGGACGCTCTCGGTCGTGCAGTCGTCGCGGGCTTAGCAGAGTCGGGCGACGTTACCGCGGAGCGAGTCGGAGCACTGGCATTGGTAGGGGACTTGGCCGAGGCAGCTGCCTTCACAGCGGGCGCGGTTGTGGCGGTCTTAGCTCCCTGCGCGAGCGAAGCCCTGCGTGCAGGAGCGGCCGGCGTTGCTGCGGGGGAGGGACGCGTCGTCGACGATGGTGGAGGCATGGCCGTCCGGTTGCTGGCAGCAGCGAGGGTCGCCGAGCTTGCTGTCTTTCGGATGGCGGTGGTTGCGGCAGGTGCCTTGGGAGCAGCCGTGGAGGTGACAGGTGCCTTGGGAGCAGCCGTAGAGGTGGCAGGAGCCTTCGTGGCGGCAGCTGGCGCAGCCTTCAATACACCAGAGCCAAACGTGCCAGAGCTGAGGACCTGCGCAGCAACGATCTATTACAGGCTTCTCTGATGGATACGACTGACAACACGCACCTTCTTCACCAACGGCGTAGGCGGGCCCGCTTTGGTGCCAGCAGCCGGCTTCGTGACTGTCGGTCTGGTCTTCGCTTTGGCTGGCGATGCCGGTGCTGCAGCCTTCTTTGGCGACTCTGGAGGAGACGCCGCTGGAGGAGATGCAGCAGGAATTGCCGATGGCTCGGGCTGTTCAGCAGCAGCTGGCTCTGGCACGTCGGATGGCTCTGCAGGTGCATCGTCTGCAGCAGTCTGGGCTTCAGCGGACTCATCCGACGCGCCATTCGCGTGCCCTTCGTCCGAGCCTGTTTCTACCTGATCAGTCTCCTCGTGGTCTCGGGGCTCCTCTGCCTGGCCGTCGACGCCGCGGGTCTCGTCCGTGGATGCAGCGTGTTCGTCAACGTGGTCGTCGCTGGCAGACACCTGTGTCTGGGGCTCTACTTCTGCCATGGGTATGAGATAATTAGGCTGCCGACTGGTTGCGTGACCAGCGCAGCGAGATTATGAGGTATTATGGATCGGAAGGGAAGAAACAAGAGCAAGTGCGGACGAAATGGGATGATACGCTCACAGACACGCTCACGGAATCTTTGCCCGGCGCTTACACGTAGCAGGCGCTCTCCACTACTTCAGTTGGGCAGCCTGGACTTCAGTACTTCAGTACTCAATACTCGCAGCATTCTCAAAGGACACGTGAAGTATACATGGACAACAAATACATCTGTGCTCTAGGTATTCAGCTGACTTTAGCGTGAAGGTTTAGGGCGTTCAGCGCAGGCTCGTCCATATTACGGTGATTGTAACTCAGGATAGCCATCTAAATCTAGAGTTAGCTAAGAAAACATCATGGCTGTAGCTGACTTACCCCAGCAGGCTCGACGTTAAAGTGGGTACCTGAAATTTGAGGCCGAACAGTTAAGAACGGAGTAGAGTAACCTGAAATTTTTGGTAGTACGTACCCAACGCAAGCGGCAGGCGGTTCCAACGTGCGATGAAGACACGATTAAAGTGGCCGTGGGCAACGATGACAACGTCCCGAGACACTGTGCCTTCTTCCAGGTATTGCCTGTGGTGCTCCCTGACCTAATGCGGCGTCAGATTTCACAAATCGGCGGGCTTGTCATGCACTCACTTTCTGGATGACAGTATCGACACGGCCTTGCATCTCTACGACACCCTCCCCACCAGGAGCTCCATCCTGCCAAATGTCCCAATTGGGTTTCTTCTCCTTTATCTCGGAGGACAGCAATCCTTCGTATTCACCGTAGTCCCACTCCCTGACTTCCTCGGTAATAACATGGTCGGGTAACTTTGGAACATGGTCAAAGAGAAGGTGGAAGGTCTTGTGAGCGCGGATTCTCGGTGAGACAAAAACCGTGCATAAATTGGCGGGATCCAAGATTTCTGCTGAGCCGTTATACCATCCAATTACGCGGTTCTGGTGAATGGTTTACGTACTGCCTGGACCAACTAGGATGGCAGCTCTCTCGAGCGCATCTGACTCGCCTCTCGGGGTCAGAGGAATGTCAGTACGACCTGTCTGGAAGGTACGTTTAGCATAGGTGAACTTAAGCCTGCGTCGATGTGACTTACATGACGCCTATGCCAGATTTTAGTGCTCGATGCTCAGCAGCCTGAGATCCATGCAACCAGCGTAAACTGACCCATTTAATGACCACTCCGTTTCGCCTGACAGCCCGATATCAGTAAATATCGTAGTGCCCTAGGGGATACCGTCCTCTGCTTACCGTGACGGATCAGAAACAGCCGCGGCATAGGACGCGTACTGGGGCTCGACATAGTCAAATACGGCGGTTGTGCTGGTACTGGGCTGGTTTGTGAAGGATACAGAGGGGTTCTGCGGTTATGATATACTCTGAGCGCGAGGGGAGTTCGTAGGAGGGATGCGGCGAGTGTGCGACCGTGTAAGTACGCCGCCCTGGCCAATCTGTTTATCAGAGAGGCTAATGACGTCTCTACTTACCACGAACGCCTCTGCCCCCGATGAAAAGACAATCAGCTCAGAGTTGCCATCCAATCGTAATCCGTGCCGCATACATCGACGATCTCCCGAACCAACCGTTCTGGGCCCACGATGAGCACAGTCGCAGGACTGCCTGAGGATATTCGCTCATCGATATAGCAAAGTCGTACAGCCACCACAAACTGTGGGCACAAAGCGGACAGGCATCACGGCCCTACGTCCGCGGGAAAATGCTAGTCTAGAGCTTGTGCTACAAAACCCAGCTGCAGCAGAGCAAGCTCGCGACATTCCAATATTCCAATGAGTACAGGTGAGTACTATCAGCTTCCCCCTATCTCTGTTGAATTGGACCTTGGTAGGTTGATGTCACCTCGCTCTTCCTGAGGCTACCTGTCAATACAGTATGAGCTTGCCTGACCATTGCAAGAGACAGATGTGGCTCAAGCATAGCGCACATGTGTTGTGGCCTATCGCCTGCCGCAGAACCCGGGGGACCCCCACGACGACAACATTTTTAAACCCCTTGGACTCTTCGCAACGTCAAGGCACCCTAGCATCGATGCTTTAAAGTTGGACCTCTGTGCCGAGAATCTCTGCATATTGTGCATGATATTACGGTCCGACAAATCTCGTCGGGTCTTGCGGGTTCCCTTGCCAGTGGGGTCCAACGCGAACAGGTGGCAGTCCTCGCGGCCCGCGTTCAGTCTCAGCTTGCTGCGACAGAGCTGACATCTTTCCTGATGGAAGAAGAGTAGAGTAATCTGTCACACTACATGTTCCATGAGACACTCATCAACTTTGTAACGTTTGGAACACCTCTCGTCGGACTCGTCGAGGAAGCGCGGAAGGCCTGTCGTGAGGTGAAGTGTGCTTGAGGATATGGGAGTTCGAGGCAGGCTCGTTAGTCCTTGTAATGGCTAAAATGCGCAGCAAGAAGAATCTAAAGGCGCATGAAACTGTACATATGGCCAAGTTTTCCGTGAAAAGACAATGCAGTTTAGCGTGTTGAGAAGGGGCGCGTGAGAAAGCTGGCTGTGATCAGCGTTACGCTGGAGAACGCCCGCACCTCTGCTGCAAGGGAGCCGTCACGGTCAAGAGCTCGACGCACAATACATCTGAGCCACCAACAGCTACGAACCCCCACGTCTTCGCCTCTTGCTCTCTCTTTCTGTTCTGTCTTCACACCGTGTAACGAATCTTTCCGTCAAACTTTGTTGTCGCAGGTGAACCGGCTATTCCTCATTGCCATCACAGTTTATCTTACGAGGGCATCCTGTTTCTCTTCCCCTTCCACACGACGATCTCGACGGCGAATCGTTACTAAACTTCCCTCCTGACGCTTCTCTACCGTCCACGACCCTTTCACAGCCCACTTACGAGCATATATCAAGTCAACGTAACGCACTTCAAGACCACCCGTGACTACGCAGAATGCAGGCAATCAAGTGTCCGTAATCCTCTATGGCCCGACCGCCTGTCTGTAGCTGATAGCTGGTGTATAGGTGTTGTCGTGGGAGATGGTGCCGTCGGAAAGGTGCGTGGAGCCCAGCTCGTCGCTATGAAGTTCGACCAGCTCACCTGCCGTTGTAGACGTGTCTGCTGATTTCATATACCACGAACGCTTTCCCCGTACGCCATGTTTACGTTTCTATGTGTATACACGCTCATATCTTCGCGTTTATCAGGGAGAGTACATCCCTACTGGTACGACCCGCATATTCCGAAACGTCGGTCTCAATCTGATGTGGTCGCTCAGTGTTCGATAACTACTCTGCGAATGTCATGGTCGACGGAAAGACCATTTCTCTAGGCCTGTGGGATACGGCTGGTCAGGAGGATTACGACCGTCTCCGTCCCCTGTCATACCCCCAGACCGATGTATTTTTGATTTGCTTCTCGCTCGTCAGCCCGCCCAGTTACGAGAACGTACGGACAAAGGTGTGCAGGCTGTGATCTTTGTTGCGACGCCGTACTGATCCAGGCCTTCTAGTGGTACCCGGAGATTTCTCATCACGCGCCCTCAACCTCGATAGTTCTGGTTGGTACCAAGCTCGATTTGCGTGAAGACGGACCGACGGTGGACAAACTCAGAGAGCGGTGTGTTCATCTCTTTTACTATCCCAGTGCCCGGTCGCTGATCCGCTGCTTGCAGTCGCATGGCTCCGATTACCTACTCGCAAGGCGTCCAGATGGCCAAGGACGTCGGTGCGGTAAAGTACCTGGAGTGCTCTGCGCTCACGCAGAAGGGGCTGAAGACCGTCTTCGACGAAGCCATTCGCGCTGTCTGTGAGTATCATGCACCTTTACCTCAGTCGTTGCAGCACCTGAATTGGCGAAAAACTAGTGAACCCCCGCCACCGACCAAGAAGCCCAGCGGCAAGAAGTGCATCATTGCGTGATGCGCTATCCGCATTCTAGAGCCGCCTCGATTTGCAAGTCTTTACAAAGATATGCAGTCAACATACCATTTACGAATAGTGCAACCATTTACGACCTGTACGTGACTTCTGGGTTGGCGGTATACCCCCGCCAGCTCCTTCTGCATGCGACGGATACGGCGCAGAGCATACATATCCCTGCGCTGACCGTCCTGTAAGACTCGTTTCCCTCCATCTCTTCGCCTCCTTGACTTGCGGTGTCTAGTGTTTCCTGCGTACTTTATGGAATGCTTTGTCGATAATCCTGTGGACGCTACTAGATCTGTTTCCTCAGCAAAAACTCAAGAGACTGTGATTTGTGCCCTTTATTGGGTTGGGGCCGCCTGGTTCCCCTGGATCGACTGCCCTGAGCGCGTGTGACAGCGCTGCTGATCGAGTTGTGCCGAGCTCCGGCAGGCACGAATGTATGGGCGCCTTGCTCTCAGTGTGTGAAGGGAGCTGGTCGCTTTCTCCGCCTTTCTGCTCGCGCCTTCTGCCCACAGCGACGTCGTTTCCCACTGTTCGCTCACACTCGTTACCCCCACACTCCTTTGAGGACGCTACCGCCCTGCCAGACCGCCCACAGCATCTGACGTTCGGCCTCAAGCACAGGCGCGAAGCTGAAGCCTGACTTGCCACAGTCCTGCCATCTCCTCTCTGTGGTCCTTGTATTTCATACTGGGATTGGTCTCAACAGCATACGACACCGGTTCGTCACTTCGTTCTGCAAGTAAACTGTGGCGACGCGGGTGCAGCGGGTCTATCGCAACGCTTGGCTGTGGTACCGGTATTGATATGCCACCATCTCCCTGCCATCTTCCCTGTCATACATCTGTTATAGCCTGATCCAGTACGTCTCCCGTCTCGCTTATTGTCGCCCCTTCCCCCTTCAAATGCCAATACTTTCGCAGGATGTCGGACCCTCCCCCTTACGAGTTTTATGATGGAGAACCAGGGACGCCCACGTCGACACATAAATCTAGGCCGTCACTGCATACCAACGCTTCGGGGATTGCGGAAAGTACCTTGACGTACGGCAGCCTGATGTCAAGCGATGGCCTGGCTCGCCTCTCGCAGTTTCCACCACCGCCGTCCGCCATACCGTTCACTCCCATGGAGAACGCCTTCGCAGGCCCGTCGTCGCCCGTCACCAGTGACCGTTCGACGACTCCGACTGGCAATGCGCGGCGTGCATTGCCAATACCTCCTATGCCCTTGAGGCTGCAGAAAAGGTCTCCGTCTCCCGGTGATGCTGGCATACCAAGCCCGTCTGCAGGCTCCCAGTTCGCTCCATCCATACCACCTCAAAGCTCCGCACCATCCTCCTATCCCTCACCACACGACTGGCACGACGGGTCCTCTAGCATAGCGAACGACCCGTACGGGGAGGAAGTGCTGTCGACGCAGCTCATCACGTCGTTGCTTTCCTCTGTGCAGCAAGAGAACGAGAATATGAGCCAAGTCGCGGGCCCATCGTCATATAAGCAGGCCGTGTACGAGCCATCGGTAGTGAGCAACGCTTTCACTACCGATTCGACGATAACCTATCCCCTCCTCGGACCCTTGCAACACCGCTTCCTACGAACTTTAGGTACCCTCCACCTTCCCCAACACAGCCTCAGCCTGGTAGTTCTATCGACATCACTAGCCCTTCATCATTGCATCCGTCTACGAGACCTTTCATACCCATTGGTGGTCGGGCAACTCCTGATACGTGGGCCTCAAGAGGGAGCACAGCGGTGCAAATGGCTGGACACCATGACGGCAGGACTACCCCAAGCGTGCAGTCCATGACCAGCGCCACTCCGCTAATGGGTACCTTCACTAAGGGTGACCCTATCTTGGAGGAAGACGAGCCCAAGTCAAGCGGTCCATCGACGCCGTCGGGAAGGAATAGTCGGCATACCCCTCGAGATCGGAGAGCGTCGACTGCGACTACGAAGACTACCAAAAGCTACGTTTCCTCCCTCATGACCCGACTATCACATTCCACAGGCGACATGCGTTCTCTCAGGCAGAACACGCTGGCGTGGTTCCGAGGCAAGCCTCTGCCACCCGTACCCCCTATTCCCGACCATGCATTCCGAGAACTTCGCAAGCAGGAGGACGAGCTGCAGCTGCCCGAACTTGTGAATCGTGCGGCGACGTTGTCGAATTTGCTGGACGGTGGGCACCGACCATGGCACAGCACCGTTTCGTTGGACCATGTGAAGGAGCAGTCGGCGCCCATGCCCGCGGGCGGGGAGGATATCTATGAGGGCGATGTGCGGTATACTGGAGCAGATCCAAACAGTCGACGGTCGCATGGGGTTCGTGGGAGGAAAGGGCAGTCTGGAGATTTTTCGCAACAGCCGTGGAACCAACTACGGCCGCCGGAACCAGAGACTCCTACGAGATCAACGAAATATCCACTTTCGAGAAGGCGGAAGCTTTGGATATGGCTGGGCGTGTTGTTGCTGATTGTATGTATCGCCGTAGCCGTTGCTGTTGGAGTCACCGTTGGGGAGAGAAGCACAAGCCGAAGCACAACTGCCCAGATGGCCTTGCAGGTGCTTCATGTACACTCAGTATGTCATCATATTTGGTCAACTTTGCTGCCAAACTGACTGTATGCGCTCAGATGCCACATGTGCATGCCCTTCAAGAGTTGGTGGTCAATGCTCGAGTCTGGCACAGAGTCTGGTTGACCTCATCCCTGAGGTGAACAGTCTGTTCAACTCCAATTTGACTGCTACGTCACTCGTAACGTCGGTGTGGCAGGCGAAAGTGCTACCTTCTGGGTCGAGTTGTGCGGATCAGGCCGACTTGATCGACGTGGCTCCTGCACTGGACGTTGGGGTGTCGCCGAACAGAACGCGATGGGCACAGGCTGCTCTGTTGTGGAACTTGGCGCTATCAGAGAACACCACGGCCAGCTCTGAGTTGCAACAATTCGTGGAAGGCGCGGACTGGCATTCCCTGAGCGCCGCTGACGGGCCGACGACGGACGGCGGCTCGAAGTTCACCACCACAGTTTCCGGGTTCCAGTTTGACTTCGCCGCCCAAACTGTCGTCGCGCCGAGTCAAAGTTTTGAAGTGGCTGGACAACCCGCGCAAGATCAGATTGGCATGGTGGACAAGGTCTCTTCTGGTGCATTGGACCGCATGTACACCTTCGCCGTCGGTACGTTACCACGCGATCTTCCTAGACTTTTATGCTCATACCTGGGCAGCCTCGTCCACGCAGCAGCTGCAAGCATTATCTAATTATTGGACCACAGTACTTCGGCAGAAAGCAGGAGACCTTACAAAGTTCCTTTCGAACATCGAGGGTGCCCCTATCCTCCTCCCATTCGACGCAGCAGCCTCAGGTCAACACAATGTGTCGGCTTTACTCTCCAACTCCACTACTGCCCCTTTTCCTCCACCGCTATCCTGCTACCCTGGGCTTAACTCCTCTCAGATGCAGCTCTTGCAACAGCTCGAGACATCGGTGTTTGGGCTGGCGCAGGCACAAACTGCCACCTCCTTCGACACGTCTTGCTTTCCAGACAAGCCAGTTTACGGCGTCGTGGACATTCTGCAGCTGAGGTTGCCCTTCCCTGACTCTCGGACGGGCGTGGCGAAGCAAGCGGCCGTCCTTACCCGCGATTCCGCGACAAGAGCCGTCGTGTACAGCGGCGAGCTTGTCAGTGCGTTCCCTGGCTCCCCTTCGAGCGGCACCTTGTCGACGGATCCTCGTCAGTACGGCACACTGAACAACCTCAACCACGTCATCTTGCAATACCTCAAGTCGATCCCCGACGTGAATGTTGCAATCGAGTTGGTAGAGTTTGTTTTGAAGCCACCGCTTTTGCCTCCGGACAGCTCGGCCCAGGTCGTACTATCCGCAACGCTGTCGACGTTGCCCGCGCTCGAAGCGGCGGTCTTCGGTACGGTGGGCCCGAGCGACTTTGCGTCGGCGGTCTCCTCGCTGTCCGATCCGGCTGGAAACTTGTTCTTCGGTACGGATGGATCACGAGCCGTTCGCGATTGGACGCTGGACGCCATCCAAACCCCAGGCCATGGATTACTGTGGACAGAGAATGCGACCGCGCCGAGAGTGGTTGTCGACGACTCGTTCAGCGATGTCAACTTCAACTCCATCTTCAGCAACGCGTTCCTCTTCTTCCACACGTCGAACCAGTTCGTCGTGAACCTAGGCAACATCACCGGCGCTTTCGTTGACACTGGCCTATTCAACGACGCTCAAGGGCTGATCACCTCGTGACGATCCCCGCCGCCCATCGTGCATCCCTTCGTTTTCCGCACGCCCCCTCCGCACCCGCTTTATTATTCCTATGTATTCGTCCTATCTTAGCCAAGTTGCGCATCTACCTGGTTGTCGGGCACAGGCTTAGGTACTGCGCACGTATTCGTAACTATATGCATTTTAGCCATCCCCGCATGCCGCCGCACCGGGGATGAGCAGGCATTTCATCCGTTGGGGACTTTTGGTTATCTCACATTGCACTACTACTCTCATCTCGCAATTGAACCTAGTGCTTCCGCGGCGTTATACTTCGTTGCTTTCTTCTCTGTTGTGTTTCACGCTCCCATCTATACCATCATAGAATGCCTTTGCGTTCTCCCATTGCAATATATCCCTGCAAATTCGAAACATCACATAACCTCTAGGACAGATATTGGAAACTGATAAGATACAGATTGCAGTATTAATAGGTATACAACAGTACATGTCCGCGTAAAGAGGGTATGTTTTGACAGAGTCATCATGACGGTCCAGGTAACGGGTCGACCCAGGTACCGTTTGGCCAAAGGGTCGCTGCCATGGTGAAATCGCCGAGTGCCCCTGCACTGGTGTACTGTGCAGAACGTCAAATGGGCGGTGATTCTCCAAGAAGAAGTAGATGCACTCACAGCAAGTCGGAAAAAGTGTGGTATGCCAGCCTGCAGGGAAGTAAGGGAGTGGTTGAGGGCTGTGCCGACGTATCTCTCCACGTCATCCACGAGCAGCGCGAAGCCGTCCCAATCATCTGTGTCCGAGATTGGGTTGAACAAGAGCGTTTGCTGCGCAAGCGGCACGGATCCGTTGAATGTGGAGGCGTTGGTCGCAAAAGAGGGCAGTGCAGAGCCCAGAGGGGCGTCTCGCCGGAGCTGTGAAGCAAGTCTATTCAGCAACGGCCCCAGCGAAGATTTCGCAGATGGAAGGCACTTACGTCGGCGGCTGTCTGCAAGATGGAATCGAACCCGAACGCGGCGACGCCGTTCAAGAACAGGCCCAGCAGGAAGCCTTGATAGATCGCGGAGAGCCGGGTGGGGAACGCAGTGCCCGGCATGAGCGCCATCGCGATCACATAGTGGTGCAGCCGGAACTGCAGCCCGGGCAGCTGCGAGAGCACCAGCACGACGAGTCCGCCGGCGACGTACCACGCCAGGTAGTGCGGTAGCCAGCCCGTCTTGCGGATGACGCGCAGCTGGTTCACCACAATCACGAGCACGATAATGACGATGATGATGAGGGCCGTGAGGGCCCCCGGGCGCGCTGTGATGTCCGAGGCCACGAGCCTGTCGATGGGTATCTTGTCCGCCGTGATGTTCGTGAGCACGCCCGGCCAGAAGCTCGCGAGGTACCAGACGGAGGACTCGATCGGCGCTCTGCGGAAGGCAGGCAGCGTGAACCGCCAGGCAACGCGCCAGAAGGCGTACGCGACGAAGAGCGCTGGCAAAAACGAGCCAAATGCGTCGTCGAGGGGCGGCGGAGTCGCCCGCGGCTGGGAAAAAGAGCGTGACGTGCCAGAAGCCGATGCAGACGAGACACCAGAACGCGACGATGGGCTGGGGCCGAAGGACGAGGAAGATCAGGGCGGTGACAATGACATTGAACGCGAGGGCCCCGCTACGCAGATCTTGACAGTGGTGGAGGTCTGTCTCGGGCAAGAACTGGAAGGATAACGGGAACACCGAGGGGAAGCCGATGGATGTGAGTCCGTGTCCAGTGAATGGAAGGAAATCCGTGAAGTTTCCTGTGAGCTGGAGAGTTGCGCATCCGCCCTTTGAGTTGCTAATCATCCCACTGAGCATACAATGAAGTCAGAACTCTAAGATGAACGTGCGCCAGGGTGAGTACTCACGCTTGAACAGCTGCCGCGCATATAAAACTATCTCCTCGGTACGTGTGGCCATCGTCACCTCCTCCCACCAACAACGGTACAAAGTCGACTTGCTCGTCGCCTACAGTTCGAGGGTTTTGGAGGATAACCGAGCTACACTGTGCGGGACAGCGGAAGGAAAAGGTCGAGTTGTCGAACGGACCACAGTCTTGTCCATCCAGTCCACAGCCAGCGTTTGCTGTCCAGTAGACAGATGTGCAGTCGATGAACGAGTCGGCAGGTGTCAGAAAGGACTGTGTGCGGGAGAAGAATGCGAGTCCAATGATGTATCCCACAACCAGAACAGTGAGTAGCCATGGAGAGGTGAAGTGACGGGTGACCCGTATAAGACCTGGTTCTAAGGATAGAGTTCGCGCATGTTGGCCGACATGTAGGGTAAGACTCAAGAAGGGCGTCGGGTCTATTTGAACACAGGGTTCAGTGGGGAGAACAAGGTTAACGGACAGCCGACGCACCTCCGAGGTCTACCTTTGGTCTCGGACCGCGGAAGTACAGCCAAACCTTACGCACTTTCGGGAACCTCTCCAGGAATGCATTAGTCTTTATACGCCTTGTCCTGCGAGGTAGTTGGATGGCTTCAGGGTCTCTGGCATCAGTGAGGCTGGGAAGCTCATATGCCTCCTGTGTTAACTCTTTGCTTGACGGAGTTTGAGGAGACTTGCTGCTCTCCGCCAGTATATATCTTGCGGCGGTACGGGATGAGCTTGCAGATGCGTCTGAAAGAGAGGAATCTTCCATGACCCAACCAGAGGTGAGTAAAAGGTATGGCGAGGTCAACTCGACATGCGAGGTAGAGGTGGTTGCAACACAACCTGGTGTGAAATGAATCTGATCCACGGCCGCAGCACCGGACATGCAACCCCTCCGCGCCCGCTCAACGTTTTCCGTCAAGCTCGGGTTGCCTTGAGCCTCTATGCATCTCAACGAATACAATACTCGACATATGCACTCTCTACTCGCACCTCGTCTACGATCCATTCATATGCAACAATGACGTCAATATGTTCGCGCATTAGCTAGACATCACATTCGGTAACCCCATTCACATGCGAGTATGCCGCGGTGCTCGTTGTCGCCCAAAACCGCTTACTGTAGCTGTCTCGTAATTGAGGCGGCCGTAGTGCTGCGAACTTCGAAATCTCTTCTCCAACCACCATGGCCGTCCCAGCTGAGATGACGACGCTCAACCTGAGCGGAAAGTACTACCAGGTGAGCGTATGCGCACTGCATATATGAGGTCTCAAGAAGTTGACTGCGGAGGTCGTGTAGAACAAGTCGCAGAGCGATGACACTGACGAGATCCTTCGCCTTCAGGGCGTGTCCTGGTGGACTCGTAAAGTCATCAGGACTGCCACTTTGTATCTCACGGTTACACACAGCAAGGAGAAGGATCTCGAGACCATCGTCGTAGATCAGGTCCTCAGCGGTGGCGTGGGCAGTTCGACCGAGACTCGCCTTCTTGACTGGCAAGAGCGCGACGTTGATGATAAGCTCTTTGGTGCAGTGATAACCAAGACGAGGCGTGCCAAGGCGGAGGACATCGAGGAAGACTTCCTTAAACAGGGTTGGTCGGACGATGTCCTGGAGAAGGGGCTCATCCACACTTCAGGGCACAGCGACACGCCAAAGAGCGGCACGACTTGGATTGCTGATGTGGTAGGTCAAAGAGGTTCCATGTCCGCTAAACTCGCTGCTAACACCCGCTTCAGACATGGGGCCTCGAGGAGATTAACGGCGACCGGAAATACACAAGACACGTATTCTTTATTGGGCCTGGTGGAGAGGAGATTAAGGCACGCCTTGTGTACGACTACAGTGCGTCGGACTCATTCCTGCCGTCCTTATGCGCTGTCGTCCTAACCCTTGGCATCACAGCGGAACCCATCTAGGAGACGGCCATGTCGTGAAGCGACAAAATTGCTTCCCTTCCAGTCCAATCCTGTACAAGTACTGTATCTATGAACTATGCTTAGCAGAAAATGAAGACTTACGCCAGAGTCGCAAGGCTTAGGCCTACCCTCACCTACCTACGAAGATGCAAATATACTGATGACCTTCCAGGCTGCGTCTTTCCCTGTCTCCCAAGCCTTCGGTCCCTTACTTTCATCCCCACCAAACTCGACCATTACTCCATCCTTTGACCATTCCAACCAAATCCCGATATTCCCGGAGGAAGGTCCTGCACCACCACCCTTTCTATCCGGCTCGCCCATACATTCCACGAACTCCTTGCCGGTGGTCGTACGTTTTATCACCATTGCCGCAGATCGAGGCTTATCCTCGATCGTGACTAAGGGCAATATAAATGATTCCACGGGGTACGGAGCGTACGGCGACTTGTCATTGCTCGAGGCACCGGACGCATTTTGCCGAGTGTTGTAGAGGTCGATACCATCAAGGGTAACGGCATCGTCTTTGAGATCTTCGCGTTTCAACCCTATTTTTGGCTTGTAGCCGTTGACGGGCTTGAAGAGGAGGCTAAGCCCGAGTGGGAAGTAGCTGAAGTAGACGGCATCAGGGTACGCTTTGACTTCAGGAATCGGGATCGACGCGGCGTTAGGGAGCAGAGAGCGCAGATAGGCCAAGTGTGCGAGGATAGGATCAGCGTTAGGGTGGAGACCGAGCAGACTGGTGAGGTCGCTGGAGAGCGGGCCAGACATGGCGGACGAGAGACAAGCGAGCGGACGAGGAAGGCAGGCGGTCACCGCACGCTTGGGAGCGTGTGACGGCGTGACGATCGCAGAAGCGGGAGGGCCGGGACTTGGCCGAGAAAGGCAGTCGCAGTTGGCCACAAGGATTCTCGAAGGCCAGGGCCATCGGTAAGGCAGTCTCCTCCCACACAGCGCGCACCACGTAATATCCCTTTTTCGCCCTCATCCACAAAAATGCTGCCCTACCGACACCGGCACGCTTCTGCACTTCCCGCTCCCCGCCATGTCCCTCCCACCATTTCCACTCTTCATTTCAGCTTCGCTGCCATTTCACCTCGACGCCGCTAGCGCATTCCTCACCCCCGCGCAGCTCCTGCTGCTGGGACTCTTCTTGGTTTTTCTTGCCAGGAAGCTGTATCAGTCAAGTCTCAAGCGACCGCAACTCCCACCAGGGCCGAAGACCTCTTGGTTGGGCACCGTTGAGTTGCCGAGGGAATATCAGTGGCTCACCTATGCGAAGTGGAAGAAGATCTACGGTAAGTAACCGTGTCTTGCTTGTAATGCCGCACAATGCAACGATCATACATAGGCGATATCATCTACATTCGAATCTTCGGCAACCCGATCATCGTCCTCAATTCTGCTGAAGCCGTAAATGACCTCTTCGAGAAACGCAGCGCCATTTATTCGTCAAGACCAGTGCGCACGATGATAAATGAGCTGTGAGTCCTCTCACAATTCATGCTATGCATTCATGAACATCATGTTGCCGTTAGCATCGGCTTCGACTGGCTCTTCTCCTCTATGCCGTACGGTCTACGGTGGAAGCGTCATCGCGCGCTCTTCCACCAACATTTCCATCCTAACAACCTCGAACAATTCAAGCCAGTTGTCTATCGAGAGGTGCAAGTACTCCTCTGCAACCTGGCCGAGAGTCCCGACAAGCTATTCCACCACGTCAAGAGGTAGTTGTGTACAAGCTGATCACGGAGGCCAATTATCGCTGACTTATAGGGTAACAGGTCTGCCGCAGCTATCGTTATGATGCTATCCTACGGTCACCAGATCGCTCCCGAAGGTGATATCTATGTGACCATCGCAGACCGCGCTCTAGCGGGTCTTGCCCAAGCGGGCATATTCGGCACATATCTTGTTGATTATTTGAGTTTCCGTGAGTTGCTTCTCGCGTTTTCTTTTGCATGATGATGCGCCATAGCTGACGCGGGGTTTCCAAAGTCAAGTATATCCCTGCCTGGTTCCCTGGTGCATCCTTCAAGCGGAAGGCTCTCGAATGGCGTCATATGAACAGGTCGATGCTGAACCTGCCATTTGAAATGGTAAAGCAAAGGATGGTAAGGCATGAGTTAATCTGTTGACTCAACACACAGTTGACGTCGCCTTAGACGGTTGGCACCGCGGTTCCGTGTTTCGCTACCATCCAGCTGGAACGTTTGTTCGCGTCTGGTGGGGACCCCGAAGAGGAGGAATTAACCAAAGATGTGGCTGCAATTGCGTATGCGGGTGGGTCACATCGCTGCTTTTACCCGTAGCTTCGCTGACACAAGCTTCCTATAGCTGGTGCGGACACGGTGAGTGATAACCTCAAATCGATACGAAGTGAGCCGAATGCCGATCTCGGTCTGACGCACAGACAGTCTCTGCCATACTGTCGTTCTTCCTTGCCACCATGGTGTACCCGGAGGTGCAGACCAAAGCTCAGGAGGAGATTGACCGTGTGATAGGGTCAGGCCGACTGCCGACATGCGAGGACAGAGATAACCTCCCGTATATTGATTGCATTGTCTGGGAATGCATGCGATGGAATCCCGGTACGTCATCTTATCGTTTGTGACCCTAACATCTTGCTTAAGTGACATGATTAGTGACCCCGCTTGGTTTGGCTCGCAAGGTTACGAAAGACGACGAATATCATGGTTACAGGATACCCAAAGATACGACTATCCTTCCGAATGTTTGGTACGCATCATCATCTAGCTCATTGCATATCACAAGACTGAATGTTTCACAGGCTGATACTACACGACCAGGACATGTATCCTGACCCTTTACGTTTCTACCCTGACCGCTTCTCGGATGCGAAATTGAACACGGAGCGGGGCATCAACGAGCTTCCGTTAGCAGCGTTTGGCTTTGGCAGACGGTGGGATCCCTTCTGCCTCGTGGCGTACCCTGTCACTGATTTCATTTTCTTTAGTATGTGCCCTGGCCGCTGGTTAGCCTTCGAGACGGTCTGGATCACGGTCGCAACCACACTAGCTGTATTCAATATCTCCAAGCCACAAGATGCGCAAGGCAACCCTATACCTCTTGATACGCAATATACCCCCGCTTCCCTGAGGTACGTCTCGTGTCTCTGCCCCGTGGTTTCGCATTGACAGTTTCGATCTCGTCGCAGTCGGCCCAAGCCTTTCCAGTGCTCAATAACTCCTCGCTCAGAGAAGGCAGCTGCGCTAATACGACAGACTGCAGACGCTGTGGCCTAGAACATGACTCGCCTGCTTCGCTATTTAACCGGCCTCTATGCCTTATCGCATGCACATCAACGCCCATATAATGTCACGACCCTGTTATGATCTCTCATAATTGGCTCAATGGAGCAGACTTTGCATGGCTCGATGTTGTCATTGATTTCGCGAGGTAGCATACACAACCCGATGAGGGGTTTCACGGGAAAGGGTCCGTAAAGAACGGCGTTCGGCTGTGTTGAATAGCCAGCAGTCACAGTCACGTCAGGGTTCCGCGAACCATCCCGCTGAAGGACGCGGATTACCAGACTCCGATAACATCTGCCTGGCCCCCTGCAGCAATAACCCTCTCCACTCCCATATGGACCCTCTTCAGCCAGGCTTCGTCGGCGGGCGTGTTCCCGGTGGGCGAAGGCTCCACCGGTGTCCCGAAGTCTTCTAGCTCTAGGAAGTAGCTGTCCTCGAACGGACATGGGTTAAGAGACGGCCTACGGTCTATGCGTATGACGGGTACGCCGAATGTCGTCAAGAGTGTGCCCATGATGAGATGCACAGTACGGTTGTGTGATGGTTTCGGCAGCGTCGTTTGGTCTTCTCCCTCTGCAGTATCTGGTGGTGCAACTCCCTGCGGTTGAAGTGGTGGTAACGAGAGCCGTACCAGTGCTCGACGAAGCTGTGGCACAGGTTTGGCGACCGGGAGTCTTCCATCCATGCTGTTGGAGATTACATAGAACCGTGTATAGTTAACTACTGCACCATCAGAATGCTTTCTAAGAGACTCGCTCGGATGACGCACTGTTTGTATCTTGCACGCTTCTTTGCAATATCGCCAGACCCTCGAAGAGCGTTGCACATAGCGTAGAACAGATCGCAGCGCTGCACAGGTTTCTTTCATCGTCCTCCAGGAGCGACTGGGCTGCTTGTGCAGTAGATGGTTTCTTCTCCAGTGACACCCCGTTGGGGAAGTGCTTCGCTATGAAGCCCGAGCACTGTCCGAGGGCCTTGGACGAGTGGCATCAGCCCTGAATATCTCGCTGGATATCTCGCAGCGGAGGCTATAGATACGTACTTGTTCGTGACTGATGATGCGCTCGATGTCCTCGAGTTTAACTCCAGAGCGGGCGATCAAGCAGTGTTGTACAGCAAGCGTGACTTCGCCTCTCACGAAAAGCTCTGTGCCGACATTAGAGCTGCGGAAGGCATCGTATGTCTCTATTACGGCTCCAAAATGGTGTTCTCTTGCGGTACCAGTCCGAAGGGTATCTCGGGCGAGATGCTCTGGAATACCTCTGGAGACTGCTATGTCAGCGCGAGTAGCTGGGAGACTGGAGCTGAGAGAAACGCGCCCTTTATAGATTGCCTTTCCACATACTCTACATTGTCTCCGAATTGCTCGTACGCACCCTGGCGGTCCGGAGTCAGATTGGCCTTTGAGAGCGTGCGAATGCCACCGACCTGGTGAGAGTACGTACCGAGCGGACCCAGATATGCGAGTTTTTGACGAGAGTCGCCGTCCATGTCTTCTAAGAGGGCGTTGTGGGATGTCTACTCGAGTCCGTCCGCTGCCTGGCCGCCATTTTATACGCTCGAGAGCGCGGGGTGAGCGGGAAATAACATCTTTTAGGTTAAGCGCGCATCGGACAGATCAATTCTGCGTCTATGGGCGCCTACGCAGCTTGTCCCGGACTCCGTTCACTTGTCCTCGGCAGCCTCGAGCTCAGGTGCGGTCACTTTAGGCTGCAACCCCTCTCCGAGTGAGACTCATTGAGACTTGGACCACTCCCGCAAAAACCCGGATGCTACGTCTGTCTAGACTTTGGCGACGTCCTCTGAAACCCCTGCCACCGCTAAGTCGTGGCCTTTTGCCGCTCAATCGACTAGGCTATAGCTGTAGTTGGACCCTACCTGTGCATTCTCACTCCTCCCTCTCTGCACGACACTACGCCACTACTCTTGCTAATCATAGAATGCCGTCTGCTGCTAATGGCGTCGAAAAATACGGCAACTTCGACCTCGTGACGCGTACTAAGCTCGACTATGCCGACATTCTGGTCTCGCGATGGAAGAGTAGAGTCACTGGCCTAAGTATTGTGCACTTGGATTACAACGGTGCGCCAGATTTCTCTCGGATATGCTGTGTCAATGGTGATCTCGGTAAAGATGTTGACTGGGGAGTATAGCACCGATCGTGAACGGCTACTTCGTCATTGGCACAGAGAGTAAGTGCCATCCGCCACTCGTCGGGTATGAGTTAACCTCTGGTTGACATAGTCTTCAACGACAGCGGATGTCCCCACACACTGGAGCAGTGAGTCACACTTTGTGTAGGGTTCCAAGCCACGACTCACACATGTGGCGCAGTCTCGTATTCATGGGCTCTGAGAAGTACCCCTACAAGGGCATAATCGATCACCTAGCAAATCGAGGATTCTCCAATGGCACCAATGCTTGGACCGACACTGATCATACCGCATATACGGTGTCGACTGCCGGTGAACAGGGCTTCCTGCAACTCCTCCCAATCTACGTGGACCATATCCTGTATCCTACATTAACGAAGGCCGGATTTGTCACAGAGGTCAGCTATATTTGTCAGTCAACTTGCAATATTTGTACTAACAGCATATAGGTGCACCATATTAATGGCAAGGGAGAAGACTCGGGCGTCGTCTATAGCGAGATGCAAGGACGGGAGAACACGTCTGGCGATTTGATGGCTTTACGGTTCGCATAACGCAGTTTGATAAAATAATAAATGCGCTAACTATGCACAAACAGAATGCAGCAGTTACAATTCCCAGAAGGCAGTGCATACAGGAGTGAGACTGGAGGTCTCATGAAGGCCCTTCGCGACCTCACAGTGGAGCAAAGTGCGCATCTACATCCGTCTCTATACGCTCCCCCGCTGACAAAGCTTGTAGTCAGGGAATATCACGGCTCGTACTACGTTCCCCAGAATCTAACACTCATTGTCGCTGGCAAACTTGCTTCCGGTACAACCACACTACTGGACGTCGTCCAAGAAAAGGTCGAACCATCTGTCATTGCTCATGGTCAAAACAAGGGGCCTCGGCCGCAGGGTTGGAAACGGCCTTTCTTGGAGACCTCAAGTAATAACCGACCTGCGCTCACTCAGACGGTAAAGGATACTGTCGAGTTCCCCGAGAAGGATGAGAGCGTCGGTGAGCTGCAAATTAGCTGGCTGGGTCCCGCGCCAACCGACTTCCTGGAGAACAAGGTTAGTGACCAGGGAAAAGCCAGTAAACGTTGGTTTACCATTTCCCGCTAGGCTATCGACATGCTTGGCACTTATTTGACCTCATCATCTACCGCTCCTCTCAACAAGGAGTTTGTTGAAATTGAGTCCCCTCTTTGGTACAAATGCCTTCCTATACTTGTCGGCTCCCTAACACGATTTTCAGCACATATATCTACTTCGAGGAGCGGGATTACGCAACACGGAACGCTCTTTTCATCTACGCTGGTTCAATACCCACTGAGGAGCTTTCGACCTTCGACGAGAAGTTACAAGCCAGTCTAAAGCGCATAGCTGAGGAAGGATTCGACATGAAGCGAATGTCCATGGTCATCGACCGTGATCAGCGTCAGCTACGAAGCAAGGTTGAATCGTCCAAGGGTGACACCTTCTCGGGTACTGTCATCACGGATTTCCTATATGGCGCGGAGGACGGTTCGAACCTCGGGACTGCATTGGACGAGATGACGCGGTACGATGTCCTTCGTACATGGTCGAGCCAAGATTGGGTCAACTTGCTGAAGAAGTGAGGTTATCCCTCACTCTTCTGCCGATATGCGCTGACTTCCTGAAATAGGCACTACATCGATCCCCATCGTATAGTACTGTTAGGCAAGCCCTCTGCGGAGATGGCCACACGTCTCGAGGATGAGGAGAAGGCCCGGGTTGCTAAGCAGAAGGAGTCTCTCGGCGAACCAGGACTGAAAAGGCGGAGGCGGAACTGGAGGAGGCAAAGAAGGAGCATGATAAGGAAATCCCGCAGGAGATCCTCAAGAGCTTCCCAGTTCCCAGCGTCAAGAGCATCGCTTGGATTCCAGTTCAAAGCTTGCAGGAAGTTGGATCAGGTGCTGGACGTCAGAAGACTATTAAGCAGAGCAACAATGCCGAACTGGCCCGACACATCCAAGCCGATGGGTCTTCTCTACCGTTCTTCGTTCAGTACGACCACGTTGAGGTGAGTAGATGCCGTACCTGCTTTATGCTTCCAATCCAGCATGCTTATTGCTCTGACCAGTCTGACTTCGTGACTATCACCGCCTACTTCTCGCTAACAAACTTGCCCGATGAGCTTCGCCCGTGCGTTTTTCGTAGTATCTACAATTTCCCGAAAACTGATCATCTCGACGCAGCTACGTATACATCTACCTTTCCTCGTTCTTCTCACTCCCCGTGAAGAGAGCCAACGGCGAGGACCTCACACATGAGGAAGTTGTGAATAAGCTCGACAATGACACCGTTTCGTACGATGTCGGTCTTGGCACGAGTGGCAGGTTTATGGAAACATTCCGCGTGACGATCAGGGTGGAGACGCCCCAGTACGAGAATGCGGTTGCTTGGCTCAGAGATCTCCTTTACGGTAGCAAATTTGACAAGGAGCGGTACGTTCATGTTGAGCATCTGCTTAGGTCTGGCACTGACATACCCTCGCAGCCTGCAAGTCACCGTGGCTAAGACCCTCCAGTCGCTACCTGAGCTCAAGCGCGACGGAAACACGGTGTTGAGCTCCGTGTGCGCCGATCTTCTCTACGCCAAGAGTTCTACTAGCCGCTTCAGCGGAGTCCTTCCTCAGGCCGAGTTCGTACCCAAGCTGGCGCAGCAATTGCAGGAAAATCCAGAGGAAGCCGTCAAAGCGTTTGAAACCATCCGCAAAAATGGTCTGTCTCCTTTTCTATGAAACTAAAGAGTTGGTGCTGAACAGCCAACTTGTAGTAACAGCGCCATCGGGCATCCGTTTCGCTGTGACAGGCAATGTTCTTGGCCTGGCGCACCCACGTAGCACCTTCGGAAAACACTTCAAGCAGTCGTTGACGGTATGTGTCGGTGCCAATGCGGTCGTCAGGTTGTCTAACTGAATGAAATGCAGGAAAGCCCGCTTGCTCCCCTACGCCGAGCATCGGAAACTCTGAGCGCTATTGGCGAGAACCCGGTGAAGAAGGCCGTCGTGGTATCACTACCAACAATCGAGAGCTCCTTTGTGTCTCACTACGGGAAGGGTCTGCAGGGTTACACTCATCCGGAGTACCCCGCCCTCCGCGTTGCCGGTGAAATCCTGAATGCCACCGAGAGCTACCTTTGGGTACGTGTCTACATATCGAGAGTGTATCGTTATACTAACGTATTTCCAGCGGTACATTCGTGGATCTGGTCTTGCATATGGCGCATACGTCAGTTTAGACCTGGAGGCCGGTCTCGTGAACTTCTCACTCTACCGAGTACGTCGCTTGTACACAAGTTTCTTCTACGCCACTGACATATCTACAGTCATCAAACAGCATCGAGGCCTTCAACCAAGCCAAAGCTGTCATTGAAGGCCTGCTCGACGGTTCGGTAAGCTCAAAATAGTTCATTTTGCACGGATCTGGTCATCTTACAGTATTACCCAATAGATCGCGCTTGACGAAACGGGTCTTGACGCCGCGAAGAGCAGCATTGTCTTTGCAGTAACGCGTGGCGTATCAACACCCGGCCGTGCAGTAAGCATCCTTCCAGTGTCGTATCGATGTTGCAGACATTGACGACTGTATTCAGGGACTCATGTCCTTCTTGAACCAAGCGCTTGAGGGAGTGTCTCAAAACCACAACGCGGAGCTCCTCGAGAAGTACGAAGCTGTGACCAAGGACGACGTCCTACACGTCCTGAAGAAATACTTCATCCCTCTTTTCAACCCATCATCATCTGTTGCGGTCATGGTCACCGCACCTGCACGCGCAGCTGAAATCGGCGAGCAACTGACCAAGATTGGGTTCGAGGTTGAGCAACGCTCGCTGCACGTCGACCCGGAGGAGGAAGGCGAATTTTCCGATAGCGAGGAAGGTAGCACAGACAGCGAGGAAAGCCAATAGCTATACATTATCGCAGACTAGTTCAATGACAACCTATTGCATACATGATCTGTACGAAATGAAGCATACCATCATGCCGTGTTCGGCGGCGATCTGGACCACTATGTCAATGTCGCCTCCGTTCCCTGTGTAGTTTCAGAGACCGTATCGCTCGTGGAAATGACTTCGATAATCTTTTCTTGAGCCTGACCAGGATGAAGTTCTACGTTTTCCAAGAAATCGTTGTCCACCAGGAAGCGTATTGCTTGTGAGAGGTTCGACACTGTCATCCTGATTTCCGGTAGAAGAAGCTAACATAGGTAGCAGTGAGAATGCATACGCCGTGCAACATAAATGAGCATACGTTACGTAGGAGGGCTGGTCTGGACGCGAAGGGGTTTTGCGGGGGTGGCCGTGGCTGCTTGGGGCCAGGACGCTTGCGGTGCTTCCAGTCAGACTCGGCTGTGTGCACCGTTGCGGAAGAAATGACCACCGGTTCTTCCACGGCTATACTGACCGGGACTTTCGACGACACGGCCTCGGGCGGAGCGTCCGAATCTGAGCCTGAGTTGCCTGCCTCCAGGTCTTTGTCCAACGTCTCCTGCGGTTCCGGTACATTGCCCGTAGACCCCGCAGCTATAGCTACAGTCGATGTTTCTGTATTCTGTGCAGAAACGTAGAGGGACGAGCGTGATCTTGATGGCTGCGACCTTGACCGCGGCCGCGTGCTCCACCTCGCCCTCGTCCTCTTGAGTCGCGTCGCTGCCAGCCTTCGTCTCTTGGTCGGTCGTATTGTCGATCGCTCTCTAGCCGTCGCCTCTTATTAGGGAAGCGACCCTCCTGGAATGTCAATTGTCCACGAGAAATGGCTTCGTCCAACTTTTTCTGCTTCTCGTCCACGCGCGTAGCAGTGGGGAATCGCTTCTTGCGTTCTGCAATCCACGCCTGGATATCTTCAGGACTCTCAAGCTTAATGGTGGTACCTTGAATCGGTATGGGTTTCCTAAGAAACGTCAGTTGTTTTCCCTATCCATACTTGTGTATTCGCTGCACACGCACCCTTTAAGACTCGGATCAGCGTCCCAGTCAACCTTTTGCTTCCTCTTCTCCCATCCTGGTGGGTATATAAGGTGGCGGTCCATCATATGCGTCTCCACCGACTTCGCCGAGCCTGTGAATACACACCCAGGTTTCTTGCACCGGACACTGCCTGGCTGCACCCAGCGAGCCGGGGGATGAGTTGGGCCTGGTGTAGGCGTGTAATAGTGGCCCTGTTGCGAGTTACTAGGTCCCGCGAAGGCATTCTGTGGCGTGTACGCCTGTGCATAATGGGAGGAGACATGGTACTGGTACGGTACGTTGACGGCCTGTGCATAGGCAGTGGAAGAGTGTTGCTGGTAAGGATGGGCCGTGCCTTGAGCATGATTCTGGTTCATGTGAGGGGCCTGGGGTAGCGAAGGATGTGATGGGAGACCTCCACCACGCTGCATGGTATCGAGTTGTCTTAGTCTCGCAGGGCGTACTGAGGAGTGCGTATTGAAGAAAGAAAGAGCCTCCGTCCGTCAAGCGCCCAGATACGAGAACTTCACCCGAGGGGACAAAATCACATACCATCATGCAATTCACGCGCATATATAGACTCTGCAGACTACGAAAACACCTGTATCAATTCTATTCTCAGCGACAGCAAGAAAACACAGGAAAGCCTCGACGAAAGCAACTCGATTTGCGCTGTATTGCTGTTACATGTAGATACGGAGCAACGGACTGCGATTAAACTAGAGGTTACTTTTCAGTGTCCATGACATTCTAGTCAGCACAAGATAACTTATAGCCACCGCACTCGGCGACCATGGTGACGTCCGCGCCATCGGATGTTGGGTGGCGGTGTGGACCGATAGGCGATAGGAGGGGAGGATGGCAAAAAAGGGGTGGAAGAGGGCAACATCGGTCGGATTTGAGGACAGGAATTTTCGAGGAGCAGTATGGAAAGGGAGTAAAGAGTCGATGTGATTGTTGCGAACAGGAGGATGGCGGATAGGCCATGGAGTACGCTTGTCCACGGTTGGCGTTGAACCAACCGCTCGTCGTGGCACGTTCTGCACTATCTGACCTGCCCCTTAAAGAGCGCGGAGGCTACGTCCGTGAAGGACAAACTACTCTTGCATCTCATCCTGCTGCAGCTGTTCCCGACCGACACGACGCTCCTTCTCACTTTCCAATTGGTTGTAAAGCAAGAACAACGCCTTCTCGTTGGCCTCAGGAGTACCGATGATGGTAAACATGCGCTCGCCCGTCTCGTCATGAGGCTCCTTGGCAATAGAGATCTTGGAACCGGAGAGGCGACGGATTTCGGTAATTTTTGTGCCATTGCGGCCGATTATGCAACCAACCATGTCGGACGGTATGGAGATGTTTTGAGTACGTAAATTACTCGGCTGCGCAGCAGAGGTAGGCGAGCCTGGCGATGGCGAGCCACGCCCGCGAGGCGCATCGCCATTCGAACGCCGGCCACTTGACTGCCCTGGGCGCCGACCCGTCCGCTCGTCCGCTGGCCCCGGGTGGAAGTAGACGGTACCGGCGCCACGTTCCCAGTCCTCAAGGAGAGCACGTCCTATTTCCTCTATTGCACGACCAATAGAGTCCGCCGAGCCATGAACTTCAACGATGCGCTCGGTGGATTGAGGAAGCATGTCCTTCTGCGCGAACATACGGGCACCGGATGAATCTTGAATAGCCTTGATTTTCAAGCCACTACGACCAATGACACTGCCCATGAGATTATGGGAGATGAGGAGGCGAATAGAAGAAGAGGATGAGGACGAGGTGTTCGATGGGACAGGCGAAGTCGTGTTTGCGGATTGAATCTGGTCAACGATCATCGCATACGCCTGTTTACGTGTCATAAGTCACATATTACGCGCATATATGAGGCTCAGACTTGCCTTTGCGACGCCCTCGACCGAGCCGGTCACAGTGAGCACCCTTTCATGCACACCCGGCATGACCTTACTAACCCCTGCTTTGACAGCTGTCTGCTCGCGAAGCTCAGCGACATTCTTGCCGCCTTTTCCAATAATGACGCCGGCATCCTTAGTGCTCACGAGCGATCGGAGGGTGAGAACGTCACCGCCAGCTGGCGAGGGAGAACGAGACTGTGGTTGGTCAGCTGCAAATTGCATCAGTATACACGCGCGACCTAGTTTACGAAAGTAAGGACATACCGTACTCCAACGCCTGAACAGGAGACTCTGAAGACATCGGAGGGGTGATGTTGGTGCGGAAGGGCGAGGGAGTGGCGGAGGAAAATGGGGAGGATGAGGATGAAGGACAAGTTTGCTTCAAGGATTTCGTGTGGGATATTTCAACGGTCTCGGCCACGCCCTGACGCGTCAATTACTGCCCGCGTGGCATTCCGGCAGACCCCGTTTAGCGCCTGAAAACTCAAACAGACGAGTCAATCCTCGGGATATGTAGATAGCACAGGAAAGAGAGCAATGCTAGCACTGTATTCCATCGCAAATAAACTTGAATTAGACGATTGTGTTGTACAGTAACACTGCAATGAACAACGGCTCATTGCAGATGAATGCATCATATTCATGTAGCGCACCCGCGCAGAGGTGCATATGAGGGCAGTAGGGTGAGTACATGGATCGACTCATGGCGATGGATCATAGACAGCAAAAACAGCGACAAATGAATAAAAAAGCCACGGGGTGTATCGATCTAGTAGCCCAACTGCGCAAGGTTTTCGAAAGACGCGGTGGTGTCAGCCACGGCCTTCGTGCGCAGCTTGATGGAGGCGAGCTATTGCGGCAATGAGCAACTGCGTCTTCAACACAACATTTCACTACGTACCTTGCGCTCGTGGAAGGCCTGGGCCTTAATCTTCCTCTTCTCCTCGAGGCGGTCAACAACATCCTTGTAACCCCAGCCAACCTCATGCGACAGCCGCTACATTCACAAACACGTCACGACTCCACTTGGTTCAACACAGCGCAACCCTCACCTTGACTGTGCAGTACTTGCGACCGGGCTTCAGGCGAAGCACCCTGAGAGCCTCAGGGACAACCATACGCTTCTTACGATCGTAAGGAGGGGGGACGCCCTCAAAGAGTTTGAGGCGTTCAAGGGCAGCCGCGCCGCGAGCCGTCTTGTGAGGAACCATTCCGCGGATAGCCCTGTAGAGAATCTTGGAGGGGGCGCGGTGGTGGAAGGGGCCAGACTTTTTGGGGTTGACGATGTGACGCTTGTGGAGGAAGTTGTGGTAGCGCAGCTATATGCACAAAGGCGAGAGGGTTATTTCTTCGTAAGGCTGAACCTGAGTCATGGATGCAGCACCTTGTTGCGGAAGAAGCTGCCGGAGATGTTGACCTCCTCACACCTCACAACGACAATCTTCTGCCCGTTCAAAATCTGCTTGGAGATAATGGACGCAAGCCGGCCCAGGAGATGGCCCTTGCCATCAATAACGATGGGGCTCGAGGAGAAGGTGGCCATGATGTCTGTAACGAAGTCGTGTTAACGGTTTCAGAATTGGGATTTTGGAGTTATGAACGGGCGCACCTAGACAAAGTACAAGCAGTCAGTCGGGTCTGCAAGCCTGCGAAATCAATGTAGCCAATATCTTACCTTGAGGATCTTGCGGTCGGTACTGGTTGGCGGCGTTGCTCACTGCTCCCCGCACTCTGTGACGAAGCAGCCACCGTGACGCGTGACATGTGCTGCATAGTTCTGCGGCAGTTGCCGTCACACGCTCGGATTCGGGCGGACCGAGTGTATTTAGCGCCTTGCGCCACAAAGCTATAGGGTACGATACAGTATCCGAGGATACACTGCTGCATACATGTAATCACGAACGAAAGAACAACCAACAACTCCTCCATGTGCGGCAAAGGTGAACGAGCATGAGCCCCGCAGGTCAACGGTGATGACCATCTTTCCATCCCGCGAGAACAACACACATAACGAAGTCTACAGGGGGTCACATAGCTCGAGCACTTCGACTACGAATGCCGTGCATTCATCAGCGGTAAACAAGACCCATATACTTGTTTCATCTTGTAATAACGCAAGCCGCGATAGATGCCACTATAAATGTGAGTAATCTATTACATGTGCCTGCCATGCATGCTCAGAGGCAAGCGTACCTGGGTGTTATGGTCTGGGTACTGAACGTATAGTTACCTGCTAAGACTTCACATGCAGCTCGCTGGCTGAATCGTAGTGAGAAAGTTAAGATCGAGGCAAAACATACTGTTTACACTTTTCAGCGAACACCGCAGCAGCCCCGCGAGCGCATATCCTGAGTCCCCGCAAAACACACCTGCCCGCTCTCCACCTACTTATAGCTCTCCCCTGCCGCATAAAGCTACTCAGATGCGATCCCTGCGTCGTCACTGTGACCGCTCAAAAAGTGGCCGTGATCAGCTAGAGCAGTAACGAGAGGCCGAGGGAGTCTTGGATTGCCAAGCGATAGATAGTTGGCGTAGTCGATGGTTATTGAGCTGAGACAGCGAGACTCAAAGACACGTCGAAGGATGTATATCGAATGAGACTGGTGATGCTGCTCTGTGTCCTGTGAGCGAAGAGATACAAGGCTTCTTGCACTTTGAGAGCGATCTGATCGCCAGATATCATCCCAGTAGCCCGTTTACGTCCAGCCACATGATTTGCGAAGTGCGGCTGTGGTCGATGTGAACGACAATATCTGGCTAGCAAAGCGAGTGAAGGACCGGACGAGCAGAGTGTGGCGGATGAAAGGTGAGAAGCAAAGTTTGTGAGGCGATTGCAGATGAGGTGAGGAAAGTGATGGGAGCTGAAATTTGGCGCACGCGAGTGGCGGCTACTCCCGGAGCGGAGTTGAATCACAGCGCGTCCCATTTCTCGTGAACAGCAGCACCCGCATTCGTAACTGCTCTCGTCAAACATGTCTTTCCTCCGTCTGGCTGTTCGCAACGTCGCTCGGCCTCGGTTTACGCTGGCCGCCCCTACGGCTCTCTCGACTCGGAGCCGTATTCTGCAGAGTGCTTCGTACTCTGCGGCAGCTGGTCTGAATAAGGAGCAGATCACAGCGCGTGTGCTGGACGTCCTGAAGGGTTTTGAGAAGGTCAAGCAGGAGAAGGTGCGCGACTTGCATGTATTTCTTCACTACACTTCCTTGACACACCATAACAGCTCACGCCTACCGCTTCCTTTTCGGACGACCTCGGGCTTGACAGCCTGGACGCCGTCGAAGTCGTCATGGCCGTAGAGGAGGTGAGCTATTTGCTTGGTAGACTCATGCACTCACACATGCATTCTGTAGGAGTTCTCCATTGAGATTCCTGACGCCGAAGCTGACGAGATCAAGACTGTTGGGGAGGGTATGCTCACGTCCACCGGCGCTTTGACACCCTTACTGACGTGACTGAATTCACGTAGCGATTGAGTACATTGCTAAGACCCCTGATGGTGCGTCCGTTAACGCAATCTTACGTTGAAGTCTACTCACTATCGTTTTAGCTCACTAAACTGCGCTATCATCGACCGTGTACCTCAATAACGTTACGAGCACACCGACCTGTCACCCCGTAAATGCTGAATCCAAGCACCTATGGGTCTATCAATATCGCGACCGTCATCAACACGGACAAAAGCAGCACCCGAACTTCCTAGACATCCGTATACGACCACTCTACTTAGTCCTGTTGTAGTTCGTGTCGCGCAATAGTGAAGCGGCGATCCTCAATGGACTACATTACTCCACTGTCAGAAGTTAACAGGTCTTCCTATATTGCTTCCGCGTCTTTGTTTCAATCCTACGACTACGGATACCGCAACATTCGCGTGGCTTGAAGGCAACACGACCTCAGTCTTCAAGACGAGCTTGACGATACGTGAGACGTGTAGGGCGGGAAGCATGTGTGCGTTATGTGCAGTCTGCTTGATTTTTTACCTGGGTTTGTGCAGAACTCTCAGTCGTTGCAAAGCTATGGATATCTCATAATGCACCACTGAGCCCATTGAGATCCGGCTCACTCGCGCAGTACTCCGCATGTCCTCGTCCTCGATCGAGCTCGATCCCTGAACGCGCCGAAGTGACGGTGTTTACTCGGGATTTAGCCTGATTTCCTTTTTGGCTTCAGGTCAAGCGCCCGACGTTTCAAGGCGCTCCGGAGAGCACTGTGAAGTTGTCTTCTTCCCTGCTCTCTACACACCGTCCATTATGAAGCATGGCGTGGCTTTCCGTAAGTTCTCGAGGACATCCTCGCATAGGATGCTGATGTTGCGGTACGGCTGTCTACACGCTTTATTGCAATCTTTTCTAATAAGCGTGTCGTAAAGCAACCTGGTCACTTCGCTCATCAAACATGAACAAATCAAGACCACCTTGCCAAAGGCGAGAGATACAGCGAGGCTTGCGGAAAAGGTGCTAGCAGACGTGTAATCTAAGTTCATATGAAAGTTTATGCGTTTTCCAGATCATTACCATGGGCAAGAAAGGCGACCTCCCAGCGTACCACCGCGCCAACGCTTTCCTCCTTGAACCACAACTTACCCCCAAGGTTTTCAAGGAGCTGGCCAAGCGATATTCAACGCGCGAAGGTGGCTACACACGTATACACAAGTTTGGTAACAGACCGGGTGACAACGCACCCCATGCAATCCTGGAGCTCGTGGACAACCCTCGGGATATC
This sequence comes from Terana coerulea, assembly GCA_024811115.1. NCBI lineage: Eukaryota > Fungi > Basidiomycota > Agaricomycetes > Polyporales > Phanerochaetaceae > Terana > Terana coerulea. The sequence goes on from JAKOGH010000042.1 coordinate 291,533, forward strand.
AAGTTCGACATGACAGCGCGGGCCATCGGTTGGGAGGTCCTTAGCAAAGCTATTGGCACGACCAGTCCCACTAGGATTGCTCAGAGTGGCGTCGAAGGTCTCCAGGAAGTTGTGGAACGCGAGAAGACTCTGCAGCCGAAGGAGAAGGGTGCCCTGAGGGAGAAGACACGATGGAGTCTGCAGAAGGTCCTGCGGTTCCGCAGTAGGGATGCTTCGTCAGAGCTGCAACGAAAGGCAGAAGATCATATCGTATGTTCCCTGTCCTCTCAGTACTGTAATTGTCTCATTTGTTTCTAGGATACTCTTTTGGCTCAGCCTCTTGCTCTCAAGGAGATGATGGAGCAGAAAGCAGCGGATGGAGAAGAAGACCCCGAAACCCCGCTCGCAGGACGCAAAGCTCTCCGGTTGAAGGCTGGTCAAACTTTGCCAGGTAGCAATGCCAGCGCGCTCGGTGTCGCTCAAGGAGCCTTGGGCAGGGAACGTTCCGGTCGAGGCTGGTTCGGACGGCCAAAGCTTGGCGTAGACACCTCATCTGGATGGAGCTCTACATGATCTGCATTTGCTGTTGACTACTCTACTACTTTCTATATCACATTACTTTGCCCCTAGAAGTTCGCCGCTGCTTCAAGGTCGTCCGCATTCAGCCAATCTGCCCCGTTGTCCTGCAAGACCTTCCAGACCGCTGTGCGTGCGTTGATAGGCCAACCAGGCGTGTCCCAAAACCTCGCCCTGATGCCACGCGAATGAGCGTCGCCCACAAACTTCGTAATATTTGCCAGTTGCGCCTCTGAGATGTTCCCAATTCCACTCCAGCCCACGGCAGCTTCGTAATCTGTAGAGGCTAGGGGAGACAGCGTTGAGTCCCAGGTAGTGTTGAGAGACGGGTCCGTCAGCTGTGTCAAGGGTGCGTCGAAGAAATAGTCCCGCGGCTCCAGAGCTTTGACCTGCTCCAAAGGACTGTTTCCAGTTCCGACCACCGTAACGGCAGACGGAGTGAAAGTGCCATTCGCGAAAGTGGTGAGGTAGCCGGCCTGTCGCAAAGGCTCGAAGGCTTTGAGAATGAACGGAAGTGCTCTGCCGTGATGTCTCAGCTGCTTCTCAAGGGTTCCACAGGGAAGCAGGATTGACGTACTCCACGCCGTCGGTCTTAATATCGATGAGCAGCTGAAGAGTGATGTCTCCTGACGTGTCGAATACACCGCTTTAAAGCGCAGTTAGTCTGCTGCCCTATGCAGGTGCGTACAGTTCAATACCCACTTTAGTGTCGTAAGGTTTACTGTAAAAGCGTCTTTTAGGATTTTTGGCTGTTCAGGATTTGCAGCAGGGGTTGAATGTAGAGCGAGTCTAGGGTCCTGTTCGGAGTGAGAGCCCCTGGTTCATGACCTACCTGGACTTAAGGTGAGCACAACTGGCAAATTCATGACGCTCAAACTTACGAAAAGCGTGCCATTGAGCAACGAAACGTCCGCCTCCACGCTTGCGACGCCGAAACTAAGTGCCGTGAGTAGAGGTACATCCCTCCAGTCTGCGCTGTGTCTTCAGCCTATGCACTAGTGCCTGACTACCAGAGGACTCACAGTCGTTATGGGAGTGGATTGGCTTCGGGACGATGTTTTGTGTCAGCTGCGTAGGGTACTGCAGCAACGGAGAGTTTGACGCCTCCAAGGACGCAATCACGTCGTTGATCGTCGCCTTGCCCAGCGCAAGCAGCGGAGCTCCGAGCAGTAAGCACGCCGGCCTCATGATGGAGTTTCCAAAGTGAAGATGAACTGGAGTCTCCTTGTCCTACGACCTTTTATATCGACGTCAAACCGACCTCCATGGCGCGAAGCGGTGCGCCCAGGAGCTCGCCAACGAACGTGTGTCTCAGCTTCGCACCTTCGCAAGTGCCATGCGGCATATCCAACACGTGCTGTCGCGTTTATATCCAACATTTCTCATGATGTATGCTTCAATGCGATGGCGACGTAGGTCACGTTTGGCAGTCTCCGTTTGTTGCGAAGACTGTGTCGGTCAAGTGTCCGCGCGCACATGACTGCGTCGCAATTCCATGAGTCTGCTGCACATCTATTGAGCATCGCTACTATAAAACTGACTGTGTTATGTAAGTGATGAGAAGCATGTCCGTACGCACAAGCAACACCAGATGGGGCCTCTGACTTTAGCCTTTGTATCCTCCTTGAAATCATAGGTATATTTCTCAGATGTCGACTTTGCTGTGGCATCCAAAGAATCGGATTTATCTGTCTTAGGGAGGGTCGCGAGCACGCCGCCCTGCCTCAGTGCCTGCCGTCTGCCACCCTACAAGCCTTCGCAGCATCGTCCTAGACACGCCCCCGGTCATTTCTTAGCACTGGTAATGGGCATGTTGAGCCCGCTACATGGCCCATAATATGAGGATAAAATCTACAAAATTGTATGTCTTGAATAGAGAAGGGTAAGCATAGCGACGCAGAGAAGCCTACTGACTCACACCCAAGGTTCACTGAAGGCGACCAATGATTGCAAGTACAGCCACTGTCACGGTATAACTTACGAGGGTGGACGGCGGGACTTTTGATGGCGCCGCCACGACACCTGTGATCCCGGTGATTTCCGCGCCAATCCCCGACGTCGCTCGATCGGGCGCTCAGCTGGTGTTGATTCCGTTGGTCCGCTTTCGGACTCGGCGGGGTGTCGTTCAAGTTGCTGCAGCCTGAGGTAAGGCAGACGGCGTCGGGCGTGTGGCCTCTTGCGTGCTCTTGTCGTGCTACTTGAGGCATCACCCGGCGTCTCAAGCCAGGGCTGCAGAAGACGAGTGTTACGGCAACCCCTCGAACTCAGCTAGCACTCTTCCCATGGTATTTTCCCGAAAGGCTTCGCACTGGCTTCCGCACATTGACTTTCGTTCCTGACAGCCTATTATACGGCGGTTCTCAGGGACATTGCAGCATCCAGAGCGTTCCTTCCGCGCTATTGTGGGAGCCCTCGTCTGCAATCACGCGCTTCGCCGTGGTCATAGGTTGCGTGTCGGCGAGACCAGCGCGTCTGTGCATTGTGGCGGCACCGGTCGTATGAGCCTGCTTTCCTGACATGGGCCACCACCGGGTGCTTTACTGCGTCATGCTGCAGCCAGTGACATGTCAGACATCCTATCCCCGCAGATGGTAGATAGAGCGCACCTCGTCCTGTCTCGCCGTTGCTTCTGCCTCGCACAGGCCACGCCGCAGGTGATGTAACCACGATAGTGGCAATATAATGTCATTCCTGGTGATACATGCTGCTACAACGTTGACAGCGGTCGCAACAGCTGTAATCCACTGCGCGTAATAAAGAGCGATATAGTGTACCTCGGGGTCCAGTAATAATGTTAGGAGGGGCATCATGCCACGGGGTATGTGCGAGGTGAGATGTAGCTAAACTCAGAGTCCGAGGTCCCAGCCCTGGTATCGGCATGTTGCGCTGCTCAGCCTTCCCAGCTCCCAGCGAGATCCTATCGCCGGGGTGTTTTGCGGGCGTGCATACAGCCCAGCGTGATGACGAGGAGCTTGCAAGGCGGATGGGCGAAGATGGCAAGCTAGTGGGGATACGGTCGGTTAATACTAGGGTGTCGGGTACCTGAAGACTCACGAGGCTAATGCTATGAGTCGTTCCACATGCAAAAGCGCATATCTCGCCATAAGCGGTCGACCGTTATGCCGTTTACTGGTCGCCATGGGCTCGGAGGAGGGGCTGACGACGGCACGCCGCGGGGAAATAGCTGTGAGACTGAACAATTCACGTCTCGGTACGATCGCGCCCTGAACTTATTCAACAAGCAGTCCGCAAAGACTTGGGTGCAAAACTCACGTCACGTTCACAACTTTTGAACGCGTCTTCAGCGCGTATTGGTACACGGAGCCTGCGGACAGACGTGAGCGTGCGGGAAGTATAGAGGTGGGTTGGAGACGTACCCGCATCGAGCACGAGTGTCACGCTTTCGCCAGGACGCAGTAGCACGATCGCGCCGGAATTTCGTCCGTAGTCGCGTAGGAGCTGCACGGTGGCAGCGTCGTGTGTGTCGTTGACAAAGTCGAGGAGGACCTCGTAGTCCTGCGTGCGTGCGGGCATGGCGGTGGGAGGCGAGGCAGCGGCGGCGCAGGAGTCGCCGTGAGCGGTTCGGCAGGGGTAGGCGGGATAGGGGTAGCAGGGAGAGTGGGAGAAGAGAGTGTGCTTGGCTGAGGGAGAGCAGAGCGCGGTAGCTTCGAGCTTCCACGGGGTGTGGCTTCTTTTTGACGTCCAAATGCCAATGAGGTTGCTATCACCCTGTCCGCGGCGGGCGTGGCTGATCACGGACGGCGAGCCTCCAGACACGGCTCTGGATGGATGCAGGGGCTGTCCGAGGGTTCGCCTATTATTCTTCAGCAGGCATGTCAACGTAGAGAATGAACCGCCGGACCCGTTTCCACGTTGCCAGGGCTGGCGCAGGCGCGGGCCTATTGTGCTGCCAGCGTTTTCTGCGCCGTGCCGTGAGACGCCAGACGGTCAAACGGGGCCCTGCGGAACAGCTGCTGCAGACGAGTGAGAAAGCAGGTCAGAACGAGCGGGCATGCATGAACAGCGAGGCTGTACAGAACAGGTTCATGCTGGTGCGGGAACAAGATTCCAGCGCAGGCCCAGGCATGTTTCCTCGGTTCACGAGTTCAGTTCGGCTCGCCATCAGTGCACCGCCACATTAGGAAACCAAGTACGTTCTTGCGCGAGCGCAGCTGACCTCCCGCACACAATTGGCGAACGGATACAACAGTGTTGTCATCGGCGAGTAAAAATGCAGAGTGAGTCCCAGACAAAGTAGAAGCGACGCCCCGCTTATCATCCTCGGATGGTGACCCAGTACACCCGCTCCTGCTCGTTGGCTACCCCTTGCACCGCATCATCCAATGTGCTATCCGGACCAGTCGCGTAAAGCGAAGCAGCTACATCCAAGACCAGAGCACGCAGAGGAGATGACGGCAACCCCGCAAATGGCCCTGCCAATGCACCGCGAGTTGGGTGCGTGATTCTGAAGAATGGAACCAGGCGTGCCCGAATTTGAGACAGTGTCTAGGATTCTCGGGTCAGTGACAACACTGGTATACACAAGATAATAAACCAACCTCGGCATCCAGTAATGCGGATCGTCGTTGCACAAGACGCAGCAAGATGCGTAGGATCGTCTGTTACACCATGAGCACGCTTCGGAACCGACAAGGCACCAGTGTTCCCATACCTCTGTGGTAGAAGCATTCGATGCTCCGAGCTCCCACAAGCTTTTAGGTAAGTGCAATAGCCATTCCCGGAAGTATTGGCACAGGTCAGGATGACGGCTGACGCGGAGAGGCCCACGGTATTCAGGTGCTGTATCCAACTAAGGCGCACTCAAATTAGAACGATTCACACATCGCGGCGATTCCGGACTCACGAGAAGCAAACGGCCAATAAAGTCTATTGTATGTCGCTTGGTGGCTGAGGCTGAAGAAACTTTCATTCCATGACCAATCACGGCCTGCAGTACATCCGTCGTGGAATCATTGGCTATTGGATTATTTATCAAGGACCAGATGGTCGGTAGTAAAGCATTGTACGTCGTGGGCATGATCGATCGTGGGCCAATGTTTTGTGCATCTTGCCCGGGTGCTTCGCCTCGCAGCACTTGTGTCGTGTACTCGCAGACCCTGACGACAAGTGCGGCCATTGCATGCGAAGACTGTGGTTGTTTTGACTGTAATCTGCGTCCCTGCCGCGAGAGCGAATGTTGCTGGCCCGCTGCTCCGCTGCTTTTGAGCATGAGTACCGAAGTTAGCTCACAGAATACCAGATTCATCTCTTGAAGGGTCTGCTCAACCTAGAGGATCCGGATAAGCCACTTGTCTACTGAGAGCGAACGCAGATCGAAGGAGTACCTTCATGTCTCGCCTAACAGTGGGCGAAACGTGAGTTATAAACGGGAAGTATGGCGACATATGCCCTATCAAGACGCTCAGTTCATCGTGCGAAGATGAACGATCACGCTCGGGCTGCTCAAAATCGTCAACCAAAGACACTGAGTAAAGCAAGCTGGACTGACCTGCGAGCTTCCGAGCGAACCTTCGTTGTAGAGGCAACGTGCGAGATTTGCAACTGCCAGGACCATGTGCATCTCAGTCTCCAATGGCGACATGCCTGGAGAAAAGACGGCCGGAGCACAGTCCAAAAAAGTAGATATCATGGTGGAATGTAATGTTCGGGCAAGGTGCTGATTTCGAGATGAGAAAAGGCGGCAACATCACGGGAGAAACTTACCGCAATGTAGATAGACTCTGCCTTGGCACCAGAGCTGGGTCCGGCATCCTCAGCATCATCGAGGGGTGCATCATCGAGTTGGGACAGAGTATCCAGAGACCAACTGTCTTCCACTCTGTCATGAGCCAGCTGAAAGGAACCAACGAAGTTCTCGTCGACATCCATTCCAGTCTCTTCTGTCCACTCGACTGTTGACGAAGCTTTCGGTTGAAGATGCGAACATTGGATAGATGTATCAAATGCATTGAACGCTGCACGAGACCCAAATGAAGGCGACATGAACCAGGTCGGAGTACGTTGAAGTTGGGGTGTGGTGCCCTCTTGGTTGGCGGCAAACCGTTCAGAGCCATTCATAGCCATGGCTTGTGATAAGAAGGTCGAAAGTGACCTCAGTACGACAAGCTTTGACTAAACCCTTGTCAGCAAGGCCAAAAGATGACTGTAAGTTCATTCACTTTCACTGAAAGCATTACGCTTGCGATCGAAGTTGCTTGCACCGGGCCAGTATCTGCTCTGATGAGACATTGCCAGCCGTAGAAACACATGCTGCGTACCTCCAGCTTCACCATAAGCCGTTCCGGCGCTCAGAATACCAAGGTACCCTTCCAATACTCTCCTGCCATGTCCCGAGTAACCGTGCGCCCAGCCTTCGACGACAGTCTCTGGGAACAGCTCCAGAAATAAATCGAGAAACCGAACGGCGTCTATGCGAATTTCGGGGAAGATATGTGTCTGAGCGGACGTGGTAAATAAAAGCAGCATCGGTGTGTGGGGAATCAAGGTGTCCTATAAGACTAGATGTTTAGACATGACGATCTCCGGGAGCAGAAGGGCATACGCACATGGGGTACGCGCGGCAATAACCAGCCAAAGAGGGCGAGGAGACCTTTGCGTACGCTGGCATCCTAGAGAATGTCAAATGATGCATCACAAAAGTAAAGAGACACACACTGACTTCATCCGCAATCATTCTCGCGCAATTGCTCAGCGTGGACGAAAGTGAAGGTGTTACGACGTTGGGATGATCTTCGAATAGCTCGCGGAGGCCGAGAAGAGCATCTAGGGAACGCGCATATGAACTTGTGTAATGCACATAAGGATATGCGCTCACCTTTACGAACTCCAGCGTTGTAATGCTTCAAGTGCGAAATGAGGTCGTCCAATGTAAGTTTCCGTTTAGTTGTAGGAACACCGCTATCAGTGTTGTCTACGAGCCCTTGCGAGGGTAAGGCAATGGCTACCTTGGATGTTGAGGTGAGCTCCAGTAGATTTGTGGCGTCTATAACTTACAGCGAGCTTTGAACGATGTGTCTACGGCATTGTTCGCGACCTGCTTTCCCTTGCCGAGTTTGAGTTTGGCTTTCTACCAGTGACACATGAGGACGCTGAGCAAGAGACACAGAAGGCAGTCATACTGAAAAATCGGCAGCCTTGTCCTTTTTCTTCTTCGAGCTGGAAGGCATGGTGGGTAGTCGATGGAACGGACTGTGAGTATAGTAGTAAGTAACGGACTCGTAAGGATTGGAAACTCGGCGGTCGATTTGCTCTATGGGCGCTTGTATGCCACGTGGATTTTGCCGCCCACCACTCAGCAGTCCATTTACGGAAGTTCTTCAAGTTCGGGTTTGCATTCCACCTCCATGAGCTACGACCTACCTTGTTGCATGCATTTCCCTCGTGCGGGATGGGTTGTTCAGGCACTCAAGGTAAGCTGTGGTCGTCAGCTGAGCTAGGCGTGCTGTAGATGCTGATTCCCGAATCAGCTAAGCTGCACCGTCAGCCGCACTGTTCTCAACACCGACTCGATCTCCTCCAAAGCCGCCCTCCAATCATCACCCTCAATCATCAAGAACCATGCTTACTGCAAGTAATATGACGCCTTCTGAACGTCGGGAAATATATTCCTCTTCCCCAGCGTATGCTTCGGAGAATCGTATCAAGGTCCAGCTGACTGTCTCCGATGATCCCCCGGGACGGTGGATTGCGACTGACCACCAAGTATGCGGCCATATATATATGGTGAATGGCAGGCACGAATTCTTGACGACGTCTCTCCAAAATGTTGCTCTCGTCCCTGCTCTCGAGTTTCGCGCTTCTTGCTGCGACCGGCACAAGCGTTCTTGCCAGTCCCGCGACAAAGCCGCCTCCAGGTTTTGTCACCGCCAAAGGCACAGAATTCCAACTTGACGGAAAGCCCTTCGTAGGTCTCCCACTCAACACCTCAAATGCGACCTACTAATGGCGATCTGCTTACTAGGCTTTCGTTGGAGCCAACTCATACGTACGCGTTTCTCGCGTCAGCTTGCATGAAACCACTCTGACTTCCATGCAAGTGGCTGCCGCTGCTGTTAACGCAAAGCGATGTCGAAAAGACGTTCCAGAACATGAAGAATGCAGGCGTAAAAGTTTTGCGCACCTGGGCACGTCTCGGTAACCATTTAGGCCGAGATATCCTGCTGATTCTATCGCTTCCAGGGATTCAATGCCATCAACGGAACCGAGTTGGCTGGTGCCAAGCAATCCGGATTGACGTACTACCAGGCAAGTGAAAGTCTCAGTCTACCCCCAAAATATTGTAATAAGTTGACTTGCAGGTCTGGAACAGTAGCACTTTCACTCTGAATGAGGGATCTCAGGGCTTGGAGAGGCTCGACAATGTCGTTGAGACAGCTGGAAAGTACGGTATCAAAGTCATTCTGGCTTTTACCAACAATTGGTATGACGGCGTACATCTCTGTGTTTACACTTCACTCATTATCATTCTAGGGTTGGTTATGGAGTAAGCTTTCATCGACTGTGATCAAACTGGAGTCTTATCAACGACACCAGGGCTCCGATTTATTCACCCAGTGGATTGCGGGTGAAGGCCAAACTCACGACGCTTTCTTCACCGAATCCAAAGATTGTTGCCGCTTACCGTGAGTGTATCCCTCAATCCTCATCATCCCTGGCTGAACCATAGGCTTAGAGTCATACGTCCGCACCATCGTGGAGCGCTACAAGAGCTCCCCGAATATCTTCGCCTGGGAGCTTGCGAATGAAGCGCGATGCTCGAGCGACACCCTTCCCTCTGGTCCTGCTTGTACACCGACGAGCGGCGCAGAGACATTGCTCAAGTGGTACGACGCACAATCTACCTTCGTTCGTAGCCTGTGAGTGCCGCAGTCCCACATGTATCGCAGATCCTGAAACCTAAACAATGAACCTCAGGGATCCCCACCATCTTATCACCACCGGAGGAGAAGGTCACTTCTTTTGGACCAAACCCCGTACTTAGTGCGTGACAATTGTTCGTTGTTGCCGCTATCGTTTGACTGGTGCTGTGCAGCTGGTTTGACGGTCAGTTGGTCAGCGATTATAACTGGAACGGGCAGGGTAAGTGACAACTTTGCAATCGCTATTTTGCTTATCTGACTGGCAAAATAGCCGGAGAGGACTTCGACCGTAACTTGGCTTTGTCCAACATTGACTTTGTGACTTATGTACGTCGTCCAGACACCGGTCGGCCTGAGTGCATTTTTGCTCACGAGACTCTGCTAGCATATGTACCCGCAAACGTGGTATCCGGAACTCGTAAGTAGTCATCCGTTTGCTACTTCATCGGTCTGATATGTGACATGTGCAGGACTTCCCTGGTAGCAACTTCTCTATCCCTCAGTGGGGTTTGGAGTGGATTGACGACCATATCAAATGTATGTGGAGATTCACGTCGTTACTTGTCCTCCTATTCACCGTAACCCTGGTAGCTGGCAATAAGGCCAACAAACCCGTTATATTGGAAGAATTTGGCGTCACCGGTCTTGGTAAGACGCTTCAGTTGCGGATACACACAGCAACTCAATGCTTTTTATTCACCACAGCGAACAAGACCGCCATTTACCCCGGCTGGGTTCAGCACGCACTTGACACGAAACACGCGTAAGCACGGCACTATTTATAAGTTTTCTGCGCCGCTAATCTGTCCACATTTCCACCAGCGGGTGAGCGCGGTTCACGCTTCGGCACTGTCGGTATGAAATATGCTGACTCTGTTACAGAATCATGCCTTGGCAATTCGGTGAGCTGGGCCTAACGGAGGACGGCGGGAACAGGATCATCAAGTACGCTGATGCGCTTAACCACGGGGTATGTTTTCCCCATCTGTTCTGTATATCATGGAAGCGCTTACCTTGCATCTCAACAGGCAACCCCCGACGACGGTATGAATACGTCTCCTGTTCTTCACACTGACATCCCAACTTTGTGCTAACTATTTCGTAGGATTCACCATCTATCCCAACCAGACGGCAGTCTGGAACATTTTCACGTAAGCGTCGTTTTGGTTGGAATTGCCACTATAGGCTGACGCCCCCTCTACTAGTCAAGCTGCGAAGGAGCAAGCTGCGCGCTCTCGGTAAAGGCAGCTCGAGGATTGGCACATATGAGGTAGTGGACGATGCATCCATGTCTTGCTGGCCACGTTGAAATCTATCAAATTCTGTCGCCATCCCCGTCAGACTGCAGAATACGTGTGAGCGTAGAAGCCCTACATTCGACGATATGAAGGATGGACCTTGTAAGCACGTAAGGCGACAGTTACGCCGTCCATGACACTGTAAGGGCCGCCGTCTCGTATTGGGATAGACGCGGTAAACGCGCCGCGAATACTGCACTGGCTATCATGCCACGCTTTCACTCTAACCGATATGTTAAGCACGGCGATTCCTGTTATAGGAGCGAATTTCAGGAGGCATGCTCACGATAAATTAGCTTCTTTGCCGTGCTGTCTGACGGCGTATTTGTACGGCTGTCCGGCGGTAAGGACGAGTGAAATGTTGTCTCCGCTATGTAGGAAGAGCGTAGGCCCCAGCCGCGAGTTGTCTTCTGGTCGTAATACTTGGAGCGTGGCGGCATAAGGTGTGTCGTTGACAAGTTCAAACAGAATTTCGTACGGTAATGTACAAGTAGGGGACATGTCGGGCGGTAAGCGATGGCGAGCTCCGGTAATGGTCTTGGAGCCAGACGTTACATGTAGCAGAGCCGTAGGTTCATATACCAGGTGCTGCGTGGTTGAACGAGGAACCTGTACCCAAGGATGTGGCTCTGACAGAGATGTGGCGGCGGTAATGATACTCTATTGTCATGTATACCCTCGTCTCCCATTGTATCAGCACGATGCTAGATGCCCTGACTCCTGAGCCAGCGAATACACATGACCTTGTCGTTGATGCACACACTAGTTCCACACTTGGTATACCGATATGCAGTCCATCTTTGCCACTTCGGAAAACAGCTACGCTTCAGGCGCTCTCTTATTGTCTTCGGCACGTCACGCTCCCGACCATTCCATGAGGAAAGATAGGCTCGTAGGATGGAACATACACACGCCCACGAAACGAGGACATGCGAATACAATTGGTGGAGAAGGCAACACTGCGGCTGTAAACGGCTCGTGAGCCCTCAGCCTGATGTTGATAGTCGAGCGGTGTTGGGATCCCAGCCTCCCTCACGCATTTTCTCGATGATCCGGAGAATGTTCCTACAGTCATCGATGCCACTGTGATGCCTGCCAACAAGTTCAAGCTTGAGTCTGGCCAGCATCCCGGTCATGCCAATGCCGTGGGGCCGCAGCTGAAGGTGTTTCAAGAAAGGATGCTTAATGTTGATCCAGCGATTGTAGGGGGCAATGAGCTGCTTCTGCTCATTGAGCCCGTGGTCAGCCTCTATAAGAGACAGCTGCTTTGGTAGCATTGTCTTCAAGTCCCAGTCACCACACGTCACGAAGGCATGGGTGCCCATCTTCTCAGGATCAAGCAATCCATGCGATGCAAGAAACTCCTGGAAGCGTTTCCACACCACCGTAAAGGTTTCTGCAGCATCAACTGTTTCCTTAAAATGCCAGGACTCGTTAGTTCGCTGCCATGTCCGTGCACAGAGGGCGCTGCACTGACCTGCGTGATGCCAGTCAATTCTGTGCAGAACGGCGTCAAGCCTGAGTGAAGCTCAGGTTTCACGTATTCATGAAATGTATCCTTAACCGTCTCTACAGGTATCGGATGTCAGAGATGTTCATTGCGTGGATACTACGACTTAACGCTTCGCGTACCTTCCTGGATGTCGTAGAGAAGTGTTGGGAACTCGATGATTTCCTGCTTTTTTATGCCGTCGCCACAGGTGGCTTCGAAATCGAGAACCAAAAGGTATCGCAGCGGACCGTTCGTCTCCGAAAACTTCCGAGTAGCCATAGCATGCAAGGGTCTAACGAGAGCTGCTGGTGCACGGAAGGACATCCACCTGGCAAGGCGAAGAGTCACGACTCACGGTGGCGTGGAAGGCACCGACACGCCGGCGCTGGCAACGTTCCCGCACGGCTGCTTCCGATCATTCCCACGATCACAACCATCCGAGTCTCTGGTTGACTGCACTTGTGACTTGAACCAAACGCTTGCGGTCGGTCGTCCAAGCGTTGAACAAGACAGTCGTTCAGTTCGCGAGGACAAATATCTCGTCTGTTTTACGCATTTTATGTACTCCGCTATGCTCAAACATTGTCGCTTCTAGGCTCATAATGTCCCTTGACGAGCTTACACGGAATGCGTTCCAGAGCGGGATAACAGAAGTTAAAGTAATGGGCGAAGTAGTTTGCTTTGTCAACGCAATCTTCACTTACTATGGTTGCGGTCCAGTGGTTGAAACTTTGCAAGTTATTTATTTCGAAGAATTTTTCGTACGGTCCGACTCAAGACATGGAGTCTCGACTATGCAGTAAGACCAAAGACAGTACTTTGGACTTTCCGGACCACTGACTTCTGAAGATTCGGTCCTGGTATTGTTCAAGGACTCTCCGGGTGACCCGGCGTTGCAGGCATACCTTCGACATGCGATACAGGATGGTCTGCTGTCGCTTCCTACGTTCATTATAACGTTCCTCAATGCCGCGCGGTCTCCCGAGCTCCAGAACGTTTCGACCTTGCATTCTCTCTGTAGAGTTGCACTAGACTGTCATTACGCATCAGGACTGCCACCGATGGGGTCTGTGGTTCCCTTCGGAGAGTCAACTATCGTCACGCTAAACACGATACAAGATGCTATGGCGTTGCTCGTGACGGCCTGTAACCTTCCTTCCAGCCAATTTCACCCTCTCATAAACTCAGCGTCAGACCTTTTCATTCTGCTTCATTCCACTATCACGAACCAAGACCTATCGCAGGTGTCAACCGCACAAGCAAGAGTCAACCTGCATGACGTGCTCAACTTACTACACAATTTTCGGCATCGGCTCTCTGCACCGACAATCCAGTCGCTGGAAATCTTTCAGCTTTCCATGAATCTCGTGGTAGCGGATGATGCAAAGGCTGCTCAAGAGGCACAAATGATGCGGAGTTTGCATCTGGCCTTTGGAAAGGGCGAGATCACGGGCGTGAACTCAGCCACCGACATAGTTACGTGTGGACTTATATTACACGCTTTGGTAAGCTTTTACCTTCTTCATTGATCTCAATGAACTGAAAGCCCTTCGGTACTATTTTACTAGGTTGTCCAGCGCTCAACTGAATTCGGGTCTGGCGACGGACGCCACGCAGTTGTACTGCTGCTTGCGACAATGAGGTGGGCATCTTGGACACCGACAACATTCTACACACTGCTCCTACAGTCCGCGGTTGCTTGCTTCGCGCAAGCAGCTACTGTACCAACCAGCGAGCATGCTTCTCTATGGCGTGCATTTGTGGTTGGCCGTGTGAGTGTATTCATCCGCCGCGTCGAGCACAGTCTGACAACAGGGATTCAGCTGCCCCATTTGCTGACCCTCTTTGAGAAGGGTGGAGAGATGGATAAAACACCCGAGACAGACTGGGTACGTTTGTGCCAATTGCTGTCCTAGTGGTTCTGAAGATCTGACCTGCTCTGTACTGAAGAGATCAGCTATGCATATAGCAGTGACCTCGCTTTTGCAGCATGCGGACCTATTGGCCAAATGCGATAGCGTTTATCAACAGAGCACTCCGGACAGTAGCCATAACCATTCAACACAGTGAGTAGTGTGTCAGTCTTCAACACAGAACGCTGAGCGAATCCGCAACAGCAACCACCCGTTCATATCTGAGCTACTGCACCAACTCCTGGCTGTCGGCTTGGTTGATCAGACTATTGTTGCGACCATCAACCCGAGTCTTCACAATGACTTCCATCCTCGTCTGCAGACAGAAGCCCAGGAGCACGGGAATGACCTGGACGTGAGTTACGCGTATGATATGGCACAGCCACTAGTCTACTGACTGTTCACAATATAGACCTATCTCGAATCTCGGCTTGGCACAGATACAAGTATCGAAGATGCAGGCCACATCGTCGGAAAAGTGTGGCGGGATCCATGTAGCCATGCTATCTTCACAGGAAGTTATAAAGAAGGTATGGTCGGCCTTACTACGTCAACGCTGTCATAATCTTTCAATCAGCGCTTCAAATCAAATGCTTCTGCAAACGATATCGAGTCTCTTGGACATCTATGCAAGATCCTATATACCCACGAACATGCCTTAGAGATGCTGTCTTTGCACGTCAAACTTCGGGACCTCTTGGCACAAGCCTTGGCCATTGTCGAAGATTACGATTGCGAAACAGTAGGTAAGTGTATTGGATGCGTCGTCTTTGGTCATTCACAATTTCTCTTTTAGGCGACCCACAAACGGCTGTGAGCCACTTCGGCAATGTTGTGCTCTTTCTTCAGAGCACACTGGTAAAATATAAGGTGAGTGTATGCGCTATGTATTATGCATACGAAGCTCTGATTTCCCGCAGTTGTTCTCCTCTAAGTTCACCTTGGGTGACAGGACACTCACGGCGGAGATCTTCTGTGCCGCAACAATGATCTACCGGATGGAGGATCTCAAGGCGGAGGATGTCACAGCATTCAATACTTGGCTGAAGACACTCTTCGACAGCGGTAGCGATGGCATAGAAGACTCGATCCTAAGAAGCACGCGGCCGCGCAGTCTGCTTCGGATAGCGGCGACCTTACTCTCGCAGTCAATAGCAATGTGCGCCGAACGCAAGCTGGACAAGGAGGTCTTGAACAACGGGATCTCGTACTTCCAGGGATTTTTGCTCAATTGGACGACTGTTGGAGTCGTGCGGGCGTTGTTAACGGAAATTGAGCACAAAGGGTATGTCATAATTCTGGTGTACATAAGCCAAGCCAGGCTTGCCTAACTCTGGCTACAGATTCTTTGCCCCGTTCCACCTTGACGTTCTGCACACCTTGCTGCAGTCCAAATCCTGCCCTGAGCCAGTGCTTCGACTCTCTTCGCCCCACATACTGCGAGTCTTCCCGTCAACCAAACCTCAAAATACCGTTCATGGGCAGCGCATGCCAAACTTTGACCCTGTCCCTCTCCGAAAGATTGCTATGCAAGCCCTAAATATTCCCATAGAAGGCACGTGTGCTGCTGCCGTTCTGAGAAACAACCATAACCTGTTCTTACAGAACCCGCTCCGACGCTATCGGTTTCCGTCCCAGCGACTGACCCCGTAGACCATGCCATTCGCGAAGCGCTTGCTGCCGCAAGAGCAGGCAAGGCGCCGTGGCTGGACGTCGACCGATGCTTGCTGTTCACCAACCCGACCAGGTTCCTCACATCTCTCTGGAATGAGCTCCGCCTGGTGTCGGCCATGGGCGAGCTCGATATGCCTCGACGGCTGGCCACCTTCGTCCTGGCGACCCCTCGGAGCGGCCGCTCGCCGCCCCTGCTCCCCATCTTCCTCCACACGATCCTGCCAAGCATCATCGCGTCGACAGACCACCTGCAACCGACGGAGCAGACGCTCGCGGTTGAGCTGGTTGTCGCTGTGGTCTCCAGCGCGCTCACGGCGGCGCTGTATGTGGAGTATTCGTTGCTGTCCGTCTGCAAGGAACAACGCCTCGTGTTGGGCCAACCGGCACTCACGATGGCACGACGTCTGAGCGTAGATCTGCGTCGGCGGGAGAACAGCCCTACGAGTTCGATGGTCGTTCAACGGTTAGCGTCGACGTCGACCTTCACGACTAATTTTCCAACATTTATGGCGGAGGTGTAAAATATATTGTACGAGACGGACAAGCGACGATTAGACACTACACTACAAGGAAGGATAGCAATGATGGAATCTGAGCAGGTGATGAGACAATGACCATAGGTTTAGACGTCAGCAGGAGCATTCGTCGGAGCTGTGACGGCTTGTCAAGATTCGTGCCCCAGTGTAAAGTATAATCACTTACGACAGCAAGCATTTTCGGCGACACAAGTCTGGTCTGGAGGGCAAGGGATGAGACAATCCGTGTCTTCCGACGTCTGGCAGGGATAACGTCAGAGAGGTGCTGTGCAATGCTCTCAGTGAACGGACCTTCAGATGCTCTTCCGGCGGGGAATTCCTGCCGTGGTATTCTGGCTGGATAGTACTCGAATGTATGCCATGCAAGTGCAGGACCTTCCTGATCTCAGCGGCGATGGGCATAAAGTCATGGTTGCGAGACGCCATGACATGCACAGACGCCACTATCTTGGTCTCCGAAAGCTGCCATACATGGAGTTCGTGCAAAGACAGCACGCCATCGACATTCAAGATCGCGGCACGAACTTCGTCTATCGAGATTGTTGGCGGCACGCCTTGGAGCAGAATGAACGAGGTGCTTCGGACTACGTCGGCCGTGTTCAGCGGTCAAAGACAAGACATCATGACGGAAACACAGGGTACTCACCCAGTGGGAGCGCAGAAGAGAAAATAATGACCGTGATGACCAAACTGATAACCGGGTCAAAGTAGTACTTGAAGCTCCAGTGGCTGAGCCAAATGACGAGGCCTGTCGCAATGACTCCGACGTTGCCCAGTGCATCACCGAAGACGTGCAGTAGAAGTGCACGCATGTTCATCGAACCATGACTATGGCCATGACCGCCACCGCCGTGACTGCGGGGGACGGACTCGGAAGAAACAGTCTGGATGAGAGGCGTTCGCTCGTTTATCGTAGACATTGCTGGTTCAGGATGCAGGGCCTCGGGTGAAGAGACGATAGCCTCTTCCGAAGCATCTTCTACGACGTAATCGTGGGCAAGGGCGGTCCTCGACTGGGAGCCGCTAGGACGGGAGGTCTTCCGGTGTGGAACGGTTGGCGAGTTCGTTTGTGATCCTTGTTGGGCCATGTTCTCAGCGGCTTGAACCATGGACTGCCGTGTGGCGGCAGGATGCCCGTACAAAGAGGAGTATGACTCGGAGCGAGCACGCGACTGTGACTTTGTGCGCTTCGATGTGTCTGGAGAGGTGCCCCGAGGAGTACGGTCCGCGTCGCTGCCGCTCCGACTGCGGATACTCGGAGTCCCAGAGACAGGGCTGCCCTTGTCGTGGCTATGACCATGGTCGTGCCCATGCTCTGCAACCAATGGTGAGTTTTCACAGCGTTAATCATGTAAATGATGATCCCACCATGGAAGAGGAAGAGTCCGACAAGATTTGAGGCCAAACCAAGGGATCCCACAATGACGACCAGCTTCGGTTGGGATATTTCTGAAAGCAAAGACCAAGGTCAGCACACAGCCCAACCACTCAGCAAGACTACTGTGGACCGACCTGGCGTCGAGAAGAACCGCTCGATGGCCTCGAGGAAGATGGAGAAGCAAAGGGCGAGGAGAAAGACGCCGTTGACCAATGCCGCAAGGATTTCTGCGCGATGCCAGCCGTAGGAGTATTTTGCGTCGACGTGTGTTTGGTTGGTAAGCTGTCACAAGACCTGTCAAAATGATGAGACGTTCACGAGAGGACAGGCCTTGCCTTGATTGCATACAGCGCGACCACCAAACTCATTACATCGCTGCAGCAAAGGTCTTAGTTTCATTCATTCCGGGAGACAGTACTCGCGTAGTGCGCACTTCAGCATATGAAAGCTGTCCGCTACGAGAGCCAGTGATCCCACGGCATAACCTGGCGAGCAAATGTCAGTAGGGTCTGCAAGGCTGTAGCCTCACGCATACGGTGCTCACCGACAATGAGCTCGATGAAGAAGAATATCACGTCGATGACGAGCAGAATTATAATCCTCGTTGAGCGATTCATGGTCGGTGCATAGGAGAGGGGTAGGGAGTTGGTGGGAGGAAGTAAGGAGCAAGAACGAGAGAATGGAGAGTTTGAGTTCCTCAGTCACCAGTGACTGCCAAACCGCGGCCGAACGGGGGCGCCGCACCTGGCGCTTACCAATACTGAGGTCACCACGGCATCTTCCGCAGCGTCTCCGTCCTCCGTATGACCTTGCAGTGGCCTTTGGACAACTCACCAGAGATACATTTTCAAATAGCACATCCAGAGACAAATGTTCCTTTAAAAATGTCGACAAAAACCCATATTTTACCTTCGGTCAGTGCCCGAGTCGAACCAACAGGTGTCAACTTCCTGCCAAACTCTAAGCGCATGCGGTCTAAAACGCCATTTCAGCGTTTAGTGCTTAGTCAGCTATAGCCCACAGCGGGGCGCGCTTGCACCAAATGAATTGGATCTGACTTTTTGCAGCGTGCTGCTTTCGAGAGGACCCTAATGCCCCAGAGCTGCGATACTAGTTGCCCGAAATTTGGCCTAAAAATGAAGCCCCTCAGGATGGCATGCCCGAAATCTGGCCCCAGTTGGCTGGCATGCTGCCCGAAATTGGAGCGCATCTGCCCAAAAATCGCGCCAGAAAATGCATTTTGAGGCATATTTTGGGCGCTCGAAAATTTGGTCCAAATTTGGGCGCTTCGGCGTGTGCAATGCGCCAAAATCGGCGAATCTGGGATCGCACCTCTGGCAGGGTAAGGCGGGGTCCTCTTTCGAGCATCACTCTTGTCGTGCTGACCAGCCGGCCCTCAACCACCTCCTCGACGACGTTCCCGTGAAGATGGCCGCACCGTCTATGGCTGCAGCGATTGCTGCATCCCTCCCCGCACCCCAGACAGCCCCCACACCTGCAGCTCCTACTTATGAAGCCATCCCCGCTTCCATGTCCAAGGCCATCGACCTTGAGGCGGACATCCCATTCACTTCCGTTCAACTGGATGGAATGGTGTGTGCACCTCGGCCGCTGCTGCTATTACTGAGCAATTTACCCATGTCATTCTTGGTGTGCTCTAGGTTGTATCAAAAATTATTAAACATGCCAGGGAATCGCAAGGCACGAGCGCACATGGAATCCTCCTCGGACTCGACCTCGATGGCACCCTTGAAATTTCCAACTCCTTCCCCCTTCCGCACCATATCAACGACGAAGATGATAAGTCTGCCAAAGGTGTCGGTACGTTTCTCAGTCATACGGCGTTGCTCTTACATTGACCATGGTGCGTGCGTTCGCTTTGCAGCACGCTACCAGGCTTCCATGCTTAAAGCATTAAAGGACGTGCAGGCCGACGACAGCGCTGTTGGCTTCTACCAAGCCATGTCGCTAGGATCGTTCTACAATCAAAGCCTAGTTGAAACGCAGGCCGTACAGCAGGAGAGGCTGCGTCAGGGTGGTATTGTTATTGTTCATGGTATCTTTCACTCACATCATTGGTAATTTTAAACGTGACACTGATACCTCACTGTCCAGATATTTCCAAAACTGCTAGGGGCAACGCGGCGTTCCGTGCTTTCAGACTAACGAAAGCTTTCCTCGACGCCTTTAAGCGGAACAACTTCAGCGCAGACAGGTAAGACAGGTTTTATATATGAATGCACTCGTACCCAAACTTACTGTAGATATGTACAGTCTGATTAGCCACAGGCTTACGTTCTCACACATACTCGAAGAGATTCCAATCAAAATCCGCACCAATCCTCTACTAGGAGCCTTTTTGGACACCCTCACAACTGCATCACCGTCCCCCGTGTCAGATCGCCACCTAGCAGAACCTCAAACGAACATTGCACTGCCGCCATCATTCTCTGTCCTGAACCTTGGTACCAGTAGCGTTACCAAGAATCTCGAGCAGGTAATCGAGGCCCTCGACGCCTACAAGACGGAAGAGGGCAATCTCGCCTACAATCAACGCCAGATTGCCCGCGAAAAGACCAAGGCCGATGCGTACATTGCCAAGCGCAAGGAGGACAACGCTCTCCGTGTCTTACAAGGGCTGGCACCGCTTCCTGAGGACGATGTGAACAGACTCTTCAGGATTCCCGCTGAGCCCAGTCGACTGGAGAGCATGCTGCTGCTGGGGCGGATTGACGCATACGCGAAGACATTGGAGGAGACGTCGAGCACCGGACTCGTCAAAATGTACGCTGCGAGGGGCACGTCGAATGTATAGAATGCGGTGTCATTTCCACACCGTTTTGTATGTGTTGCTGTACTATTTTTGTGATGATGGAATCCGGTCGTCAGGCCGCCAGGCTCAAAATGTGCGCATCGGCGGGATCCGCAGCATAGCCCTGGGCAATCTAGCCCGGCAAAAATTGGGCACGGAAATCGGCTTGTTCCTGGTACTGCGGCCGGGTTTGCCACAATCATTAGCCTGGTTTTGGTCGCATCTCTGATCGGGATTAACGTTTTGGGTGGGGACGGGGATTTGCGCGCGTAGTATAAGAACACGGCTTGTTGGACTCGCCGCTCGCGCTTTTACGTTTTCGCAAACGTCGTCTGTCTGAGTGTTGTCGTCGCCGCCTCCCTCCCTCGTTTTCTTCACGCCCGAGGTCTCCCTCACTCTTTCCCTGCCAACATCTTAAAGGCCCAGCCTTCCGACACTCCTTGGCCCGCACACTCCCCAGCACACACACCACACATCCCAGCAATGCATTTCACGAAGGCGTTCGTCCTTGTGGCTATGGCCGTTTCTGCCTCCGCCATGACCTCCCCGCATATCGCGCGCAATTTTGCTCACCGCAGACACCACGCAGTCGCCAGGGACGTCTCGCCCGAGGCCGCCGCGACCCCCGCCGCTGTGGCCTCCGTCATTCCGCGTAAGCGTAGCAACGGCCGGTGCAAGGCCTCGTCATCGTCCTCGAGCCTCGTGAGCAGCACCCCCGTCCCCTCGTCGAGCGCAGTCGTCTCCTCGACCGTGGAGGCTCAGCCGACGTCGTCCGCGATCGTGAACGTTGGAGGCGCTCCGCCCACGTTCTCCAGCGAGGCCCCCGCTTCCACGTCCGAGGCCCCTGTCACTTCTGAGTCGGTTGCTCCTGTAACATCGGAAGCACCCGCTCCGTCCACCTCGGAGACCCCCGTCGCGCCTTCGACCTCATCAAAGCAGGCCGTAACGACTTCGTCAAAGCAGCCTGTGGCAACTACGTCCTCGGCTGCCCCGGCTGCCACAACTGCTGCTTCCTCGGGCGGCAGCTTGCTGACTGACACGCACAGCGGTGATGGTGCGTGACCAGTTGCCAACTGCGTAAATGCTTGGCTCACGGAGTCACTGTAGGTACCTTCTACGCAACCGGCCTTGGTGCATGCGGCATCACGAACACTGACTCAGACCACATCATCGCCGTGTCGAAACTCTTGTTCGACATATTCCCGTAGGTCATTGTGATGCCACTCTTATTTCACACTGATTGATTTCCGTGTTTCATCAGTGGTTACAATGGCGTCAACCCTAACGACAACCCCATTTGCAACAAGCAGGTCACGGCCCACTGTACGTTGGAATATAATATTTGCGGGACTGTCAACTCATGTCTCTCTTTAGACCAGGGCAAGTCTGTGTCCGTCACAATCACGGACCGCTGCGAGGCCTGCGACGAGTTCTCGATCGACTTCTCGCCCTCTGCCTTCACCCAGCTCGCAGACGAGAGCATTGGTCGTCTCAAGGGCGTGACCTGGACCTTCGACTAAACGCCGCGGCCTCCTTGCACTGCTTTTTATCGCTATTCGGATATCCACGGACAACGTCATAATCTCGTTTTTATCCGTACCCTGCGTCTGACCGCCAGGGCGGTTCTTGCTGGCATTCGCTCCTGCTTGCAGAGATGGGATGTTGGCGGCTGGATGACCCAGGGTCTATCGTGTTCTCATTCGTTAACCGCTTGTGCAGCCGCTACAGTCGTTTGCAATCGGCCTCTTGTGTAGCACTAGCTTGAAGCTCAGTCAATATATCCACGTTGCTCTGTCTCTATCTCAGCCAGATCTCAGCCAGGCCTAGTTGTTAAGTTGATATATCAGGTAGCTTCGCTTCAATGCGGAGTGTAAGATTGCGATAATTATACTATTCACGAAGCATTTATGCAAGGGATGTCCGATATCAGTCCGAGAGCGACAGTAACGCAAAGAACAAACGCAATAGCAAGTAATGTAGTATGAGCGTCCGAACAGTGCGCTAGTAAGGAACTCTGAAATCTTCTGACGTAGGTTTCTGCAGCCGTGGTGTCTTCCTCCGGAATGAGCCTTCAGCTGGCAGTGTAACGTGTCAGCCTTGTATGGAAAGATGAGGCGCCATGGGCCCACAGAGACGGTCGCGGGAACAGCCACGGAGGAATCGAGTCGACGAGGGAACACTACACACCAGAATGAGGCTGTATAACCTCCGGGCGCGGCATGTTCCCTCCTTGATCGTACGAGGGGTAGTACTGCGTCGGCTGTTCTCTCTGCGCGTACGCCTGTCCAGGCTGGGATGGATACTGTGCGCCGCCGTACGACTCGTATGTCGCGGCGTGGGGCTTGTCGGCCATGACGGTGTCGACGCTCGCGAAGCTGTCGTTCCTGTCGTGTTCGTAGCGTGAAGTCAAGGGGATGTCGTCGGAGCGGCGCGCGTTCCAGGGTTCACCTCGGTTGTTTAGCGTGATGTCCGACGTGAGAGGGCGCGTGGAATCATACATTGAGTCATATTTCTCGTGGTCGAGTCGCTGGCCCGTCCCGTACGACGAGATCACGACATAGAAGTATATCTAAGGGATGCGGATTCAGCACAGGCCGCGTAAAGTGCGGAAAGAAAAGACATACCTGGGCAATGGCAAGAAGCACCCAGAGGCCGGCCATGATGCCGACGTCCACCCAAGGGAAAATCTGGCACATCGTGGTCGCCTCTCCTTGCGTGCTTGTGTTGGGGAAGTACTTGGAGAGACAGTTGGACCTTGCTTGGTTGTGGCGCGCTGCGGACAACGCTATCCACACAGCAGCCACAGAGAATGCTCCCAGTGTGATCAGAATGTGCAACGTGGTGTACCGGCGGTACAGAATGGCCCGTTCCTTAAACATATACTATTAGTCGATGTCATGGGAGGTAATCCACGGAGACGCACTTGGAGGACACCAATGAACCCAAGTATCTGAACTGCAGCACCTGCATAGCAGATTATTGCAAAAATCCACTTGGCGGCCGAAAATGTCGCAGCTCCCACGACTGCGCAGGAGGTCAGCATGCCGCTAGTGCGGTCAGCAGGCGAAAGGCTCACTTGGAGTCGTGGCTACCGACAGGGTACCGGCCACAATGCCCAGTGTGAACTGCTCTATGAGCGTGGCGTATATCCCGGCGTTGACGGTGGGGATTGCACAACAGCAGTAGTCGCGGGGCTTCATCGTGAATGGAGTGAGTACCTGCTCGTGAAAGGTGTTAATAAGCCCGGTCGCAGACTGGGCTTGGTCGTTATAGATCTGACAACAGTGTCAGCGCAGGCCACCCGGTAGAGTTGAAACAGCAGGCTGACATGTTCGTAGAGGTTGGGCGCAGGAGATGGAAGAAAGACTTCAAGGAGTGGTCACCGTCTGCCGCAGTTTCATATAGCGCTGTTGGCTCACGCACAGCCCACCAAAACGCCCATGCCAAGCGATGCGGGCGCAGCCACTGTGGTTAGGTTAGGGTCTGATCAAAAGCGCCCTGGTTCGATAAGTAAATGCCCGCGCCAAGTGAGGCGGGCTCCCCAAATGCGGGGTACTGCCACGTGACGCGCATGCGCTCATAGGCTCCGGGTCTCGCTTGGGTTGACTGTTGTCGTACACCACCCCCAGCTTACCCTCACTCATCCTTGTCCATAACGTTGACGACTGTCATGGCTCGTCTCTCTATTCTCGCCCTTTTCGCTCTTGCGACTGCTGGGTTCGCGGCTGCGAACCCTGCCCAGGAGCCTCTCGCCAATGTTGGCGACAGTTGGAGTTGGCAGGACTGCGGTATGTTAACTGCACACATCCTGACGAGGTTGGCGTGCTCATCCAGACGTAGGCGTCGTAACCGACCCAGTCCGTATCAAGTCAATCGAGATTTCCCCGACCCTCCCCAGCCTGGCGCCAACATGACCGTCAAGGTTGTTGGAACGGCCAACGAGGTTGTTGAGGTAATGAGTCTTTCATGGCTGGTGCTTTGCGGTTTGGAGCTGAAATCATGGCTTAGGATGGCGCGTACGCAGACGTAACTGTTAAGATTGGTGTCGTTAAGTTGCTTCAAAAGGAGTTCGACCTTTGTGAAGAAGCGTGAGTTGTCCCATACTACATGGATAGTTGTTGTATTGATGAGCTTGACAGTCGCAATGCCGATGCTGAAATCCAATGCCCAATCGAGAAGGGAGAGCACTCCGTGGCTCATACCGTAACTCTTCCCAAGGAGATCCCCAAAGGTAAATCTCCTCAAATTGAAGTCACACGACGGAGCTGACGACTGCTCTCCGTAGCTCCTTTCAAGGTCAATGTCAGGGGATTCACTGTTGAAGACGAGCCCATGGTTTGCCTTGACTTGACCATTGACTTCCGCAAACCCCGTAGCTTCTGGTGAGGTGGTTCTGCAACGCCTGTTACTACCCCGACCTATCTTCTTGTGACTCTACTGCTTGCACAACTGGTGTCTTCCGCATGTATACCATACACTTCCTCTCCTATTGTACATATGTGCTTATCTATGATTTCCAATGACGACCGTACCATGACTCATGTATAAACTTCTCGGCTGCGATCCCAGAGTCCTGAAGAATCCTATCAGCTGGGGTACTGGGTTAGTGTTTGGGTTTGATTCTTAACCAGCATAACTGACATCCGCTGCGAAGCTTTGGGTTGTAAGATCCCACAGTGTCAACAGAATGCCTGCGGTTGATACTCCATTGGGCGTTTGAAGTACTTGGAGGTTATATAACCGACCCCCGTCATTTGGCAGCCCCGACTATCCTGCCACTCATGACTCGCCTGCCTTTCATTGCCCTTGCTGCTCTCGCCGCCTCCGCCTTTGTCAGAGCTGACCTAGCACAGGGACCAATGGCAGTGGTAGAGCAAAAGTGGAAATGGAACGACTGCGGTGCGCCTCGTCGTGTCGTTGACACTGCTAAGTCGCGACTGATATCGTGAAAAGGAGGGTCGGATCACTCTGTCCATGTTAAATCTATCGACATATCTCCTGACCCTCCTCAGCGTGGTGCGAACCTGACGGTGAAGGCAGTCGGTGATGTGGCTGTTGTTATTGAGGTATGACCTCTTACGTCAGCTACCATTACCAGGATGCCTTAGCTTGACCTAGGATGGCGCATATGCTGAGGTGACGGTGAAGGCTGGTCGTATACCGATACTGCGGCAAGAGTTTGACCTCTGCCAAGAAGCGTGCGCCTTCCTCCTGTGCTCACGCAACCCTGTGTTACTGACACGGAATTGTAGTCGGGATGCCAACGCCGACGTTCAATGTCCTGTGGAAAAGGGAGTACAAGAGGTTACGCATACTGCCATGCTTCCGAAGGAAATACCGCCAGGTGAGTTTCGAGACCTTTGTTCAATCATCAAAGTTAACGGATATTCGTTAGCTATATTCACGGTCGCTGTCCGCGGATATACTGTCGATGACGAGAATATGGTTTGCTTGGATCTCACAATTGATTTCCGCAAATCGTGAACCTGCTCTTGTAACGACATTTATTTTACTGCCTCTTACATATCTCAACGTCGCAAATGTGGCCTGTTGCACAGCCACGCTTTTAGTCTGCAAAGCATATACTTTACTGTAGGATGCAGTCGTCTATTTCCTAGGCTATGGCATAACCTCCATTCTGTCAGGTCCATGCCATCATGTCGATCATATCGCTCTCGCGGCGGTGCGGAGGCCGCCAACACTCGCAAGAATCAACGCACCTCCGATGTAGATGTACGTCGTCGCATTCAGCTTCCGCTGTTGATTACCCTCACATGACCGCTGAAGCCTCGTTGGGCGGTTGCTGGAGCGCGCGGCCTGGGTTGCATGCCTTACAGTTTGATTCCTCTAGATGGATGCTCAAACCATCCATCTCGTGAGTGGGGCGGCTTGATAAAAATGAAACTGCGTAACCTGTGTTCGCTGCGCCCGCAACTTCCTTCTCACCCTCGTCCAATTGGCCGTGGTTTGCTTGGTGGTCTTGAGTTTCCCCTATCGTCCCGTATTAGGGGCTCCATACGATAGTAGAGTCACCTGCGAGGAGCCAGTTCATCGACTAGCCAACAGGATAAAAGCATTCGGTGGAGCTTGGGAAGCGCTCGAAAGCGCTAAACGTAGTGATTCACAGCAGCTCCTAAGCGCAAATCCGAGACCTCCGAGGTTGCTACTACTAGACAGTGGCATTCGGAAGCCAGTATCAAGTCGGGATATACTTCCTTGACACTCGGAAATTATGATAATATTATGTCAACAAATCTTGACTTATCAGAAATGATCCATGCACCTATGGGCAAACTGCGAAACCTGTGCGAATTGACAGAATGAGTATTTAGATTACTTGGGCGCTAGTCAAAGGCTTTGTGGCGTCCCGCCTATTCCTAACAAGGCAGCGAGGCGGATCACCCACACCCTTCTCTCAACGATAAATAAACCGTCCCTGGGCCGTCCTGATCCTACATTCCTGAGGGAAATTCGGCGGCACAGTAAAGTTAATCTAGCACCTGACGCATTGCTGTATAATGTAATCGTGGATATCTTACAAGATCGCTGACTAGCGATAACTACACGTTCAAATTCATTCTTAGCAGTACATTGTTAGTCCAAGGGCTTGAGTCCGACACAGAGTCAACGCGGAAAGTCGAATCGGATGTAAATCAGAACTCTTGGTAGGGTGGCAGGTCCCCCTCGTCCTCAGCTCCAGGAGGCTTGTTTGCATCGCTACCCCCCTCGCGAAGGATCCGCTCCCGCTCTTCCCTCTCCAGACGCTTCTTCTCGTCCTCTGCGCTCTCAAACTGGGGGCAGCACTCGCCGCTTGATCACCGTGAAGCAACTTCTCGCGCTCCTCCCGTTGGAGACGTTGCTTCTCCTCTTCCGCTGAAGGGAAGCTCGAAGGAGGGAGGACACCGAAGGGAGTCGCCGCGGGCGGTGAAGTGGACCCCGACTTCTTGTTCAGCAGGGACCCGCTGGAGGGACCAGGGCCTTCGGTGCCGGCAGTAACCGGGACACCAGTCTCTGCAACGGTCGGCGTGACGGTCGGCACCTTGGTTGTTGAATCGGATGGATCGGGTGCAACGATGGGCGACGTCGCTGCTGCGGGAAGAGGGATAGGTGCTGGTGCCTGGTTGAGGTGCGCAGGATTCAGAGGAGGGGACGTGGTACCAGGCGACGGTATGGTAGCAGTGTGTGAGACCGGCGAGCTGGGGAGCGGGACTGGTCTGGTCAAGGGCGATATAGATGGCTGGGTCGGGACAACAGGAGATATAGGGTGTGTGAACGACGATGGAGGTGCAGTTGCAGTGGCAGCCGGGGGAGTGATGGGAATGTTGGTCGTCGGGGCATCCTGTGCGCCAATAGCAGATAGTTCTTGGGCATGGGTCACTCCAAATGACCGAGTGTGCTTGAGGTCTGCTGAGTTCGGCTGGGCGGTGATGAAACTGACGTTGCCAGGTGTGTAAGCGTCCAAAGCCTTCTGGAGAGATGCGCGAACGGAGCCCGTGGTCTGCTCGCCGGCGTAAGGTTTGGCTTGCGAAGGTGGAACGGGCGGCAACACGGGGACGATCTCAAGAGCAGCTTGTGCAACCATAGACAGCTTCTCGGCGTACTGCGACAGAAAATGTCAGATAGGCAACCCAATAGGATAACACTCAGCCGACACTCACCTCTCTGATTGCCTCCCATTTCGCCTGCTCGGTCTCTCTTATGGCCTTGCGCTTCAGAATCTCGATATCCTTCTCAGCGGTGTGATCTTCCTCCTCGTTCTTCTGGAGCTGAACCTTCAGCTCTGCAAGCTTCTGCTGCTGATCCTTGCGCTGATCGTGCTCTATCCGCGCAATCTGATTCTGCAGGCCGGTGCGTATGTTCCGGCGGGGCGACAGGGCGTTCTCGGCATCCCGGAGATGCTTGAACGACGTGCGAGATCCGTCAATCTTGCTCGCGAGGGTCCCAGAGAGGGAGCCCTGGACGTAACTGAGCCACGCGAGACGATCACTAACTGCAATATGTCGTCATACGACTCAGCACGCCGCATTCACGCTAGACTGTCACAGAAACGCACCATCCTTGACGTCAGCGGCCTCAGTCTGACCCCACAGGAACAGCTCCTTGCTGAACGTCTGCGCATCCTTTCCTACGCTGTCGTAGTCGATGGCAATGCCCTTCGCCGTTGTTATGATCTTCTGGACAGCTGGGGTGGAGCTCCTGGTAATGAGAGCAAGAATGAGTCGAAGAGGTGAGACCAATGCTGTGATTTTTACATACGAGTACTGCTGCTGGAAGGTGCGCAGCTGGTGATGTACACCCTCGAGACCATGGGACTTCATGAACGCGCCGACGCCGCCTGAGCTCCCGCCGCTCGACTGATTTGCGGCAGGTGACTCGGCGCTATCGGTTCGCACAAGCCCGCTCGAATTTACTGCAGCTTGCGCCTTGTCTTTGAGTGACGAAAAAAGGACATGGTAGGAGTCGGAAAGGGTGGTGTGGCTGTTGTCGCAGTCGCGTTCTTGGCTTTTATACACGCGCTAGCGCTGCGCATGTGCTTATTTGCACTACGTCATCGATCAACGGGTTTCATTATCGGGGTTATTATGAGTGAACTATTTACTTACAGTAACGGACGATAGCACTACTAATAGAACTCCATACACAGCTGATCCCCTTCCACAAATTTGAACGCAAGTACGACAACATCCCAGAATACAAGCAATGCACACAGCATAAGCGCATCTAGCGCATGACATCGCCAACCTCAAACGGTGATCTTCCTCGCCTGCTTGCCCTTCTTCTCCGAGTCCTTGTGCGACAAAAACTCGACCTCTGTCGCGAGAGGGCCGGAGAGCTTCTGGTTGTCGTTGAAACCGAGCACCGTCGTCTTGAAGTGCCGGCCAATCGCCTCGACGCGCTCCTTCAGCTTGTCGTCATCCGCCCCTCCCGAGTGTGTAGGGGCCGTCCGCGTCCAGATGGACACGCGGTAGAACTGGGGACGCGTCGAGACGATGACGCCTGTTATCAGAGATTGGGGCGGCTGCTCTGACTCGCCATCTGCGAGAAGCGGATCGCAGGTCTCGCCGATCGCTGCCAACATCTGGAAAGAGCGTGAGGAGCCACCACATTACAACCTCGTGTAGGGGACGTACCGTATAAAGCCACATCTTGTCGATGTTGCCCCGGTTCTTGTCCTTAGGCAGCTGGATGCTCCATTTGCCACCGTTTTTGTTCGCTTCGTCCTCCCACGCAGGGATAATACCCTCCTGCAATTTGGAGCAGCATTAAACCGGCGAACGATAATCATTGAGTGCCGGGCCTACCTTGAATAAGTAGTAGTTTGCCTTCTGCGGCAACAATGACGGCGGTACGATGTTATTGTACATCCTGACATTGCATAAACCGCTTATTCGCCGCGATGGACAGAGTGCGTGACGTACCCCCAAAACTCTTCCACACTGTCAAACGAGATCACACGCTTAATGTCCTCCATCCATCCCATCACTGCCGCCCCTCCAGGGGTTTGTGGCAGTGGCGTTTGTGGGAAGGAAGTCATCGGGGTCTGGGGCAAATTACGACCCTTGGTCGCCGGTGAATCAAACCAGAGCGTCCAGGGGGAATACAATGGGTGCTAAATACTGCTGTGAGTTACGCCCGAAGACGCATATAGGGAGGGATGTGACGCGTACCTTGACGTTGAAGTTTTGTGCGTCGTTGAACACAGTCCTGATTTTGTCTGCCTGCTGCTGCATGTCCACCTCCTGTATCTCGCCCTCCTCAAACGAGGCATCGCCGTTGCCTGCCGTCTTGACCTCGTTCTCCGCGAGCGCGGCGCTCAGAGCTGCCTTGGATGCTTGCAAAGCGGGTCCAGGGAGCGTCGACGCAGAAGCCATAGTTGCAAAGTGGTATGGAAAGAAGGTGTAGCGGCGGTATTAGTTAATGCAAGGTCTGTTTCGCTATCGATCAAATTCCCTCTTGACAGTCGCGAAAGGGTTTGGCAGAGCAATGTTCAGGGTGTAATTACGGATGAGCTGGTACCCGTGTGTAGGGTGGTGGCTGGTGGTATAAGGTAAGGGCAAGAAGAGCTTCAAGCGGTGGGTATGAAAGAGAGAGGCTCTTGCAAGACTGTTTTGTCTGAGGTCGTCGTGGTGTGTAGGATATGTACAGACTAGGAATTTTCTCGACGACTGGGTGGGGCTTGCCGAGCGGCACTTGCCCGACACCCACGTGCTGGATGACGTGAGATCCCGTTTCGGGTAAGGTCGCGTCGCATTGACCACTGGGCATCGTCGTGAACGACGTCGGGCAAGCACTCGGGAAATGGGAGATATTTTTGGAGGTAGCGCACCCAAGCTCAAAGACGCTGTGTAGCCGTCGGTGCTTGCTGTCAGTATATATTGCATACTATTCTGAGACCTCCCGAGTCTTTCGGACTGATTCCCCGCGGTGGGAGTCGGGGTTCTACCGAAGGAACACACCCGAGCGACGCAGCCTCTTGGAGGAACGTCCAGGACACCGGCGAGGCCACGCTTAAGTCAATCGGCGGTGGTAGCCTTGCCTTTGGCCGCCTCGAGGCTCGGGCAACGCTGCTGGCCCAAGCGCTTCCCATCGTATGCGGTTGCCTCATCCGAAACTGACTCTGATCCGCCATCAGGCTGCCCTCGACGCCGCTTCAGAGCCGCTTCCTGCCGCGACGCCACCACCACCATCCGCTGGCAGTTGCTCGACAGCTGCTCCTCACACGAAATTAGTGGCACGCTTATATCCGCCGTCTTTGTTCTCGCCTCCGTCCCCTCAAACGTGTGCGTTAGCTCTCGAGACACCGAGCAGTGCACGAACAACGCTAGAAAAGCGCTCTAAAACAAGGTACAGAGACAACGGAGCTAACACGATTTTGAATTTTTAGCTGCAGGGTGATGTGAGACCTAGGCGACGCTCTGCCCGCCGGCACGCCAAGAAGCACGTAATGAAAGGGACCTGCCAGCTTCCCCTGAAGGGGCTGTGTCTAAATTACTATGGGAGAGGATAAGTCCGCGCGCTAGCGGTTCTGTCAAGGGAACTCAGCTTCACCATCTTCCTGGTGATTAGCGGCGTCACAGCGGTGGCCCACGCGTCCAAGGTATATATACAAGAGCAGCCGCCCTGGCTCTCGGCTCACCCCGAGCAGCGCTATGTCTGTTCTCCCATCGCCGTCGTACGAGCCGTTGTCGCCCCAGGCAAGCTCGGCCTCATATACTGTTCACGACGTGCGCGTGTGCTCACCACCCAGCCGGCTCGCCATATCATACTGTGACTATCCCAACGCTCAGGCCGGTCCTTCAAGGTTGACGTGCCAGACACTTTCCGCCAACTCCTCGACGTCTTCGATTGGCAACGATCAGCCGTCTACATCCCAGCAGAAACGGGCTTCCCGACCCCTGCCTCGCATTCCGCTTCCTCCGACACCCACCAGCGCGACGAGCATCAGGACTCCTACATATCCCCGCCCTCTTCCAACCCCGCCGTCTCGCAGCGAGTCGCCCTCGGGCTCCTTTACATGCCCGAGCCCCATCCGACCGCTTCCCGTCCCGACGTTTCCCAACCCGTGGCCAGAGACATGCTACCTCAGCCCCGGCGTCCCGAAGCTCTCGCTCGTCGTCAACACACCCGGGAAGTCGCCGACGGAGATCATTCTGGACACGCCGCCGTCCGCCGTGGACTCGTACTCCGCCATGAGCCCCATCGTTTTCAGCAGCGACGACGAATCCCCGGTGCGCTCGGAGATGGAGGAGCATGTGGCGAAGCGCCTCAGCTCGCTCGGTTTCGTCGAGGTCGAGCCGCCACGCGCCGCCACGCCACGCTCGGTGTTCGCGCTGCGCTCCCAGACCGGCACCCCGCGCTCGAGTGGCGATGCGCCGCGCGCCGCGACGCCGTCCACCCCGCAACGGTGCGAGAACACCCACATCCGCGTGCAACTCATGCCTGCGCTGCCCGAGCAGCGTGCGAGCCGGCTCTGGGTCTGTGAGAAGAAAGGCAAGCGGTGGATCGAGCACAACTACGAGGAGATCCTGCAGCAGCTCCGGAAGCTCTGAGCCGCCCCGCGGACGGCCACGGTCGCGTCAAGGTGCGTCGCGCGTCGCCGTGGCCGCTCTTGATTGCCGGCGTGCTGACCGCTTTGGGTTTAGGTCGTCGGAACGGTCTTTCCTGGGCTTGTCGAGCGGTGCCTTGATGGCGCACGCCTGCCAGCCTCCAGGCCGCAACGGTGGCTGTCCGCCTGCCGTCGAATGCCAGAGTTGCCTGGCCGGGCAGCCGACGCTCGCCTCGGGCCTGCGCATCACGTCGCCCTTGATGGGTGCGTAGGCTCGGGCATCATCCCTGCAACTGCTCCGCATCTGCGCCGTCGAGATCACGCTCTGGAGACGTCGCGGTGCCTTGGCCTGAGAGGCGGAATAGGCAGGAGGAGCTGTACCGGCCGTTCCGTAGTGAGAGCTATCACATCCTTCATGTATACCACTCTCGCGCCCCTAGATTAAATCAACGCCGTCGTTAATGCCCATTGGCAGTGCAATCAAACCATTATTGGCGAAGTTATAGCAGGATGGCTGGCCGTAGCATCGCGATGGCGCATTCACCTAACGACTCCTTCCCTATGGCCTGTACGACTTGGGTCTAGTGGAAGGCCCGAGTGGGACTCTAACGAATATTCTCGTGCTGATAGCCAAGTTGTCTCTTTATCTTCACATTCGAAGTATTGAATAGTTGGAGCTTGGTGCGTCAGTCCATGCTATCATTTGCGATACTTGATTAAAATTGCGCACAGGTCTCAGCCACGTCAGTGCCTTATCTTCAGGGTCTTCATCCGTCCATTCGTCTGATTTTGACCCTCTCGTGACAGTTACTCCAACGAACGGAGTTTCGGTTACAGCTTACCGTCATAGAAACATATCGCAGCCCACTGCCGACCCTCGCAACCTGAAGCTACGAGATATACCACTCAGTGACGTTAAGATGTGGCGCAACGCTGTCGCTGAGGAATGTGGAGACGAAACGTGGTACTCCTGTCTTTGCAGTGGGCCAGCATGGCCTTGTAGGTTTCCGTTGGCATGAATATGTGCTCTATAGTTCATGCATGGCCCACGCAGTATCAGATACTGTAAGTCCAGCTGTAGCGCACCGCAGAAAGACATCTGTTGACGTACGTTCGCCGCAATCCAGAGCCGCGCCGTTTTACGCCACGCCATTTTCCTGAACATCCAGACCTCCGCTCTTGCGTGCGCTCAGCGTCAGCTCGCCTACCCGTTGCTGGCGGCCGGCGGCGGTGTTAAGGCCGTAAAGCGCGGCGACTGCTTCCTTTCGAACCTCTCCGCAACTCGCGACCGGCCGCCGTTAGGGTTGCGATGAGTAAGTACGCCGACGACGTGCGAGCGTGCGAGAAGCCGTGGGCCCCCGCGGGGAGGTTCGACCAGGCTCGACCCCCGTATTGAAAGGATGGCAGGAGCCGGGCGCCGTCCTGCCTGACGGGTACCCTCGCCACCCGTGCGCGCGCGCAGTCACAGGCCTATCCGCTCGCGGCGCGTTCAGCACCCCGAGTGCCCAGTCGGGTGCACGTGCGCCCACAGGGCCGCCGGGCGCATTTGACGCGCTTGTGCAGCAGCGGTCCGATAGCCTTTTGCGGACGACGTCCCAGAGAGCCGTCGGGGAGACCCAGCGCCAGTACTTGGTTTAGTGTTGGAGGACGCGGGCGGCGGGTGCCACCAAGCTTCCAAGCATGCTCTGGACAACGCTGCCGAGTGCAGGTTGCTGCGAGGATGGACCCTAGATGCAAGACCACGCCGCTGCCGTCGCATGACCCAGACCAAGTGCCTCTCACGGCCTTGATGCTACCCACATAGAGCTGTGTCCTTCCAGTCTGCGACGGCCAGGGGCCATTGCTCGTCCGGTCCGCTGATAAATGCGGTGCGACGAATATCGCTGATAGGATAGCCCCGGCGTCAAAAGACACACCGGAAGGTCATCTTATAGTAAGCGGAAGTCGCCCTCATTAATGAGATCATGTGAGGTCCAGAGCTACCACTAGCGGCTATTGAGCAACTACGATTTAGGCATGAGATGCCTCGTGCTAAGCCTACACATGATTCCAAGCGAATAGAAGAGTTTGATCATATTTTGAGCCGACAAATCGCCCAAGTGTGCTATTAAACGGGAGTCCATGTCTTGGTCACTTTGTGGCGTCCCGAGTTACCCATATATGGTAAAAAGCGGTACCCATCTTTGGCAGCGCGAGGTTGAACCACTCGGTAAGTCTCACTGTCCATTACGAAAGTACTACACGGCTGTTATTACGTCTGTTTCTCGTACATCGCAGTCCTGGGAAACTCGCGACCACACGCGAGAGCGATCTGCACCACACGGGACCATTCGGGGTCTTTACACGCGTTCGCGTCAGGCAATCATATACGATACAAAGGCTATTACGAGTACCTGGAAGAAAAGCTGATTACGACGAATATAGTGATACAATGGCCTACAAGGCCAGAAAGCAATGACGCAGCGGGACGACCAAGGAGACGCGACGAACCAGCGGGTCGCGGAAAAGCCAGGAATCAATCATCCTCACGGAGGACGAGCGGCAAGAAACGGCGACCGAAGAAAACAGGAGGGGTTGGCGGGTATCTGAATGCAAGCACTTCTTCTCGAGTGCATATTTTCCCGTTAGTCAAGACAGCAAAGACGAATAATAGGCAGCAAGGTGGCGCAAATGAAGAGTCGACGCCGTTTGCGATTATTCGCGGCCATGGCCGCGCTCGTTACGAGACACGTCCGTTGGCACCGAGTCAACTCGAATGACGCCGCAAAGTACCGAACACCATCTGCTGGTTCTGAAAATACTGTGTGCAGACAAATGAGCTCGGTAGATACGCTCGGGATTGAGCAAGTCTTCTCACCTGCTCTTCGCCGTCAGTAACCTGGGTATGCAGCCGTCTTGTGCCCCCCTGCATGTGGACTAGCATAGTCTACAATTCAATCAGCGCTGTTGAAAAAGGGACACAAAGAAAAGGTTCGTACCCTGATCGAGCGGCTGTCCAGCCCCCGATAGTTGTCGACACGCTCGAGGGCGGGTGGGGTATGACCAGCTAGCGCGATCTGGTCGTGCACCCACAGGACGTACTGCTCGACTGACTCGAGGTAGTTTCTCTTCTTGTCGTGCGACGTTATGGTATCTCTGCGAAGAAAGCGTGAGTCGTGTACGGTATGCAAGAACGCAGAGGCACTCACGGATCCGTGGGCTGGAAGCCGACGTTCTGCGCGACTGAGCGAAAATAACTCTTGCGGAGGTTTTCAGGCTTGCCCGGCTCGGCAGGCTGCAAGGCTGCGGGTACCTTGGGCTTCTTGGCGCGCGGCCTCGCAGTCCTCGGTGTCGGTTCCTGCCCTGAAATGTTCTCGCGTGAAGACGAACCTTCTGCAATCCCGGAGGGATGAGTACGCGGGCTCGGGCCCGACGCGACAGCGGAGGCGACCTCGCGTGGAGAGACGTCGGAGAGCAAGTCGGAGGGTGTGGGGAAGGTGACCTGCGGCGCGTTGTAGCGCTGCAAGGTGTCGCACGGCTCGGCGCTCACAATGCCGGGCCCCTCGACAAAAAACTGCGGCGACGCACGCTCCGGAGCCGGCGACAGCTTGATTACGTACGGGCGGTCTCTGCCAGAGTCGTGCTGGGCAAGAGGAGAGGACGCGGCCGGCGTATGCGAGTTCTGGTGGACATGTGGTAGTAGCGTCGAATACGCCGAGACAGGGACCGGGGCATGGATGCGTGGCGGCTGCGCGTACGTCTGGGCCTTCTGCGGCATGTCGACCGGAGAGTAGTTCTCATATGCTGCGGTCTCAGGCAGCATGTGTTGCTGGCTGTACGGTGGAATCGTCGGCGGCGGCTGACTGTCGAACAGCGACGGGTCTGCGATGGGATAGTTGGCGGGGGGAGAAGTATGGGACTGTCTGGGGCTGAAGTTCCCACTCCGAATAGTAGTCGTCGCCTGCGGGCTGTACGCGACGTGAGTGGGCTGGCCAAAAACACAGAGTGCGGACTTACGGGCGCCACGACATAGGGCAGCTGATGGTCGTTGTAGGGGATGTTCATCTGTGACCGAGACGGGGACGAGACGGGGAGGTGAGGACAGGACGGAGCAGATACTTATATGAGTTGTGGGTGGCTGGAGGTCACTTCGTGCCAAGCGCCGATCTGGGGAATTGGTAGATCTGGCCCCAGATACTGCAGATCAGCGGAGTGGGATTGTTCTGCGACACCTGCCGCATTCGGAGGGTCGGGGAATCCCAGAGGCATGACCGCTCGCATCGCACTTTCCAAGAAGGCCTCGCCGATCCGACGGAGGTGGCGTCCCTCCCGTTTTCGGATACTCGAGGACTTTGAGGGCTAATCTGCGTCCAGGACCCGGCAGCTTGGCCGCGGCGGCCGGCCTCCTCGGGGGCAGGGTCTGAGAACAAGCAGTGGACGTCCCCGGCAGCAGCAGAGGACTGGCGTCGAGCGTGTCGATGGCACCGGGGACCCCGGGTTGTGCGCCACATGGACACCTGCAGACCGCTGGAAGGAAGGCAGCTGAAGACGGCAAACGACCACACCAAGAGGAGATGTGGGCAGAAGACGACTGGGTTCGCGATATTTGGCCGCGTGTGGCGCGTCCGATCAATGCGTAGGGCTTCGCGTCCCGTTATCGTTAGCCCATCGTTCGCCGCGTCGTGCAGCCCGCAGGCAGGGAGGCCGCGGAGCCTAAATCCACACTGATCCCAGCCAGCGATTGGCCGCACGCACTCAAACCGCGGAGTCGGCCTTGTGCACGCCCCGATATAGAAGGCGACGTGCTTGAGTCAATCCGACGGGTATTACATACGCTCGGTCATGCACGTGTCAGAGGCGCGGTGACGCCCGCGTAGCCCGAGCCTTGGGTAACAGGCAACCGTGGGGTGAGCCTATTTGGGCCGTACGCTGAGAAATCGAGTGCATGCTGATGCGAGGGGACGGAAAGAAATAGAGCAGATGTTCAACCTTGACCGTCACCACTGTTGATCTGAACGAGCAACAGATCGAGAGGCCCCACGCTGAGCCGCCAACCCCTTTGCGGCGCCACGCACCGTCGCGTGCTAATAAACGTCAAAGTGAGTACCCAAGTCACGCCGCCAAACAGTGTAACCGCCCCGTACCTTGAACAGTATTTGAAGCCTACCATGAGCACACCGCCCCTCACCCAGCTCTCCTGCCCAATCCCCCCTGAGATGTCTCACTTCGACGCTTGCCTCCAGTATCCGGAAAGCGAGGACGAAAGCCCGTCAAACCCCCTTTGCGTCGTCCAGAGCTCACGCTCGTCACCTCCGTATACGAATCGCAGCTCTGGAGAGAGGCTCCCGACCACGCGACCGCCGTAGCCTCACCTGCGCTGGACTCCGCTGCCGCCTCGTCGAGTTCCTCTTCCGCCTCTACCGATGCGCACGGCTGGGATGCGTTGTACACCACGCCTGCCATACCCGCCGACACCACGTACGCCATGCATCCGCCACCCGTCCTACCCCAACTTCTTCCCAACCCCTCCTTCCGGTTTCCCGTCACTGCCCAGGGCGAGTGCTCGCAGCCCGCCGCGTCGTCGACAGGCCCCGTGCGCACGACCATGAGCCCGCGGCTCGCCAGGTCCCGGTCGGCCTCCCCTCGCTCGGCACCGGCGTCGAACTCGCCACGGCTGCCCCTCGCGCACCCGTATGCGCGCATACACGCCAAGAGCGCCGTCCCCGCGGCGAAGCGACGGAAGATGTGGAACCACGCCCTCGAGAAAAGCCTCTTCACGCCCGAGGAGATCGCCACGCTCGGTGCGCCCATCCGCCGTGCGGTCTACACCGCAAGCCTCGAGCGCCACGTCGACAAGCTGCACGTGCTGCTGCTCAGCCTCGGGCTCTACCCAGTGCCGCTCGAATCGCTGGAGCAGTATCGCGGCCTGAACTCCAAAACGGCAAAGGTACGCACATGTAGCGTCTATGGCCTGCGTCGCGTATATTCATGAGGATGCCCAGAGTATGGTCGCAGCTCTGCATAAGGACGGCTGCGATATGAAAACCAAGCTCATGGAGCTCGAGCGTGCGGTGCGTACCGTAACGTCTCACTGTCTTTTTGCGCTATTCTCATCGTCTGCGGCACTGTAGAACAACGCCCTGTTTCAAAACAGCGGGATGAGGGCGGAGTCGTTAACCGCTGCGACGTCCAGCAACCCGAGCCCGCTGCGCAGACATTCAGTTTCCGCGGCGTCATATGTATATCCGAATGTCTTCGCGGCACCATACTCGAAGTCGAAGAGTCCGTTAATGTCTTGAGTTCCTCGAACCACGTCGCATTCTTGTGCAGTTTCCGGCTCAGTCGATATCTCATGGCTAATGAGTGGCAATAATGTTGTATGTCTGTACTGTTATAGCATTAGCGTAGGATACCGTAGAGTTGATATTATTTGTTCACCTACACGTTCTTTTCGACAAGTTATCGTATCGTAACCTTTCTGCGAGTGATTAAGTTTAGAGCCAGAGATCAACAGTCAAGGAGGATAGGAGGGCATGGGCGCGCATATAGGCTCTTCCCAGCCTGTAGCAATTCGACATCCTTTGGCAGAGGTCCAATGGCACTTTTGGGAGGGCACCCGGGCAAGATTGCTGGCAGCAAGATTTGTCTCTATACGCTGAAGATGGAACAGTACGAGTATCGGCAGGCTTATGAAGCCCTCTGAGAAGCTACAAGCCCTCGTTGTGCTCCGAGTCCGAGTCGCTGAGGTGTGGGAGGAATTCGAGGTGGGAAGCGACGGCGGAAAATGCCTTCCGTAAAAGGCTGTTTGACTCTATTTGACCCCTGCGGGCGTCAAATTAGTACAGACCTTATATATCAAAGATTTAAACGTCGCCGACTTCTTCTGCCCTTGACTGCTATTTACAATTGCGCTCCTAGGGAAACTTTATTAGCAATTGCGTCTGATATATTCCATTGCAATGGAAGATCATATTGTATCTCCATATGGTTAGATATTTCAATGGTTCTTTATGTGGGCGCTAGATTTAATCTTGTACTGAGGTTAAGGTTCTGACACAACACAAACTGCAAATTTGATGGGTTTGAGTATTCGACAAGTACTGTAGTTGAGCACCGGCCATCAAGCATGTTTCGCTTCTTGGATCACTTATAAAGACACCATAGAGGTGCGAAAGAGATGTTCATAGAAACAAACTCTGAAGCCGCTTAGAGCTGCTGGGCTGAGTCTGAACAACGACGCTTTGCCGACGGCACGGGAGTTAAATCTATACTAAGTATCCGTCAAGTATCTGTGATCATTAGCTTAAAATCCAGGCTGTGAAAGAGGGAGATTATTACCCCTGTTCCCACGGCATCATTGATGTGGACCGGCGTCTACACGTAGTCGGAATCTAGCCCCTGCACTCATCTTGCAGTCACCGCTCAGTATCCTCTTCAGTTTCACGCCACGCAAGTGCCTGCCCTCCTCATCCATTCATCATGGATAATGCCGATCTTGAGACTTATCAGGCTCAGCTCTCTCAAGTCGAGCTCGCGCTTTCCGCCGACCCGGGCAACACCGAGCTCTCCGAACTCAAGTCCGAGCTCGAAGAGCTCATTGAGCTCACCAAGGCGGCAGCCGCCCAGCAGGAGGCCGCCACCGCCTCGTCCTCGAAGGCGGACGCGCGCAAAGCAGCGGCGGCGGCGGCGCAGACGAAGCACTTTGTCGCGGGCGACGACTGCCTGGCGAAGTACTCGGGCGACGGGCAGTGGTACCCCGCGCGGGTGGCCTCCGTCGGGGGCGCGACGGAGAACCGGCAGTACAGCGTCGTCTTCCGCGGGTACAACACGACGGAGCTCGTGAGCGGCGCGCAGCTCAAGGCGCTGCCCGCGGGGCACGCCGCAGCCTCCACGTCCGCGGGGCCGGGGAGCGGCGCGAAGCGCAAGCTGACGAAGGTGGAGGAGGAGGAGCGCGAGCGCAAGAAGAAGAAGAACGAGAAGAAGGTGGAGGCGAAGGCGGCGAAGGCGAAGGAGCAGGTCGCGAAGCAGGCGACGTGGCAGAAGTTTGCGAAGAAGAGCGAGAAGAAGGGCGTGCACATCGCCGGCGTCGCGGGCACGAGCATATTCAAGACCCCCGAGAACCCGCTCGGCAGAGGTGCGTGTCGTTCCTGCGCGGCGGCTGGTGCGCGCCGTGGCTGACTTCTCTGCGTCCAGTCGGCGTCACGGGGAGTGGCAAGGGCATGACCGAGGTCAAGCTGCAAGGCAAGCACAAGTTTGACCCGACGGCGGAGCGGGATGTATGACGGTCTTCTGGTGCGTCCCGCGCTGTATTTCAAAATATCGCTCGCCGTGCTGAAACCTCTCTGCAGTACCCACCTATACGATATTTTCTCATTTGTACTTTTCGTCCGCGGATAGTAGCGAACGCTTCGAAAGCTGCAGGCGCATCCTCATGCATGCAAGATCTCTATTCCAATACGACGGGGGACGGCATGGCTACATCCATATAAGCTAAGCTACCCGTGACCTTTCTGCATGATCTGGCGTCACCTCAAATGTTTCCTTGGTGTCCTTTTCCTTCCAGCACGTGAATATAGCGCGTCCAATCACGACATGCACCCCTGCTTCCCTGACAGACGGGGATGCAGCTGTAGTATGTTCTGTACTCTATGACATATTCGAGTGACTGATTGAATTCATCAAACTATTTCGAATGTGTTCTTCCGAGAGCTCCCACCGACTGCGCGCACTCCACTAGCTCGATAAGTATGATGGGAGTCGGGGTACATGCATCATGATGGTGCAGTCGGGTTCCCACCTCGACGGCGCCACACATAATGAAAACATCGGTATGATTGGTCTGGCGGTCGATTGAGAGCCTTTAAATCACAGCAAACTCCGAAGGGCACAAGTTCTGCGCATGGGTCGTACTGGGAATCCGTGCGCCGCCGGATGGCTCAGTCGCAGGCAGTCACGGCGCCGCACACCCTGTCCAATTCCTCGACAGTCTCTCCTCGGCCAAACCCGCAGGCTGTGCCACGCCGGGGCGCCGCCAAGTGTGTGCTCGACATATCCAGCGTGTCAGTTACTTTCGCCTGGTTCTGCACCGAGCAAGGTTAACACCCTTGGCGGCCGGCGGCCTCAGGGCCAGCCTGGGCGGCGCAGGCTATGTGGGAACCTCAATGGAACCTCCCGCGTTGGGAGAAGGATTCGCAGAAGCTGCAGCCACAGGTACGACACCGTGCGGACAAGGGCATACACGCCGGATTGGGGCAGGACGTAATTGTAGATCCATTCGGTGATGGGCAGGTGCGCCGATCTGGGGTGCGCGATCTGGGCGTCGGGGCACGCCTTCGCCGCCACACCGCGCGGGGCGGTACATTTAGGATCGGTAGCGCCCGCCTTACGTGGTTAAGCTTGAAGCTTTGAAGCCTTGAGCGCTTGAGCGCTGAGCTTGAACCCCACAAGCGTGTCGGGCTCTGGACACTCTGGCACACACACTTGCGGAGATATTTCCTTTCTGGGATGACGTCCAAGGCCGGAAATGAGGACTCAGGACTCAGTCCTCGCTGTCGGTCGCCACGCAGGTGAGTGCGTCGCGCTGCTCGGCGTTCACCGGGAGCTCATGTCCGCCGTAACGTGCAATGTTAGGAGGCTTTTTAGCCGTGGTCACCTACCAGTGCCTGGCCACCAAGTCCGCTCTAACCACCCGCTCAAGGCTGCGACCAACTCGGAGTTTCCGGTCTTGTGTGTGCTAGGTTGGCAGGAAGCCTCGAGGTTCCCGGGTACGGTTGCGCATCGCTCAGATCGCATGTACGTACAGAAGTTCTACCCGCCTAGCGATGGTGTTCAAGTTGCCAGGGAATCATCCCGCATTAATTTCACGGCGCCACCAGCTACAGAGCGGTGATACTATGTAAGTGCATCCTTCATCGTGTTTAGCGACTGTCCAAATGCCGAGATAGGTCTGCAGGAATGGGTGTAGGATGCAGATACAGCAGCCAATTTTCAGCGGTCGATGGAGGGCAAGATTTTAACATATAGTTTGCGTTGTGTGCACCAAACGCCGCGCGCCATAGTGCAGCCCACGAAGCCGTAAGCATGCAATTTATCTCCCGCGAGCGACGCTTCTAGCCTGAACCTTTTCTACAGGGGCAGTGAGATTTCGCAAGCACCGTTGCAGAAATCTCCCAGGAGCTGTCAACCCCGAGACCCTGAGGCCGCACGGGGCCCAGAGCCTATTATTCCGTGTGGCGTGCTTATGACCCGTTTGTGTCGTCACACCTTCGCGCTAAGCATGCCAGCAGAGCGCCTGGACAGACGGCCTGCGCTCGGGTCCTGCCAGTGCCCTGCTGCCGCACAGCTTGGCCGAAAAAATACACAGCGGTTGCCTCGCGTATGTGGGAGAACGGCGCAGCGATGGCCCGCGTCCGACTGCACTCGGACGGCGGGCGGCGAGTCGTTGCGGTCAAGGGAGCGCGGAATGCGTTTGGAACGTGGCGCGAGAAGCGTGCGACGTAGCCTGGTCTGCAGCTTGGGATCGGCGAGGGGCTCGCTGCCCAAGCTGCCGCGGCGCCGCGTAGGTTTGGGTGCCGCAAGCAAACCCGCGTAGAGAGTTTTATCCGGTCGTAAATCGAGATAGTGCAGTCTGTGTGCATGGCAGATAGGAAGAGCTCTCATTCTGTATACAACAGCGCACAGCAGTAACAGTAATACGTACGCGACCCGCCGGCCCTCTCACTCCCAGAACCCGCCGCGGTCTGGCTTCACCCTCGTGTCCTGCTTCGCCTTGCTGCCCTTCTGGCGGCCACCGACCTTCTGCCCGCCGCGCTTCGAGTGGAACTTGCGCTGCTGCTTGGCGCGCTGCTTGGAGGCCTCCTGCGCGGCGCGCTCCAGCACGCTCTGGTCCGACCGGGCGAGCGACAGCGCGGCGGTGCGCTCGACAAGGGACGACGGCGAGTCGGCGCGGGGCGGCGAGCTGTGGCGCGAGGCAGGCGGCGAGCGGGACAGCGGCCGGGAGCGGGAGATGGGCGAGAGGATGGACTCGGCCGCAGGGGACATGGGGGCGGTCGCCCACGCGAGCGGTAGCGGAGGTGAAGAGGGCTCCGGCGATGGGCCGTCACCTCGAGCCGGCGGGCCCCCGTTGCGCCGGGACACGTATTCATCCTCTCGCGCAGACACTCCGTCTTCCTCGTCCGCTTCCTCGCCTGTGGTAGCCTCTTCCTCTTCTTCGTCGGTCATGTCGGGCTCGGGAGACGAGGGGGCGAGCCCGATGCAGTGCTCTCCGCACCACCCTCCGCCTTCAATGAGTCCATATACTGCAAAGATAGCGAAGATCAGCGGAAAACATTCCGCGACACATCAGGGGAGGGCTTGCCTCTTCCAGCGTTTGTTGATCGCTCTTCTTGAATCCACTGGCTGCGACCATCACATCGAGCCGGAAGCCCTGGCTGTCGGCCGAGGTCCCCTCCTGCAGCGTGCTCCTGAACCGCGGGTAGAGCCTACTCTCGTAGTTGAATCGCCTTCGGAAGAACGTCCGTATGCAGTCGACGTCTCGATTGAAGTAGCTAGAAGTATCATACCCCTGTTAGCACGAAACGTAATACGAGGGCGCAGTGGATGCCTCACTATTCGGCGTTCG
This sequence comes from Terana coerulea, assembly GCA_024811115.1. NCBI lineage: Eukaryota > Fungi > Basidiomycota > Agaricomycetes > Polyporales > Phanerochaetaceae > Terana > Terana coerulea. The sequence goes on from JAKOGH010000042.1 coordinate 335,715, forward strand.
CGTGCGACGTGCTCACCATCTGTGGGAAATCGATGACCACAGGTTTCCCTGTCTCTCGGCGGATGAGAATGTTAAATTCATTGTAATCGCCATGGATGAGGCCCGCATGCGCAAAGCGGACAATTACGTCCATCAGCTCGGAATACAGTGCGCCAGGTGATGCTATGTCAGAGATTTGTCGGCTGTGGTAGAGGTTAGAAGGTCACTGAACCAATGATTATAAACGTCAGCATGGCTTACAGAGGGTACGCGTCGATGAACTCCATGAGGATTGTATGCCGGGCTTGGTCGATTGGCCGAGGGACAGGAAAGTCGTGCTCATGAAGGACCTTCAGACGGCTTAGCAGGCGGCGCATGCCTTTTTCCCGACCCGGCTTACCTTCATGAAGGCATATTCTTTTTGTGCAGACAGCCGCGACATGTACATCCAAGAAGCCGATTTGCGCTTGCCCATGTAGTCGCGTTTGGACTTGATTGCGCGGAAAGATATTCGACCTAACCTACGACCCCAAAGATAAGCATCGGGTCGAGTCTAGAAGCTTCATTCAAACGTACCGATGGAGCTTCAACACCATTGCTTTGCCTTCCTCATCCGCAACCATATAAATGTCTGTGAGATGACATTAGCATTAGCATCGCGACCAGTACAACCCATAAACATACCTGACTCCTTGCCCACCCCGATCTGATTCCCGACAGAGTACATGGAATCTCTCCTCGACAGCGCCCGCATCGCGAGGAAGTCGTATCCGCCATACGTGAGCCTGTAGCCGTCGTCTGGATGTCTTCGGAGTAAGTAGCATGGCTGTTAGAGACGTGAACGGACGCACATTTTGAGTTCTGCACCCTGGCGACTAGGTTTCGCTTCGCTAGCGAGCCGAGAATTTTGTTTACGCCGCCGTTCCGCAGGCCAGAAATCTGCGTTATAAGTGGCGTCGGCACGACTTCGTGATTTTTCGAGCCCATTTCTGTCTTGATAGGTCAAAGCTTAGACAGATCTATAGCTCATAGAAAGAGTTTGACGCACTGCAGTGAGGACCCGGAACTCGTCTGAGGTGATGTACCTCAAGTCAGTGGCGTCCAACTTCATGTTGGGCTGCGGCCGAACTGCTTTGAGGTTTTGTAATGTATGCAGATAGGGGCTAATCTTCTTTGATACCAGGTACTAGCAAAGACTGAGAATCAGTGCGCACTATACGTAGTGAGTAGAAGTGCGATGATGGTTAGAGTACTATGCAGCCAAGCGTCTAACAGAAATATTGTTGCAGATCCAAGTGCTCGATCGATCACATGTAGACGCCATCACAAGAACGGGACAAATTAGGAACGTGTTCAAGTTCGAGGGTTAGGCACCGAGTATTCACACCGTCACCTCACCCCTCACCCCGTACACACTACCCTTCGACGGTCCCGTAGTCGCCCATTCGCAGGACGAGAGATGCCCAAACTACCATTAGGAGTGTCGAAAGCAAACGGAGCAGGTAATGCGCATGTTTCTTGAGCTCGTGACGCTAATAGTGTCACTAGGCAACAGCTGGAAAGCTCGCTGAGGAGATCCCAGAAGAAGTGACCTGTCAGGGCCAAACGTACGAACAAAGACTTCGTGACCTACTTGCTCTAGCTAACTCTGTCCTAACAGGTTCTTCGCCCATCTCGTCAAGAGCTCAGAGCTCACGGCCACAGAGCGAGATGTCGTCTGGAGGATATTGGACACAAATATGGCCTCCATGTGCGACTTTGTTTATCTCACCTTTTGATGGCTCACTGAACGTCTTGCTTCAGGGCTTCACAGTCTTCCCTGGGCTGGGACCCACTAGAGAAGAGAGCCGACCTCTACCACAAGGATTCGAGATATATTCTCCTGTATCAGGCCACCGGGGAGAACGACCCAGAGCAACATGACGCTCATGACGTCATCATTGGATTTGCAATGTTTCGATTTGAATATGAAGAGGACGAGAAACTACTGTATTGGTACGGAATGTTTCGAGTTATGTGGCTTTTTCGTCTTGTTGACCGCAAGTATAGCTATGAGGCGCAGATCAGGAAACCCTTCCGTGGACTTGGCCTGGGCCGATTCCTCATGCACGGGCTCATGCGAATCGGCAAACGCTGGAAGATGGACAAGATCATGCTGACCTGTCTGAAGGGTACGTAGCTCTCTCTACCAACCCGAGATTACTTCCTGAACCAGCTTAGTGAACGCCGATGCCGGGCGATTTTACAGGAGGATAGAGTGAGCTCTCCTCATCGTGGCGGGGGAAAGCTCATGTGCTAACTCATATGCTAGCTTTACGCTGGATCCATGCTCACCGAATTATATCGAGGAAGGCGACGACCCAGAGGATACCGTGGAGGGTTGCGACTATGACATTCTATCTCTGTCTCTGACTTGATACTTAGCATCTAACCATTATGTATACTAGCACATCCGCAGAATCTTAACGAATATCTCATTATGTTACTTTCTGTTCGCTGAAGTGAATGCCTATCAACCATAATTCTAGTTTTGCCAGACCAGTTCGTACATATGGTCGGGAGTTCGAGGATAAGAATCACATAAACCCTAACCTCGATACATGCCGGGCGTCTCGTTTCTATCCCATAATACCGTGAGCGCTAAGCATCCCAACCCAGAACACTCATGCCATCGACCTCAGTACTGCGAGCATTGCCCGCCCGGGCGCTGCCTTGCAGCGTCTCGATCGGCGGGCGACGGTACGCCTCGCATGGACACGGTCCGCAATACAACGAGCCCTCCGGCTGGCTCTTCTCGGAGAAGGTACGTGCCCTGCGCTTTGCGCCAGCCCTGCGGCGCGGACTGACACGGGTCTATGAAAGCCACCGCCGTCAGGGCAGAAACGCCAGAAGGAGGGCTGGGAGACGATTTGGTACTGGGGCATGTACGGCACGATGGCCGTTACTGGTGTGCTCCTTTACTACAAGCCAGACACAAGGTGTGTGTGCTGCTTTGTTCCGCGTGTGTATGGATATTGATGCGTAGCAGTATCCAGACTTGGGCTCTGCAGGAAGCAAAGGCCAGAATGGAAGCCCGCGGAGAGAAAACAGCATATCCTTGAGCATTCCTTTGTAACACCTCCCTGTCGTTGCGACATGCGCTGTCTACACACACCCCACTATTCAAATTCATTCATTCTCGCCGGATCTCGGAAAGCAGGCGTTGAGCCTGTGCATTACTACATATCGCACCCGACATGCCATGAAGCTACTGTTGTCTAGATGTTCGCGCATGACTCTACGCTCTGGCGCCCCCTGCACTGGCGTTGAAGCCGTGATAAATGTCTGTAAATCCCGTGCCGGCAACTTCACTGTACCAAATGAAGGAAGCAGCCCCCCGCCGCCTCATGATTCCTCGCAGTGCTTCTTGTAGGCATCCTCGGTCAAGAGATTGTCGAGCTACAATGCCGCTGTGAGCCAAATAAAGGGTCGGCAACTGGCCTTGCTTACCTCCGCTTCATCTGCGACCTTGATTTTGCACAACCAGCCTAAGAAATGTCGTCAGAAGTACCCAGTACTGTGTGCAGATGCACGCACCATCTCCCTCAGGTGACTTGTTGAGCAGTCCGGGTTGTCCTGATAGCTCCTCGTTCACCGCGTCGATAGTGCCAGAAATGGGCGCGTACTGCAGACGGCGCAAGGGTCAGCGTATGGCGTGATATATTCGCAGTCGACTCACGATGTCAGAGGCCGCCTTCACACTCTCCACTGCACCGATCTGGTCTATTGAGTTCAGTTCAGCGGGTATTTCACTTGACAGGGGGACAACAGTCTTACCGCCCTGCGCGACCTCCGTTCCGACTGATGGCAGCTCAACGAAAACCACGTCTCCGAGGCTCGACTGGGCATAGTTCGTTAACGTCACGGTTCCGATCTTGCTGTCGCTGTCGAAAATCACGGCCTCATGGTCGCTGGTGTATTTCTTCGCTGGCAGGGCTGTCAGAAGCAGTTACAAGATAAAGCTGGCTCGGCCGTGTACTCACTGACGAGAGTACGGGCGAAGACCCGCGACGCGTTCAGAGAGACGGGTGCAGCACGGGCCGCACGCACAGCAGCGAAACCCGACCGAGGAGCGACACGGAGGGCACCGAACATCGTAACTGTGGAATGGGGACAGGAGTGGAAGTGGACGGAGCGTTCGCGCCAAGATGTAGAGGTGCTTTCACCGCATCAAGCGCCCGTCGGCAGTCCGTTCGATAACGCACGCCTCACCTGCACAGGCTGTCCTATCGACTTGCGTTTGCGTAACGGTACGTAATAACTCTCGGAATAGCAGCAGTGTACATTGTGAAGGCAGAGTAGCGGAGGTATGCAAAGCAAGATACAGGAACGAGAACAAAAGCAGCAGGGCGGAGGCATGCACGTCACCTGACGTCTATACTACTTACTTTTCCGAAGAGTGGGGATGCATAGACATTATACGGGAATAAGTAGTGAAGATGGGTCCTGAAACCTACTCAGATTTGAGCGTACTCGAGGATCTTGGTGATGATACCCGTGCCGACTATGGGAACCGTCAGATATTGAATTGCTGTCGATGATCACAATACTCACTGGTTTTGCCACCCTCACGGAGCGTGAAACTGAAAATGAGGTGAGTAGGAGAGAAGGTATCGATGTGGAGGAGGACTTACCGAGTTCCGACCTCAGCAGCGACGTCATGCTTGGGGATGAGGGCAATGACCATCTCCACATTGTCACCGGGCATAACCTAGTCAGAGAAGTTAGCGACAAACCAATGCGCAGCGCTAGAATTGCAACATTACCATCTTGTCTCCGGCATCCGGTGTGCCCTCGGGCCATGTCAAATCCGCAGTGACGTTGGCAGTGCGCAAGAACATCTGTGGTCGGTAGTACTGCATGAAGGGAGTGTAACGCCCACCCTCGTCCTTGGTCAACACCTACGGGGCTGTAAGATTAGTTTTTAGCAACTATATAATGCCACGTACGTAGAGCTGGGCTTGGAACTTCTGAACACCTTTGATGGTGCCCGGCGCAGCGACGACCATACCACGACGAAGCTGCTCCTTTTTGACACCGCGAAGCAGACCACCCATGTTGTCACCGGCCTCTCCACGCTCCAGCTCCTTGTGGAACATCTCTGGATACTCACGTAAGTTGACTCAACAGGGTGAAGGATGTGGTCTTACCAATCCCGGTCAAAGTAGTCTTGAACTTCGTCCCCAATCCAACAATCTCCACTTCGTCACCCTTGTGGCACGTACCGCGCTCCGTACGTCCAGAGACAACTGTCCCACGACCAGAGATGCTGAAAACATCTGAAACCCACGCTTAGAAATGGCGAAGGATACTGGAGCAAAGCGTATTCACCTTCAATAGGAAGCAGGAATGGCTTGTCAAGGTCGCGGGGAGGAAGCTCGAGCCACTGGTCACAAGCGTCGATGAGTTCTTCAATCTTTGTGGATCCAATCTCGGGCTTCGTGCCCTGCAGTGCGTTAAGAGCAGAACCCATGATGATAGGCGTGTTCTCGCCATCGAAGTTGTAAGTCGATAGCAAGTCACGCATCTCCATATCCACGAGTTCCAGCATCTCGGGGTCGGAGATTTGGTCGACCTTATTAACGAACACGACGAGCTTCTTGATACCGACTTGTCGTGCCAAAAGCAAGTGCTCCCTAGTTTGGGGCATTTGTCCATCGGTTGCAGAGACGACAATGATAGCACCATCCATCTGAGCGGCACCGGTGATCATGTTCTTGATATCTGGGAGTGCAGGTTAGCTACGTCACGCTCGTGGTTGTAAGCATTGATTCTAGGTTCTCACAATCAGCGTGTCCGGGACAGTCAATGTGACCGTAGTGCCTGTTTGCTGTCTCGTACTCAACATGGGCAGAGTTGATGGTGATACCGCGAGCACGCTCTTCCGGTGCCCTGTCAATGTCTGCGTAGTCGGTGAACTTCGCCCCTCCTCGCTCGGCAAGGATCTTGGTAAGAGCAGCGGTCAACGTAGTCTTTCCGTGATCGACGTGGCCTAGTAATAGGTAAGTACGCGATATTCTGGTCCAGGATTGTCGTTCCTCGCACCAATGGTACCGATGTTCATGTGAGGCTTAGCCCGCGAGAACTTCTGGGAAGAGGCTTCGGCATATCCACGACGAATAGCTGTACGAGAATCATTAGTCAGGCGCGCAAGACAATGCCAGCATATATCTGAACGTACTTGAGTCGCCAAACTTTTGAAGGAGTGACGACTGCTGAACGAATGTTGGTGTCTGGCAGCTGTCCTGGCACACACGAACAGCGACTGAGGAGCTGGGAAGGTGTCATGAGCAGCAGATATGACGCTTCAGAGGCTTGACATACCTCTCGTGCTGTAAAGCCTGCGGGCTGCTGCCCTCGAAGTTGCCAGTTGTGTCCTCAACATCCTGAACGTAGTCTGCGGCGTGGACGCGGAAGTCCGAGATTTTTGGGCAGTAATTCGTAGCGCCAGCGGACTTATAAACCTGGCGCTTAGTTGATTGCCGAAAGCGCCCTCTCTCGGCGGCCCGGACACGGTTCACTGGCGAGCCCTTGCTCCAGGAATTCACGGTCGACCGTCCATCCGTTCATCCTTACCACCCCCATGGCGACTCCGGAGCGGCAAGAACTCCTTAGAAATGCGGTGGTATTTCTTAAAGACCCAAAGGCGAGTATGCTAAGCCCCCCAAGCTGCTAACACTGACATTTGTGAAGTCGTACAGACACAATCATCACCGCTGGCCCAGCGCGTGCAGTTCCTCGAAGCCAAGGGCTTGACCGCGTCTGAGATAGAAGATGCAATGAGGCAGGCTGCCGCAAACCAAACTGTATCCTATGGCGCACCACCTCAATATGGGGGTGCATACCCGCCAGTATATGGCCCAATGCCATACACCGCACAACCTCCTCAGCCATGGGACTGGCGAGATTACTTCGTGAGTAACTACCGCTTGTTATACGGCACGCTAACCCCTCTGTTACAGATAACTGCTGTTGTCTCGGGCACGGTGGTATACGGCGCCGTTTCGCTCTTCAAGGTGCGTCACATTTGCTGTCGACGACTGATAGTAATACATAACCATACGCGCTGTGTTAGAAATACGTCAAGCCACATCTGATTCCACCATCAGCGACCGCATACGAGGAGGACCGTGACGCGCTGACCGCTCAATTTGACGCTGCTGAAGCGATGCTGAGAGACATACAGGCAGAGACGAACGCCGTTCGGCTGGCGGTGGAAGAGCAGAGAGAGAAGGTCGACAAGACAACGCAGGAAGTGGAGTCAGTGGTGAAGGAGATGCGTGCAGGAGAGACCAAGACCCGAGATGAAATGCGTGAAATACGAGAGGAAGTTGAGAATATAAGGGAAATGCTGCCGAAGGTTCGTTCACCACATCATACATGATGACAAGTGCTGACCCATTTCTAGCTTATCGAAAAGAATAAAGAGGGGCATGCGCAGTCTCTCGCTGAACTGCAACAGGAGCTCAAATCCCTGAAAGCTCTGCTATTGAGTCGCGGGCCTAGCAGTGTGAGCGGAGCAACAACACCGATCGTTCCGTCCAGGCCATCCATTCCTGCTTGGCAACTTGCGGGGAATAGTCACCTTGGCTCTGGAATTGGCTCATCTAATAATGTATCACTACCACCGTCTTCCGGAATTCCATCTTCAACTTCTTCTCCAATACCTTCGCTTGGAAAGGGAAGGAGGTAGATACCTCGTCGTCTTAGCTTACCGTAGCTTTCTGCAATAATGTATATATGCATCTATGTCTCTCTTCAAAGGTGAAATAACTTTACCGGACGCGCAAAGTCGTATCACATAACACAGAGTACTACTTAGGCTGCGCTATGTCTGTAGTACTGGTGCACTGCCAGTACTACTGTAGTATACTGTCACCTGTGTGCCGCACACAATCAAGCCGGCGCTAGGTTTCGTAACGCGCAATGACATGGCGAGTAGGGCGTCTGAGCACTCTCCTACCAACTCATTCCGCTGCGCAGTCCTCTGGCATTCCGCAACGTTAGAGGTTGTCTAAAAGCTGAATGATATAGTAAGGTGCAGTTTTCCATTTGACGTGGGATACACTTCACAGGCTTTTGGTTAGACAGCATGTTTGGCAACTGGCGGCAGGCTGTGGAGAGCATTGCGCAACACTCCCCAAAGCCCTCTCTGGACGGCGAGAACTCGACGGGAGAACTTGCCACGAAAGGCTCAGCGGACTCCGAAGGACTCTTGCCATCCCTCTCGTCCTCATCCCTTCTGGCAGACTCTACACTCGGTGCCCTTCGCAAGACTCTAGCACAACCGCGTCCTGCAAGCCCAGTCTCCAAGGGTTCGCCGGCAACAGATGCACGGCCACAAACACCGCGACAGCGTACAACGCTGGAGGACAGGCTGAGGGCGAAGTTCGCCATAGGAGACGCGTCGAATGGCACATCCCCAAGTCAGTCCATTAAATCCACGCCTTCCCGTACCCCGACTCCGGTCATAGACCACCCGCTCTCACCTCCACCAACTGACGAAGTTCAGGCGCCGTCAGCGGCGGAATCCGTATTGTCACCAAGATCTATTCCATTACCCGACTCACCAGCTCTCGTCTCCACTGCGTCCCCTGTTTTGGTCGCCGGAGGGATTCCACACCCACTTTCGTCCTCGTTAGATGTACCGCCTAGCTTGGAGCTGGACCCTGTCGAGACAAACGCTTCACCGAAGGCTTCAACTCTCGTGCTATCAGTATCCTCGGATTCACCTGGAACGGAGGAACATGTTTCAGATGAAGGAGAGCCACGAGATGACGCGCCAACACTGGAGGCTCCTGAAGTTGCCAGTACAACACAGACTGAGCCCCCAGGGGACACCGTACCACCGAAGCCTGAGGACGAAGCTGCTTTGGAAGCTGGCGACGTACCATCTTCCGGAGCTGAGGCAGAAGTGAACGTTGTGGATGATTCGAAGCCAAGCCCAAGCGCTCCCGAGGTACCTGAAGGTCCACAGTCAGCTGCAGACTCCCCTCAAGCGGACGAATACAAAGTGAATACCGACGGCGCGGAGCCTACCGCTCACGCCGCAGAACCTGAGGAAGTTCTCAATGGACCTACGTCGCCGGCTACTTCAGCCATGGTAGTTGAAGCCACCGCGGACCCTGCCCTCGCTTCTATAGTCAGCGCTGAGTCTGGTGAGCAGTCTGTGGTACTTCCCGCGGAGAAGGTGGATGGCGCTCCCGAGCAACACGACAACAAGACACAGCCACAGGTGGACGGCCCTGACATTGAGAGTATGCAAGAACGCTTGAAGCTTGTAGAGCAACGCTTTACAGGTTTGTCGTTTGAATCTGCTTATCGGCCACGTCATAACAAGGGCACTGTAGATGTATCCACGTCGTTCAAACGACTCCAAGCTGAGAAAGCTGCCGCCGACCGTGTTCTGCGTGAGCTCACGCCTGTTGAAAGCATCACTGATGCTGACGGGCTCAGCGACCACCTTCAGAATCTTGCGATGAAGACGGAGGTGAGCTACGACGCCTGATGCTACAAATTCACGTCTAATGTTTTTTCTCAGATGGCGCAAGACGAGATCAAAAGGCTCAACGGCAAATTGACAAGTGAGTCTCTTTACAAGCGGCACCCAGTGTGGCCATCTAACTTACAGAACCGAAAGGACAGGAAGAGCGTATCGAGGAACTTCGAGACATCCATCACCTAGAATCAAAATCGCAGTCTGACACTATCCACAAAGTACGGGCGCAACTAGATGAAGCGGAGGCGCTGCTCAAGGCCAACCAATCCACGACAATTCGTCTCGAAACCGATGTCTCTAAGCAGAAAGCCGAGGTCAGCCGCCTAGGCACAGAACTTGACAAGACCAAGTCTGCTGTGAAAGACGAGGAAGAGAAACGCACAAAAGCGGTCAGTCTATTGAAGACTGTTCGTCAAAAATTGGTGAAGGCCGAGAAGGAACGGGACGACGCCGTCAAAGACGTGCATACTTTGAAGGAGAGGGAGAAAGACGGCCACGAGAAGGACCGCTTGGAAATCAAGAAGTTAGAGGACGAGGTTCATAAGGTCAACAACGAGCGTGACACGGCGATAAAGGGTCTCAAAGCTCAGTTCGATAAGGAGGTGGCTGGATTGAAGGATAAGCATGAGAAGGAGGTTGCGGCCTTGCGTGGCCAGTATGAACTTGAAGCTATCACGCTTAAGGTGGGTGCAACCTGCTTCACTACGCTCCAGTGTTAACTCGTATCACAGTCCCTTCACTCGAAAGCTACCGAGTCCAGTAACGCCCGAATTGCTGATCTCGAGACTTCCGTGCAGATCTTGACAAGCGAGAAAGACGATATATTCGACCAGATGCAGATGCGTCAAGCCGAACTCGAGTCGTCTCAATCTCATCTTGAGTCCCTTCACAGCCAGACGGTGGAGCTCCAATATCAACTCCGTGAGCTCACGGAGCGCAACGCGCTCTTAACTGACGAACTCGTGGAGTCTCGCAAGGAGCGTCCCGCCAAGACGCAGGGCTCCCCTCCCACCGAAGAGGTTACTCGACTTCTGTCGGCGACCGAAGCGAAGTTTGAGGCTCGCATCGCCGATCTCCGCAGGCAGATAACTGCAGTCGAGCGAGAGCGCGACGAAGGAGAGGCCCTGTTCAGCCGGCGACTGGCAGAGAAGGCCAAGGAGGTGGAACGACTGCAGGGTCTAGTCAGTCTATCCGATCAAGGTCGTGAGCAGGAGGGCGAGACCGTAGCGGCATTGCAGAAGGAAATTGAGGCTCTGAAGGAGGCATCTAAGTTGCGCGAGCAACTAATCGTTGATCTGAGAGCCGAGACTAGTAAGGTTTCCGACGCGGAGGTTAGTCATCAGTTAGGTTCTGTGTCGTCTAAAGCTAATGGCTTGCGGTATAGCTTGCAGCGCAAGCCGAAGTCACTCAGCTGAAGGAGAGAATTGACGCCCTTCAGCAATCGCTTGAAGAAAGCCAGACAAGAGAAGGCCAGACGCGGGCGACGAACAAGGTACGACAGTTCGCTGATCCCAGCTTTCCCACCTCCTCATCCACGTTTGCAGACATTGCGAGAGGAACTGCGTAAAGTCCAATCATCAGCTGCATTGTTGGAACGTCAACGAAATCCAGGCGTCGGATATTGGGCCTCGAGGACTGAGAACGCGGCGGATACACGGTCCCCGAGATCCTCTGTTTCAGATCTCCCCAGAGAGAGCACCAGCTCGTTGTCGCGACCAAGCTCGCCTTCAACCGCTAAGTCAGAAGAAGAGGTGAACCTCGAATATCTACGGAACGTAATCCTCCAATTCCTCGAACATAAGGAGATGAGAGTGAGTCCCTCCCCCTATTTCACTCTGTGAGCATGAACTAATGGTCCTTGCCTGCAGCCTCAACTGGTGAGGATTTTGTCGACTATCTTGCATTTCACCCCGCAGGAAACCCGAAGAGTGATAGCAAAGGTCTGATGTACCGTGGCTGGTCTTTTTCTTCATTGGCATTCTTGAATACTCCTTATTATGTGGCATGTACTATGAGGTTGACGGACTTTGCAATATGTATTTCCACATATTCCTACTTTCGTAGCTACCTTCCTAATTAGTGCAAGGTCACATTCCTGATCGTGATTTGCGGTTTCTGCTTTTCGCGCGCCACCACGCTTGACCTCTGTTGTGCAATTCAAGTTCAACTCGTGAGTCCAAGGCTACCGCCGTCGCGTGTGGTAGTGCCTATTAGTCGACTGACACTTCTCATTCTCGCTGTAGTAACAGATTCAGAACTTGGCACCGCGACGAGTCATACGCTATCGGCGAGAACCAGTCGCTGACTCGGATGGCACAACCAAACCAGCTGCAGAAGCCCAAGTTTACCCCTGCGCCACTAGATGTGGCTGAAGAAAGCACTGCATGCCTCGCGAGCCAAGATTCTACCGTACAGTGGCTGCCAGTTGTTGGCTGTGCCGCTGACTTTCCCGTCGAATTGGTGGGCAACTCATCAGCTCCCCACTGTATAGTCGTTATGTACGCTGAAGGCTCGTATCCTGCCAGTTCGAGTCAGCGATATCGCAGCTCGTATACCATCCCGAATACAACTCCACACTCATTCTCCGCACGGAGGTTGTCTCGGAGACGGACTCCGAGATACCCGACAACGTTCCGGTCGTAAAGGGTTTCGGCCATTGCGGACTATACATCGCAGGCTATTACCGCGTCGACCAGGAAGAGATGCGGGCTTGGAACAATACTGCACACTGTACTGCGAAGACTCGGAGCACGGAAGCACTAGCGGTGTTCCCTCCTTACTCATCCTGACCCCTATAGTCGCATTCGAAGCAGAATTGCCATATTATCATCCTAGAGTCTCACACCTTGCCTTTCGCTATGTGCTCTCGGAGCCATCGAGGGTTACATATTGAGGTGGTTCCGCTGCCTGATACGCCCATGGATCTCAACTCTCGGCTGTATAGGACTTGCCTCGCATTACTAGAAACCCTGCACCGATACGGATGGGGCATGCTTACGCAGTACAAAAAGCGGGTTATACACGATCGCATCGTTCCACGAGAGGAGTACCAAGATCTGTACCTCGTGTTACGTGAGCGTCACAAACATCTGGTCAATGAATGGCATGAGGTCACAGATCCTCTCAAGCATGTCTTCGAGGTAGGCCTCTCCGTTTGATGTATGCCATGAAGCTGATTTGAACAAAAGGACATAGGTATTGCAACCTTTCTCATATTTTGCTCTGGAAACAGGCGTATGCTGTAGATGGAGCGCATGTGCAAGCTGAGCCACTCGCGGAAGAGCCTTGGAAATCGTGGCCGCGTCCTCCTGCAGGTTTTTTAGACCTCGGGTGAGCAATTCCCTCCCTCAACTAGTTCCGTATGATGTCGTCTGACGTCTAGCACAGATGCGGGAACGGTCTGCTCGCCCATATTCTTGTGGCCGAAGGTTACCAAGGGCATGGGATCGACGTCCGCGCCCGTACATCTTGGTCTCACTACCCAGAGTCGACACGGGGTGTCTCCACGTAGAAGCTCTGGAACCTCACAGCCTCGCCAATCCCGAATACAAGCACGCATATCTGGTCCCCGGTGTGTTTTTGATTGGCAACCACGCGGACGAGCTTACCCCATGGGTCCCTGTACTATCGACACTCTGCAACGCCTCGGGCTACATATCCATACCCTGCTGCGCGTGGACCTTTGACTCGAAATATGAGAGGTCGAAGGCCAGTTCATATCCATTCGACGTGGACGAAGACAAGTTCATTGAGTCGCTTTATCTTGGGGGCGAGGGCAGCAACACTAGTTCCTACTCACAGTATCGTATATGGCTGGCATCCCTCAGCCTCCGCTGTGGCTGGAAGGTCGAGTGTGAGACTCTACGGATCCCCAGCACGCGGAACTGGGCATTAATAGGTTCGTTGTTGCAACTAACGCTCGACGTAACACTGACTTATATCCACAGGACGAGAACGCTTTCAAGAGGGGACCGAACATTCGCAGGATGCGAGGGAGAACGTGCTTGAGATTATCGAACAGGTGAAGAGAAGGGGAATATTCAAGACCAGGCGTCCAGAAGGCAAGGCTGGCGATCATTGATGCAGGCTTACCTTCAGATAATAGCCTTCGCTTGCCCTCTGGCTGCTGCTGGGATATGCTCAAAATGCTAGTAGCACTGCCCGACGCGAGCATCACCATGCCAAAGCCATTTACGAACTACGTGTTGACACGATGGCGATGCACGCTGCTCAGCTCGAGCCTGCTAGTATGATTGGGGACTCGTATAATATTGTTGGAACGCTTCACATAAAATATTCGCTTGCTGCAATGTGCATCATATTCCTTTGCTTCGTTAGTAGTGTCTAGGAAAGTACTTGATTGTCCTAGGCTTTTGTCAATGTGAACTCTGAGCTAAAGTGCCCGATTCGATCTTAGAATGCTGCGCGCTATGTCATTGGGTTTGGGCAAAGTTTCTTGCCAACAGCCTCAGCTTAGACCGGCCTCCTCCCTTGTCCGACTTGCATCCATGCGTATATAACCTCCTGGCCTTGCTCGCGACTGCCGTTCTGTGAGCTTCCCATTCCCCACTTGCGACGATACTTATGCCTGCTGAACTTCCCGTCGAGCTATGGATGAACATATTCAACCTCGCAGCCGAAGACGATGATGTCTTCGCTAATACCACCCTTACTCAGTCGTGGAATTCTTCAAGCTGGTTCAAGTTGGCCACTGTCGCTGGCTCGAGATGGACCTTGAGAACCCCGCAGGATGAACTGGCTGCACTGCAGCGTAGGCGAACTAAGCTCTGGACGGTACGCAAACCACCCCTGTTCAGTGCATGTACTCAAGCTAAGGTGACTCCTTCATGGCCTAGACCATCGTGTTAACATCCAAATATTGGAGACATATTGGCTCCGAGTTTCTGTACCAGTGCCTGTACTTCGAAACACCCTCCAATATCATTCGAATCTGTGGAGCTCTCGACAGGGATAGGCACTTGGGCCGCTTCGTACGAAGACTACACATCACTCGATACTTCACTCGAGAGGGGCTTTCTTCGGAAGACCTTGAGTTAGGGCTTGTCTCGGTCATCCAACATTGCCGAAAATTGGAAGTGTTCATCGTTGAATGGCCAGTGAACACTGCCTTCACGTCAATAGCAGACGCACTGTGCACATTCTGCTCCAGGACCCTTCGCACGCTACACGTTCATGTTCCATCCGCGGAACTTTCGAAGCTAATCTGGACACTCGACTCCCTGTCCAGCCTTGTTGCTCTCCACCTGGAAATGGGAGAGCGAACGTCCGAGGAGAACCGTTTAGGGTCCGCAGGAAACGTCAGCATCGCCTTCCCTCATCTCAAAGAGTTATCTTTGACTGGTGACTCTTGTGAATTTCTGGAACAAGCTGTCGACTGGGAATTTCCTAGCTTGCGGTCTTTCACCTTTGACTTCGGTGCGCACCGCCACGACCTCCCAGATATCCTCGAGTTCCTGGATAATCACGGCGAAAGCTTGACGTACCTCGACATCAACTCGATGGTCCAGCTCGACGTTGCCGACATTCTCGAAGCCTGCCCATCCCTGACGACGTTCTCCTTCAATGGGGATTGGAGGATGCCTATGGACGAGTCCTTGCCGTATGAAGCTGGCGAACTCGTTCGAGCGCCCCACCCGAACTTGACCCACATCGGTCTGCATCAGCTCTTACACTCCTTCGGCGTCGGCTACGCCGGAACGTACGCCAAGGGCGACCCGCTCGTCACTCGATTCGTCCGGCACTCGAACGACATGAACTTCGCTGCGCTGACGAAACGCAGCTTCCCGAAGCTCACGCATGTACGACTACTCAACCGCACCTTGCTCCGCGACCTCGAGGAGGCCAACGGTCCGGACGAGACGTGCTACGAGAGGTGGGAGAGGTGGTCGGGGCAGTGCAGGAGAGAGCGGATACGGCTGGAAGACTGTACGGGCAATGAACTAGGTCACTTGCCGGAGATCGACGATCCTATTGAAGACGAGGAGGAAGACTTCCCATACCACATAGAACCCCTCGCCGGCGATCCTATATCCCAAGTGCAGGCACTCACGAGGCAGATCCGGCAACTTACCTTGGCACTCCAGCAAGGGCCTCTCTTGCCTGCCAATAATCAGGGATGACTCTATCTCTGGACGCACGGTACATTCCTCAATCCCTGTCAATCTCCCTCAACTGACAACTTGTACAGTTTCATCGATGTTATGTCTACATGTCAAAAATCATACAAATCAGGTCTGTTCGACATAAATGCTACCTTCTTCCTCTGCTTTGGCTTCTTTATACTCGATGTTATCGTAGTGCTCTCCGCCACCACCGTCACAGGACGGTCCTCGTATACAGTTGCAGGACTTGTTTGTCGTACTTGCTCTAGCTGTACTTCTACTGTTGCTATACCCGATCTACCCGACGTCGCCTCGTGCACGTTGCCGTCCGAATGAGAATGTCCGTGGTTGTGCCCGTGTTTCGGGGGTACGATGCTCTCGATGGAATTCGCGGCAGGCGTGGTGCGGCGTTCACCGACGCCTCCTTCAACATCCAGGTGCAGAGTCTCAAATACAAGTCGTTTCCGCATGCACTTGAAGGCAAGATTGTTCTCTCCAGATGAACTCAGTCCTCGAAGTGTCGAGAATTTGTCGCTTGCGGGTGTAAGTGTAACCGGTGCTGGGAGGGAGTGGATGTGCACGAATCCGTGATAAGAAGGGAATATAGCAGATAGAGACGGGTTTGCTAACATGCAGGATTAGAGATGTCGTGGAAGAGCATACAGCGCGACGTACCTGTGAACGCAGAAAGCGATATGCAGGCATCGGAGAGCCAGCCCAGTTTCTGCACCCAACCGTGTCCACCCCTGAGTCCTCTGAGAAATATGAGGGCAGCGATATGGAGGCGCAAGCGTGCTTGTGACGTTGAAGCAGAGCACGCAAAGAGTGAAGGAAGTAGCATATTTCCTAAAGAATAATGCTGTATAAGTGGTACGGTGATTAGGACCTATCATTCACTTACGCGAGCTTCAATATCACCCCAAGAAGGCGACCCGAGGGCTGGTATGCATATTCTGAGCGGTTTGCGCGTCAAGGTCTCGGTCTCCTCAGAACCCAGGACATCAGCTAGCGTTCTTAGCACCCGCTGTACTGGTCGGTCCGCCAAAGAGGCCAGGTCTACGAAAGTCAACTGCTTCTTCGACACTGTGGCATCCACGGTAGAGGAGGGTATATGTGTCGTAAGGTCAAACACACGGCAGAAGTCATCTCCAGTCCTACAGGAGTGTCCAGGTGACTTCTTCGGTATGTCCAGCTGGAAAAGGACGGAGAAAGACGTACTGATTAGAGGACGATACGGTGGTCTGGAACTGTTTCATCTGCTCGTACCTCCACGCAATCTTGATTTTCGAATCGCTGCCCTCCGTCTTCTCCTCATCCTCGTCTTCCACTTTGCCACCTGCCGTCGGGGTAGCAGCATTCGATGGACCGCCAGGAGTCCACATGCATCCCTCGACGAACTCCCTGGGTTGGTCGTGCACAATGCATACGTCTTGCCCGCACGCCAAGCCTTGACTGACGAAGTATTTCTGCACAAGCTCCCCGTAGCTGGAGTGCACGTCAGGCGCGAGGATAAGCTGACTGCAAGTCAAAGGCAGGCCGCCGCCGAGGATGTCGTCTAACGAGGGTATTCCCGTGGACGTGATCAAGGTAGATGGAGAGCCTGGTGAGTAGCGAGTCCCGATAGCATTTTCTGTCTGCTTAGACGTGACTTTTCTTTTGAAGGAGGACATAATGCTTGCAAAAGTTGCAGAGAAGACAAGCAGGCAAATAACCCAAGTCACAGAGCGAGCTTTGCGCGCTTGTGAATGATGCAATCACGGATCGGGATCAACGTAATTCACACCGGGAGGTCGGCGGCTTGGTGGCGGTTCTCGGCGCGGCCCTCAGAGTCTCCAGCTTGACTTCGCCCAGCAAGCGCAACATCGTGAGGTACAGAGCCAACCTAAAGTGACATGCAATATCATCACGCTAATCATACCCTGTGCTGTTGAATAGGGTGCTGCGTAACAGGAAGTAACACGTATGGGCCGTTGTTCATGTCGCGACTCCTAGGACTTGCGGAGTCGGCTTGGTCTACGTTGAAGCGGAAAAACTGGGATGCATTTGGAAAGAAGTGGGGTCTACGAGGGCTTAAGGTATATCAGCTACGAAAACTCCTCTCTATTCAACGGGTGATTCATCGGCTACAGGTCGTCAATGTAATGTGTGCTGCACATCTTTTCGCAGAACATGTCGGCTTCATTCATGTCGTAGGTCCTTCTACAACCCTTTTTCTCAAGGTATGCTGAGAAAATACAAACACAAGGTTGCCGGACCCTCTATGCTCCCGACTATGAACGCCAGCGGCGAAGTCGTACTCGAGACGCGATTAATCACCCCAAATCGCCTCAAACGTGGTGACCTAGTCACCTATATATCACCTCTTGACCCAAAGCGCGTTGTCTGCAAACGTCTCATAGGGCTTCCAGGAGATGTCGTGTGTGCTGACCCCACTGGTGTCTCTGCACCGTCGACGGAGCACGTTGTCATACCCAAGGGTCATGTCTGGTTTATGGGGGACAACGCGGATTATTCGAGAGACTCAAGGCACTATGGGCCGGTGTCGATGGGCCTTATTAAAGGGAAGCTGGTTGCCAAGGTACGATTGCAACGTGCATGCTATGGATCGTGCTTTGAGATGTGATTATTAGGTCTGGCCGCTGTCATCTGCCGGATGGTTCCGCAACAACTTCAATTATATCGATACAGTTGCGAATGCAGCCTGATTGCCAACCACGGAACGGTCGATGAAACATGCCTATGAATGGAGAAGCTATCGCACGAAGTTCATAGAGTAACCACCCTGTCCGTTTGGCTCAAATTTGAAGTTGTCTGTGGACAAACCGAAATGACCTAAAGCGGGTATTAGATGTGGCTTCGCTGCTAGAACACTGGCGCATACCGAGGACGCTATTCCCTAGGCCCTTCAGCTTGTTCATCATCTCATCTGTCTCTCGCTTCTGCGCCGCCACCACTCGCGGTTTCACAGCTTGTAAGAGCCGTCTGACTTCTGTCACTTGGGTGGACGCGGTAGGGAGTATACTTAATAGCTTGGTGTAGTCTGCGAAAGAGGGAACCATAAGTGACAATTCGTCGTTTCGAAATATTAAACAGGACCTTCTTGTGCACTAGTGAGAGAAGACCAGGTGTCAAGCTGCTCGTTCGAGGCAGCGCGACGCTGCAGCGCTTTGATATAGTCTGGATCGTCCGCCAATGCTAGACTGGCTCAGTGACTCTGTTGGCGAGAGATGATCCGCGCAGCTACCTTCTGTGCAGGCAGCTACAGCTTCTTTGTGTTCACCCTGTGCACGCCTTCTAATCTCAGCCATGGCACAGTGGCGGATAGCGTAATATCCTCACAAGCTTTACGTAGCAAGCAGCAATGTTGGCGTTGAGTACTGCCCTCGACTTGCTGCAATCGGCTTGTAGTTCGACTGGCACAGGGTCGGCCGAAGGTGCTTCGTCATCTGCCGACTCAGGGGAAGACGGACGTTCGCTTGGGCCTGCCTCTGCTGAGTCAATCTCGGCATCTATATCTCTGTCCTTTCCTTTGTCCTTAGGCTTCTGTCGTGGAGGAAGCCTGCCAAGTGCATTTTGGTAGGCTACTAGAGCCTCGTCCCACTTGCTGGCGCGGAAATGATCATTGCCCTCCTGCTTGAGGGCGGCAGCATTTTCCAGACTTTCCTGAACGATAAAACTGAGATATTGATAATACAAAAATTATTGGTCCCCACCTTGACCTCCATGGTTTGAGCATCAGGAATTACGGCCACAGCTGTCGCTTCATCGGTTTCGGCTGCAGTATGCAAGGAGCTCTCGGGCTCTGCAGTGTCCTTAGGCTCGTTTCCGTCATGTTCTTCAATGACAGCCATTTTAAGCACAGCTTTGTGATCTATGAAATAGTTCTTTCAGTAAACGTTGTAGGTGGTGTCTGTAGAAGATGGTGTTCGACTACAAGCAGACTTGAAGCACTGGTAAGCAATTGAGAGGGCGCTTCCTGTGAGCCCTGTCACGGTTACACCACCGGGCGGCGGCGAGGTTGGCGCAGCCTTGGCTGGGGGTCCGGATCAGACCCGGTCTCCGATCGATGAGAGTCGCGAGCCCGCTCCGGGCTGATGATCCGTATGTCCGGGGGATGGGCGCCAGCAACCTCAGCTCGAGGGACCGGATCACCCGGCGGTGTACAGTAAGACGCGTTTGTGATCGATGACTTCATCGAGATTTGTCCGATTTCTTCACTTGCCCAACCACCTCGAGCGACGCGACCACTTCTCAGACTGGACACGGCACTGAGCAGGCGATGCGATGCCGAGAGCCAGGGGCTGACGCAAGCCGTTGGCGCATATGATACAGTGAAGTCACCACTGCAGCCGATTCGCCGCTCCCTCGACCATGTCGTATAAAAGGATGAGCCCTTTCGCCCAAGAACTCCTAGACTTTTCCCCGCCTTTTCTTGTCTTTCCTAACACATAACATGGCTCGCGCGAACATCAACGACGTGAAGTGTGTCCTCGTCGTGGGGGCTACTGCAGGTATCGGTCGGGCTCTCGCTCTCGCTATCCATGACCTGCCGTCGAAGCCCACCGTCATCGTCGCCGGAAGACGGCAGGAGCGACTGGACGAGCTGGACAAGAAGAGTGATCGCATTAAGGCCGTGCAGCTCGACTTGCTGAGCGGCAGGGAGGCGCTGCACAAGTGGACGAACGACGTTGTAGCGAAGTATCCGGATGTGAGTGAAAATCATCAACATCATGTGCACAACTGTGCTTACAGCATGACTTTCCAGGTAGATGCTGTCATACTCTCGTCTGGTATTCAACACATGTTCGAATTTAAGGAGCCTGAGAAGGTGGACCTCAATGGTTCGTCTGTCACATTTCAATGTCTGCACTGTAACTAAACTCCAAACGTTTAGCATTCGAGGACGAGTTCACCACGAACTACCTCTCTATTGTAACCTTGATCAAATTCATCCTACCTCACTTCCTCAAGCTCAGCGTACGGTATCTTTGTTCATCTAGCAACAGCACTCCATTAACATGAGACGAATTCTCCAGGCCGCAGGACGTCCATCTATCATCGCACCCATAACGTCAGGCCTCGCTATCCAGCCAGGCCCTTGGGTCCCCGGATATTGTGCGACGAAAGCGGCCCTGCACTCGCTCTCCTTGTCGCTCGACTCGCAGCTCAAAGAGACGAAGGTCTGCGTCATGGAAATACTTCCTCCGTGAGTGCACCTCACCCCCCTGCTAGATCAACCAGCTGAAATGTCCTGATGATGTGTTAGTTTGACTGAGTCTGAACTCCATGACCGTAAGCCGTGTCGCCACTTTCACATAAGACCTAGTTAACCCGAATTTCAGACCAAGGTACCACACCAAAGCTCAGCAAGTTCTGGATGCCTTTGGACGCATTCACCAAGGAGACGATGGAAGGTCTCAGTCGTGGCGACATGCAGATCCCGGTTGGTACCAGTAAAGAGCAATGGGACAAGTGGGAGAAGGGCAAAGAGGAAGCAATCAACGGCGGCCCATAGCACAAGTCTTGAGCGATGTAAGCTCCCAGATTAGAATTTAATTCTGACTGCATCAAGTGCTTTACGCTCAGAGGGGCAACAAGTCTCATAGTTGTAAGAGCTACCTATTTGGAACAGCTTCGCATGCACGAGATTGAATCAGTCAACGCAAGCGATGGATTACGCCAGTACTAAGCGTGCGCAGTAATAAAGTCTATATGCAAAAGCGAAAGCGACAAACAAAATCCACTGAAATAAAGATCAGAGCATGAAAGTCAAAGGGTTCTCCAGGTATCCCTTGAATGCCGACATCCACCTCGCACCAATGGCGCCATCAACGACACGATGGTCACAGCTGAGGGTAACCTTCATGATGTTCGTGACTTTGAAACCCTTCTCCTCCTCTGGTGCGGGGACAAGCGTTGCCTGCGTTGTGCCGACGGCCAGAATGCATGATTGAGGCTGGTTGATGATGGCGGTGAAGTGCGAGATGCCGAACATGCCCAGGTTGGAGATAGTGAAGGTCCCGCCCTACGTACGTAGATCATGTTGAGTAGCGTACGACCTCATCGTAGGGAAGAATCTTACCTGGTACTCTTGCGGCTGAAGCTTGCCGTCACGGGCCTTCTTAGCCAGGGTCTTCGTCGTCGACGAGATGTCCGCAAGACCCCGCGCAGAGACATCCTTCACGATAGGCGTGATGAGACCAGTGGGGGTCGCGACGGCGACCGAAATGTCGACTTTCTTGTATCTAATGGCGGCCATACCATCTAAGCTCTCATAAACGTGTTTCAGAGCTCAGACTACTCACTGCCGGATGGTCTCGCCGAGCCATGCTGAGTTGGCCTCGGGGACGTCGTTCAGAGCGCAAGCAGTAGCCTTGACAATGAAGTCGTTCACGCTCAGCTTCGCCGCCTTGTCCTTCTCGCCGAGCGTCTTGTTGAACACCTCACGCAGCTTAAGGACCTTGTCCATGCTGATGTCAGCGGTCAGGTAGTAGTGAGGCAGCTCCTGCTTGGACTGCGTGAGCCGCGAGCCGATTGTGCGGCGCATGTTGCTGACGGGAATGTCGATGTAGTCGGGCGACGAGGGAGCTGCAGGGGCGGGGGAAACCGGCAGTGGGTCCAGCAGCACCTGCTGCTGAGGGCTTGTACTTCTCGACATCCTCACGGAGGATACGGCCGTTGGGACCTGAGCCCTTAACCTTGGCGAGAGGAATGCCACGGTCCAAAGCAATCTTCTTGGCGATTGGCGAGGCGAAGATGCGGTCTCCGGTCGGGAGGTCCTCCTTCGTCTCAGCAGGTTTTGACTCCGTGGGTTTTGACTCCGACTTGGACTCCTCGGGCTTGGGAGCTTCAGGAGCCTTCTCCTCAGTCTGAGGCTTCTCAGACTTTTCGGAAGCAGCTTCGGAAGCAAGCTTGTCGGCCCCAGAGAGGTCGTCGCCCTCCTCACCGATCACTCCAATAGTAGCACCGACCTGAACGCCCTTCGCGCCGTCCGCGGCCTGATGTAAAATGCTTTAAAGATCACGTAAATGGGACTGGTAGACGTAACGCACGATAATTTTTGCAAGGATACCGTCATCCTGAGCCTCAACGTCAATGGTCGCCTTATCGGTTTCCTATTCGTGACGTTAGCACACGCTGAACGCCAGCACACGCGAATGACACGCACAATCTCGAGCAAAACATCGCCTGCGGCAAAGGACTCGCCCTCCTTCTTCTTCCACTGCGCAATACCACCCTCCGTCATGGTAGGGCTCATAGCTGGCATGCTGAACTTCGACAGCGCATTTCGGCGTGCCGAGACGTGGAAGCCTGCATGGTGTTC
This sequence comes from Terana coerulea, assembly GCA_024811115.1. Lineage (NCBI taxonomy): Eukaryota > Fungi > Basidiomycota > Agaricomycetes > Polyporales > Phanerochaetaceae > Terana > Terana coerulea. The sequence goes on from JAKOGH010000042.1 coordinate 358,678, forward strand.
CTTGTCAGCTTAATTCTGGGAACATTATGGCAGAGCGTACCCCTCGTGAGGATGCTGCGAGCGATAGAAGAGGCCATGGCGGGGGTGGGCTGAACCTGAGTGGGAGGAGGAGGAGAACCAGAGTGAGCGAATGAGCCGACCCCAACACAATATTTGGGCGCAACCAGTCGCGTCTCGCTAAATCTCGATCCGCTTCTCTCCGACAGCACACAATTATTATTCTTTGCACAAAATATTCCGGAACGTAATTCCCTCTCCCTGTCTTCACACCACAATTACCTCTTACCTTCACGTATCTGTCTATGTCGGACACGATTTTGCCAGGGCAACCTATCCAGATCCCTCGCGGCCCTGCGCCCCAGCTGGGTGGAGGGACATACATGCGAGATGGTCAAGTCAGAGCAAGCGTCGTTGGTGCACCTCAGTACGAAGGATCTGTTGGTCTTTCTCTTCTTACATCTCTACGGCGACATCAATAATACTACTTGCATGGAATCCTCGGCGACCTTCAGGTGCTGTCCATACCCAGAGTTCGTCCGAACCCACCAACTCCGAACTCTGTCGTACTCGGGACCGTAACACGCTTGTCTCCCTCTGCAAGCAGTGCTTTCTATCACCGTCGTAGATGGGGTTCCACTTCCCCCAGGCGAAGAGTTTACCGGTGTCATTCGTACGCAAGATGTCCGCGCCACAGAGAAGGACAAGGTGAAAATTGCGGACTGCTTCCGCGGAGGAGATGTTGTGAAAGGAGTTGTTGTAAGCATCGACCAGGGTATCCTCCTTCTGCAATACTGAAGTGATTGTAGATTTCTCTCGGTGATGCTCGCAGTTACTACGTGACGACTGCGAGAAATGACCTTGGCGTAATCTTCGCTACTAGTGAAGCTGGTACGTACTCGTAGTACGTTCGCTCTCACAGCATACCTCACGCATCCTTGAAATAGGTGCTACCATGGACCCGGTGTCATGGCAAGAAATGCGATGTCCCAAGACGGGTCGGACAGAAAAACGCAAGTGCGCAAAACCAGAGAGCTTGTAATATCGCTTCACGCACCCCATCCAGCGACATGAGCATCAGACTGCATTTTCGTCTCAGCGTCTTGTGCTGGGCTTGTGTATTGTACCATCATATGTTATATTCTTGTCAACACGTAGGATATTGTTGTCGCAACGAGCCCTGATCCATATTTTCTGCTTTACGACCACTGTTACCGTGTGAAGCGTGAGGCCCATTGTGGCCTCATCGGACATCAAAGCGCCCACGCTTTGGCTGCCGCGCCTGCCCGATAAGGCAGCTTTCGTGGCAACGCGCCCGTAATTGAACCGCGCCTGACTCTCACCTCTGTACTCACTCCTCGTCTTCCCCTCTAGGTAGCGGCTCCTGGGGCACCGCCCGAACCTCAAGATGACGGCCTTCCTACAGCCTATGGACGCCCTGCGCCTGGGCGAGAAAATAAAGGTCACCCTCGACGATCCAAAGTACCTATACGTCAGCTCGGGACTACTAGCATATAGCCAACTGACACGCTTTGTTTCCCAGCCGTTCACATACAGACTGGAAAGCGAAGTATATGGAGGTTGCGGACATGCTGTCGGAGACTAGAGCCGAACTTGATGACTTCCAGGTGTCCAGTAGAGAACTCGAGGAAGAGCTGGAGAGAGAGCTGGAGCGTACAGAGAAAGCGCAACAAGAGCTCAAGGTTAAAGCGGCCAAAGCTGAACACGAGAAGGACGAGTGGAAGGTCAGTGCTTAGCTTTCGCTTTGGCACGCATATATCCAATGTGTCTTGCTTCAGTCGAAGTTCATATCCCTGCAAACCATGCATAATACGACCTCGACCTCCCTACAGCACGAGCTAGACACAGTGCGGAAAGAATACCAGCAGATCAGGACACAGCTTCGAGAATTGGAGATGGGAAATGACGATCTTGAGCGCAATGAACGTGCCATCTCCTCCAGCTTAGCCGATATCGAGCAGAAATATGCCCGAGTCCTTGAAGAGAAGATCCTCCTCGAACACGAGCTTCTTGATAAGGCCAATGTTGAAGAGGAGTGTCAACGTCTGAAAGACGACCTGAGAGGTGCGTGTTGAATTTCTAACTATTCCAACCGAGGCTTAGCCGTCAATGTAGACGCCAACGAGGAAATAACCGTTGTGAAGGATCAACTCGCCGCTGCCCTCGATCGCGCTCCAGTGGAAATCCCCCTTCAACCACCCCTTCCAGAGCTTCCAGGGCTATCTCAGACGATGGCAGCGACTTGTCCCAGGCGTCACATCCAGATTTGAATCTAGCCGATCTCCTGCCAGCAACCCCCACCAAGTTCGTCCCACCGATCGTAACCACTACACCCCGAACTACCGACACACTCATTCACCCATCCGCGCAAGCGACACTCCTTCAGCGTGCAAACTTCCACCCGCGTTCTACTGTTACATCTTCTTCCGTCGCCCGATCAAGCACACAGCCTTCATTACCGTCCGTCGCAAGACCTGTAACTTCCCGTACCCCATCTGCTATCAGGCCTCTTACTAGTCGAAATGCATCATCTAATAGCACGTCCAGCACAACCATTGGCCCTGGTACCAGCAAGGGCGTGCAAATGCTTTCTGAAATGCGCGCTCGGGTCGAGGTGCTCGGCCAGAAAATCCACACTCGGGTCCCTCGCATCCGTATGGGGAGCGTTACCAATCGGACAAGTAATAGTACCTCTACGTCTCAAGCGCCATTGAGGGCGGGTGCCTCCTCAAGAAGCTCACCATCCGCCTCGAGTTCGAAGTCATCCCTACGGTCACCATCTCCAGAGAAGCGAGTGCCGCTACCGCCTCCGAAGCTTAAGACGCAGAGCCTTGACTTGAATCGCCTGACTCAGGACAAACCCAGAACACCCGTGGGAACTCCGGCAGGCGCAAACACGTCTGGATGGGTCTTGATTATGGAGGATACCCTTCTCCTTTGAAAGAGAAGGATAAACTCCTACGCCGTCGATCTGGACCAGTCGCCCCATCATCCTTCCGCCCTCTATCTGCCACTATGTCATCTACGAACCCCCCTGCCCTTAATTCACCGCCCGAAAGCCGCCCTCCAAGCGCGTTATCTCAGAGCCAGATCCCAACCGGTATTCGCAGGCCGCAGTCGCGGACCTCAGAAGGCCGAAGCAGCGTTAGTACAAACGCCACCACAAGCACTACAAGCTCTATACCTACTCCTATTTCCCGACCGACCACCCCCACATTCCTTCCCGTTCCCACTGCTGGTCTTTATTCAAGTGGCAAGAGCCTGAAGCGTTCCACCGGCCCTTCGACAGGTGCATATGCCCTGTCGAAGCGGTCGTCTCTTGGGGCGACGCCTCTGGAAAGCCCCACAAACCCTTCACCTACGCGACCGTCGAACAAGTACGGCTCTCCTGGATTGGCGCAGAGTCGCATTAGCCGTCCCACACCCAACAGCCCTGGTGGTAGGAAGACCAATAACAACGACTTCTCAGATGCTCAGATCAAGTACCGAGGCAGAGCTGGCAGTGCCTCGCTTCTGTTCGGACGCCACGCGACCTGAGCTCACTTCATCTTTCTCCTTCAACATCGCTGCCCCCACGCCTTCGGGAAGTTGTTTGCGCTCAATGGTAAGTTTGGTTGTTTGCTAAATTAGCTTCTCTGACCCTACGTTTACAGGGATTTGCTAGACGCTTTGCACCGCACTTTCGGCACGGATAATGACTAATGACCCATAATTCCCCTCTCGCACAAGTTTGTCGCATGCATATATCTCGTATCGTAACTATGGCCTGTGCGCACATGCTCGGGTTTTCATGACTATTGACCTATACTTATTATGATGTATACCATTTCATACGTTAGATGGCCTCCCCACTCTTCGCATGAGCTTCGGTGAAGCTCTTCGGAAGTCTTGTCCTCTCTGGTCACCTCATGCATCATACTGTTCTGTTCTGTTCATATCCCCCGCACTGTGTGCCGCCACCCACTACTTGTACAAAGTACTAATTGCTTGTTTTGTCGCATATCATGTTGAAGTATGTCACTCCTTTGCACGACCGTTACATGCGCATTTTATGTGTGGATAGCACTACGCCACCAGACTCAATCCGGTTTGGGGATGGCCTTTGTGGCGCTGCGCTTAGCGCCTAGCGCCTAACACGTCTTGACATTGACCAACCACCATCCAGCCTCTACCTGGAGCGCTTCACTGCGTTTACCAACACGCTCCCGACGATCCTAGCCTTCGTAATGACTACACCAAGACCCTCTTCTAGCTCTGACACGTCTCGCTCGCTCAGCAGACAGGTGGTCCTTGAGGAGGACGAATACACGGAAGCCCTCTCTCAAATCATCGCACGAGACTTCTTCCCCTCCCTCGTGCACCTGGATGCTACCAATAGCTACCTCGATGCGCTTCGCACGCAAGACCCGCAGCAGATCAACGCTACTGTCCGGCGACTGGAAGAGTTGCAAACACCACGCACGGTGCGGCCCTACCAGACGCCTGGAAAGACTCCTTACGCCGCAGGCCCGTCCGAGACTCCAGTGCGCACGCCCCGCGATGCCGAAGAACCGCCTTCGAAGCGGCCGCGCTATGACGTGGAGATGAGTCTGGACAACTTCCAGGCGCGATACACCTCCGAAGACAACTCGAGCTTCACGCAGATATTGGACGAGGAGAACAGGAAGCGGAGGGAGAAGTGGGCGTGGGCGTGGGATGCGCAGAAGAGGGTGGAGCAGCAGAGGGGAAGATGCTGGAGGGCCGGGAGAGGTTGCTTTTGGAGGCACCGGCGGGGACGGGGGTTAGGGAGAAGTTCCTTATCGAGGCACCGACGCCTGCGGGGCTGATCACAGCTGGGAGAGAGTGCTGAAGAGGAAGAAGGCGGGGAGAAAAGGCTTGGAAAAGGAAAGGAGAAGGGAACTGAGGGAGCGACAAAGGGCGGATCGAAGGAGCTCGTTGTAATGAATAGAAGTGGGAATCCGGACGACGGAGAGGTTGTGGACGTTATGGCACCCAAGAAGGACACAAGGTCAGCAGGGGTCGATGGCTGGGAATTCAAGGTGAGTCTGTACTCTCTTCATGTAGTCATGACTTGGTTTTGACACGCCGCAGGCGAGGAATGCACTTATGTTCCCTCCGGATGCGAACGAGTCACCGTACCATCCGAGACCCCTGCCGGTAGCTAAAGACGCGAAACCACCGCCGCCTAAGATTATCACGTACGGAAACACTCGTTTACCAGAGCAGGACGATACTCCGGAGCAGTCCATCTCAGCCCCGCCTAGTCCTACTCGAAGTCGGATCGACGCTGCGATTATGGGAACGCCTTGTGAGTCCATGTTAGATTGAATTGGAATATTGTGTTGACATTCTTGACAGACAGGCCGAGATCGCCAACGACCAATTCCCAGTCGTTGATTCCTGCCATACCATCACCAACACCCTCAGAACTAGGCCCCACTGCGGTCAAGCAGCTCATGACATGGGGGACGCTCGATGCAACGCCGCGCATACTCTCACAATCCGACGATCCTGCAGAGGCTGTTGAGAAGCCGCCGCCTGCCACCTTCCAGATCGCTCCTCCCTCTGCCCGAGAAAAGCTCTCGCATAAGCTTTCCAGCTCTGCGTCGAAGAGCTTGAGGGCCAGGGCGGACTTGCTGGGTATACCTGGTCTTCGCACCCCTTCAAGCGTGAGGAGCAATGTTGGCGGGTCAACGAGACAGGGCTCTATGCCACCACCGGCTTGGACACCTCGACGAGCGGAAGGGGCCCTGACGCCAGCTGCTCGACGGCTGCTCGATCGCACCACGCTGAGTGCCGCCGCATCGAGGCGCGCGGAGGCAATGGGCAGAGCAGCAGGTTGGGAGGGGAGCTCACGAAGTAGAGAACAGGATCTCAACAGGGTCCGGTGGACACCTACGCCAAGTCCAGTCACTCGGCGAGGCTAGTATGTAGAGCAGCTGACAGATATGGGTAGCAATACATACAGCACCATATAGTCCCCGGACACCCTACATGCCGTTGAATGCGCCAGTGACCGGATACAAAGCTCAGACGACTTGCTATGATCCTGACTCTGTGATCTTTCGTCGTTTCGCCTGCGGTTGTTCATCATCCTCGCTTGCGGGCCGCGCTTTAGCATTCGATGTCTCTGCGGGCTTTTCGGCTTTCTTAGAGTCTGCTGGAGGTTTGGCTTTCTTCTTGACGAGCACGCCCTTGAGCGACTTCTTGGCATCCTTCTTTGGCAGCGCCGCCGGAGGCTTGGCCTTCGTGGTGGCAGGCGGTGCAGCCTCTGGGACAATTGGCGGTGGTTTTGCTGCGTTCTCTCGCGCAGCGACGGCCCTGTGGTACCGTCAGTGGGAACTGGCCTCACAGCATTGCGCAGAGACGTACTCCCTAAAGCTCTTCAGCTCCTCGCCTTCCGTCTCCTTGCGCAGTCGCTCTTCCTCGCGCTGCTTCTCGAGAATGGAATCCAAAAAGAGCACTTCGTCTTCCTCCAGAGCCCGGAATTGGTTTCCTGCACGGCACCCGGGGTAAGGCTATGCGGGTATAACTGCGACACCCGTTTCCCATACCTAGCTTGTTACGCTCCTCCCATTCTTCTTGTTTGGCTGCCTAACGTGCATAAGTTTCACGACTACGGGCCCTGACCAGCACCCTTACTCTGTTAGCGGCGAGTTTCTGGAGGATTCGTCAGGCTCAGACGTTTACGGACAGCAGCCGCGCGGACTCGCCTCAGCCAGGCTCCGTCCGTCAAAGACGTCTTCAGTCGGCTCGGGAGGTGGCTCCTGCCCCAATCTGTGGCCGGTGAGGACTGTTTAATGAAGGTGCCTGGCCCTGCCTGACGTAGTAGGCCCGCACCTCGCATAGGCTGCTTTCCACTGCTCCTGCCGCCGCGCCTTCGCCGTCTCGAGCTCGTCCTGCGACACAAACCGCGAGCCGACTGCACCAGTCGACACCGAAGGAAGAGCCTCGTCCATCGTTGCCGAGGAAGAATTTCGGGGAGTGGGAGGTGGTTGATTGAGAGTGAGTGTCGGGATCGAGCCGCCTTGCCAAATCCGTAGCGAGTTTGCCTCCTGCAGTCAATCGACTCGCCGAACTGCCGAGCTGGGGCTCATCCAGCTGAACAACCATATACCCTCCCACTACATTCTAGTGTCTCCCCCGCCGCTCTTTTATTCTTCTTTTCCTTCTCCCTCTTCCTAGGCCATGTCGACGGCCAATCTCAACGACGTCGCATCGCCCCCGCCATCGGCATCCGCAGCCTCGACGTTCTCAAGGGGTCCAAGTCAGAGCATTCGTAGTACGAATCGTACGCATGGGTCTACGATCAGGACAATTGTCACCTCTCCTCGTAAGCTACATGCTGCCAGCTAAAATTACCGCCTCAAGCTGATGAGATGCGGGTAGCATGGGCTCGGGACGAACCACCTTCCCCGGGAGAGGAGCTGACGTCCCCCAGCGGAAAACGACTCGGAGACCCGCTGTCTGCCGACTATCAGTCTTCATACCACAGACCCTCCGATGTCACCTCCTACCAATCCTCGGTGGACGAGAACAACGCGGGCCCTTCCCGTTGGTGGGCTTTCACCCGACAGCGCCCCGAAGACTCTGCCAGCCAACCGCTCGCGACGAACGCCGCTCGGCAGGGCATGTCCCGGGACAGGTCGCTCTCCGTCGCCTGGCTCGCCTCCTCACTGTCGCGGCGGTCCGGCGACAATGAAGGCGGCGGGAGCGGCAGCGCGAGGGAGCCGCAGACGCCGCACATCGGCACAGACTTCCGGCCGTCCGTGCTCAACCAGGACCGGCTGCACCTGGACCTGCCGCCGATAAACCAGACCCCGATTACGCTTGCGCAGACGAAGACTCCAGGGTGGGAGACGCCGTGGTCGCCGCGCGCGGCGGGGGTGCACTGGAGCGCGGACCTCGCGGACAGCGACGAGCAGGAGAACGAGGAGGAGAAGCTGAGTCGGTGGGCGCAGCGGAGGAAGAGGGCCCGGGTGTACATGCTGACGAACACCTATGTTCCTCTGGTGACTATTCCCGGCTTATGGCGCGGTCGTATCCTTGACTGACCGTACGCGCACAGCTTTTCCGCTTCGTGAACATCACTTTCACCACCTCTGCACTGGCCATTGCTATCAAGATACGACAAACCGAAAGCAGAAACCACATCACGGGTATCCTCGGTGCTTCACCGTATGTTTTCTTTCTTCTTTATCCCATGCGATTGCAGTTTCTGACAGATTTCCAGGACATTGGTCATCATTTTCGCTCCGTTAACACTTGTGCATGTCATGATTGCCATCTACGTACGTGACGCTTTTTGCTGTGTATGCCACCATGCTGAACACCGCTCACAGCTCGAGTACTTTGGCCGTCCTCTTGGTCTCTGGCGCACGTCCGGGAAGCTCGCGCACACGCTTATCGAAGTCATCTTCATCTGCGCCTGGTCCGCCGCGCTGGCTCTCTCGTTCGACAACTTCTTCACGTCCATCATACCATGCGCCTCCAGCCGGAGCACATCGTGGTACAATTCCCTTCCTCGCCCCGATGGGTTGGACGGCATCAACGGCTCTACTGGCGTCGGCGGCACGCTTTGCGATGAGCAGGTCGCGCTGATCTGCCTTGTCGGGGTGGGCCTGATCATGTACTGCTTCAACCTTGTCATCAGCCTGTACAGGATATTTGAGAAGGTCAAGTATCACCCTGTCTCGCAGCCGCATTAGCAGGCAATTCCTCCTTGTCACCACCTGCGTCACGCACTTGCTGTGATAACTTATTCTACTTCATTGGACTTCACGTTCCTATCCATGTTCCTACCCACATACAGCCGTCACTCCGGCTTCTTCTCAATTCACGTGTAGCTACGTTCACCCCCGTTCCGGTCTACGGCGTTGCTTATGATACCTCTTGTCCTATTAAATGTAAATTTAGAGATGTATCAGTACATACATGGGCTGCTGAATTCTAGGGCGATTTTCTAATTCACTTGTGAGTTACTCGTAGCATGGAACGAAGGGCCGGTGGCGTGCAAGTGTTAGTCAAGCAATGCGGGCAGACACAGCCGTGTCAAGCAGGCACGTCCGGAAACGCGGTAGGACGGTCGCGCGTTGTGCGGGGCGGCGCAGCAGCCGGTCAGCGTGAGTCAGGTACCTCTGCTTTCAGGCAAGGACAGAGTCAGCGGCTTCTATCAGGAAACTCATACCGATACGGAGATGAGCGCGAAGTCCAAGCGAAGTCAGGGACTCGAAGGCGTGATATGGTAAGGCGACCCTGGGCGGGGAGAGTGGGTGCATGGTCAGCCCAGCGTACCCACGGCGGACGAGTACGGCGGGCTCGTGCTTACGCGGCCAGGGCATCCTTGTGGCGTCCGTTGGGCTCCGCGGGCCACCTTTCCAGCTACAGGGCTGCGTGCATGGCGGACGAGTGTGGGAGGGCTTACGTAGCGAGGGCATCCTTGTGGCGTCGTCTGCGCTCCACCAGCAGCCTTTCCAGTTACACGGACGGTCGCGTGATATCCATGTAGGGCCTCTGAGATCTGAGAAGCCTTGGTTCGCAGCACAGCCAGGGCCCGCGCGATTCCAGAGTCGCCGGGCCCACCGTCGCGACTCCTCGACCGGGTCGCTGCCCGCACGCAGCGCACCGCGATACTATGACGACAGAACGTCAGGATGACGCAGAAGGGGGAGGCGAGACAGGGCTGTCACCGGCGAACGAGTGCGCTCCGAGATGGATGGGAGGACGCCGGGCTGCGGTCTGCCCGTGGCTGGATAGACGAGGGCCGCGCCCAAACGGCCACATCGTATCCCACGGGCGTAGGCAGAGTGGGGCTGGAGATCAACAGCGAGTATCTGTCGAAGCTGATGTTGTACAGCCTGCTGCGATGGTTGGGTCGAGGGAGGGAAGGATCTGTACTGCCCGGAAGAAAGCTGAGATTAGCGGATCAGCAGGAAGTCACTAGTCAGGGTCCGCTAGGACGAGGCTGGGCACGTGGGATATCGAGTGTGTTCGCGCGAGGCCTCGAAGCCCGTGTGCTCAAGGCGACGTAGCAACTTCACCTCGCGCTCGTCGGAGGCCCAGCAGGAAGTCACCGTTCGCAGACCACAGCAGGACGAGGCTGGGCACGGGCAACTGGCGGCAACATCGACTGTGTTCGTGCGATGGCTCGAAGCGCGTGCGCGCTCAGGGTCGCCTGGCCAGCATTGTCTGCCCCTCGCGCTCGTCGGAGGCCCCCAGGACGAGCGTAGTCGGATCACCGCCGTGTAACGCGGAACGAGGTGGTGGCAAAGATGGCTGACCGCGCGCCATCATGGCTCTGGATAAGGAGTGCGGGAGTCTCGGACGGCGTGTCTGGCCACGCAGGGCGGAGGCTGTACATCCCAGACAGGGCCGGCGCGAGGCGACTGTCCGTGGGACCCTGAGCGGCTCGCGATGGCGTGCGCAAGGTTCAGATCCAGAGCTTGAAGCTTGATTGCTTTGCACTGAGCAGACGAGGCATGGATCACCGACGACACAGCGCGGGCACAGTGCGATTTGTCTGTGGCGTGGTCCGCCGTGAGCTCTGGATAAATGCCTGGATGAAGTGCGGGATATTAGGAAGACAATGGATTGCTTACAGACTGCGTGGGTGGTGCTTACAGTCGGCAAATGCGGCGCAGACATTGGTGAAGAGTTGAGGATGAGGGCGTCGGGACAGGTGGGCGAGCCGGGCTGATTGACAGACCCTCCGACTCCGGAACGTGCATTTTGATCGGTCTCACCGCGCTCGCGTTTCTCTCTCTCGACGACAGCGACTACGGGCAGCTCGTCGTGCAGTCACTGGCCGTCGCAGCACCGCCGGAGGAGAGACGAGCGACTGGGTTGGGTGTGTCCGCTGGAGGCGGCTGAGGTGGATCGCTTAGCGGAGGCGGTGGCCTTTCACCGCTGCTGTCAAACGGACGCAGGCCAGGTTTGGGAGGCGCCCTCGGAGTGATGGTTTGTGGCTAAACAGGACGTCTAAACGCCTTCCGTACCACGCCGGATCTCTGCTGATTCTCATCCATGTCTCTTCCTTATCCCCCGACGCTGACGGACCTGTCCCTCTCCCGGCAGTATATGAAGCACGGCCTGCTCACTACCTTTTCATCACACCCCCGCCGCCACTCATCCTCTCCAAACATATCCTACACACGCAGATCAACATGCAGACCAGGACAGCTGCCCAGCCATGGTCGTCCCTTCCCACGGAGATGAAGTTCTCCATCGTCGAGCTCCTCGACCCCGTCGATATTCGTGCGTTTGCCAAAGTAGACAAGGAAGCATACACCCTGGCCGTGCCAGCGATGTGGAGAGTAAGTCCGCGCACAAGCGTCCCATCCAATCGCCGAGCTGACCGCAATCCGCACAGGCCGTCGACCTCAAAAATCTCGAGGCGGTGCACTCCTATCTTGGGAACGTCCCGACATCTTACCACCGGTACATCCGCCGGCTCTCCGTCTGCACGAACTCTGCGGGCGATTGCCCGAATGTGCCCGCACCCGCACCCGCAGACCACACACTGGTCTCTGAGCTATGCCTCCAGCTGCTATCTCAGTGCACCCAGGTCGAGCATCTCACGCTCAACCTGGGGGGCTCCGTCGGAAAGACTGTGATCTCAGCCTTCGAGAGCCTCCACGCACTCAAAGTTCTATCTATCAATCACTGCGGCGACGAACAGCGCTCTCCTTTGTAAGTGTTCGCCGGCGTATCTTGGAAGCACAACCACTCATCGATGGGTACTTACACAGGAGTGAGAGGCTCGTCGTGTCCATCGCGGCATCTGTCCCCAACCTGCAGGAGCTGTCCTTGGACAGGATTTCACGGTCCGCGCTTCATGCGCCTGAGCTCATCGGTTGCTACCCCTACGTCCCCGTGGTCAACGGCGATGCAGACATCCCTGACCACCCCTTGCTCGGCTCTGAGCTCTCCCTTCCTTCGCTCCTGCGCCTTCCTAACCTCAAGAAGCTCCGCATCCGCGATACTCACCTCGGCGACCCCAAGTGGGAGAAAACGCCAGCCAACTGCGCGTTGGAGTTCCTCGATCTCGGTAGCTGCTACCACGAGACCCAGGACTTCAACCGCGTCTGCACCGAGCGCATCGTCGGCAACGTCGGCCACTTCGTCGACGAGTTCTCGCTCGCCACCGCGATCTCCACCGAGAAGTACAACTTCGAGAAGCCCAAGGACACCCCTCTCAAAAAGCTCAGGAAGATTCACCTCACGCCGCTCTTCCCCGTCGAGAACGTCGTCGACACGCTCACCACGCTCTCGGGCTCCCCCATCGAGGAGCTGTCCATCCGCTGCCATGAAGACGACGTCGCCGACATGTGCTCCGCGCTCGAGGACTTCCTCAGTCTGCGCGTCGAGCGCAGCGAATCCGACTTCTACAAGAGCCTCTCCACCATTGCTGTTACCACCGTCGCCGATCTCAACGACGACCCCCTGGACGCCACGAATTCTTTCGTGGCTGCAGCGTCAGCATCCCTGCAGAGCCAGATCGCGCCATCGAGAGCGTGAAGGAGTTCCTCCAGGACATTTGCAACGCGGGCTCCTGCGACGCAGCGAGAGCCTGTGCCGCAGCGGGGGAAGCCAAGGGTGCTCGTCCATGGTAGACGGAGAGAGCAGAGCTCGCCCCGCCCATACCGGAGTCATAGCATCATCCTTTTGAGGTCAGCGAACAGTGAAGGCGTCCCGAGTCGTACAATTATCACAAGCAATTGAATACCCCACATCCGGACACTGGTCTGCTGTGTTATAGTTATTTATCCGCTAGCCGTTAGAAACCACTGTTGTACTTTACCTGTATCATCACCGCTTGCAAGCTCAATCTGGGTCCTACATTAGTTAGAGATACACCTCCTAATGCAGATCGATATCGTACTTGCTCAGCTCACCTGTTACTGAGAGTGGTGTCGGACCGTGGGGTGTCCCACACTTGACGTGTCACTGCTGCAATTATACTACTGCCGCAGCGAGACGGATCCAAGGACCGCCGGTGGCGCCAAACGACTCGCAGCCGGTGCCGAACGCGCAGTGCTTTTGCCGGACCCTAGGACGACCGTTCAATTGGGGTCTTGAGTGAATCCGCAGACGTTGAGAGCGTGGACAAGCACAAGTGGGGACAGGCGCAGACGCATCTCCGGGCTGAGCTCCGGATATGATAACTGCAAAGGCCAGCGGACCCTTGGCTCTGTGTTACAGTCACCACTGGCAGTATGCATGGATCCTGACCGTATCGCCATGATCGTTCGACCACGTTTTGGCTCCTGTTCATCAGGATGAAGCGTGTCCCCACGTGGAGTCCGGCCTTTGTACTCCCGTGGTAGGCAAGGCAGTTGCCGAGTTCGTTAATGGCTGGCATAGCCCAACAGTGTAGGAGGAATTGCCCGCTGTGTTGAGTTGTCGCCTCAATGGAACGCGGGACGAACTAGGATATCCATTTTGGGATGAAGGTGTCGCTTCTTGATGCGATCGAGATCAGATCGTACCCAACACCTTCGATGCTTTGACGCAGCCCGCGACGCTGAAACAAACCTCCTCCAGCTTCGAACCGCAGGGGTTGCGCAGAGTCGCAGAGGCCGCCTATTCTCGCAGCAGGTGTAGTTGCCTCAGCTCGTACTACGTAAAACACAGAAAGACTGATTATTTCTGTGTGCAGCCAGTCACGTTGGTTCCGCCCAGCGCGGAGGATTATGGTGATTTCTGAGGAGCCCCCGTACGCTGCCTGTGCAATGTACGGCAGCGCCTCGTCCTTCGAGAACAGATGCAGCTGTAAATCTGTCCTACACTCTTGACTCGAACCTGACTCCTCGCCTGATCCCGTTGGCGTCGCAGCCGGGCGGGACAGCCCGGATGTGCCTCTCCAACTATCCAACAACGCTCGCGACGGATATGCGTCCGGCTGCACCTGCGCCGTCGCAGGCCTGCGGGCCCCATCGACCACAGAATCATGATAGCGTGGTGCCCAACACTCGCCCGCGCAGAGGCGCGTTGCCAGGTGCTGTCCTCCGAGGCCGGGCGCGGTTCCGCAAAGGTGCTTTCCTGGGCTTCCAGGCATGACACGTCCTTGTAGGCGTGTTGACCTGCAACGTCCGGATTGACTACCAGATACCGCCACAACATAGCATCGTGACTCAATCCAAAGCTCCCAGCCTCCTCGCTCAGAGGCCTTTATAAGGGTGAGCCAGATTCCGGAGAGGGGCATCACACTTCAGCCTGACTCTAACATGCAGCACCTCCTGCGCTCTCAGATATCCGTTCTCGACAACGCTGCCGCGACGTACCCAACATACCCTGCCTTCAAGGTCCCGAGGCTCGTCGGTCCCGACTCGGAGGAGGTTGCGGAATGGACTTCGATATCATACGCGACCTTCAAGGACGATGTCGAGAGATACGCAAAGTACTGGGCCCGAGTGCTTGCGGACGACGGCCTGGAGCCCCGGAGTGTAGTTGCATTGTGGTAAGTCCTCTGCGCCGTGCTTGCCTTACGCTTATACTCATACAACGCTTCCAGGCTCGGCGGGATGTCCTACATCGACGTCCTGCACATCTACGGTGTGGTCAGGGCCGGCTACGTCCCTCAGCTATTCTCTCTGCGTCTGCCAAACCCCGACGTCGTCGCCGAGCTCCTAAACAAGGCCGGCGCAAAGGCTCTCATCTACGACATCTCCTACGAGTCCGCAACTTCGAACTTTGCCGTTCCGGTTCATCCAGCGCTCTTCACCGAGCGCTCTGACGCCGAGGAATACACCCTCTGCGGAGGCTACGTCGCTGCGGAGGAAGACGTTGCGATGGTCTTTCCACACCTCAGGGTCCACATCGGGATCGCCCAAGCTGGTCCGGTGCACCTACAAGTGGCTGGACGCCATCATCTCGAAAGCCTATCACACAAGTATCCCAAAGGATCACAACAGACAGGATGTAACTGTTTGGCTGTGAGTCATCTGTGATACTCGTCTTTGCAACACAGAAGCACTGATACCTGGCTTCACAGGGGCTCCATGTGCCACATCGGACAGAACTTCATGCTTCTGGGGTCATTGCTTCACGGGTCGTGCACGATACAGCCGACGAAGATTGCGTTCTCGCCCGAGGAGTTGGTCGACATGATCACACGCTGCGGGCTCAACCGTCTCAACCAATTCGCGACCTTCCTGACCATGCAGCTGAAGCGGTCGCGCAACGACCCGAAGCTCCTCCAGCTGCTGCGCGGCCTAGACGAGGTCCTCTACTCCGGCCTCATGCTGCCGGCGGAGGAGGAAGCGTGGGCGTACGGCAACGGCATCAAGCTCAGGAACCTCTTCGGAAACACCGAATGCGGCGCCATGCTGCTTTCCATCGGAGGCGAGGGCCCTGACGCACGCCTCCTGCGCGCCATCGACGGCACAGCGTACGGCTTCTTCCCGCTCGAGTCCAACGCCGACGCCGACGGCGCGCACGCGAACGCGAACGTGCAGCTCTTCGAGCTCGTGATCCTCGCCGCGTCCGGCGACTGCCCCGACCCCGCACTCCGCGCCGCGGACGGGCACTACCACACGGGCGACCTCTTCCAGCGCGCGGGTGCGGGCCGGCGCGTACGTGTTCCGCGGGCGCGACGACGACTGGATCAAGTCCGAGAACTCGCTGCGGTGCGACACGAAGGCGATCGAGGACAACGTGCGCGCGACGTGCGGCGACCTCGTCGGCGAGTGCGTCGTCGTCGGCGCCGGGCGGCCGTCGCCCGCGCTGTTCGTCGAGGGCAAGGCGCCGCTCGCGCCCGCCGCGCTCAAGGCCGCCGTCCTCCGCCGCATCCGCCACTTCCACGCGCGCCGCTACCTGCACGAGCGCATCTCGTCGCCCGCGCTCGTGTTCGTCGTCGAGCAGGGCACGCTGCCGCGCACTGCTACCAAGGGCAACATCCGCAGGCGGGCGGTGGAAGAGAAGTTCCAGAAGGAGTTGGACGAGGCGTACGGTGTACGTGATTGATGGACCCGTTTCTTTTTTGGACTTTTAGATGAGGGTTGCTGTGCGTATTTCGTTGATGTTTACTGTCTACTTCGTCTTCTTCCACTGGTACATAAACCTATCATATTTCACGGCTTCTTCTTCGCTTCCTTTACATCATCACATATGTAGCTATTATTCTCTGAGGACTCTGGGATCCGGACCCCCCTGTATCCATAGTTGTACCAATCAATGTCTGTAGCATAAAACGACCGTTTCCCTTGCAAGACGGCTGGAGACAACAGGCATCAGACTGGTGGTAAGGATGAGATGTTACAACTTCGAGCTTGCCGCGAACAGCCCAACCAGTGCTAGGTTACTGCACGGTTTAAGCCACGTCGACCGAGCTCTTGCTGAAAAGATGGCTCTGTTGATAGCTGGCAATGCATACATGCAGCGAGAAGCACTGGGCGATGCTGAGCAGCGATGGGTTCAGAAAAGCATTGTAGCGGAAAGAACTGAAACCTACCCGAGTCGTCAGAGTCTGTATTTAAGTTACGAACCAGCCCTCGGGTACAAAATTTACGGAATTCCCGTTTATTGTGAAGGAGAAATTTGCTACAGCCGGATTTCCTGGCGTCCGGACCAGTGCCTGGAATGCCGTAGATGAAGGCTTTTCTTGCACGTTCTGACTGGGCCTCTCAGAGCCAAGAGTCGGGTCAACATCCGGTGGCAATAAGGTGATGTGGTGCGATAGCAAGAGCGGCGAAACGATGCGAGAGTGGATGTTGCCTGCTTCTGTATCGGGGACTATATTGTCCGTGGGTATCGTCGCGGTGCCGGCACCTGTGTTGGAATTTGTCGCTGTCCGAACGTCCGCAGGATTATCGAGGCTGTCGACGAAGCCAGGTGGCATAGGGTAGAGATGTTGCCTGAAGAACGGGAATAAGCTCGACATAGGTGATATTTTGCTTAGCGGGTTTAGGCCCCAGTTCGTGAGGAGTATAGCCGGGCGATGGGAAGCTCGGAGCTGTTGGATTGCTGCAAGAACGTGCCGAAAAGGAGTTTTCGTGTCGACGTCAGAAGAGGACTGGCCACCGCGAAGTTGCTCTGTCGTAAACCTGTCTTGCCAGTAGAACGAGCTCAAGGAGTCCACGACGAGTAGTCCGATTTCCCGTCCCTGGAGAGTCGGCTCTTCGGCATGGTATCGCGGAAGCCGCATGATCGTAGCCGCCATTTGCACGGAGGAAGACGGCTGGAAAATATGCAGGTTGCGTAGTGCTTCCCGTACAGCCTCTTCTATCACGTCTGGGCCTGCGCTCTCCTGCTCTTCCAGATCGCCTTGGCTGGAGCTAGTTATTCTTGCTACGAGGAGCTGTTTTAGACGATGTATGTCGAAGTTGCCATCGGGGTCGATGACAAACGCAGCCTTTCCCAGCCCGTAGACATTGGCATCGATACTTGCCGGTAGGATGCAAGAAACAGTTGCGGCGTAGACAAGCTGGGACTTGCCAGAGCCCGCCGGCCCTTGGAGCTCAACGACGTTACCATGCTTAACCAAGCTAGCCAAGCCAGCGTCCTGCTGTGGTGCGTCTTCATTTGCAGGCTCACCTGCGTGTTTTATATATCAATTGGCATGCACGACGAGGGGGTATAGAGCGACACACCGCCGTCTGTATCATATTTGAGCGAGAAAAGCAGCTGTCATTATGATTGAGAAATCGACAATAATGCAACATGTGAGGGAGCACTCACGTCTTGCAGCGACTCATGCTCGATCTCAGCCAGAAGACTTTCTGCAGTGATCTCCATGCGGATAGGTAGAAAGACTGCTCGTTAAACTTCGCCCCTACTGGCAAGATGGTAGTACTGGTCGAACAACGTCAGTAGCCAAACTGGGCAGAGCAATTCAGATTTCAGATTTTGAGGACGTCTGAAATGGTGATTCTCCCAGGAGAATTGGGAGAATTGGGAGAATTGAGAGAATTGGGAGGGCGCTTGTTAGCCTCTGTCACGGCGATCGCGTTCAAACGGCTGAATTGGGACTTGCGCTTGATCCGCCTTGCCCCGTTTAGGTACTACTGTTTGCCGCTCAACCGCTGCTCGGCGTTGGACGTCGGTGCAGGGTTAGTATACCACCTCGTAGTGATTAAATCATTCCTATTCCGCTACCATATTATGCCTAATTAAATTTGCGCTCTCTCAAGCCAAGTCAGGCACTAATATAGTGCTAGTTGAGCACCCTTGCAGTCTGAATACTGTCGGCGCTGTATAACTTGCGCTGTGACTGCAATGCCTGCCTCCAATATCGTTTGCCTGCTGTATAATAGCGCAAATATACTGCTAGATTATCTGATACATTTAAAACCCTCAAACACATGCTTCTTTCTCGTCAGAGGCCCGCTTTGAAGCTGAGGTGTGAGGCGCTTCCGGAGACCTACTTAAAAGGCAATGATACGGGGCTAGCGCTATCCCGCCAGGAGCCGTATTTGGGTGATCGGGAGGGACAAAGTGGCTGTGACGTGATGGTCACGCCCGGGCATTGCCGCATTCTCCCATTCTCCGGGAGAAAAGGAGAATCACCATTTCACAGTCTTTCTGCAGATTTTGACGGCGTCCCACGTGGCGCCGGTATAGCATGCATCTGTGATGTGCGCCGCGCCGTCGCAGTGCATAGCGACGGACGCGCTGGCTTGCTACCTCCCACCACCTTCGTCTTCGTCCGTATGAGCACTATTCTTCGTGTTTTCTACATATCCTAGAATTTTTACGACCTTGACGAACGCGGCCACACGAGTCACGACCTAACTATCTGGCCGTCATGTCCACCACCGCCTCCCGACCACCCTCGGCCCCGGCACGACGAACACCGCCCGTCGTGTCAACGACCACGGGAACGCCACAGTCATCGTCTCTCCCGCGCGGTGCAACAGCCAGAGCTGCTGCTTCGCCGCGGCTGTCTGTCTCGGGGCCAGCTGCAGCTCGCAGAGGCTCTGTGAAAGGCGCTCCCCACCCTCATTGACTGCCGCTAATGGGGGCTCTCGCGAATCCCTCACGGCATCGCTGAAGCAAGAAACAGAAGAAAAGGAGAAGGTATGAACAATCGCTCGTCGCCGAAATAAGGCTGACAATCGCGTCCATGAAGCTCCTCGTTCAATTGCAAGACAAGGACCAGATCATTGCAGCGCTCAAAGCTGAGAATGACAACATGGGGTCGGCTCTCCATGCCGCAGAGACTCGCGTATCGGAGCTTTACACGGATCAGGGTCGCATGGAAGAGGACCTGGGTGCGCGCATCGAGGTCATAGACAAACTTCGGAGTCAGGTTCGCGAGATTGAGAAGGAGAAACGTGACAGCCAGCGGAGGTACAACGAACAGGTATGTGGTAGACCTTCATACCCAGAGTGTTACTGAAATATGCTCAGACTGCGACGTTCGAAGCCGAGCGACAGGCCTTCTATGATAACGAGCAACATTTGAAGTCACGCATCCAGTCTTTGTCCCAAGCACGTAAACAACCAGTCATACCTGCCTCGCCGTCGGTGATCTCCGTCGCTGAATCCGAGGCTGAAATGGTTATACCCCCGGAGCCCCGCACCCCTGCCAAGCAGGATATGCTGGACCCAGAAGAAGAACCCGCAGAAATGACAGCTCTTAAGCTCGAACTGTCCACGCTGTCGACATCTCATTCTTCGCTGCAGTCTACCCTCCATCTTCTACAGACACAGCTGAACGACCTTCAACGTGTTAACAATGAACTGCAGGAGGAGAACGAGTCTTACAATATCTTGCTCAGGGAGCGGACACTCAACGGCCAGTTCGACATCATGAGGACGGGTGCTGCTGGAGACGGTCGGGCTAGTGGAAGCCCCAGTCCGATACCCGAAGAGGAGGACGAGGCCGACATGGACACGCAAAGTATGCAGAGCCGAGACACAGGCCGAAGCGTCCTGGATCCTGTCCATGAACTCGCGGAAGAGCACGAGGAAGAGGGCGAAATTGCTGAGCCCCAGCCTGAACTTGATCCTCAGTTTGGACAGGTCGAGGATGGCGAGGCTCAAGGCAACGACGATGACCAATTCGGACGGCATGGACGAAGGCACGCTCGCAAAAAGTCGTCGATTAGTGTACCTAAAGGCGAATCCCTGGCGAATCTGCCCATCACTGGACCAGGTCTGGATCTCGCTGCTGAGCTTGGACGGGCTGAGAACAAGGATATTCTGGATGGACACCCAAGCTTGGACGACCGTGTCAACGGCGAGGCCAAAGCTCGCAAGAACAGGAAGGTGTCGAGTGACAAAGGCCGCACCACCGGAGAGTCTACGTTGCCACCGTCCGCATCCGGTGGTCAAGATCTCGATGCCCTCAGGACCGAGGTCAAGAACCTCAAGGATGCGAACAAGGCCCTCTCGTTGTATGCGTCCAAGATCATCGACCGTATCATCTCGCAGGAAGGCTTCGAACATGTCCTTGCAATCGACTTCGACAAATCGCCCACTCCATCGTCCACCGCTTTCAGCCACGCGCCTCCCAGCCCGGTGAAGAAAGTCCGTCCTCAGTCGGCTATATTTACTCGCTCCCCTCCCTCTACTACCCAGAACACTCCTAACATCCCTCCTGTGGAAAAGCTCACCACCTTTGAGTCGATTGCGGCTCAAAATCAGAGTCCCCCCAAAGCGGCTCAATCCAGCCGTGCATCCAGGCGGTCACTCTCCTTCGATTGGTCGAGCTTCTCTCTGTTCGGCGGTGACAAGGATAAGAATGCCGCGAATGGAGCTGCAAACCTTCGTCCTTTGACCCTTAAGGCCGGTGCCCCGGTCGTCACTGGTGGTCGCAAACTAGAGACCACAGAGGACGAAGAGGACCGCAGGGAACGCGAACGTCTCAACGCCACCATGAAGCTTATGGGAATAGAGAAGCCACCGACCCCGTCATCCCCACTGCCTCCCATGCTGAAGAGCTTCTCTACTCCGGCCAGCGTCGGCGCTGGAGCAAATGGCCCGCCCTCTGCCACGACACCTGTAGGAGGACCAACGCCGACCAGTCGGTTCTCCTTCTTCCGCCGGACCTCATCTGCCAACTCGAACTCTGAGACTTCCTTGGCGCAAGGCGGATCTCGCGGGTCGCCGCAGATGCCGCATCTCACCCAAGAGGTTCTCGAGCAAGCCGAGGCGGAGAGCTCACTTGCCGCCCTGGACGCGCACGAACGCCAGCTGAGCCAGGAGATCGCGAAGGGTGCTGGCGGCGGCTTCACTGAGATCGTCCGGCGCAGCGAGCGTCGGTCGTCCCGCCGCAGTGGCAGTGGCAGCGGCAGCACTGTCTGGAGTGCGGGCTTGAGCAAGCACGAAGACGAGGACTGAACGAGATCCGGGCCTTGTCGCTGGCCTTCGCGCCATCAAAGTTATGCATCTATGAGTAAGTAAACATGTTGTATACTCTGTTGTTATCGGAATGGGAGATCGGTCTTATGTGTGTCTGGTATCATTGACGTTTCGTATTCGCTCTCAACATCTCCTCACTCTACTCAGCCATCGACTTTGGATCTGTTCTGCATCATCACTCTAACCATCACGAGTACAGTGTGCATCCGAATTTGTGACGCTAACGCATTATTATATTACTTCGGTTCTCCTGTATACCACAGTAGATAATACCATTATGCGCGTTGGATACCTGTATACCCCGTATACGGTTTGTAATGCGATAGTGCATGTATAACATACCCGCGCTTTCTGTTCACCCTATTGTGACAGGTTTGCTCACTCATAAAGTCCCAGAGGCCCTTCGCGAGTATAGATTTTATTCAGGCGCGGAGTGCTTCAGCAGGGTGTTCTGTGCATGAGTGCGGATCGTCTCGAACGGATTTGAGGAGAAGTCCGTGTTCGACCGTATCATCGGCATCCTGACCCGTTCTGCGGCACTGCAAACGTACGGTTCAACATGGGAACACGACGTGACGCTAGTTATCTGCACGTACAGCGCTCGTTTTCTCTGGGCTTTGGACAAGGGGCATGCTTCCCCTCGCCAATCTGCCCCGGTGGCGGTCGGGGCTTCCGCGCAGGCTGACTTGGGTCCGTGATGTCTGGGATATCGAGCGACTCTGCTTCTGCAACCGCCGAGATGGCGGCCTTGATGCTGTCGAGTCCGCTCGCGACCTGCTCTTTCGCCTTGCGCTTCAGGCGGCGGTCGTGCGACCTCGAGTACGGCGATCGGGACGCCTCGAGTCCTGTAAGAGGAGTCAGATATCAGGCGGATACGAGTAGCACACTGCGCACTTTGCAGGAATAGCTCATGTTTCAGTGCCTGCTTTTCTTTTTTTCTTGGAGGGTCCTGCTTCTTGGGCTGCGTCGGATACCGCAGCGGGCTCCTAGTAGCAAACCGTGAGGATAACGAGCACCGGTAGGGACAGAGTGTACTTACAGAAGGTGTCTGCCCAAAAGCATTCAGCGTGGACGCATCCTCGCCGTCATTTACTTTGGCTCTCTTGAGAGTAGCAGACTTGGCATGGATTGCGCTGCGACTCCTAGCTGCTTTGGGCTAATTAGCATTAGCGAACACACTGGGCATGCCCACAGCTCAGTCTCGGCGCATTATTGGTGTGAACTCACCATAATAGGCTACGATCAAATTTGTAGCAGGAGAAAAGGTATCCAGACAAAAAGATTTTGTGAAGGTGTAGGCGGAAGTCAAGTGCAAGATCGAATGGAGCGCCGCTGGCGCTTCAAGCTTCAAGCTTGAAGACAGGCCGACAGTAAAAGTGCAGTAATAAAACAAATAATGATAATTCAGTGAGTGTACTGCGAGTATGCAACAAATACATGCATCCGAATGAGTATGTAACAGTCCGTATTATACTACGATTAGGCGGTATTACAGTAGCCCAGCCTATGGGTGAACAAGGAGTAAGAGTGGGATCTACAATAGGATATAATTGCTACAAGATATTAGTCCGTACCACGACAATGCGTCTAGTAATGCAAATAAGTCCGAAGGTTAAAGGACACTGCGAGGAGAAGAGGAATATGCAACGGAACCAATGAGTTTTACCGGTTGGCCGCGTAGATGCGGTCAAGCTGCGCCTTGAAGGCGTCTTCCACGGCTCGTCGTCTGACGTTGCCTTTGGTAGCCGTCCTGGGAAGAGTGTCCTTCGGGACGACGATGACGAGGTTGGTAGAGGTGATGCGCTCGTGGAGGTAGCGTCTCGAGTGGAAATGCCTTGTGCGGCGGATGATGTCCTTCTTGACCTTCTCCTCGCTCAGGCCGTCCTTGACCTCGACGAACAGCGCAGGGGTCGGGCGGCCGTTGCCGACGACGGTGCATTCCTCGATGAGATCCGCGCACGTCTGCCGGACGTGGTCCTCGATAGCCTTGGTGTCGCAGCGGAGAGAGTTCTCGGACTTGATCCAATCGTCATCACGTCCCCGTGAAACATAGCGACCGGGCGCGACCTCGAGGAAGAGATCTCCGGTGTGGTAGTGGCCATCTGCGGAGCGCAGCGATCGATCAGGGCAATCGGGCGAGCTTGATAGGATGACAAGCTCCAACAGCTGCGCGTTGGCGTTGATGTGGGCGTCCTCTGAAGTCGAGGACACAGGGAAGAATCCGTAGGAGGTGCCAACCATCGGGACCAGGGGTGCGCGCATGCCCTTCCACTCAGAATCCGAGAGCAGGCTCGCCGTCAACTCGGTGCTGCCAAAGCAGTTTACGATCTTGATACCGTGACGATGGACCCATTCCTCGTCTTCATTAGACAGCATGAGCCCAGAGTAGAAGATCTGGTCCAAGCCCTGAATGAGGCGCAGAAGTTTTGGATCGTGGCGGGAGTTTTGGAGGTGGGTGGTGAGGAAGGTGGGGAATTGGACAAGGCGGTTGAGACCACAGTGAATGATCATGTCAACGAGCTCGGACGAAGGAAAGGCCTGAGCCGAGGGCTGGACTGTGCATGCTGCGTTTTGCATGGCGCCGGCATACATGAATGTCTGTCCTATGTGGCACATGCTCCCCCTGAAAGATGTCCGGTCAGACTGGAATGGTGATGAACGTAGGCCATTTTGCTTACATCCAGGTTGTGACATCCTTCCGTGCAGGGTTGAGTGGCTTTGTGCACTCACGGCCCTTTGTCAGGCAAAAGTCCCACCATGCATAGCTGCACGGCACGAGTTTTGGGCGACCTGATGTCGAACCTGACGTGTGGAAGATCATCAAGGTCTCGTCACCATTCTTGCCTTCTCGCACAGGAGGCAGTGTGAAGTCTGGTACGACCTCGGCGCGGGCATCGACTGCCATATACGTCCTCGCTGAGCCTTGCGGCGAGACGCTCCCGAAACTCGAGTCGTAGATGAGGGCCTTGCCGTTCGACTTTGCGAGCAGCTCGAAGATGACGTCGGGGTTGGGTAGTCGGAGGGAGAAGAGCTGAGGGATGTACCCTGCTCGGACGATGGCGTAGATGTGAAGCACGTCGACGTATGTCATACCACCGAGCCTGTCGGTGCCTGTGAGAACGGACGCTCCCAGAGAGTAATGATAATACTCACCACACGCCGACTACTGAACGCGGCGATATCCGGTCTGCAGAAAGCTTCCGTGACCAGAATTTCGCGAAGAGGCTCGACATCCTCGAAGAAGCGACTATATGTCACTGGATGCCATCGTAGTATCTGACCGGTGGTCGAATCGTACTGTGGTACCTGGAAAGCAGGTGCGTCTGGGTGTGCCTGGGCGACCTGCTGAAGCGCGGTTATGTGTGTCCTATAGGAAGGCATGGATGGAAGAGGATAGGGGTGAATTGACGAGATCGGTGTGTGGCCAGGGTTAAGTGGTTTTTATACGTCCTGTGCATTGTTGGATAGATGGCTCGCGGGTGAACGAAGGCGGACCGAGTCACGTCGGTTGTCAAGCTCAAACATGGATCTGGATAGCCTTCGGTATCAGCGCTCCTAGTCCAAGTGAGAGAAAAACGGACCGAATGCTTACCTGACAGACGCTGCAGAGGCAAAAGATAGGCAGACATCAGCCGTCGGACAAAGGTCGACGGGGTTGCGAGCGCGGCAGTAGGCAATCGTCCCAGGGTGAAGCAGATGATGCCGAGGAGATCAGCGGACGGGGTCGGACACCCACCAGTCGGAAGACGAGCAGAGTCATCGTGTCTGTGCAGAGCTGTGCTCATCGGTCGGGATGAACCTCGCAAAGGGACGAGCCAGGCCTTGCATGTTAGAGCTCACGCATCAGATGTAGGCACAGAGCCGCAAACGCCCTCCGATGCCAGACCAACACGAGGTGATGAGGCCCCAAGGAGAGGAAAGATGGGTTGAGAAATCCTGTACCCTCAACCTCCGTCGCGCGCGGTGTTGCACCGCAGTTACTCGATTTCCCAAGCAAAAGTCTCCTGCCCGAACCCTCTGCGGCCTTTCGCTATCATCCAGCCAGAACTCTTGCAGACGCTAAGTCCGATCTCTGCCCATCCCAAGACCCTTTGGTCGAGACCACCAACTCAACTTCGGGCCATGGTCCCTATTGGTCGTTTGTGCACCTACTCATCTCCTAATGAATTCTAGCAACTCAACGGTACCATCTTGCTCTTCTATGACGCACAAGCCCGCGTCTGCATGTTCGCTTGGTCATCTAACTGGCGTAGCCCGTTTCACCGAGCCATGGCATCAGTGCAAGACTTTGTTGAACGCCAGTTGGATGTCCCGCTCACCTGATAGCTATACTCTTTCCCGGAACCAATGCAGCCACCACAACATAGCGCAATACACGCTCCCGAGTGTGTGCGCTCATTTGAAGCATCATTACAACTTGGCGGCGCTGCGGCACCAGCGCGATGCCGACCACTGCGATCAATATAGTATGGGAGCTGCAGTGCCGCTAGTTGCGCTTGGAAGTGCGCCGGTGCAGACATCGTTGAGGGATGGCCGGTGCGGTTGCTAGGCGCATTCGCTTAGTGGGGCAAAGCATTGCATATAGGAACGTAAATGTTCACAGGGCGCACCACAGCGAGCAAATGAAGACCCTGTTCCTCTATCCAACGCTTCAGAGTCCCAGTCCACATGCTGCGTTGAACAGGGCTGCGCGAGTCCCGACATCAAGGTATGTGGCATTGGCTGGGCTCTCATGCTTCCGGGTATTGCAATGCATAAGGTCGCGTGCTCTATGTCCCTGAAGGAATTCAATAGGTCTATCTGGTTACACAGTCAGTTAAACATGTCAGCGCAATGGCAGATGGGCCCTTGGACGTACCCCGTTCATCCCAGGTCGCTCTCGGGTGAGAGGCTTGTGATGTCATTTTTGTCATACACGCAGATAGATTGTTCAGCAAAAGTATAGATATTCACAATCCAGTGCAGACGGACATCGCATTGTCCTGCAGCCCTGCCTGTGCAACAGTACCTATGACGAGCTTTTGCTGGAAGTTGGTGAGTCGCGACAAGTTGGTCGGCGCCTGGATCTAGCGCCTCGGAATTCCTGTCAAACCAAATGCTGCCCATCATTACCATTTCTGGAGCTTATCTGCAGCTATTGGCAGGAAGAAGGTGAATACAGCGGCGGTTCGCGCACTTTGGGCTCGACGTTCTCCGACATCCACATCTCGGCACATCCTGCCTCGGGAACTCCTGCGAGGGCTCTAGTTGAGCGCATGCGTCGTAAATACAAGACTTCATAGCTCCATTTGCAGGCGGAAGGTCAGACTGGTGGCACGAGTCTACCCACGTAGAACTGACATGCTTCTGTAGCCTCGGTGAGATCGAACCGCGGTCCTCCCCTGGCTGTCCATGCTTTGGAGAGCCTCCCAGATTTTCGGGCATCTTCATCGCGCCACCCTCCACATCACCGGACGCGCACAGACACTTCACCCATTTCTGAACGCCTCCGTCCATATACGATGCATGTCTGCAGCGCTTGCCGTGCAGGCACGGGCCCTCTTCGTTGCACAGAACCCCGAACATACGCACAACGAAGGAGAACATCCGCTAAAAGCCAAGAAGAACTGGAGAAAGTCGAAGAAGGTTCCCATGCAGCCACCGAACGCTTTACGGTCTCTACCCCAGCCACGTCCGGACTTGGTGAAAATGGTCGACGTTATGTTCAGGCAACGGAGAGCCAAGGGCTGCACGCTAGACGATCTGAGAGGCCATGCTCCCAGCCGCGAGGCGGTGTCTCACCTGGAAGACGGCGAAAAGGCCCGCAAGCTCGCGGCATTAGTGGTCAACACTGGAGTGCCACAACGGGCTTGCCGGGTACTCCTATTGGCCTACAGTTTCGGCTGCAGGTTCAAGCAGAACGTCTACGAGGGTGTGGCCTATCAGCTAGCCCAGACTGGCCAGTGGGCCGAACTGCCTTCCCTCGTGGCCCTCGGTCGGCGACAGACCGGGCGGACGACCTCCCGGCTGCTGAACTGGCGGGCGCGAGCTGTCGTAGAGATATCCCACTTCGGACTGCTGGATCGCGTTCTAGAGGAGTTTCGAGAGGAGAAAATACAGCCCAATCGCAGGACCTTCCACACGCTTGTGTCGGGTCACCTCCGAAACCGAGACCTGGCAAAGGTAAAGGAGTGCTTGAATTGGATGGAAGATGCAGGCTTCCCTATGGATGCGTCCACTCACGCTGTGCTTGTCAACAACTATCGCTCTCTGGGTCCAGACCCTATCGTCACAGGCCAAGCCCTATCCTCCATTCAGGAAATGGGCGAACGAAACGCAACTGCCGTCGTCAACAGCTTAATCCAGCTTTCTCTCGATACCCGCGATATCCAGGGCGCCTTGAAATACTTGTCCTTTTCGACAAGCCACCTCCAGGCAGCGACGGCACCCCAGAAGATGGACCCCATATCCCCGCGCACGACGGCGAACCCCAAACGCGTTCGGAACGCGCGGTGTTCGTCGACACCGACCGCTCTCCGGTCCTTGCTCCTGACATTGCCACCTTCACCATGTTGACGAACTACTCGGCACGCATGCGCGACCTCTCCCTTGCCCTGCAGATGGTCGACCGTATGAAGTTCTTCGCTGTTCGTCCCGACGGGATCTATATGGCTGCCATCATCCGCGCTCACTGCGCCGTAGGCGATCTTAATACCGCATTAAGCATCACCGCGACAACGTGCCAGCACATTCCCTCCGCTCTATCATTCCTCCACCGTCTTGGTCTGAATGTGGGCAATCAAGGCCGCCCGGACTTGATTCCCGCGAACCTCGATCTCAGCATGAAGGCAGTGAATGCGCTGCTGGCGGGAGTGCTAGAACAGAAGGGGTTGTGTGGTATGCGGCCCATTAGCCGTTTCCTGGAGGCTGCGGGCTTAGAGGCAGACGACGACACCGTGGAGGTGTTGATGTCATATTTGTCTCGCACGCAGAGAGCCCGCCCTAGGGAACTCATCCAAATCTTGAAGATGGCCCCTGTCCATTTCCAACCGTCTCTGCGCCATGTCCACATCTTGTTGAACTCGCTTCTAAGCGAGCAGCGCGCTTCGATCAGTCCGCGGGGTTGGAAGGCCACACAGCGTATGGCGAGCCAGGCGCGGTCTCCCGCTCCCTCTGTGCCACACACCCAGATCAGGCCGACGGACGAGCCTGATATGCTCAACAGCATCGCCACGTCTGTCCTGCTCGGCAAGCCGTCGTATCACTCCCTGGTCCGCCGCCTCGTCCAGTCCCTGGCCTCTCGGCGAGTCACGGCCGACCGGGCGACCATCCACCTCGGCATGCGCCACTACGCTCTCACCCGCCGCAACCTTGACAAGGCCAAGCAGGCGCTGCACACCCTGCAAGGCCGCGGTCTGCACCCGAACGAGTACCACTTTGCTGCGATCATGGAGGGCTACGCGCTCTCGCGCAGCCTGCACAGTGCTGAGAAAGTTTTGTGGCGTGCGCGGGACGCGGGCTACGGGCAGGACCCAGTCCTCTGGACCATTCTGATCCACGGGTACGCGCGCGTGCGCCAGCCTGAGGAGGCGACCCGCGTTTTCGAAATGATGCTCAAGGAGGGCGTCCAGCCTGACGTGGGCGTCGTCGACGCGCTGGCCAGTGCGCACTACGCCGTCGGCGCGTACCCCAGGGCCCGTCAAATCCTTCTACGCTCCTGGGAACGACTCGCACCGGTCCCTCCAGAAATGTACGAGGCTGATTTGTTGACGCTGGCCAACGGCTTCAGGGACCTCGGTTCCGGCCCCATACTGAAGTTGGACAACAAGTCGCGGCGGTTTCTGCGCTTCAAGCTGAAGAGGGTGATGCAACGAACGACGCGGCAGGAGCAGCATGCGTCACGACGGATGAAGCGGAGGTGGAAGCGGGATGTATTACAGCGTACATCTCATAATAAACATGCTATATTACAATAAGCAATTTTCACGCTGTGTGCATACGAGCGGAAGCGATTAACAAATAATCAAGAAGACGACAGGGGCTCATAGCCGCTGCAGTCTATGACAGCGCGAACTTCAGGTCGAGTAGACGCAACGCCTCCCGAACACTATCCGCGTTCACCTCGCGCACCCGCTGTCTTCCGCACTGCGCGAGGACATCTTGAGGAACGAGCTGGAGGGAGGGCGACGCCACCCGGTCGGCGGTGAGGTACCGACTGTTGGGAGTGGGTCCAGCCAGGGGTGCCGACTGGCCGGCCGCCTGCGTCGCGACTGTGGGAGGCGACAGCCCTCGCTCCGGGGTGACGGTGCCCGGCGCTGGGAAGATTTCCACACGCGGGCCTGTGCACTTCGATCGACGCGCGACGACCTCCGCCAAGAGGTCGAGATCCGAGAAGGCGACGTTGGGGTGCGATTTGATTTTGCGCCACGCGTCGTCGCACGGAATCGTCGCGCTGTCGTCGGCCAGGGGAGGGGGCCGTAGGCGCGGGAGCGCCGAGCTGGGCGGCGACAGACGGTGGGGACGACGGCGCGGGATTGTTCTCACGCGCGCCGCCACAGCCTGCGGGGTTCCCACAACAGCCACTGGGCGTGGACGAGCAGCCTGCGCCACCGCCGGGACATGTGCTGCACGGTCCGCTCGTGGCTACAGACTTGCTGATGGCGGCACAGAAGGCCTTGCCGAAGGCGTCGTCGGCGCAAGCGGGGCAGTTCGACGGGTCCCCCGGTACACGAAGCTGGCGAGTCGTCGGTGGGGAAGACGGGGAAGACGGGGCTGGTTACGGTCTTCGCAGTGGTGCGTCGACGAAGAGGGACGGGAGGTTGGTATGCGGGCAGGTTGTCGAGGATGGAGGCCTGTGATGGTTGAGCGACAGGCTGTGTGATGCCGAGGGGCCGACTCTCGGAGTGTTCGACCTTCATGGCAGTAGTGAGAGGCATGTTGTACCGCTCGTTCGCATGCTGTAAGACCAACTCCCTGCACACGCATGGCGTGTTCTCGCTGCAGAGACCACAGTCCAAATTCTCCAGCCCTCCGTCGGGTTCGAAAAAGTTTGGCTTCCCAGTTGAGATGAAGTCAAGGAAGCTGCTGAAGCTGTTGCCTTGAGAGTAGACTGGGAGATCGCGGGAAGGCGGCAGCGCAGGCATAGGGGAGAAACTATTGTGTTCGACGGACTCAGGGGAACCCATGGATGAGGGAGAGGACATGTAAGGTGATGGCAATGCGGGGGTCGGGCTTAGTGAGTCGAAAAAGTCTGAGGCCATCCTAGCTCTCTTGGCAACGGGTGTATGGGCTGAGACGTCGCCGAAGGAGTGCAGTGAAGAATCGTCCCGCCATCGCTTTCTCGATACGTCCCGGAAGGTGTCCCGTTCTTTCTCGACGGCGGCAAGCTTCTCCTGGAGGAGAGCGTTCTCCTTACGGAATTTGTCGTTCTCCTCCTTGAGACGCTTCGCGATGCTCTGGAGAGCCACGTTGCGCTCAATCTCTCCCTGTTCATACTGCTGGACTTTGGCCTGCAGCTCAACAAGCTGAGACTGCTTGCGTTCGCGAAACGCACGCTGAGCGGCTCTACCGAGGGCGCATTGGCATGTGTGGGTCCAGATGTAGACATGTAAAACATACCTGTTCTGCACGCGCCGTCCTTTGGCGTCGACCTACGAGCGTCACAAGACATGATGAGCTTTGTGGCGGAATTTCATCTCGAAATGAGCTCACGTCCGCATCCTCCTCGGGGGTAGAAGGAGGTGGATCTTTCTTGGGCTTCCGCCCGGGCTTAGGCTTGGCTGGAATTACCCACTCCTTCGAAGCTGCAACAGAGAAGTTTAATAGATGAGTGATGGATGAGGACCGGGTACCCGGTGTTGACGTACGCGTTGCCCACAGCGTGGACGACGAGGAGACGGTTGGAAGGTTGACGGTCGTGCTCATCGCGAGGTGCAAAGCTGGGGGATCTGTCGCATACAGGCCCTGGGGGCGATGGGGGGCACAGGAGAAAGGCGACGGGCTTTAAGTATGAGGGCAAGATGAGGAGGGAGTCCTTAACTGATAAGATATCGCACCATCTCCACGTTTTATCTCATCCGGGATTTGCCGGTAGTAGCAGGATCTGCCTTAGACGCCCATACCATATACCACACCGTCCGACTGAGGCAGGTGCGCTTCCTCTTCGCGAGTCGGCCAAGCATCCACTGTGTCGGATGGTCCAGCTGTCGCCGATGGTTCTGACGCTGATATGTGCCTGCGGGGCAATGCTCCCCGATAGGCGAATTGATAGACAATTAGGCACGCTGGCTCGTGTTGTATCACTAGCCGACTCGTAGCACTGCAGTGGCTGGCACTTCGGTATAAAACACTCGACTTCGCGCTGTTTCACGGCCAGAATGGCCAGTATTCGAGACATTACATATTACTCCCCATGCCATTTCCCAGAGGCTACGGCCCAGTCATTGAAACCCGCATCGCAGCAATCATTCGTGGCATAATGGCCACGGCGTCTGTGGTGACACCCATAAACGAATAGGCTGACTTCGCCCGAACATGACGCATGCAAAATCTTCTGCTCAGAATTCAGTTTACAATGAATTCCGAATTACCTTCGCCGTAGCGCGGCGGATGCTTACGTCTGAGCTCGCGTGCATTCGTGATGGGTTGGACGCATCATTCCATATAGATACTGCAATTCGGAATTCATGGTCGTCAATGCTGTTCTCTTCCACGCTTTGATCTCCCGAGGCATATGTCGGTGCACGGTAGGACTCCACAGACCCTATGAGACATCTCCTTCGGTCGGATCCTTGCGCCCCTTGGGCCGGTGTCACGGCCGGTGCCTCCAGCGACGTCGCCGGGAGTAATTTCCGTCCTCGACCCCTCGATCGCCCACCCAAACAGGCAGGTATGCTTCTTGATCTGCGAGAAGGCAAGAGAGACTGGTATCCCGCTGATGCCCAGCAAGCCGGCGGGTATATCACAAAGCGGTATCTAACTGGCGTGGGCAGCAACCGTCTTCTCGACCCAACACAGGCTGACGATTGGCCCCGAGTCGGTGGGTACCGTTGAGTGATTCATGCGGGCTGCAGATGTATGGCCTTCTCCGCCGGCCTGGACTGTCCATGGCACAGTTACTATCTTTGGTGTGGCAGTTCTGTCAGGGTCTATTCCGAATTCCCTGCTTGTTATATGGAATAGCTGTTCCGGAGCTCCTGTGGTCTAGCGATCTAGAAGCACCGTTAGAGACAGGAACGAGAGTATAGGAATTCGTGATACCCTTGATGCACCTGGATAGCAGTGCGGAGCCATACTACTCCAAGAGTGGAAGCCGGTGCTCGGCTAGTGACCTCAGCAATCGCATGTTGAGCACCAAACAGGTTCTAGCCTGTGGGATGGTTTACCTGCACCCTCCTTGGCGTGTTATCTTCACTTCCCAAAGAGAAAGCTGAGGTCATACCTGCGCCAAGGTGGCTGAAGTAGACTCAAGCTTCTGACCTACGACACCACAGCTACGCCTTCCCAAAACAACATGCATTGTCGGACTGCGATAGCCGATATGTACGCTGTGATGCGTACGTCGCCAGTTTATGATGCGCCCACGGGATCATATTGGCTCCGCTGATACAGCAGCTGAGGCAAATACGCTGCTAGCCGTCTGTGGCCAACTTCGTGTCCCACAAGAGGTCGAGGAGCCCACTGCCGAAGGTGTGCAGCCCATCTGCCAAGATTGCAATCTGCAGAATGTGTGGGAGTCAGATGCGGAGATGATGGCTTGAGAAAGCGTACCTATACGGCGTGTACGGGTGTACGTCTAGTATCGAGAGGTTCCAGCCGCAGAACCGACCGTACCTCTGAAGGACGCTTGGGTGATACCTTCCACTTTGCGTGCACAGAGTTGAATTTCAACCAGCTGCGCGCGGCAAAAACGCCGCAAACGCCACAAAGGCGCAGGCCGTCGCGGCGTCTTCCGCGGCACGTGGCAAAATGATTTCTCGCAAGGGCGTCTCGCATTGCTGCTCACACTCTCAGCACTCGGTGGAATGTCAGTGCACCTCCTTCGACATATCCCAGCCGCTAAGAGAGCCTCTGTCTGCTTTCGTGTACACTCTCGTCGCTTGTACTCTGCCCAGCCTGCTCTCAAACCACTCAAGGACGCGCTCGCTAATATCCAACATGCCGAGCCAGCACACACTGCGTCAACCAGTGAGCCAACCAAGGCGACACCCGAGATCGAGGCGGTGCCCAAGAAGCGAAAGTCGAAGGTAGCTAAAAAGCCTCCGGAGGAGGTGGAGGCCTCTTCTTCCAAGGACCCGCTCGAACCTACCGGAGTGGACAGATACCTTGCGCGTATCCAAAGTGAGGGACTGGAGCCGACTCTCAGCGACCTTGACAAATGTCGCGTGAAGCGTTATCCAACTCGAACATCTCCCAAGTATGCGGAGAAGTATCATGAGCTCGTGGATACCTTGTCTCGCTCCTTCAGCAAGTTACAGCTTGCGAAGTTCGTTAAGCTTTGTGAATTCGAGGACGACGGGCGACGCAAGCCGCGGACGAAGGTGGCGCTTGCAGAGACAATAATAGAGAGACGATGGGGCTGGCCCAGTCTACAGGAAGTGGAGAGGGAGATCAGGGACCGGACGGAAGCCGCTGCTGAAGGTGTGTATATAACGCCTCTTGCCAAACGCACGATACTTACGGTCCAAACAGTTTTCTCTGTGACGCCGAGCCAACTGTTCCTTGTCCTTGGTCGAGGTTCGTTGCATTTACCAAGACGTTCGCGGTGACGCTGACCTCCGCATCAGACGGTGCCGACTTGTTGAAGTTCTCACTTCGATATAATGCGCACATCTCATTAATGCCGCAACCTTTGGGACTTCGGCTTGAAGGTATGCGAGGCGACTTAAGAAATCTGCGCCAAGCGTTGCACGCTGTGGCGAAGGTGAGCTCGCGCGGCTGAGGAACAGGCGTTCGCTGACCTTTGTGTAGAATGTCGTGGAAGAGACTGTCCAGTTGCCTACCCACACCCCCATTCGCGCGGACTTGCTCCAACGAATATCGCGTCTTGCCGGAGCTTTTATCGAGAATATTGGAGGCAAAGGCTTGGTACGGGTTATCTTGCCGTCTGCGCACTTCACGCTGAACCTCCACCAGGTCCGATTATGTGCGAAGGATGAGCGTAGCTTGAGCAATGCTCGGCGGTTGGCCAGCCGAGCGTCAGGGGGAGGTGAGTTGGCAGCCATGAGGTTGCCATTTTTCTAACTGCTCGACTATAGATGATTTCGACCTCCAGAACACCTTTGGTGACATACCTGCCGTTAGGCGTGCCTTTTGCTTCAAAGATTCCCGAAAACATGGCGCATTACACATATGCTATGTATCCATTCTTGTCTCCCCGAGCACTTCCATGGTACATGAATACCGCTGGGGCTTTCCGCTTTAGAAGAGTAGGAGTGTTGCTGCAGGCGCAAGGCGAGGATCTCCCTAAGACGGGTGGTCTCGCCGGAGAGAAAGGGCATTTTCTTTCGGCTGATCAGCTTCAGTACGTCGGAATGTGTTCCTCTCCGTGGCATGCAGGTGACATGTCGTATCTGCAGAGATCAAGTAGACTTGCGTGGGACGCTGTTCTCCAGCGCTGCGCCATCCACCGATCGTCGGAGGCTGGTCAAAGCTTCGTAGGTTCCTTATCTCTTCCCGAGACTTGTCAGCTAACCTATTTGCTGCGTGGAGAACGGGGCACGTTCTATTCAACACAAACTCCCCAGGACAGCATGCCGCTCTGCAGCCGCCTTTGGAGGGTTCGCACCAGTTCTCCGAAGTGTTGAAGTGGATAGCACAACGTGATGGTCGAGCTTCCTTCGTGCCCAGGTCATTGTATCACTGCTCGTGTTTGTCTCCATTAACTAATATTGGCGCAGCCTTCCAGCTTCACTGGCGCACTCCTCTCCGTCCAAGGAGAAGATCATCCACCGCTTGATCTACAAGGCATTGACTCCGTCGGGTGCAGACTCTTCACCTTCGAAGAACCTCGCCAAGACACAATTTATCAGCCTCGAGGTGGTGCTGGCCCAACCGAAGCAGAACGAAGACACCCCGGACTCAGACGAGCATGCCTTGTCTGTGGACCCGCACTGTGAGAGAGGCGCGGAGGGCGTTCTGAATCTTATGCTGCCGGACAGGTCGGATCCATGGTATCGGAGGTTAGTTGCCAGTGGCTAACCCTTTCCTATAGGTCGATGGACATTCGCTTTACCGCATTGGAGACTGAAACAGTTCCGGAAGCTGCGCAGCCCCCTGAGCTGCGCGAATACATTGCGGGGCTCCGCACCTTGTGAGTCCTGCTCGCGTCGCTCGTGGTCATCCGACTAACGTTCCCTGCGTTCCCAGTTTGAGTGGATCGGTCGAAGATGCTGTACAGCCCGACGCGCCACTCACTATGTCCACCGCTCAGGGAGAGTTCATCTTACATACCAGCGCCACGGTGCGTCAGAGCACGGAAGAGATGCACCATTCCAGCGGCGAGCAGCCAGACGACCCTCTCGCGGTCATCAGCGAAAGTATCCTCGACCTGGAGAGCAGTCAGAGAACGACGGCTTGTGATGTCAGTAGTCCCCACACTTGGCTCTCGGAATACGCACTGATCATCCCCCAGGTCATCTGCACAGATCCAGCCTCTGACTCGGCATGGGTGGAATTCCTAGCTGGCTGCGACATGCTCTCAATGGCGAGCCACCTTGTGGTACATGAGAATCTATCCTCCTCCGTTATCTGATAAGCCACACGCATTCACTAGACTTACAGCACCACTAATGTCCATATTGCAAATATCACTTCTTCACACAATGATCAATGCAGTGGAATGTCGGGTATAATTCAAAGTAAGAAAATAGAAATCCGGTATATGCGCTACAAATCCCAGCTAGTGTCGATCTCGCCCTGCTTGACGAACGGCTTGTCCAAGCCCGCGACTACACTCTCGCACAAGGGACAGCTCCCTGCCAACACGTCCTCCAGCTCCCTTCGCAGCTTCTCGGTCTTCTTTTCTACGTCCTCCGTGTTTCGCCTGCCGGCCCCACCGCCGAGGCCTGGTATCCAGCCCACTGGTGCCGTCACGACGCTGGCCAGCGCGTCTGGTACAATGAGATCGCGGAGCCGATCGCCTGCGGAGAGGAGGTTCTTGCCAAGCGAGTTGCCTGCCGCTCGCGCCCCGTTTGGCGTGGGTGTCGGAATGCCAAAATTTGCGGAGAGCAGCGTGCGCTGATGCGTGGGCTGGCGAATCGCCGCGACGCGGTCAGGCGCACCCGGCGCGTTACTCTTCATCAACTCGGTCTGGAGCGCGAGAATCTTGCGAAGTGCGGGAGCGGGCAGGTATTCCTTAGTCTAGAAGGGCACCGGTGTGAGCCAAAATCAATATGCAATTGGCGGACATACCAGGCCAATCAAGCAATCCGCATGGAAAGTATGCTGGCAGGGGAACACGTAGAATTGGCGCGTGAGCAAGGCCTGGTCGCATTGAGAACACCGCTCTCCGGCATCTATAGTGATGAAGCGCTTTTCCAGTGCGGTTATGTCCTGCTTGATTGCTTCAGCATTCTTCGTTACCTCGTCCATTTCAGTCTTGAGCGAGTCGATGTGTGCCGAGTACCCTTCCAAGGCTGTACATATTTCCTCCTTGAAGTCGTCGATGACTACGAAGTCGGGGAAGAATGGAAGGATATCCTCAATTTTGAGGAGATCAGTATTCTCCAGAAATCGCATGGCCCTTCAACGGCGGGGTTAGTCGCTAGCATACACGGCGATGGTCGACGTGAGAGGTAACGTACATCTTGATATCTTGCTTCCGCTGCACCACGTACTTGGCAATCTTGAGCCACAACCTCTTCCTCAACTGGCGATCCTCCTCTGGAGGCATGTCGGCATTGATCCTGGCCAGCTCAAGGTCGCCCTTCTCGAGAGCAAGATCAACACTGCTCTCCCACAGGCCCATCTTGGAGTATATATGCACGCATGGCTGCGTGCGACCGGTTTGTTTGCACAGCCTCAGGGCATAATCGAGGTCATAGTAGGGCTTTCCGTTGAGAGGATCCGTAGGAGCAGATGTCAAGAAACGCAGTAAGGGTCCGTCATCCTCGGGAGAGGCTGTAGTCACCGGTCGCCCTTCTCCCGCAGACAATGCAGGGGTCGCTGCATAAAAGGTAATGATGAGGTTATGTATGACTGGGGAAGTGTTGCCTTGTTCAAAGATCACATGGTTCAGGTATCGCACAGCCTGGTTGGGTGACAGCGGGTCGCGAGGTGTGTGTTGAAGTCGGAGCAGAGCGGGTACGAGGCGAAGAGGGTCCAAATCGCGTCGGCGGAGCCATGAATCCACCGTCTCCTTGGGTGCCTGACGCATGAGAGTCGGTGCGAAACGATAGTATAGCTCGAGGTCCGACTACAGGCGAGAGTAGGGTCAGAAATTGTATAGGGAAGTGCCAAGACACGTCGCTTACCTGGCGGTTCACAATGTCAATGGCTTTCAGCCACTCTTCCTCCATAACCCAATGTTCCGACGACTCGGGCGAAATCGCCGATCACGGTTGCATAGTGGAGATACATGTCCGTCCGTCCATGCCCTTGAATCAGCTCATAGACCACGCTCGGCTCTAGATTCGTCTAAAGTGCCGTAAGGTCTCCCGCAGCGCACGGAATGCCAATGCCGACGAACCTTGTATGTCTCAAAGAAATGGCGAAGGTCCTCCTCAACAATCCCTCGTTCCACCTGCAGGTTGGCTACATCACTTGACACCGACTCTGAGGCCACCAGGTCATCCAGTTCGTTGCACTTGCTAAGATAGAACTCGACCAGCCATGTGGCAAGCATCATACGCTGTGAGAGATCCTACAAGCAAGAGCACAGGACACCTAAGTCTTTGTATCTCAAAAAGCACAAGGAAAACTCACCGTTCTCTTCGTCCGCTCGAGTCTCGATATGAGATATGACCTGAGCGCGTCCCGCTCACTAGCATCCAAGAATTTGAGCGCGACCTCCTCAAATGTCACTGAGCACTGGGCATAAGCTTGTGCGGCTTGGAAGTATCGTCCGTCCGCAAAAAGGCAGCTGCTTGCGCACACATTATCCCGTCTCGTTGCTTCGCTGTCTACCAATCCAGTCAACGACGGTTCGCTTTGACGAAGGGGTCGGGTTTACCTTCGCGTACTGCAAGGCAACGTCATACTTCCCCTTTCCAAGTTAATCTTCCATATGTCACGGTCTTCATTCTTGACCCCAAGCTCATACATCGCCTGGTCCGTGTAGATCCAGTATGTCCCACGCACTGGGTCGGTCGTGATTCCCCTTACGCTTTCATTGACTTTCTGTAGCATGAAGTGAGTATGCTGGCTGCATCAGAGGGTATGCCATCGTCACCAATGGTAAGACATCCTCATATGTTAGGTGCTCGTTCAAGGATGACAAGCCGACCACACGGTCTTTGTATAGCAGCACAAAGTGGAATTCCGTGAGTGCCATCGAAAGTGGAAGGTCAGCAGATGCTGCGACTGCGTTTGGAGAGCCTGGAGAGGTGGGAAGCAGGGGGTAGGGAAGTAGTTGTGCGCCGTCTATGAAGTCGTCCGACGTCGAGTCAAAGTTGAGTGTGCCATGGTATACGCCGCTTGCTACATGTTATATTTGAGATGAATCACAGCACGGGAAGCCAAAATACTCACAGGTCATCCACGCTATGGTCCGAGGTAATGACAGCGCTTGGTCGGCATTGCTATTGAAGACATGGAGTTCAGAATGTTCAATATCGCCCATGAGTTCACGCATATCTGAACGCTGTCAGCATTTCCATCATTTCACTGAGAAAGCCTTGCGGACCCACTCGGTGCATTATCGCTGTAGCTTGCAAATAACCTGGAGAAGACGCGGCCACCTTCGTCACTCTTCCTGTCGGGAATGCCTACAAATTGGTATATTCGTGTAGGTGTTGTGACCAGAATCAATGCCCTCCTCTGATCCATAGGCGGGAAGTAGTCGAATCTCAGCCCGGTCACAGGTTGTCTCTCCGGCAACGTGAACACAGGCTGCAAGTACCGTTCGGCCGACTTGAAGAAATCCTCTTGCGCATCAAGCACAGCCTCGTATATCGTTCCATTCCGCCCGCCAATCAAGATTTCGCGAGTGGACGTAGAATGTGTCGTACTGAGGAGGACGGCCTTGCTCCATGCTACGCTCTCAATGACCATCTTGAAGCTCTTCAGCTGGCGCGGTTTCTTCCACCCTCGAAAGAGGTACCAGTTCTCCCCCTTGCGTGGACGTGATGATAAGGTGCCGCCCCGAAGGATCCAGGAAGAGCTTGTGTATGCTGAACTCGCTCGGCTTCTTCGGGATTTGGATTTGCAGAACCTGGTCATCGCGCGAAAGTTCAATGAGGACTAAGGAGTTGTTCGCGAGGCCCATGACAAGCATATCCGAAGACACGACGAGGGACAGCAGCCTGGCGGGTAGCGTATATTGCACTTGGCCCAGCTCAAATATTGGCTGTGTGGGCTCGGATTCTACACCCTATGACGTACTTAGCCAGTCAGTAGTGTCTAGGTCGAATGATTACGCACCGGTGGCGCATATTCGTCCGCTGCGCTCTCCTGCTCATACGGAGAAGGCTCAAATCCTTCGTACTGCACTCCGGGCAACGGCAGTGCGCCATGAGTGTATCCTCCCTGCGGTGCGGAGGTATGTTCGACATCTTATGAGTCTGTTAGACTACAGTGAGCATGTAAAATAAATGAGCATACTGACATTCGTCCAACATGATGACGGCGAGAACGAGAGCTGAGTCCTAGGCCTGCGGATGGTCGTGCTTAGGCTGCGTGTTGGCCAATGATATTGTACTTACGCGTTGACAAGCGCCGGTGTCACGTATGATATACGCGGGTGCACGCGCACCATGACTTGCATTTTCTGTCTGCATCACGCAAGTTGTTTTGAGATGGCCCGAGAGACTATGGACTGCTATTCCATAACCGACAGGAGTATGGACTAAGTTAACTACCACTACGAGAACAGAACGGGACCGGCACGCTGGTGGGGGATGACCACTACGGGGCTCAGAGGGAATGCAAGAGGGGCAAGGTACGACGAACAAAGACGACGTGCTGAGCGAATCAAGGACGGAAAAAATGGCAGAGAGGAAGAGGAGGGAGGTTGTGGGGGCTCAGGACAATATGCGGACACACTAACGTAAAAGGGAAAAACACGGGAGTTGTATGCGTACAAGAGTGTTCGAGACAAGAGGAGTGCATAGATGGTCGGCCGCCACAGGGGAAAGTCGACGCAAGGCCCAAGCGGTGCCTTGAATATAGATATACAAGGCCGAGCGACACGTTCGAGAGGGAAGGACGTGTCGTAGAAATATAGGCGAAGATAGCGAAACGCGGTGAACATAGCGGACGAGGCGATAGCGATACAGGTCAGATGACGGGGTGGTAAGGGAATCCACGGTTTCGTAGGGTCACCTAGTAGCACAATGGTGGTGTGCTTCCGAGGCGGAGGAGCAGTCTAGTGGGGGTTGTAGGTGAAAGAGGGGACGATAGTGTGCTGCGAGGAAATCAGTCGCGCTCTGTGACGGTCTTCCTCCTTTTCTTCGCATGAAAGACGTCACGCATTTCGTAATCGTCGCTGCCGTCAAGAAGGATATCCATGAGGAACTCCCTCTTGGGTCTCTTTGCGAGCGGAGGGGGAAGCGGTGAGCCATTCTGGAGGCTATACTTGGAGAACGTCCTGGACCGCTTGCCCGAGTCCTTGCGGGACGATGACGGCTCGTTGTCGTTCAACGCAGCGTCCATGAGCATGTTAGATGCGCCCCTGCTAATGACGCTATCCTTGAGAGAAAATCCTTCCATCAGCCCCAGGCCTAAGCCAGCTCCATCGGAGTCGTTGGACAGTGTGCGCTCTTCTATGCTGAGGATGGAGGATTGCGACTGTGATGGGCCCAGCTGCGATGAGCGGAGAACAGGGCTCTCGCATTCCGGGCTTGAGTCCGGCGGGGTGTCGGGGAAATCGATGTCGAGGGGAGGCTTGTAAAGCGTCTTGAAGAGGCCGTCAGCGAACGGGTCATCGCCGTCGAGCTCGATCGGGCCTAGGAGACCAGCTCCCTTCCCAGGAGTCTTGCTCGGCGAGGTTATCGAGCGCCACAACGCAGTGCCTTTCCGCAAGGATGAGCCCGGTTGCTTGCTGGGAGTGGAAGTACGGCCGAGCGGCGTCTCAGGCATTTTGTACTTCTTGCCGAACGCATACCGTTCTGTGACCGGAGTAGGTACGCTAGAGTCCGAGAAGAGACGTCGGGGCGAAGGCTTCGCAAAGCCTCGCAAGCGCATAATGGCATCGGTATCAGGGCTGGAGCCGTCTCTCTTACTCAAGAATATGGGGCTACTGAAGATACTCCGTTTGCTGCGCTCGCTTGCGGGCACAAGGACGACGGGGCTGACATCCAGGCCACGTACCATCGGACTAGCCTCGGCACAAGCGAGCATCGTGAGCGACAGATCCTTCGCGCTATGTAGTGGATGGCTAGGACTAGGGAAACGCCAAGGTTGGTCCAATGGCGGACGCGCCGGCGACATGCGGAAGGAAGGGGTGAGAAGAGGGTTGTACGGCGACTCTTGTATAATCTTAGACAGGTCACGTCGTTGGGAGAGAGATGAGGAGGGTGACAACCCCGGTGTGAGGGGAGGGGTGCTGGATGAAGTACTGATGTTGAAGATCTCACTGTCGGGGTCAATGCCGGACATGGAGAGGGAGGAATCGCCAGAAACCAATGTAGGGGAGACACACGATAAGGCGCTATCCTCTTCTTGCCCGTCAGAGTCGTCTCCCGAGTCGTCTGGACGATTCGCGGGAAGGGAGCGAGTGCGCAGGAAAGCAGGCGCCTTGTGCCATGTATCGGACACCTCTGGACGAGAGCGGTACTTGGTTTTCGAAGACGAGGCTTTGGCTTCTCCTGAAAGCTCCAGCTCTGCTTTAGCTGCGCCACGTACTGCACTCGCGCTTGTGCCTGCGGATCGGCCGGGATCGACGTTACTTCCGTTCTCCTCTGTTGAGAGGCTATCAGTGAACTGCTTCACCCGAAATTGAGGCTCCTTACTGTTCGGCCCTCTTCCTTTCCGCTCTGCAGCATCTGCTCGGCGGTTTGACATGGCAATCTTGTGCTTCTCAAAGACGTGTCTCCGCCACATACTCTTCGCGTTCACACCGGCGTAGGTACGTCTGCAGAAAGTGCAACGGAGTCTAGGCTCTTCACCTTCCGGCCAACCCTCCTTAAGCTCTCGCTTCTTTTGGGGACACCATCCGCGAGGAGGTTCAAGCTGGGGGGATACTTGATCGCGGCAGGGTTGGTGGGATTCTCGCCCTTGACCGTTTGGAAATCCGTCGGGTCGAGGAACCAGTGTGGATGCTCTGCGAGAACGTTGTAGGTCAAGCCATCCATGTATTTATGGGCATCGGGGAAGTCTGTAAAAGGCGGGTGGATGAAGACGGCGTCGTCGTCGCCTGGCGTGGGATCCATCGACGGCAATGTCGCAACGATAGCATTGCGAGGAGTTGTGAGATCGCTGCCTTGCTGGGACCTGGGCAGCCTCGAGAAAATGAGCGCTGGTTGCGAAAGTGGTCGTCGGCTGAGCTGGCATTGGCTGAGCGGGCTGTGAGGACGTGTATCGACGTTTGAGGCTTCGTGACGGGTCCGTCGTGGATGAGGTCGCCGAGAACGAGTGCGATGACTGGAGGGGCATCCGCTGACACGAATCCGTCATGACGATGAAGAAGAGAAGGACAGCGGACGGGAGGTGCTGTGCGGTAAATG
The DNA here is from genome assembly GCA_024811115.1 of Terana coerulea. Classification (NCBI taxonomy): domain Eukaryota; kingdom Fungi; phylum Basidiomycota; class Agaricomycetes; order Polyporales; family Phanerochaetaceae; genus Terana; species Terana coerulea. The sequence continues at coordinate 401,799 of JAKOGH010000042.1, forward strand.
CGTGTTGATTGATGGGAACGGCGGTAAGGGCGGGGTTTCGACGTTTGGCCTCGAAGTGAGTCCAGAACTCGGCGAGTAGGAGACACCGAGAAAGAGAAAGAGAAATTCCAAGATATGATACAGAAACAATGAGGAGACGGAGAAGAAAGAAAGAAAGACACTCGAGGTTGCTGACGCGGTCCTCGACAAGGAAACACGAGGGAGAGCTCGAGGAGGCCCGAGCACCAACATGCGATCCCAAGTCACGTGACCGCTCCTTCAACTCAGCAGCTTTCCCGCGCTCACGCTCACTGGCTCAGAATACAACAACTGCAACATGGTCTACAGCACCAATATTACTACAACGACGCCCTGATCTTGTACTCAGAATGCAAGAGAAATAAATCTGACGACGAAAGAAAACTTCAGCGTCGCTCGAGCTCGTTCCAGGCCACACAGGACTCACCCAGCCATCATGATAGATCCTCCGAGCGGTGTGATTGGCCCTAGCCATCTGAACCTGAATGTACGCCATTATATGACGACCAGCGATGACGCAGTAGATTTGTACATACCTGTCACGGGCAAGGACCAGGGCAAAGATGCTGCCCGAGAAGATAGCGCTACCGATGGCAATGGCAGGGCCGGCGAAGCGATGGGTGGCGAAACCGAGGGTGCAAGGAGACTAGCAGAAGCCCAAGACCATTGAAGACCTACATAACAAGCGTTAATATACATGAGCGATGTCGTAGCCAGGTTGGAGGGTCCAATAAAGGGGGAAGTGGCATGTATCGTCTAGTTGAAGATGGGCTACGTACTGCATAATGCGCGGCCGTCTCCCAGGCGTGGATTTTGTCCGGTGTCACGCCAGGCCTCTTACGCAAGCCATGAGAGCCGAATGCTCCCGCGACCATCCCCACAGTAGCTGTTGCACGAGCAGCACATCGGCATTGGCGTTCACGAAGAGGCGCGGCGATTCAAGCAGAACAAGTATTGGGAGGCGAAGTCAGTGCAGTGTAACATGAGGTGACTTGACGGGGAATGCGTACTCAGGATGGCTCCCGTACGCCAGAGCAAAGGGCCAGATGCTGTGAGCATTGTAGTCGTTCGACGAAGAAGGGGCGTGGATTCGGTTGTCGCAGGCATCCAAGTCACAAACCAACCCAGGCTGTGTTAGACCGAGTCCAAGAGAGTCCAAGTCGCACAGAGCAAGTGCACGAAGGAGAGACGACCACGCAACTGCCCGGCATGCTGCCGATAAATACTTGAGAACCCAGGTCTGAGCAGCCTCACACCCGGACCCGGTGCGCTTGTCCAGACCTGATCCGCCCTGGGCAACTCCGAACTTCGAAGCCGATCGGCCTGGTGGGCGCTTTCGAAAACTTGTGGGCGCCTCCTCACATCCTGAAGCCTCAGGGCGACCACCACTCGCTCGTTCACTCCTTGCGCCATGGGTAAAGCACAGAAAAAGACGGGAAAGGGTCGCCTCGACAAGTACTACAAGCTCGCTAAGTACGTATACCGGTATCACTTTCCCAAGAAAGACATTGAGCCAATGTTTGCAGAGAGCAAGGCTACCGTGCTCGTTCAGCATTCAAGCTCATTCAACTCAACAAGAAATACTCGTTCCTCGAGAGCGCAAGATGCTGCATTGATCTTTGCGCTGCACCTGGTGGCTGGCTACAGGTCGCAAGCAAATATATGCCGGTGAATAGTGTCATAGTTGGTGCGCACTCATTAGTCCACAGTTCACAAACGCTTCTCACGAAAGTCTGCGAAATCATATAGGCGTTGACTTGGTGCCAATCAAACCCATTCCCCGCGTTGTCACCTTCGCATCCGATATCACCACACCACAATGTCGCAACCTCATCCGGGGAGAACTGAAGGACTGGAAGGCGGATGTCGTCCTCCATGATGGTGCACCCAACGTCGGTACCGCCTGGGTACAAGACGCATACAGCCAGTCTGAGCTTGTGCTTATGAGTATGAAGCTCGCCGTCGAGTTTCTGATCAAGGGCGGAACCTTTTGTGACCAAAGTCTTCCGGAGTACGGACTACAACAACCTCATCTGGGTCTTCCAACAGCTGTTTGGAAAAGTTGAAGCAACCAAGCCCCCCTCATCGCGTAATGTCTCCGCCGAGATCTTCGTCGTCTGCAGGGACTTCTTGGCCCCAAAGCAGATTGATCCCAAGTTCTTCGACCCAAGACACGTTTTCAAGGACCTGGCTGCCTCCGCACCGGGCGAAGGCGACAAGGCTGCTGCTGCCAAAGCTCAGACTAACGTCTTCCAGCCAGAGAAGAAGCGTCGCAACCGTGCGGGTTATGAGGAAGGCGACTACACCCTTTTCAAGAAGGGGAACGTAGCAGACTTCATCAGGTCACACGATGCAGTCACCTTCTTGGGTAGCATCAATAAGCTCGCCTTTGAGACGGATGAGGAGAAGGAGTGGCTGCAGCTGGATGTTACGACGCCCGAGGTGCAGGCGAACTGCGCCGACTTGAAAGTACTCGGCAAGGGCGACTTCAAGACGCTGATGAAATGGCGGATAGCTCTTCGAGAAGAGGTGTGTCTTCGTATAACATCTTTCAAGTACATTCAATTTCTGATCTGGCTTGTCGACAGATCGGCCTTGAGTCCAAGACGAAGGAGACTGAGGAGCTCACGGAAGCCGTGGAAGTTACTGAGGAGGTCGACGAGGAGCAGCAGATTCAGAACGAGCTTGAGCGATTGAACGCCGAAGCTGCGGCTCGCACCAAACGTGAACGTCGACGAGCGAACGAGGTCAAGACCCGCACCATCCAGCGCATGCAACTCCAGATGACCGCACCTTTGGATATTGGTCTGGAACACCACGATATGTCTCTCCACGGCCAAGCCGACGTCTTTGACTTGGAGGAAACTGCCAAGGGCCTGCGCAGAAGGGTGGCGTCTCTGCGCTTGGCGACGAGGATGACGGCGAAAGCTCCGAGGACGAGGACGAAGAGGAAGAAGAAGAGGACGAGATCATGGACTCGGAAGACGAGAGGGAGCGAAAGGTCGGCGGCCTGGAAGCAGAGCTAGACGGGCTGTACGACGCATACCAAGAGCGGATGAAGGAGAAAGACGCAAAGTACAAGGTCAAGGAGGCTCGGAAGCACAACAAGGACCGTGAGGAATGGACCGGCATCCAGAAGAAAGACAGCGACGACGAGGACAGTGAGGCAGAAGAAGAGGGCGGGTACCATGTTATGGAGCGGGCGAAGGAGAGGGCTGGCGAGGGCTCAGACTCGGAGTCCGACAGCGACATGGACGAGGACGACTCCGGCTTCGAAACCGCCCGGCGTTCTGCCAAGCGTCCACGCACGGACGATCTAGCGGAGTCCTCGAAGCGCGGCAAGAAAGCACGAACGAATGCAGTCGCGTCGTCGTCGAAGGCGGCCGAACCCGTCAGTCGGAACGCCCAAATGTGGTTCAGTCAAGGCCTGTTCAAGGGCGCGGGGCTGTCGGACGTCGAGGACGACGAGGAAGAGGAAGAGGATGCTGAAATGGACGTGGATGGAGACAGTGGTGTGGATGTGGATGAGGGCCCATCAAATCAAGACGTGAGTGCAGTTCTCTTCTTGTCCCTTTCCGCGTACTCAGACTCTCTATAGGCTTCGTCTGACAACGAGGATGATTTCGAGATCGTTCCTCAGGATGCGGATGTTGATGATGTCGATATGTGGGATGTCGAGGGCGAGGACGAGGATGAAATCAAGCAGGAGCACATACGACGTACGTTACTGTTCTCTATTTTCTTGAGTTATACTTACATGGCCCCCAGAACACGGTCTGACAACCGTGGAGGCGGTCACGTTGGCGCAACAACTGGTGAATCGCGAAAAGACCCGAACCGAGCTGATCAACGAGGGCTTCCACCGGTTCTCGCTCAATGCAAAAGATGGCCTGCCTTCATGGTTCCTCGACGACGAGTCGAAGCATTACAAGGCGAATATTCCAGTTACGAAGGAGGCTGTCGCCATCCTTCGAGCCAAAATGCGTGCGCTGGACGCTCGTCCCATCAAGAAAGTCGCCGAAGCCAAAGCCCGCAAGAAGATGAGGGCTGCACAGCGATTCGAGAAGGCGTTGAAGAAGGCTGAGGGTGTCAACGAGACCTCTGACATGACGGAGCGCGAGAAGGCAAAGCAGATCGAAAAGTTGATGAACAAGGGCTCATCGACCCAGAAGGCGAAGAAGGAGGTCAAGCTCGTTGTAGCGAAGGGTGCGCATAAGGGCGTGAAGGGCAGACCAAAAGGCGTCAAGGGACGCTACGTGATGGTGGACTCACGGATGAAGAAGGAGCTGCGCGCGAAAAAGCGGATAGAAAAGGCGAACAAGAAGCGGAAGTAGCCGTACATATTCAACTCTGTCCTCATTCTGCGCACACCGCCTTCTCTGCTCTTCTCTACGGTGTTATGATGGTGTTGCGAGTATCATATTGTACAATTGGATTTGCGCATGTCCTTTCTCAATGTTTCCTAAAATCAGGGCTTGATACCCTTCTCCTGGAGGCGAAGCTCATCGTCGTGTTCAAGCTCAGCGTCGATGCGAGCCCCACGGCTGGGGTTGTCATTGCGTGGCTTCCGTCCCTCAGACTGCTCCTCTTCCAGTTCCTCCTTCAGTTCAACGTTGACACGGTTGCTAAGACTGCGCTGATCCCTGCAAAGCTGGAGTAAACAATACGTCCAATTAACAGCATTAGGCTACTTGCTTCGGATCGTTGAGGTTGTGTGCGTGAGCGGGGCCGTGCTCGAAGCGCTTGGTCTCCTGCTCATTAGGGCTGTAAAGGCTGAGTAAGTTCGGGGCACACGTGTGCCAGGAAGACCGCAGAACGCACCGCTGGTCACCAGCCTCGTGGGTTTGGTGGTTGCCGGTCTGGGAGTTCATGATGGTGGAGGTATAAAGCGAAGTGTAGTGAAGGTCGTGAGCCGTAAGAGTGTGAGGGAGATCTGAGTATTTCGCAGCATTTTCGACCGGCTATATGTACCGCTGCGGGAGTGACGTCAGGTGGAGGTCAGCGCCACAAAGGGTACAGCTGACATCAGGGGACGGCTTAATCGCCACTTGTTTGTCCTTGTTGAATTCTAAAGCCTTTGCCTTCTATGGAGCCGACGAAGTTTTGACCGTGGAGTAAGCGCTCACAGTCATCAACACTGCTGAGCGTCCGCTGAAGAGTTTACCGACAGGTAATATGTGGGACGAGCAGCATTGATACAGAACAAATTATAAAGTAAGAGCAGCGCTAAAACGGATTACAAAAAGACAAAACCCCACAAGAAAAGTATGATGTACATGCAAAAATAACCTGGTTGAAGCTGGCCTAGTGATTGATCTTCTTTGTCCGGCCAGCTTTGCGACGCAGCCTTGCAGCTTTCCGCTCACCCATCTGCAATGTGGGGTCATTACGAAGCCACAAGTAGACGTACTAGGGACGTGCTTACCTTTGCCTTGTCTTCCTCCAATCTTCGACGTTCTTCAGCAGCTTTCTTACGCTCCAGGGTGATCTCGCGCCTCCTATAGCGACCATGAGAAGTCGAGCGACATAAAATGCGCAGTGTGAAAACCTTTGTATCGCTGCTTGCTTTTCCTCCTTGAGCTCAGCCTGGAGCTTCTTGATAGCCTTCTCTTTCTGCGTCTTCTGCATCCTATCCTCCCATGACTTGGTTTTTACTCCATCCTGCAGGTAGGACCGCCTATGAATGCCAGATATCAGAACACGGCGCCTTCCAGGAGAATTCTACGCTTACACAGCGGCGGATTTCTCTAGTTTCCAAGTTTTACCTGAAACTCGAGCAGATTTTGAGGGGGCGATTGGGATTAACCTTGTGTCTGCCAATCGCGAGGTGCCAGCATTGCTTGTCTCAGTTGTTTGTTCTAATCCAGACATGACAGCGCAGTGTGGTGGAAATGACGCAGTGAGGGTAGTAGAATATAGGATAGCCCAACGGGATGGCCGCGCAGGAAGAAGATGAATCTTGTGTAAACGCCCACAGACTCGGAACCATGCAAGACCCGGGAACTTGCACAAGGCGCTTAGTCCGGCGTTCGGAGCGAGGTCCAAAGCGTCGATACTCGGTCGTTGAATCCATAGCGGTGCTAGATAGCTTCGTGTTTGGTGTATGTCTTTCAATTAGAGAGGTTACATGTTTGCTGTAAATAGAGTGCCGTCCAAGGTGATATATTGCAAGCCTTCTACCTTCCGGCGCTTGGAAGACGGGCTCGGACCTGTACGTTGCAGACAAAGCTGTGATCAGTCATCGGCCAGGCCGCCTTCGGTCTATCGAAATGCTCCAGTATTCTTTACGACCCCGGTGCGGGTGTGTGCTAGCTCTGCAGAGGTGCCATCGCGGTCTCGCAGTCGACAGCAACATCCAGATCCACCGGGAAGCGCTTTGCTTTGGTTACCGATTCGGGACGCACGAATCCAGATCGGGGAGTGTGGCGATTTCCAGCCCGCAAAGTACTAGCTCGTCTCTGGTAGGATGGCAACAAAGCCTCCGCTTGCAACCAGTCTAAGACACCCAACCCACTGTGCCACAATGCCCACCGCTGCGGGTGTTTATGTACCGGGCTGGCACTAACTGTCCTCGAGGCTCGCAACTTGAGCTACAGATCAAGCGCTGTGCGGAATCAAATCGTTGCACTGTTCTACGCACGTGTTCCAGACGCGAAAATCTGACGGACAAAAGAAAGGATGGGCCGGCGACCCAGCGACGGATTTCATGGAGACGACCGTGAGAGGACTGTAACGTATGGATTTGTTCAACTGTTGGTCGGGCAGTCCACGGCGAAGCTCATCACTCGGTAGAGGCGAGTTGTTTGCTCGTATTTGCCCTTAGCGTATGTTGCGGCCCTCTGCCTATCGCTTGGCTTCACTCCTCGTCCTTCCTTCGTCCTTCCCCCCTTCCCCCCTTTCCCTCTCTGTCGCGGACGCCGGCGTCGTAGGACTGCTGGCGCAGTGAGTGGACATGGCTTCAGGTTACGATTCTGACTTTCACGACGGCGACCACTTGAGGCGCCTTCTCGAGCAACGTACCGCCCGCGCCCATCCACACGGTCGTTTCCCCTCTGTCTCGGAGTTCACGGATTCCCCCTCCATCTATAGCCATGCCCACTTCTCCCCACGACCCGGCGACAGAGCTCAACCCTACGCTAGTACGAGTTCTGCCCTCAACACGGTCTCTACGCATGCTAGACAACCATCCGAGCCTCGGTCACCTATGTCTGACCGCCAACGGTTGAATATACCCGAAGCTAGCAGCTTGGACCTTGATGACGACAACCGCAACTCCTACATTGCCCCCATTGTACATGACGACTCGAGCGACGAAGACAACGACTCTGCAACGGAGGAAGCGGCAGACGACGATACTGAGGTGCAGAGGATCAGTACGTATGGGCCCAAAATGACGGTCCATTCTCGTGCACCTTGGGAGACGGGTGAAGAGGAGGTTTTGCAAGCAGAGGAGCCTGACCAAAGCCAAAGCGGGAAGCGCAGTGCTTTCAAATTCACCAGGCGGGACGGTGGCAAAATGCCTTGGGGACGCGACGTGCGGACTGCAGCGGTGAGACCGAGCCTAGAGTCTCTGCAGTCCCGAGGGAAGCAGTCGTTCGAGACCACCTCATCACAAGTGTCGGCAGGAGGTGCCTTACTGTACGTCTGCAATGCAGGAAAGCCTCGAAATTTGTCTGATTCTTCTTCCTTGCTACTTGACAGCGCGCTCGCACAGGCCTCGATGTCCACGACCTCTCTGGCTACGACCCCTTCCCCGCAAACGAGCTTACGTGACAAGTTGGCCGTTCCCCTCTTTCGCTCGCGTACCCCTTCTACCGGACCCCCTCTCGAATCCGTAGACAGTCGAGGTTACAACCGGACCACGGCTTTGCAAAGTGCACAATCACCGGCTACTCATCTGCGCCCTATATCACCGGCCGACTCAGAACTTTCCCGCCCAGCTTCACGACCTTCTTTCTCTGACCCTCCGTCTCCACGTACGCCACTGCATCAACACGAGTATCACCCGTACGCCAACCCTGATCTGGTGGGTTCCTACGCGACAGAGACATCTTCGGCGCGGCGAGTGGAAGAACAACGCATCTTAGCACGCTCTGCCCCTCCGTCACCCATAGTGGAACAGAGCGAGTCTTCTGCGACCATCACGGACTCTAGCACGGCCACGACGATGACCTCCATGTCGCAGTCGCGCTCGAATAACTCTGTTTTGACCCCTGGTACTTCCTTCTCGTCGATGCAGCCAGCGGACAGACTCTTCGCTACTCCTCCGTCTGCTTCGAAAGGCAGGCGCACTGTCGACGTCACCTCAGTAATGTCCGTCCATGATCGCATATCGGACGAGCAAGGTCAAGAAGTAACAATCTTCGGTCAACCTGAGTTGCCTTCGCCATCCGTCATGACGTCTGCATACCCGCGGAGTCCGGGTCTCGGGCAATTCAAGCTGATTTCGCTCGAAGAGGCTCAAGCCCAAGTTCGCGAACGATCTCGCAGTGCAACCGCCAACGGAGGCACCTCCGTGCCCGCGCCTGCGCCGCGAACACCTGAAGCAGTAGCCGGACAGCCAGCTACGGGCTGGACGAGAATGCGATCTGCCAGTAATACTGGTAGTACCAAGGGAAAGAGTCTCGCTTCCTCGTCGACCATTGACCTTATCAGCGCACCGGTGTTGACCAACGATGGGTCAAGCTTGTACGCTCCAGGTGTTCCCCACAGAACTTTGGCGAAGAAGAAGAGCGGGTTCATGAGGTTGTTCAATAGCAAAGATAAAGCCCCTTCGTCACCTCCACCCGTGCCCTCGTTGTCCGCAGACTACATCTCATCCACAGCCCCTATTACGACCAGTTCTCAAGCTAGATCCCGCAAACAATCCGCGCACCGGGTGCCTGTCCCCTCCATCACTCCCATCAATCCTTGCAGAAACCGAAGGAGGTTCTGGTTCGTCCGAGTCACGTTCGGATTCTGATGGCGCATCGTCTTCCGCACGCGTTCCTCCAGTCCCGCTCCTTACGTCGCGTGAACGGCAGTTGAGTGCCAGGCGCAATGTACCAGGTCTCTCGATCGTCACCCATTCCTCGACCAACCCTGATCCCTCTTCTCTTCCCCTGACACCGTCTCCGAGCAACGACGGCCAATTCGGCTCCCTTGGCGACACCCACCACCGCAGCTGGCGACAGTGCTGCAAGGGCGCTGTTTTCTGGCAGTGATGATCCCAGGTCCCCCGATTTTGTTGGCCTCAGCCTCCGTCCTGTCTCAACCATTTTCAGCGCCGCGTTCAGCGGTATGAGTGACCCTGACAGCGAGTATCCCCGGCCCTCATTGGAGACGGACACCGGTACGCCGACCACTGCCACATCCATCATATCGCCCCGCAGCCCACCATTGCTGTACAATGAGCCTCTGGTCGACGCCAAGTCCTTCCCCGTCGAAGACCAGTCTTCGGTTATCCGTGCGATGCAGGAGCAGATTCTGACGGCGAGGAAGACCTGGCAGCGGCAGCTGTGGGAGCTCGAAGGGCAGGTCAGGGACCTCAAAGCCGAAGTTGAAGAGCTTCGCGCGAACGAAGGAGGTACGGATTACTGCGCTGCATGTGGCAGAGGGACTCCTGCGCCCTCGCATGCGGGACTTCGGCTCGAGGAGCTCAAGAAGGCTGGAGTCAAGGTCGGCGGGGTGGTCAATCGTCCGAGAGCACGGACTGGCGCCAACAGCAACAACAGCCGGTTCGCCAACGGCAATTAGTCCCGTCGGGACACGTAATGAGACGACATTTCACGAGGAGAGGATCATCCATGTCTTCGTTGAGGACGGCGTTCGGGTTCCCTATGTTTTCCCTATTCGCGGACCTCGCTTTCCGCATACCACTCGTTTTGTTTCATTCCTGATATCTTGGTTTTTATTGGTATATATGTATAATCAGTCGTCTGGTGACGCAATGATCCCCCTCCTTGGCTGGAATGTTGTCTAACTTTGTCCAACTATAGATACCTAGTATTCGTCATGTTTCTCCTACCGTTGTCCTCCCCGCCCCCGCCCACTACCACCTCTCGTTTTCATTCGCATGTCATTCGCATACAAGCTTCCTGGAGCGTTCTAGCATACCGTCCAGTTCACTGTTTCTCTCGCAGCTGTCCTGTGTTACTAGTTTTGTACGGGGAGGTCATGCAGATGTATAATGAACACTTGGTTCAAACACTGCACACGAAGTCCGAAATTCCAGATACTGAAAATATGAGCATGAGCAGTCCATTTGTGCACTAGAGTTCAACGTACAACGTTCAACAGCGTCCTCTACGCAAGAGATAGCTACTAAAATGCTACAAGAACTAACCATCGTCACCCAACAGCCATCCGAGACCCTTTTGTAATGCGCGACCAGCCTGAGCGGACACCTCATGCCCGTCATACTTCGATGAGCTAAACCGCGAGGAACTCCGTGAGCGATCGCCTTGCTGGGAGAACAACGACCGTCCGCGGGCACCGAACGGGAGGTTAGCAGCGACGCTTTGCAAAGCTTTGTTCGCGAGCGCAGCTGCATCGGGGGCGCTGGTGATGGGAGACGAGGGCATATGCAGGTCGGGCATGTGGATCTGCTGCAGCCGCGAGGCCAGAGATGCTGGGATGAGAGTGTCGTCTGAGGGTCTTTTCCGTGCTTGGCTGAGCCCGAGACCATTCCGGCGTTCAGCTTGCCTCTCCTTCCGCCGCGCCAGGTCTTCGTCCTCGAGACGAGTCCAAGTAGACAGGACGTCCCCAAGCGTCTCGGCAGGACTGAGCTCCAGCGCACGGCCCACCATGATCGTCTTCTTTTGCGTATCTTCGAATTCGGGGTGGCGGCCGAGCTGGTAGCATGAAACCCAACAGACTTCACTCGCCTGCTGCACCTTCGGGTCATCCGGGCTCGCCGTCGACCGCAGCTCTGAGACCTTGGTGACCATGATCTCGCTCGTTTCGTAAGCGCGGTCGAAGTCCCCCGTGTTGAGAGCGGTATCTGCAAGCATGGCCAAGGCCTTTACCTCCGCAACGACGTCGTTCCTAAATCCAAGCTTGTGTACAAGTTCCAGAATTACTTGCACGTGCTTGTAGGCTTCGGGGTTGCTGGAGAGGACTCGCGAGACGAGCGAGAGGCGGTCCTTGGAGAGACGAATCTCGATGGGCGTAATGGGGATGCCGGGACGCGACATGAGGTTATACGCGCACAGACGGGACGTCGCCTCAATGAACTCCTTCTGTTGCACATTGCGTTCTGACGGGCGAGGGACATCCAGACTACCACATTGCTTCAGTGCGAATACGACACAACAGCACCGAAGACAAATACCATTCATATGCCAGCTTCATGTCGCCAAAATGATAGTTCCCTGAGCTGGCGTTGTCATAGATTTCCTGAGACACAGCCAGACTGGTATCTTCGACAGTGGCTTGATCCAAAGACAGGCTTGACTTAGGCGAGTAAAGCATGTGGCGTGCGATGTCAAATTCTGAAAGGGGTATTCAATACATCTGTCACTGTAGGAACTATTTCACACTCACGTCCAGTTGAGAGGAGGCCGCTGAGGAATGTCTGTAAGACTTCCTTATGGGACAGAAGGCAGAATGCGCCCTTGAGCCCGCTGTCACCGGAACCGGAGAGCTTCAGCATGTCTTCCAATAGCCAATCCCAGTCCTCCTGCGACTCGAGGCGGTCCTCGGTGCCGCCAGCGCGGCGAGCCATCCTGTTCGCCCACTTCCGCTGCTCAGAAGCGTCGTCACGACTTTGCAGGAACCATCGTAATGGTGCAGAGACACTCCATCTTGCCAATATCTCGCCGGATTCGAGATGTACGTCGAGCAGATCAAGAGCTCGGGAAAGAGCTGATAGTGGTAGTGGCCGGAAGAACATGTATATGTCGGCAGGAGTGACCCGCGGTTGCGAGGTCGACGGCACGACATATGCAGCAAGAGACGCGATAGTGGTATCCGCTTCGTCGGCTTCGTCGTCGTCCTCCTGGGCATTCCATGCAGGGAGACATTCAAATATTTGGCTCATGGTCGGCCATTCATCCAGGCTATCGCTGCCATACAAGCACGCGAGGGCTAAGCGCGCCATGACTTCGTCGTTGCGTAAAAGTCGTTGAGCGGGAGGAAGGGTGGGTTTCGATGCCTCGAAGATACCGGCGACAACATCCAGAGGCGCATGAAGGATGTAGTCGTAGAGAAGTCGTGTTGGAAGTTCAGGATCAGGATGACCGCCACGCTCTTCCCGAGATTCGAGAACAAACAGATACGGCTGCACGACTTTCTGGATGGTTTTGGCAACATTGTCTCTGGTAGCGTGAGACAGGAATGCGCGAATGGCTGCTGAGGGTTCCAATGATTTCCACCAGTCAAGTGTCCACTCGGAGCTCAGAGCGGCATCTTCAGGATGGGGAACATCGTAAACCAGTCGCGAAAGTAGCAGTAAGTCTTCGGCGACCTCATCCAGCCCATGCAAGCCTTGCGATGCGGCATGTTGGACCAAAGAGAGGGCACTGTCCAAGATACCCGTGGCGGAGAGGATATACTGCACGCGCGTCCGGTACCACTCTGCCAATGCTGCATCTTGAAAGGGGTGGGGATTAGGCTTTGGGTGCGTACTTTCCACTGGGAAGTCGACGAGGGGACGAACGTCCGACTCCTTGAATGCAGCTTGGGTAGACTCTTCCTCCGCCCAGTCCGGCTCTGTTCTCCACGAATCAGCCTGACAGCTTTCTTCGATGCCGACAGCAGGGTCGACCTTTGGAAGTAGGTCGCGAAAGTCGGACGCCGAGGCGTGTTCTGGGATACTCTGCAGGATAGCGAACCTGTATTTCCACAGATACGAAGCATGCCGCCGAAGGAGCAAGCCTACTGCAGTAAACCATCCCAATGATGCAAGAAGACACGCAACATCCAACAGTCCCAAAGTGAGAAACTCGGGAAGGGTTACTGGTAGGGAGGCGCGGGAGGACGAGGGTGAGGATTGAGACGCGTCCTGGTCTGCCCATGGGTCATCTTCCCATTCACCGTCGATCTGCTCTTCTTCAGACTCTTCCGACGGCGGGGCGTTCTGAAGGATTTCGACGTATGTGTTGAGCCTATCCAGTCGGTCAAGGAGAACCGCTCGCATATGTGTGAGCTGTGCATCCGCAAGTTCATCCTGGAAGTATGTGACAAGAGTGCTATGCCTTGTCTGTCTGTCCTCCTCTCCTCCGACTTCATCATGCTCGTCCTCATGCTCGGCAATGGCTCGACTTCTCTTCAACGATGAGTCCGTTCGTTTCAAACCAAGCTCGAGTATGCTCCGCTGTACGGTCGGGTCCTGCACCAGGCGGTCTGCGCAGGCGACGGTCACCCAAAGGTCATCTGGTATTGGTTCGAGATATTGTCGTATAGTGTTGGTCGTGAGTTCGTCATCTGAGAGATCATTCCAGAGTTTGCACGGGTCGTTGTTGGTAGATGTGGTGGAGGTCGAGGAGGAAGCCATGGTGGTGTTTACACGCATTGACACGTGGGCGCGTAGGCCACATTACGCGCTTTCGCAAAGGTTCACCCAAGGGGGTGCTGGCAAGCTAGCGCTGACGACAACCCAGCTCGGGTGCTCGCTGTGTACCAGGGGTCCAGGCATGAGCGTTCATTAGATTAGATGAGATAAGCCCAAGATCAACTGTATGAGGAGACGTGAAAAGTAGACGAATATTGAATTATCTTCAGCGGACCGGGACGGGAAAAACGCAGATAGGTATACATGTGAGAGAGGTATAGTCCGTATGGACAAGCCAAATCCAACTGCCTGGTCTTGCTCCCCTGCTTTCCTGTGGACTCACTTTTCACATTGCTTAGAGCCTTGATGAACAAAAAACACCCGGATACGCGTTCTCGGTGAGTACAATATACTACTCGCAGAGATGGTACGATACAGCGAGCTTTTCGTAAGCTGTCTGCGATACTCTGCCGTCTGAACGAGGGATAGACTGACATGATGTCGGACCTGCAGGCAAGTAGGATGCAGATCAAAGCTGTTATCTATTCATTATCTGGACGTCATCATACCAGATTACATAGGCGCTGACGCGGGACCCTGGTACAGAGCAAGCACCCGAGCATGGGTTGTCGTCAGCGCTAGCTTGCCAGCACCCCCTTGGGTTCACCCAAGATTCACCAACGCATGTAAATGCAAGCCCATAACTAACAATACAGCTGATTATACAGGGGATATGGCGAATAATCGGCGACTACAGAGCATGATAGAGTAATTTTGGATGCCAACTGGAAGTCATGCTGCTTCGCGGGACCGGAGGAGCACTTCGTTACCGGTCAGCGTGCAGAACACTCCAGGAATAAGATTGACAGAGTATCTCTCTAGAACAAAGTTTCCTGGAACGACAAGATTATGGCCTAATTCAGAAGCTGAATGGTTATAACGTACCTCGTCACGAAGATATTCACCGACATCGCTGCGGATGAGTTAGCATCGCAAAGAAAAGAGGACTGTGATAGACATACGATTGGTGGAAAACAATGATTGAAGTTGGGTCTAGTTTTCTCGTATCGACGGTGGATCTTGCAGTGACACCGAAACCCTAGGTGGCGATTCATATGCGCTTCACGTGAAGCTACCTAATAAAAACTCACCAGCGGTATGTCATTCATACTGAAAACAACCACGCCCTGGTGTTCCGGAGTGTCCTCCGTGATACGGCCAAGGTGCGCCTTGAGGACGTGGTTTCCGTACAAGAATGGCATTTCGCCATTGGGCTTTATCCAAACCTAGCCAACCAAGGAATATTAGCGAAACATTAGGCGCAAAAATATAGAGCATACCTTGTATTTGGCATATTGTGCGAGGTAGTCAAGCGCAGTAACATGCAGCTTGAACTTGCCCGACTTCGAGAATTTACCGAAGCACGTTCCAAGGCTTATGAGACTTGGTTTCGCAACAGAGATGGCAAGACGCATAGATGATTCAGATACGTAGAAGACCCTGTCCTTTTGTAAGCGAAAGCAATATGGCTCGTCTGGCCTGTCAATCAGGTGAACAAGATTTTTGCCCTAATAGATCGTGAGCCACATTACCCGCATAAAATTTGACGTCACATACAACATAGTTGGCTAGCTTTGTGAAAACTGCCTTGCTTTCGTCCTCAGTTAACGGGCGCATAGCTTGAGTTTGCGGCAGGAAAGTAGTACTATGTGTGTGTAAGAGGGTCGAGGACGGAGGAAGAGAATAAAGACAGTCGTAAGCGCCGTAAGCGCGAGCGTGCTACGCGCGCGGACCGAAATGAGCGCGAACGACTTAACTCACGGCTACCATGTCAGCTCCTCATCCTTCCTTCTCCTCATTCCCTGAATTCAGCTCATTCCCAGACCTTGAAGCTGGCCCAAGCAAGCCAAGTGCGTTATCTTCCCGTCGAACCGGTGAGGAGCGTAAGAGCAAGAGTAAGAAGGACAAAGGCGAGGACCGTGAACAGCGGAGGAGCAGACATGAGGAAGACAAGGAACGTAAGAAAGAGCGGAGGCACAGGGATGATAAAGATGACGGGAAAGAAGAAATCCAGTAGGCGGGTGAAAGACCTTGACGGTCGAACCTTCGAGGAGGATAGAACTCGCGGCAATGAAGACACGCAGTACTCGTCGGTTACGGATGGAAACTCCCGTTTCTTCTATTCAGATAAGAGGGTGATATCCTCAACGTCCAGTACGGTCGTATAAATGCTGGCGATATACCAAAATATAACCTGTTGGCTCGTGAGTATTCTGTTCAGTTCCACGACGACAACTAACCTGAGAGGAGGCGGGAGACGGATTTTGGGTCTCGACAGTGCACTTATGGTTGTCCGAAGAAGTCAACATGGCTTGGAAATAGCTTCTGGAAGCAGACGCAGGGTACGTTCGTCATTTTGTCGTATAAGAGCGGGGTTTCTGAGCGCAATGCCCCAGCTTCCAGAGCTCACCGACTCAAAGACCAGGCGATTGCTGCAAGCTGCGCCGACCAGAAGGCTTGTCCAGTCGGCGGAGAAGGCATATAAATATGAGGAGGTTGACGGTTTTCTTCGCCTACCATCTGCTACAGCGAAAGGCAAGGACATTGAAGCCTACCGCGATATCGCAGTCGATCCCGCCTTCGGTTCCGACGCGTCAGAGTCGTCGTCCTCAGATACGGGGGATAGTGATGCAGATGACTCAGATACGTCCCCCATCGACTCCAGGCGTGCTGCCTTGAAGGAACTTGAAGACCAACTGGCATCAGATCCCTCCTCCATACCTACTTGGTTCTCCCTCCTTTCCAATACACTATCGACAATACCTCTACAGTCCAAGAACGCTCCAAAGGCACGTGCAGAAGTCGCCATATCCATTCTTTCCCGGGCTCTCTCTGCCCATCCAAGTAATAAACAGTCCATTAGGCTGCGGCTCAAGCTGCTTCGCGTAGGAGAAGAAATCTGGAACAACGAGAAGGTGGACAGAGAGTGGGAGGACGCGCTAGCCGTACAAAATCCTGAGCTATGGATGAGTTGGCTAGACTGGCGAATAGGAACGTCGCAAGATGGGATCGAAGGAGTTATTGCCGCCGGTCAGCGGGTCCTCGCAGCTTTGGGCGACGATGAAGTGAGTAGGTTGCGAGTACTCTGGCGGGTCTCAATCGCCTTCCGTGAAGCAGGTGAGCAGTGTCTTTATAGGATGTCGTATACAAATAGTCATACTCTTTTTTCTCTCAGGCTATGTCGAGCGAGCCATGGCACTATTCCAAGCTCAGGCAGAATTGTGCGTGACGAGCATCCGTTCTTGAACAAATGACTCACGCTTCTGTTAGAGCTCATAAGCGACCTCCTGAGTTGCTGCACAGCCCTTTTGACGTTGTTTTGGATCGTCTGGAGTCGTTCTGGGAATCAGAGGTGCCTCGGCTGGGTGAACCGGGTGCTTTTGGTTGGGCTGCTTGGGAAGCTGCGGGCTCCCCGGATGCCATACTGGGTCCCTCTCGCATTCCGCCGTCAGTTCCAAATATCCGCGACCCCTTCCTGCGCTGGGCAGCTGCGGAGGCCGCCAGCGATACAGCGCTGAAGTTATCCGCACGGTCCTTCGACGAAGACTCGGGCAACGACCCGTACGCTACGATTCTCTTCAGCGACATTCGCCCTTTCCTCATCAATCTCACCCACCACGGCGCGAAGCAAGCTTTTCGTCTCATATGGCTGTCCTTCTTAGGGTTGCATATTCCAGGCTTCGCAGTAACCCTGTCGGCAGACCCTGCGGACAGTGCGGACGATCGGTGGTCTGCGACCCATCTCACCTCCCAGCCACTACTAGGAACTATATTTCCTGACGAGTCTTCGGCTAAGCGAATCGCCGCAGACTCGCATTCTGGAGTATTGGTGGGAAGGGAACGAATGTACTCGCATGCTTTCGCTCCTGTGAAACAATGGACGATGGACGCAGTGGCCCTAACGGATACGATGGTTGGTGGAAGGTATCGTTATTGGTCGCCGGAGGATGTTCAAGGCGTGGATCAAGGCCTTGTCAGAGAGGTCTTCGAGCAATGCAGGATGTCTGTCCCGGATACTCAATGGGACGTTCTTCAAGTTGTATTCGAGGGCGCTGTTGATTTGAAGCGGTGAGTAATTCCCGAACACGCCGAGCCTTCCATAATTCAACGCGTATCTTCACAGAGCTTTGAAGGTTTCAAAAAGTCTTGTAGCCAACGCACACGACTCGTTGGAACACTGGCGATGCCATGCTAACCTTGAACGTCTCCGCGGCAAGACCGATGACGCTCGGAAAGTGTATCGCACGGTCCTTACTGCGACTGCTCCCAGCACGCCCGGAATCAGCCAATTGTGGTGGGCATGGGCCGAAATGGAGTGGTTATCCGGCGAGTTCGACGCAGCTTTACAGGTCATCTTGCGTGCTGCTGGGACAAATGGCTCTGGAAGCGTGGTTATATTGCGCAGCAAACGAGAACTGGATGACGCCGCGCAATCAACTCCAGACGACCAGTGGAAAGGTCGTGAAGCGTGGATAAACCTCCGCGCACTCCTAGAGTTCTTGACGTCCTCATCTACTGCCGCCCTTGTTCTCTTGGATGCAGCACTCGCTCGCCTTTCTGCCTCTACCGAAGAACATGAAAGTCTTACAATCTCTGTGTTGACTATGCTCTACATTCACGGCGCCATTCTCCGACAGTCGTTGCCGCCAGGCGTTCTCAGGGAGCGAGTGGAACATGCTGTACAACTGTACCCGAACAACACCATCATCCTTGGATTATTCCTTGAGGCGGAGAAAGGTCAAGCAGTATGGGGGCGTGTGATGCTTCTCTTGAGTGAGCAGGACAATGGTTTGAACGAGAAGGACCTTTTGAGAACGGTCGTCGAGCTTTGGGCTATCGGCTGGCAGAAGGGGTCATGGCGGGAGGAAGAGGAGCGAATTCGAGGCAAGCTTTCAGCTGCTGTACAAGATGACCGGTGAGCCTTGCAGCTAATGTCGTATACGCTCCGCTTACGCAAAGAGTAGCATGCGAGGCAGCGCAATATTGTGGCGCATATATCTCGAGTTTGAGATACGTGCCAGGCGTCTTAAGCAAGCCAAGCTGCTCTTATTCCGCGCACTGAAAGAATGCCCACTGGTCAAAGGCATGTACTATAGGCAATTTGGTATTATTGCTCTCTAACGAACAGTGCAGAGCTCTATTTATTGGCATTCGGCCCTCTAAGAGGTTTATTCAACGCTCGAGAACTGAACGAGCTGGGTGAGACTATGGCAGAGCGAGGTATTCGGATGAGGCAGGGCTTGGATGATGCGATGGAAGGCTGGCAAGAGCCATCTGGACAAACCAGGGAGGACGTGGATTATGTTGGGGGCGAGGATGAGATTGAGCACAACGCCGAGGAGTTGAGAAGGTTGAGGCCGTATTGAGTAGACGCCTGGATGTACAAACAAAGCACAAACAAGCGCATATTGTTGGTGCGGCTATTGACGCTGATGGCGCCGCTCCGTTCCAACACACAATACCCCCGTCCTCGCCGACAGCACGCCCTTCGCCAAAGCGTACTTTCTGCTCAATATTCTTCGCATTTTCTCGGCCTAACCTAGCCGCCCTTCGCCGGCTCAGAATTGTCCATCGTTCTTCCCTCACATTCGATTGTATGTCTCGGCAATAACTTGTTCTCGCGCTCCCTAGTTCCTCCGCTTTCCCATCTACCTTACTCGCCGTCTCCACGGCCTCAATGCTCCTTCGACCTCACACCGCCTACGCTTCATCCATGACTACGATACCGCCGTCAGCGATCCTCACACCTCGTGAGGAATGGAACGACGCCGATTTCGACTTCCCCGATGAGGATGTAATCCATGCATCCGACGCAGAATCAGAGAAAAGCGATGGTGGGGCGGGTGAAGAGGAGGATTGGGACGTGGAGATGGATCTGGGCCACACAGGCGGGGCCAAGGCTCAAGCAGTCATTGGAGGTATGGCAGCGCGAGCTTTGACAACTCGAGCAGCATCGTTCAGTCATAGCTCGCGCATGTTTACCATTCGACCACCGTTGGAGTCGGTGGGCGACGAAGACGAGGATGAAGACGCCATCCCTACTATCAAAGCGACAGTGCTGCCGACAATACCTCCAAGGAGCTCACACCAACCAGCGATCGACGAAGACTTCGAGGATGGTTTCGCTTTACCCTCCGAGCTCACGCAACTGTCACTTCGTCCTCTTGAGCTTAATCATCGGTCGTCGAAATCATCAATGGAATGGGGCGACAAGGACCATACCACCTCCTCGCAGTCCTCGGATGCCTATTCCTCTCTTGGATTCGCCGATCACTCCCCTCCTTCAACGTCTACCTCTGCATCGCTACCGGAAACGGAGACGGACGAAGATGACGAAGACTCCGATGACCTCCTCGATGGACTTGTCCTTCCGTCTGGTCTCTTTGAGTCTGGCCAAAGCGCAAAGAAGTTGTTCAAGATCCTCGAGACTAAGAAGAAAGCCGTTGTTACGGATATGCGCGTCAAGATAGCAAGTCCTGATCCAGAGGACGACTTCGAGAGCGGACTGGTTTTGGACGACGTCATGGAGCTAAGCACAAGCAGGCTGGTGCAGGCTGCCCAGCAGACTATGAAGCACATGTCTGGATCGTCCTCCATGCGAAGCAGGAGTGTGCCGCGCACAAGTGCCTTACTTCGTCCCCATTCGCGTACGAAGACCGACCGCGCAAAATCGCCTAACTGCCCTCCAATATCTTCCCAACAGCAGCTGCGTAGATTGGCCGAGCCTCCATCTCCGCCGAGGCCTCCGTCAGCTCCCGCTGGCCGCTCCCAAACCTACAGTCAGGCTCTTGTTTCCGCTCCCATTCCTTCCTCTAGCAAATCCACTCTTTTGATTCCCAAGTATAGCAGTTTGCGAGGCCAGAAGTCGCACACTGTGTTGAAGACGGCTGCGCCAACGATCAGTCGTGGACTATCCCGAAAGCTTCACTTCCCTCGCTATCCGACAGCCCGTCCCAAGCTGCCGGAGCGATCCCTGTTCCATCCTCCCGATACGGCGCCCCGACGGCTTCGTCGAAAGCCAAATCTCATACAAATTCTACCGGCAGACTACACACTCCCGACTACAGCGTACCACCGACGCGACCATCTACGCCATCGTCTAATCCCGTCGCGCTACGTTTGACCATGCCTACCTCATCGTCGCGTATGAAGACAAGACCTCCGATATCCGCTGTCTTCTTACCTTCGCCTTCCACTGCCGCGCCCCCTTCGCTAGCGCGGTCAACGTCACCCTTACCCCCGGCTCCGCGCCCTCCGTCAGCGTCATCAAGTCGCCCGTCTTCGTCGAAGTCACGACATGGGCAAACTCAAAGTTTGCCCGCCGTTTCTGCAGCCAAAGTGCTCAAGCGTCCAAAACGACAACGGACGTATGGCGACGGTACGGAGTTGGACGCTTTTGATGACCTTCCTCTCGACCGAGAGAAGGAAGGCCAATTTCGTGTTCAGCCTAAGGCTTCTGGCACACGCGTTCCGGGTGCCACCTATGCGACTATTGCAGCACCACCGTCTCGCAAGTCGCACAGCCTTGAGGCGTCAGGCGCCGGTGAGTCTTGGCCACATGTCGGAGCTTACAAAATGACTGACTCGATTGTTCCTTGCAGCTCCCGCCGCCACCTCCAGGAGTCTTAAACGCACCAGTCGGATTGCGTTCCCTCCTCCACCCACAGATACCTCCTCCCAAGTCAGCAAGAAGAGGATACCCACTACGCCACCCACCACAAAAACCCGTCGGAAGCCCACACTGATTCGAAATCTCGGAGGTTCTAGGGCTCCCAAAGGTACGCCATGATCATGGGTAGTGACCGTGTAACATTCTTATGCGTTCGTGCAGTGGTCGGCGAGATGAAGTGGAATCCCCAAACTCTGCGCTGGGAAGGCAACGACCACGTTCTGCGAGATTTCGATGCAGCCGTGGGCACTTCGACAAGACCGGCTCTTATCACACACCTCACCGGCTCGTCGATGGGCTCACCAGTGAACTCGTTCGCAGCTGGTGCGCGCAAAGTCGGGAACATGATTTTCGACCCAGCGCGTATGTGCTGGATATCCACTCTCCCACCGGATGAGGAGGAACCAGATGTGTTTGCTGACCTAGCGGATGACGAGGACGAAGACTGGGACGCAAAGGGTGCCACTATCCGAGCGAGCCAGCAAGCTTCCGTCGCCGGGAGCACAAACAACACGCGCATCGAGTCCACGCCAAATTCTTCAATAAGTCGAGCGCGGAGCCACTCGGAATCGGAGAGCGAAGACCGGTGTTCTCGGGCGTCCATGTTTTGCGACGTCGAGGACGGCTTTCTGGAGAAGTGCCGCGCCGCAGAGGAACGACATCGTTCGGACATGCGTGGATGGGGCGCTGCTTCCGAGCCTGACCGCTCGTTTCTCTACGAAATACGAGCATTGGCAACTCGTCAATACTGATTCGCCTCTTTCTTTCAGCTATCATGGACTCTCGGAATCGTCGCTGTGCATATTTCTCCTTCACGACCACCATGATGACCATGCCCTACACTCTTTATTTTGTATGTTTGCGGTTTCTCTTCTCTCTTGTCGTCTGCTCGTTTGCTCTCCTCGTTATGCTGTCTTCGTATGTAAGCTTGTTCACTCTCGGACAGTCGTCTCTTCTGTCATCTACACGATCTCTAATACAGCACAAGAATTTTATCGCACCTGTTAGCAAATGGGGAGCAGACGCATGGTGGCGTAGCCGGTAGGCCCGGTGCTTAGAATCAGATAGGAACTCCCTTTCCTTGACTCCAGCCATCCCGCTTCATGAACACGGCCAGCTCCCCCCATGATGAGTGTGGTTGAGAAGGTGGGGGCAGGCAAGGGGCGCATCCAGGTCCGCTCTGATGGCTCCGAAGCTGTCTTGTCCGAGCTCTCCTACTCTTACCCTCTCAAACTACTCTCGCCACGACTTTCCAGCCCAAATGTTGCGGTGGTCTACATGCTCACGTACGGTGGGGGTCTTGTCGCCGGGGACAGCGTGGACCTCAGCATCGGTGTGAATGACGGGACGTCTCTCGTCTTGCTCACGCAGGTGAGGCTGACAGTTTTTGTGACGTGGTTGACCGTATTCGAGCGTATTCATTCGTTTGTTAGGGAAGCACAAAAGTGTTCAAGACGCGTATTGGCCAGCGACATGCGAGGCCTTCAAACCAAGGGGGAGGCCCACCCAGACATCACCCAGCGCATGACAGTTGATGTGGGCTCGCGCAGTACCCTCTTTCTCCTCCCGGACCCTGTCACCTGCTTTCGCTCCGCCCAGTACACACAAATTCAGACATTCAAGATAGCTCAAGGCGCGTCCGTCGTCCTGCTTGACTGGATATCTTCTGGGCGGAAGTCTCTCGGGGAGGACTGGGCGTTCAGCAAGTACTTCAGCGTGAACGAGCTCTTTGTGGAGGGCCGGCGCGTCGCTCGGGACGCGATGCTGCTCGAGGAGCAAGAAGACGCAGTCAAGGTCCTCCCCTACCGTTCGCTTGCGGACCGCCTCAACCCCTACTCGTGTTACGCGACCGTTATTCTGTACGGCCCGGAGACGACGGCAACGATGGAACATTTGGAGGGCCGGTTCAAGGCCATCACGGTGTTCAAGCATGCAGCAAGGCCGGACACCCTCTGGTCTCTGTCTGCGATAGATGGCGGGAAGGGCAGTGTGCTGAGGGTCGCCGCGCATTCCCCTGAAGACGTTCGGACATGGTTAGGGGCGGAACTAGAACCCTTGCGCGATCTCGTCGGAGCAGATGTGTACCAGAGGACGTTTGGGATATAAATGTACCAATAGGTGAGCGTCCGTCGTACCCTATCTCCTTGGTCGTCGCAGTGTACTGACATGGCCGCGCCTAGAACTTGCAGCTGTATGAGCATCTACAGCAATGCTACTCACAGGCCGTCAAATGCAGCCGCAGTGATTGTTATCTCTATACTCGCATTCTGGAAAACCAGCCCTGTGACTTCGGTGAGTCTGTCTTCTCTTGCGCGCTACCATCACGGTGTACACGGTTCAGCCAGGTACACTGATAAGTACGCCTGGCGTCTACAGCACCCCATGATATACTCGTGGCGTGGAGAACTTCATCCGAAGGCGTATCTGTCCCCCTTCCTCCTTTACTTCCCTCTGCTCTCTCCCTGATAGTCTGGCGGGAACTTTTGTCGATCTGCAATGTCGAACGCAGAGTCTCAGTCGATCAAAGAAGCGTCGGAGAAGGGAGACGACGCCCAGATAACCGAAGAGCAGCTCTACCGACCTGACGTCGATACTTCCGGCATAGACGAACATAAACTCTTGCGTAGGATAGACTGGCACGTCGTGCCATGGCTCTCCCTACTCTATCTTCTCAATTTCTCGACCGAGGAAACATCGGAAATGCACGGGTGTGTGTATTGTCTACGACAGCATAGGTTCTCACGAATCATTGACGTGCTCACGGTCCCAGCTATACAACATGCAAAATGACCTACATATCACAGATACCCAGTATCTCATTGCATTGACTGTGTTCTTCTTTCCTTACGCGCTTTTTGAAGTACGCACCGCTTGACGTTTGTCAACGCAGCCTCTAATCCGTTGTCAACAGCCTCCGAGTAATGTCGCGCTGAAACGACTACGTCCCTCACGATGGCTCTCATTTATTATGCTAATTTGGGGCATCGCCATGGTATATCCACTTTGTAGTTCTGAAGTTAACAATTCAAGCTGAATGGGTCGGTAGACGATGCACGGCTTGGTTAAGAATTACGCTGGATTAGTCGGTCAGTGCATTCCTGCAGATAGCAAACAGTCGCTATCAATGCTCAGCGATGGCGGTAGGTCTCCGTTTCCTGCTGGGGCTTGCAGAGGCCGGCTTATACCCCGGCGTGGTCTTCTACATGTCCTGGTGAGCCATGCAGTCCACCTGATTACGCCGCATCGCTTAAATTCTTGTGCAGCTGGTACAAACGCAGCGAACTTGGCACTCGAGTCGCAGTCTTCTTCTCGTCAGCCACTGTTGCTGGCGCCTTTAGTACGTACGCTTACATGTCATGTTGCGGTGGTTCTGACCAAGCTTATCAGGCGGTCTTTTGGCTGTGGCCATCTCCAAGATGGACGGGGTCGGTGGCAAGCCAGGATGGGCGTGGATCTTCATTCTGGAGGGTCTCTTCACGGTCTGTGCCGCCATCGCATCGTTCTTTATTCTTCAAGACTTTCCGGATACTGCCAAGTTCCTCAACGATGTCGAACGTACATTACTTTCCCTCTCCTATTGCGCAGTCCGTCTCAGCTATGCTTTGTATTATAGGTGTCTGGGTCATCCGCCGGCTCCAAAGTGACATGAAGTTCAGCGCAGCCGGTGAAAAGTTCAAGTTCAAGTATGTGAAGCAGAGCCTTCGCGACTGGAAAACATGGATAGCCAGTACGTTCCCCACCATGGTTCGGCTGACTCTTGCTGACCTTTTATGTCAAGTGGGTATCTACATGGGCTTGTAAGCAAACTGTAATATTATATCTTCAGGATGCCGCTGAGACATATCTACAGTGATGGACCGTTGTTCAGCTTCTCATTATTCTTACCGACGATTATCAACCAGGTAAGCTCATATCAGCTCTAAAGTCAGCAACACCTCTGATCTTTGTCTACAGCTTGGCTTCCAAGCGACAGTCGCAAACCTGTTGTCTGTGCCAGTATACGCGTGGGCGTGCCTAATGACCCCTCTGGTTGGAATTATAGGAGATCGCATAGGCCACCGCGGGCATATTAATCTGTACGTGTCAAGTATGCGTGTACGAGTCTCATGACCAATGTCTTCGCCCAGTCTGCTGTTCAGTATAGGTAAGACCCGGTTGCACAATTCGTCGGCATATGATGTAACTCACTTCGATGTTGACAGGCTTGGTCGGGTATATTATCCTCATCGCATCTACGAACCCCTCGCTGTCATACTTCGCGGTCTATCTCGCGGCATCGTACGTATCTACTTGAGGCGAGTGATACACGGTGTATACTAACGAATGGAAAAGGGCCATCTACCCTACAATCCGTAAGTGCTTTGTGAGAGGTTGGGCTAGTATCGTAACTGACACCAGCTGCATGTAGCCAACTCAGTGTGAGTCTCTTTAGTTCTATTCGTAACTATGCAGCGGCTCATTGGTATGTAGAGCCTGGGTATCAAGTAATGTCGAGGGTTCCTACAAGCGCAGCGCCACCCTCGGGATGGCCATCGGCTGGGGCAACCTCAACGGGGCCGTCACATCCAACGTGGTAAGTACACGAAGCCGTGCGATTACACGCCCATATTCTGACTATCCACTTTCTTGCAGTACCGAGCGAAGGATAAACCGTGGTACAGGTTGGGACACGGCATCACGATGGCGTACATTGCGATCGGGTGGATCTGCTCTCTGCTCTTCCTCATCCTCCTAAAGAGAGAGAATGCAAAGCGTGATGCTGGACGCAGAGACGAAGTCATCGAGGGCGTGAAGAATGACCGGGCTAGGGAAGAGAACGGGCGGTTCAATTCAGTCGAGGAGGCGAGGCGCGAGAAAGGGGACGAATGGAGCGGTTTCAGATACACTACGTAAAGTCTGTGCTAGAATGAACTATTGCATCTATCAAATATGAGCAGGCTTGAACTCCTTAGGGAAAGATTGACTTCAATATCAACGAGTTTGTGACCATGATTTACATGGTTATCGGTGGAAGTCTAGGAATGATGACCACTTATGAACACTAATCAGGGACTCGGAGGGAACAATGTTCAAAACAAATATATATTGCACGTCGGCGTCGTTGGAGGAGTATGGACTCCGAGTCCGGAAGATGCAAAAATAAATGTAGCGAAGAACACCCACTGGCATGTGCTGACCAGTGCCAAGTGGGCCCCTGCTACCTTCTAGTGTAGGCCTCCTACTATACTAGTCAATGTAGCCATCAACTAGCGCATCGTAGCGATGAGAATGTTAGGTAACAGGTTACTTAGGTATGTGGAGTAAAGTGTTGTTTGTTTTCAAAAAAAAACCCCTAGTCCACCGTTTTATTGACAAGAGTGGGATTCGAACCCACGCAGCTTTCGCTATGAGAAACCAACATGTTGCTGGCAAGCATTATTCGCTTGAGTCACACGCCTTAGACCACTCGGCCATCTTGCCATAACAGAAAATACCTTTGCAGTGGGTTAAGTACAATTTGGCGAAGAATTGAATGTGGTGTAGACGCTGCATATCATACTTGTAGGTTCACCTCGCAGACATAAGTTTACGAGGTCCCTGCGGTCGGGTACTGTACTCACACGACCAAAACAGCCAAGGGCCTGACCCCTGACATCTGGGGAATAACGGCCGGCGGCCTGACACCCGGTCAGCCCTACGCCATGGTGGCCGCCGTTTCAGCGACCACCTACAACCATGTATTTAGTACACAATAAATATTGTTCTCAATCAACTCACCTGTCTCTGCTCCTCCCACTACTTGCCCCGCCGCGCTATGGCTTCTCTGATTGACCTTACAAGCCCCCGCTCTTCCCTGGCTCGGCCATGTGTATAAGATGGGTGCGCCGCAGGCTCAGAAAAAATTGGCACGAAAATGTCGCCGCAACCTGGCCAGGATCCTTTCTGACACCTGACCATCCTACGATATCCGGCCGGCCAAAGGGTGTCTGACACCTGACCGGCCGTTTTGGTCGTGTGAGTACAGTATTCGTCCAACAGGCGGAACTGCAACGTAGATGATGATGGGCACAGATATGATGAGAATGAATGCTGAGTGGCGCATGGATACAAACTAAGTACACTGAACAACTAACGAAAGCAAGGGCAATGTCCAGAACCACATGGATACGATTTCCCTATAAATCTCAATCATGGCCTCGACTCGTGGTCGATGGGCTTTGCCACCGCCGCCGGTGTCTCGTCAGTCGGTGCTGGGCTGTCTGAGCCAGGCCGCTCGAGCGGCGGCGGGGCGCTCTTCTCTGGGCTGTTCGCGTCTAGCCACTTGTCCATGTCGTCCGAGCGGCCGGAGAAGGGTCGTTTACCGAGAAGGCGAATCATATCCTCTCTGCATATGAGTTAGCGGATGCGCAGTGCCGCTTAGATGTTAAGTACGTACCTCACGATAACTTCTTTCTCCAACAAAAGCTGAGCGACCTTCTCGACGTCCTCCTTGTGCTTCGTGAGCAGGTCCTTGGTTCGTTGGTATGCAGTCCTGCGCGAAGAAAGCAGTCAGAGCGGCCCACGGCTGAGACGAAAAGTCCAACTTACATAATCATCTTCCGAACCTCCTCGTCCAACATCTGGCCAGTTTTCTCACTGAAAGGCTTCTGCCATTTGTCCGAGCTATTGCTCTGGCCGCCATAGCTCACTGGACCAACAATCTGGTTCATACCATAGTTGGCAACAGCCTCGAACGCCAATCGAGTAATCTTCTGGAGATCATCCTGTGCGCCAGTCGTGATGTTCTCGTAACCGAAGAAGATTTCCTCCGACACGCGACCACCAAGGGTCATACAAATGCGATCCAGCATCTGTGGTGTCGAGAGCAGGTACCGGTCAGGAGGGAGATACTGCGTAGCAAGCATTAGAATGACATGGCAATGATAGGTTCTGGATAACGGCGCTTACCTGCGCATACCCAAGAGCACCAACGCCGTGAGGAATGATGGTGACCTTCAAGAGCGGATCTGCATGTTCGAGGAACCAGCCACAGATAGCATGTCCCGCTTCGTGGTACGCAACCGTCTTCTTCTCCTCAGGGCTGAGCACTCTGCTCTTCCTCTCAAGGCCAGCGATGACGCGATCAATCGCGCTCTCGAAGTCGTTCTCCTCTACGAACTCATGACCCTTCCGGGCGGCATGCAGTGCCGCTTCGTTACATACGTTCGCAATGTCTGCACCTGAGAAGCCGGGAGTCAACACAGCGAGCTTGTGTGCGACTTGCTCGAGCGCTGGGAGAGCGGCAGACAGGCGAAGAGGTTTCAGGTGGACGCTGAAGATTCCCTTGCGGCCACCGACGTCGGGCCGGTCAATGGCAATGTGTCTGTCGAATCGCCCTGGACGCATGAGGGCGGGGTCAAGGACGTCTGGCCTGTTGGTACCTGCCAGAACAACGATGTGCTCCTTGGTACCGAAGCCGTCCATCTCGACAAGGAGCTGGTTAAGAGTAGCCTCCCGCTCGTCCTGCCCACCAAATGAACGCTTGCCTCGAGCTTTGCCAATGGCGTCGATTTCGTCCACGAAGACAATGCATGGTGCGTTCTTCCTTGCTGTTGCAAAGAGGTCGCGGACACGGGATGAACCGACACCGACGAACATCTCGACGAACTCGGAGCCGGAAACCGAGAAGAAGGGGACGTTCGCTTCGCCAGCTGTCGCTTTCGCAAGCAGAGTCTTGCCGGTACCTGGAGGACCAGAGAGAATGGCACCACGAGGAATCTTAGCACCAAGCTTCTCGAAGCGGGCGGGCTCCTTCAAGAATGATACGAACTCCATGATCTCCAACTTGGCCTCGTCCATACCGGCGACGTCTTGGAACTTGACCTTCACGTCCGTTTCGGTGTTGAACTGCTTCGCGCGACTCTTGCCAATATTGAAGATCCCGCCTGCTCCTTTACCCGCACCTCCCGATCTTGACAGGTAAAAGAGAAGACCAGCAAAGAGAATAGTGGGAGCGAAGTTAAGGAGGTAGCTGAACGGGGAGACTTCATCGTGGTAGGCAACAGGTATCCGCTCGTGAGATGGGATACCAAGCTCTTTCTGAGCCTCGTCCAACTTGCGCTCGAATGCTTCGACGGAACCTATCGAAAAGTAATAGTCCGCGCCGCCCGCTGGTGCCGAGGGGTAGAGGGTCCCCGTAGCATTCGAATGAAGCTTGACCCGAACCTTGGCGCGGTTTACTACGATGAGCTTGTCCACAAGGCCCTTGTCAAGAAACGCTGTGCGGAACTCCTGCCATGTGATCTCCTTGGATGACGGCGAGGACGAGTTCGACAGCGCGTAGAAGATGGTAGCGGTGGTCGCCAGAAGGGCGAGCTGCTGGCCATTGAAGCCACCAGAAGGAGGGTTCGGAGGTGGCGGCGGCTTCGAGCCCTCTGACTCGTTCCGCTTACCAGAGGACTCTTCCTGGTTCTCAGAGTTCTTGGTCTGCCGCTGCTGCTGGTGGTACCGCTGGAAAAAGCCCTCCAGTCCCTTCAGCGAATCCTGGTTCTCCTCCTGCTTGCCCTCCGTAGGTTTTGCATCGCTCTGTTGCCCCTGTACCTGTCCATCCTTCTCCTTCTCCTTTCCCTTGTCCTCCGACTTGGGCTTGTCTTGATTAGGCTTCGGAAGCTGGTCCGAGGGCGTTGCGTATGTGCGGGAATGTGGTGCAAGGCGTGCTGGCCTGCCCAGGACCGCAAAGCGTCGGCTTGCGAGGCCTGAAGCGCGGAGAGTACGGGAGATCATGGAGGTAGAGAGTAGGAGTGAGCGAGTGCTTCCGCTGCCGCCTTCAGGCGCAGGACGTGGGCGGTGACAAACCGCAACCCCAGGCTCGGGTTTGCTTCGCGGCGCTCACGTGTACTTTCGGCCGCGGCAGAGGAGAGGCAAGCCGAGCAGAGCGACTTTCTTGCGTGTTCTCTTCGACTAAACTCGAGTCTCGCGCGACTTCAGGGAAAGCTTTCGCAGAACGTCCTGAACATAGTCTGTGAAGAGACCTGCAGAGTGCCCGCATCACACGCTGACGCAAAGTTCATCACGCTCGAGATACCGCTGCCGGGCGATGCCGGGTGTGCATACATCCTCCTCGCAAGTGGGCGCAACCTGCTTCACCTGCCTTCGTCTGCCAACGTGCAGCTGAGCTCTCTGTACGCTTAACACGTCGACGGTGCGGTTTTGCTCGTACTGTCCGCTTCATGCTTTGTTTCATGGGGCGCATAACAACATCGCATGGCCTCTCTACGTCTCTGCAAACGCTTCAGTCCTCTCTTACCCAACATCCAATGTACTGGAGCCAGAGCACAGTATCATGACTATATTCGTTTTGCGACACCAGGTAAGCCACCGCGACCATGCTGAGACCACGTATAAACTCGGTTGCAGGTGGGTCTGGCCGCATACCCCTCAATAACCCAAAGATAATTGGCGTCGCAAATTCCAGGGGCAATAGAAGGTCTGCCCCAGTCCCTCTCGAAAAAAAACCCGAATTTAACGACGCGCAGCTACCAGGAAGACTTCTATGCCTTCTCGGCCCTCTCTCTGGACCCTGAGGAACTCCGTCTCACCGTGAAGAAGCATCATAAGACGGATTGGGACCCATCTTCCCTCCCAGACGCGCTTGCCAGACAAGTCCTTTTCGTCGGGATATACGATGGTCACGGCGGTTCGACCGTCTCCCAGTATCTGAGGCAGGAGTTGCACGGCTTCTTTGAGAATGCGGACAAATCCCATGTCCCAGAACTATTCGAATGGATCAAAGAGCTTGGAGGATATTTCAAGAGGTTTAGAGGAGGCGTTCTCCAGCCTTGGCTCAGGCCTAATAGTACGGATGTGCAACAGAGGCTGGATCTCGAGGCAAGAGCTACGTTAGCGTTCTTTGAGGTGCGTTTCCTTACGCTATACACTTCGATAACTCTAAGAAGCCGTTTGTCGTCCATAGGTGGATCGTATGCTCGCGATTGAAAGTGCAGCAAAGGAATGTGGTGCTACCGCATCCGTTGTTCTCTTACATGTACTGGACAACCCTGTGGTGCCTTTCTTCGCGGCCGAGAAAGTCGCACTTACTGTCGCACACGTTGGGTAAGCGATAAGTCTGCGAGCGGTGGATGTACCAGCTGACAATGTTGTGTAGGGATACACGAGTATTGCTGACGCACGTAGATGGTGGCAAGGTCACACCAATGACCGAAAATCACCATCCTGATACCCGTATTGAGGCGACCAGGCTACGCCGAACCATGGGCAGTGGGCTCACAATGGACTCATTCGGCGAATCTAGGTGGATGGGAGCTCTTGAGAACACCCGGTCGTACGTGCAAAACCTGATTACACTCATCTAAGTCAGGCTTAGCTGTCCTTATTGCAGGCTAGGTGACCTCAAGTACAAGTCCTTCGGGGTAACGCCAGAACCCGAGGTCAGGACTAAACTCCTGCACGGTAAGTTCTCTCATTGCGTCGTAATCATTACTCATTACCTGGTGCAGGACCGGAATTTTCACACATCACTCTCATCTCAGACGGTGTCTCCTCGATCGTGTCTGACGATGAGATCTCCGACCTGGCTCGTGGCGCGAAAACACCCAAGGAAGCGGCCGACCGCATCACATCCTTCGCCACCGACCTGGCGTCTCAAGACAACGTCACCACGATCGTTGTGCCTCTCGCCGGGTGGGGCAAGCAGACTGGGCCGGATCGCACCAAGGCTTTCAGAGAGGACCGGATGACGGCCATGATCGGGGCTGAACGTTTGCAGCGGATGTGAGTGCTTCAACGCACTTCAGACGATATCTAGGACAATGCATAGCATAAATTATGAACATTGTTGCACATGATCCGGACATTTGAATGCATGTCATATTCTACATTCTTGATATTGAAATGATATAGCTCTGTCGTTCTCGTATGCGTGGTTTGCTCTGAGTGGTTATATTTGCGCAGCAGCGTGCCCGTCCGCGCGCGGGTCGGAACCAGCGACCCACACTCTGTTCCCCTGGGGATCGATGACCTGTTGAATAACTTGCCCGCGACCGAGCATTGCCCTAGCAAAGCCACTTGCCCGCCGGGCGTCGTGTCCCATACCTACGCAACGGTCAGTCAGTTTAACCAGCAGCATAAGCGTCACGCGAAAGACGCACCTCGAAGCTTTTCGACCACCTCGTCGGCGATACCCTCCTCAAAGTACACTTCACTGTTGATGTCGCCTGCCGCGCCCGTTTGACCTGTTTGGGACTCGGGGCTGCCAGCAGAGATACAGAAGCGGGGTGCGTCGAGCGCGGCTTGCGCTGTGTACCCCCGAAGCATATTCAAGAGCACTTGTACATGCCCTTGGGGCTGGAAGATATTCATTCGTCCATGAGCAAGTGCGTAAACTGCACCGTGGTGACAAACCGCGCACCTGCATGAAACCTCCCATAACACCGTAACTTAGGAACAGCTCCTTCCCACGCAGCGCCATGGCAGGGATGATGGTGTGGTATGGCCTTTTATTAGGCTAAGCAACGTCAGCATAAAATCGTAGAACATGGCGATCCCTCACTTACCTCGAGTGCGTTAGGGTGCCCTGGCGTCAGACTGAAGTTTGACCCCCGGTTTTGCAGAGTGAAGCCACATCCCTTCGGGATGGCTTTGGATTGGGCGGAGTGTTAGACGACGGCTGCCGTAATTTAGGATATGCGCATACCTCCGGTACCGAAACCTGCGTAGTTACTCTGGATGTAGCTGCAAGCGTTGCCCCATTGGTCCGAGACTGAAATCGCATGAGCGTAGGTCTGAGAATGAACTGAACTGGGCTCACCAGTGAAGTATACGGTGTCAGAGGAATGCATCGGGTTTCCCTACGTCCAAAATGCATAGTTGTATTCTAAATTCACCGTGAGGGAAATAGCTGAGACTTACGCGGACAACCTCGGGATTTGTCTTCGTAGGACTGAAGAGTTTTGCCCTCTCAGCCAGATATTTCTGTGCAGAGCGTCAGCAAGAGCACTGTCACGATAGGGTAATATGCACCTACTTTGCTCAAAAGTTCATCTACTGGCACTGGATGAACCGCGGGATCGGAGATGTAGTACTGGGTATCGGCGAAAGCAAGTCTGATGATTATGAGCATCAGCATCTATGCCAGCGGTGGAAGACTTACCTTAGCGTTTCGACCAGAACATGGAGGTATTCGGCAGAATTGTGCTCTAACTCCAGCAATGACTTAATTGCACCTTGTTCGAAGATGTTATCGAGAATTCCTAGCGCTATCAGTGCCGTAAGTCCTACGATTTCCACGAGTCAGCGAAGGGTAACTGATTTCGTTGGGTATATGCGCCTTTACCTTGACCGTTCGGCGGGCACTCGTACACCGTGATCTCCTCATTGAACGTGTAACTGATCGGTTCTACGAAGTCGGTATCGTGCTTCGCAAGATCTTCCAGTTCCATGACACCGCCCTTGCTCTTGACGAGCTCAACGATGGCCTCAGCAATTCGACCTTTGTAGAAACCTGCTTTGCCCTGCTCCGCGACTGCGCGGAACGTCTTGGCGAGGTTCGACAGCTTCATGACTTCTCCCGGGCGGGGTGCCCTGCCGTTGATGAGCATCTCGTCGCCGTTGGGTGAAGCATTCTTGATCAAGTTTTCGGAGCGTTTCCACTAAAGGTACACCCGTAAGTCCCAGCAACATGAGAATACAGCTCCACGACCTACCGCCCATCCCGTAAGTTCGGACACTGGAGCACTGTAATGTGGAGAGTCAGCCCCAACGCAAAATATTCTTGTTCACGTGCAGACTCACCCTCCTTCCGCGAGTCTGATTGCTGGCGCAAGCACCTCTGCGAGAGTCACATTCCCGCTGCCGAGCTTTTCCACCGTGTCCACCCAAGCAGCGGCCGCACCTGAGCCGACGAGTCAGACTAGCCACCACCGATAGCACATCTGAGAAAGCGTACCAGGGACGGTGACCGAGTTCAGATTGGAGGCAGGTATGTTACCACCCGTCACACCATGCTCGCGGACGTAGTCTATCGTCAGCTTCTCTGGCGAACGGCCCGAGCCGTTGAAGGCCTTGACAGTCTTGGTCTTGGCGTCGTAGAACAGGCAGAAAGCGTCACTGTATGCGCGTCAACATCTCGCGCATCTGGAAATTGCACATGTCGACCGTACCCGCCGATGCCACAGCTGCAGGGTTCCGTGACATTCAACGCCGCAGATGTCGCCACCGCAGCATCCGCTGGAATACTTATGAGGCGGATATTCGCGAATCCGAGCGTACCGCCACGGACGTACCAGCGTTCCCGCCCTTCCTCAGGATCTCGAGGCCTGCTTCGACCGCGAGCGGCTGGGAAGCCGACACGACGCCCTTTGTGCCGAACACGACCGACCGCCGACTGGGGAAGCGCTGCAGCGCAGGCTCGGGGTAGTCGACCTTGTCCCAGTCAATCTTCATGCCCATGACTGCTGTTCACGGTTTTGCGGGGGCGGGTAGGACAGCGCGGGCTGGCGTGGGGACACCCTGGCCTGCACATTTGAGTCTTTCTCGATGGTTTCTCGTGACTCGCCCGCGGCATTCCGTCGTGCCGTGCAGGCGTATGGCCCTGTGGGTGCAGTGGGTAGGACGGTGCATGATGAGTGCTAGGAATGGAAACGGAGAGATAGTGACATGCGCTAAACCGCCAGTGAGATGGGATCGATGATCGGCGGCCCGCCTAGGAGCGACCGATGCAATGGCGGCGGTAGCGCGGTGGTGGCTCGCTCACGGACCATGGCTTGCACACGGAAACATGCAAGATAAACGAAGCAGCTTAGTTGTGTGTAAATGCTAGTAATGCGGGTATTTGCTACATGATAGTTCTGTCTAAAAATGAAACTAGTGTGAACGTGCTGTGTGGTGTGAAAGTGAAAACAACGTGAGAGACATGAGAGACGTGAGATTAACTGTAACCAAAAATTATACTATCGTCCTGTCCGCTGCTAGGCAGGGAAGCCCATATTATACAACATAAATACCCAATAGATCTCGACATCGGTAGCCTTAAACGGCCTCGTCCGCCTTCTTCGGTGCCGGCGCGACTGGTGGCCGCGAAGGCGCGTATTTGGACTTGTGTCGCAGGATAGGGCCGTACTTGCGGAGGACAAATGGAATGGGACCCAACACCACGGCGACAAGTCCAACGAGTGTCGAAGCCCAGCGAGGGTTGAGCGACGTAAACATCTGCGTCGCAAAGAGCGGGAAGCTGGCACCGAACAACGACCGGATGACGGTATTGGCCGCGAGGGCGGATGCGGCGACGAAGAGGTAGCAATCGATGATGTAGTTGAAGAGCGCGAGGAAGATCCAGACGGTGGCGAATCCGAGGGCACCGCCGGCTGTCATAGGAGCCCAGTAGTTGATGCTGGAGTAGGAGGTCCAGCCGAACCAGAAGAAAGATCCGGCGAAGATCGGCGCGGCCCACATAGCTTGCTCCAGACGGTACTCGGGAGGGACTGGGTTGGGCGCGAATTCGAGCCCAAGACGCTCGTATCTCGGGTTCCAGATGAGCAAATACGTGAGGACACCGAGGGCACCGCCGACAAAGATGGGCAAGAACATCAGTCCTGAGATGCCTGCGTTGAAGCCATGGCCTTCTGAGAAGACGATAGGATACGCTTCGAAGAGCAAGTAGATGCAGCCGTAGATGAACTGAGGATATAATTAGTTGATGACAATGTTGAGTGGAGCGTGCTGCACGTACGCTCATGTAAATGGTCAAAGCGATGAGCATGGGCTCACGGAAGAAAATCTTGAACGGCCGTGCAACGACTTCCTCGACACGCTTGCCGATCGTGACCTTCTTCTTCTCCATAGGTGCCCAATACCTATCATCGCCAGTCTCCTTGCGCAATTTGCGCGCCCGTTGCACGAGAAGATAAGGCCTACAAGTAAACCGTCAGCTGAAGGCTACTGAAAAATGCTTTAACTACTCACGTGAATGTCTCGGGGATCGTGAAGAAGAGCACAGCAGCGCAGACGCCGGCAAACATGGTCATGACCCAGTATACCCAGCGCCAGTTAACGCCGGCAGTAGCCATGAAACCACTGACCGTCGGTCCCAACGCAGGACCGGCGAATGGAGCCAAGGTGAAGAAGCCCAGCGCCTTTCCGCGGGTGTTCGCATCCCAAATGTCGGAAATCATGGCGCTGAGATAACATGAGCATGTGGAAATACACCGGTAATGCAACCACGACTTACCCGCTGATGACCAAGGGTGCTGCGGCAAACGTGCCACCGAGGAACCGGAAAATGAGAATGGCGGCGGTGTTGGGTGAGAGCGCGCAACCGACTTGGAAGCACGTGTAAACGAGGAAGGCGAGAAACAGCGGGCTTTTGCGGCCGTAACTCTCGGATATTGGTCCCCAGAGCAGGGGGCCGATGCAGTAGCCAGCCACGAAGAGCGAGATCGTCAACGTCGCGACCTCTGTGCCGAAGCCGAATTGCTCCATCATATTTGGTACGATACCAGTCGGAGCGGAACTCGCGAATGTGCTGTAGAGCGGTCAGAATGAGCGAAATCCACCAATCAAACGATACACGTACGCGTTCAGGACGAGGATACCCGAGACCATGGTAATATACCATCTCTTCAACCTCGACCAGTTGTATGGACTGTCAGCATCGTCTGCCGCGAAGCGGACTTCCCACTGATCATAGCCCTTCTCGCCCGGGGGCAGGGCCGTAGGCTTCTCGGTGGAATTCCGAGTTGACGTCGTCGTCGTCAACCGACTCGTCGTGTATGCTCGCCACTGTGGATGTCTGGCTGTATGGCGCGGAGACTGCTGTTGATGGGCGGGAGAGCGGGCTGAGTGCCTGCTTGGAAGGGTCGGCAGACGGGCCAGGCAGCGTTGGGTGAGATGCCGCAAGCGTGGACGCCTCGGTGGTAGCCATTTTTATGTCTGGAAGGGACGGTACGGGGAGAAGCGACTCGGTACCTTGCGATCCTTATGTACGCTTTGCGCGCCGGGACCAATGTCAGCAGCAATGTGTTTTGCAGGCAGAGATTACCGGGAACCGCATGCCATCGGTGGCGCAGCCGCGGGCCGCGGCCGTTGAACCTACGCTGATTGGAGGTGGATACGCTGACGGAGGCCGACATACGCAGGATTCAGCCGCGAGTCTCCAGCGCACTCGCTGGCTCATCCTTCTGCACCTGCCTTTTCGGGAGGAAAATCATTGCTGGCGGCCAGGACATGCCTTTCTGGGAGTCCCGACAGCCGGCCGGGTACGTGATAGCCGAAGAGACGCCTGCGGGCCAGCACGCCAAAGTTTCCGATGCGTGATGGTCGGCTGTCGGTTTACGACCGTACTGTGACTGTGCGTATATAACCAGCTACGCACATCCCTCAGCCTCTCGCATTTCTCCTGACTGTCCTCAGCGTGGCAATAAGTTGTCGTGCGGTGAGTAAGCTACGGGCAGCGACCACAACAACGCTGCCCGCAGCGTACAGCCTGCCCCTAGCCTACACACGGCGAGATGTAAGTCGCTGCGTCTCTCAGTCCTCAAGGCCTCACGCGCAAGTAATGACCTATGTCTCTTCGTAGAAGCACACAGTATCTGCTTGCTCGACGGACTCGGGGTCGCTCATTTCCATTATTATTACCGCCCAATTATCGTCGTCCGTCCGTTGCGTGTCCACTGTCTTGCACTGTCTTGAATTGTTGTGGGTGAACCGTGTATTCTCACAATTCGTTCTCTATGAATAGGCGAATGCTACAAGGACTTGTCCTGACCGGACTCGCACGTCGCTTCGTACCTTCATTTCTTGTCCGTGCGCAGCTCCCATTCGCCTGGGCGAGCTGAGTCATGCAAGTACCTTCCGACTGACTCCATGCTTGGGACACTCCTCTCGGACTCTATGGCCCACTTCCTTCAGCCGCCTCCTCCGCTGTCTTATCGACGCTAATCCTGACGCCAAGGTCCTGACTGCACCTCTCTCACGTGGTGTCCTCGGTAATCCCGCGCACCAGCCGAACTTCCGAGGTATTCCAGCGCTGAGTCAGCCTGGCTCAAGGCTCCGAGCCTGACGACGGCAGAATCTAGATGAATATCACGAGATTCCAGGACCTCGAACATGTTCGAACAATCTGGTCAGCCTCTCGCACGGCAGCGGCCTTACAGGCTTGCTGAGGAGAGTCCAGAACATAACTAGTACCTTAGGCCGCAGGTACAAAGCGTCCACCGGCAGATAGATCCGCGAGTTATCAATATATAGCTCCATACACTGCACCACGATTTGCCTAGGGAATACAAACATGACCTTATGCTCAGCGCTGATGATCTTCAAAACTTTGTGACTGCGCCTTGCAAGTCCTAGCTCATCGACCGGAGTTAACGCAATCGACTGTCCACGTCAATCCTCCGTCAATCCCTTTAGACGACGGATCTCATCGAGTCTGGACTCTGCACCCGCCGGGAAGCAAGCGCCAGAACACCTTGCCCGAGACTGCTTTCGAATTCGCAGAAGTAAGTAGGTGAGCGTGGATGGCGTCAAGATACATGCTCAATGGGTTCGTCATAGGTGCGTACAATCCATATGTTACTATAACAGGTATAAGTTCATGTTCTCACCCACGGTATTTCGCCAAAGAACCCGATATCTGCTGGCGAGCGCGTTTGAGCTTGTCGGAGAGTTCAACCAAGCATTCCGTAGACTTACCGTGAGCACTGCACAATTCTATTCGGCTAGTTGGGTACGCCTCATATTACGTAGCTCCGCCCAGGAAGCCATGATGGATGGCGATGTTGGGCTGAACGTGCCTTTTCTGTAGCTTCTTCCCTGCATCAACACCTCGTCTAGCGTGCGAAATCGAGCGCTCTATGGCTTGAGCTGTTCGAAACGAAGCTCGCTGCGTAATGGCATCAAGACTGTGAGGGATGTTAGGCTCATGAGAAAGCATAAGTAGCCAAGGTATCGGTCGAACTCTGTGTTCACGGCATTCAAGTTCTTCTCTCGCCTCGCCCTCCGAGAGTATCATGGCTCCCTCGGTTCTCGACCTGATCGTTTTAATTTCTGCCTCGGCCCTCTTCTACTGGGTACGCAGTAGAAGCACAAAGGGCAACAGGCCTCCGCATCCTCCAGGGCCCTCCGGTCTGCCCGTGATCGGGAATCTTTTAGATGTACCCGCCAATCCTGCGTGGGCCAAGTACCTTGAGTGGAGTCAAGAATTTAGTGAGCTTACTAGTTGCTCCGACGCCAGCTGCCTCACTGACCCCTGGGTAGGCTCAGATCTGATTCGGTTGAATGTGTTAGGAAGCAATATTCTCGTGGCCAACTCTTTGGAAGTCGCTACGGACCTCCTTGAGAAGAGATCTGCAAACTATTCTGATAGGTTCGTCGTTAAGTACTTATATCCAGAAAGGCGTCAAACCACTTTATTCGTAGACCCGAGATGCCGATGCTGAACGATTTGTGGGTCCATGGATGCGCTAGCCCCTTGCACGGTGCTGATATAATCTGCCAGAGTCGGGTATGACTGGAGTACTGCATTCCGGCGGTACGATGGGGCTTGGAGAGATCAGCGACGAGCACTCAGGCAGGAGTTTGATTTGGACGCTGTGAAGCGTTATCGAACGATTGAGGAGAATGCAAGCCATAACCTGCTACAGAATCTACTTGAAGCACCGCAAGATTTTCTTGTTCATCTTCGACAGTTTGTTTCGAGTATTTTTCGCCGACAGCTTATACACTGACATTGGTGCTTTGCTGTTAGGATGGCGGGTGAAGAGATCATGAAAGTGGCGTACGGTATAGACGTCGCTCCACGAGATGACCCGTATCTCCTCACCGCTGAGCATGCCGTGGAATCCATCTCGGCCACGACTAACGCTGGCTCCTACCTTGTCGACGCTATTCCCATCCGTCAGTACCATCACCAAACCGGACGAAAAACTGACGAACGAGTATCTATCCCAGTGAAATACATCCCAGAATGGTTCCCCGGTACACATTTCAAGGAGGAGGCTAGGCTATGGAGGACATCTGTGATGAAGATGCTTAACGGTCCTTTCAACGTTGTTAAAGACCGCATGGTGAGTCGGACTTCACCGTGGTAGTGAAATGCAAGTTAATAGCGATTATTCTCAGATGAATGGTAGCGCAGGCGAATGCGCTATGACGGCGCTTCTTGAATCACCGTTGTACAAGAACGCAAAGGACCCCGAATATATGGAAGACGTCTTCCGGGGTGCTCTTGGGTCAGCCTATACGGGTGCGTATGACTGTCAGAACGTTCAGCTGCATGCTAACTACGAGCCCGACTATCCTCAGGGGGTGCAGATACGGTTAGTGCACACCTCGCGAGGCGTTGACGTATACTAACGTCTCTGCAGACTGTTTCGGCTTTGGGATCATTCCTCCTGGCAATGGTTCTGAACCCTGATATACAGAGCAAAGCACAACGTGAGATTGATGCTCAGTGCACTGACCGCTTGCCAGACTTCTCCGACTACTCTTCCCTGCCATATGTTCACGCAATTATCAAGGAATCCCTACGGTGGCATCCGGTCGTGCCGTTGGGTAAGTAAACATCGCTGCTGCCTATCAATTAGCCTACTCACGCGACTACGATACGTCTTTTTCCCAGACGTGCCGCACCGCAGTGGGGCAGACGATATCTATAATGGTTGGTTCATTCCCAAGGACACACTGGTCGTGGCAAACACATGGTGCGTGTACTTGCACTGTACTCCATAACTTGGCTGATGTTGCCTTACTATGCAAGGGCGATATTACACGATGAGGAAGCATACCCAGATCCTCTCACGTTCAACCCGGACAGGTTCATGAAGGACGCCGGCCAGTTCAACAACGAAGTCCTAGATCCAGAGGTTGCTTGCTTTGGCTTCGGGCGTCGCATCTGTCCTGGACGCTTCCTGGCCTACGAGTCGATGTGGATGGCGGTTGCGAACACTCTCGCTGCGTTCAACATCTCCAAGGCCAAGGACGACCAGGGTAATCCAATCACACCCGGAGAAGACTATGTCACTGGGTTCTTATGGTCAGCGAACTCTGTTTCTGTGTGAAGAGAACCGCACATTTATTTCTTTCCTGGACAGCTATCCCAAGCCGTTCCCGTGCAGCATTGCTCCCCGATCCGCGGAGCATCGAGCTCTCATCGACGCCACAAAGCGTGACGAGCTCCTGTGATGGGCCCATGTATAGTTTTAGCTAGTGTGAAACACAATTGCGACAGCTTGAACAGACGCAATCGGCCCTCGAAGCAGTGCCCGGAGCGGGGCAGGGCAATCTGAGACCAGATCTCGGAGTGCGGAATCATTTATTGAGCGCCTGTTCAGTGCCTTGCTACGATTGATGGCACAGCTTGACTGGATACCTCTTCTCGATATTTTGCTCCTTGTGTCTCTCATCTACTCGTCCTCTCAGGCCGTCGCACAAGCCAGGACACCGGAGGGAATTTCGACGCTGAGCGCCGAAATTGGTGACGAGCGACAACCTTATCGCACCGCCCGGTTGGCATCGGGGACGGCACGAAAGAGTATGCGACTGGCTCGATAGCACCGGCCTGTCTTCAAGTTCCTTCCTCCTCCCAACCCCTCACCCTCCAAGATACCCCCCACGGCCGCGGGCCATGTTTCTCGCTAGCAGGGCCCACATAACATGTCCATCTATATTCGATTTCGGCGTCCGGCTGGGCCTCGTCTTGATTGTGGAAACTGCATGTCTGTCTGCATTGGCGGTTGCTGGCCTGCTTTCTTACATCGGCGTGCGTCTTTCTGTCTCTGTCCCTGGTTACCAGACTATGGCTGACATGGACTGCATGGCTTTGCCAGTATAGCACGGTCAAGGTCCGAAGGAACGCGTCGAGGAGGTGGGCGACAACGACTCACGTGCATCTGTACTTCCTTAGTCTGCTCGTGTCAGAGCTGATCCAAGCTCTAGGTATGCAGTCTTCTCTGATACTCAGCCGGCTTGTCTTCTTACACTATTACCTCATTCATCAGGGAGCATCATTAATATAAAGTGGATCGCAGATGCAGTACGTCGCTGACGCTATGAGAGTCTTCTCGATATTCTAAATGCGAGATCTTCAGCGAGTTTCCGAGGGGACGATATGCACCGCACAAGGTATGCCGTTGCCGAGCTTCTGCTCCCATGACACTCTCTTACATCTCACCATGTAGGCGTTCTCAAGCAATTTGGTGATGTGGGAGTAGCCCTCGCGTACGTTCGACTTATGCACATCGTGATCACTGTAGACGTCTTACGGGCATGTTAGCTCACTCGCCATTGCCCTGCACACATTCTTTGCTCTTGTATTCCGTTGGCGACCCAGCCCTTCAAGCATACTGCCATACGTCGTCGTTGCAGGCATCTGGATAGCCTTAGCTCTTATCATCGGGATCAGCTTCGCAACCCACACACATGAGATCTATTACGGGGATACCCAGTACTGTATGTCCACTGCTTCGGCCACATTGTGGTGATGTCTCATTGAATTATTCAGGGTGCTGGATAACGTCTAGATACCCAGTGCAACGCGTCGTCCTTGAATACCTCTGGATGTGGCTCACGGCTTTCCTCAACTTCATCCTTTATGTGCCCATTGCGATCGTATTCTTGTTTGACGTCACCGTTGTTGTACACGGGTGGCGGATACGATGGGTGAAAAATCCAAGCTCATACCGCGACGACGGGCGTTCGGACAAGATGATTGCTCTCAAGATGCTGATGTCAGTTAGTCCTTGAGCAGCTCATATGAACTTTTGCTGATATCCTGCCAGATACCCGGCTGTCTATACTCTGACAGTTCTCCCAATCGCTATTACTCGATGGCTCGGCTTTGATGACAGGGGCTGCAGCAAAGTACCATGGGCTGCTACCATCTTTGCCGACCTGATTTTTTCCTCCTCCGGATTCTTCAATGTTCTCCTCTTTACTTTGACACGGCCTAATTTACGTCCACATCGAGACAAGCGAGAAACCACCTCCCTCATGCTCGTCCCCCGTCCTTCAACAGACCATACATGCGATACTCCTGGCCTCCCCAAGCGAGAACCCAGTGAGACACCGACGGCCTTCGGCTGAGAAGCGGTCTCCCAATGTCTAACTTGCACAAACTAACGGTAACTACTCATTGCGTGTTGATCTCGCACGTATTGACTTTCCTCCGCTTGCAGATCGACGAATTCAGTTCTTCAGGGGGAAGAGCGGCATATACCTGTACTAATAGACACGCTCCCTCGACTTTGTACTCATCATACCGCGCGGACCACCGGTATTTTGGCTGCGGTGCACCCGCCGCTTCACACGATGTATCTCTGCTTCATGATACCTCCTACGATATGTACTCATGTGACATAATTGCTTACAATACATTCGCCCGACTGGATTGAACAACTAGTACTGTGTGATTACTCTCATATGTGCCGAGACTCGGGTAACAGGCACGCGTCTAGCAGAACGGGACGGGTCAGCGCGTCATCCGCCGCCCTCTTCACCGCCTACGTCCATGATCGTCGTTTGATGAAGCGTTCACAACCTTTCGGCCATACCACACCCACGTCCTCTATACCTAGA
Organism: Terana coerulea; assembly: GCA_024811115.1. Lineage (NCBI taxonomy): Eukaryota > Fungi > Basidiomycota > Agaricomycetes > Polyporales > Phanerochaetaceae > Terana > Terana coerulea. Next base: position 445,562 of record JAKOGH010000042.1, read on the forward strand.
AGGCCGCCATAGTACATCAACATGGGATCAGGCCAGTCTGTACCGAAGGTCACTAAGCAGGACCGCGCGATCCTAGAGTGCGTACGCTCATGACTACATCCCGCAAGCACTCAATCAACCACTGTCCGTGTACAGCATGAAACTACAGCGAGATAAGGTTAGACAGTACCAGAAGAAGGTATGTGCGATACTTATGCTATCCGCGCTGCTTCGATTAACGAGGCCTGGCAGATACAAGGGGTCCTTGACCGAGAACACGAGATTGCAAAGCAGCAGCTGGCTGCTGGGAACAAAGACCGCGCCATGTTCGCGCTGCGCAAGCGGAAGTACCAGGAGTCGCTCCTCGTGAAGACCGACCAGCAACTCGAGAACCTCGAGCAGTTGGTGCGCCGCTTGCCCCGTATCCCGATCCGCTCACACTGAACTGGTATTTAGGTGTCGACGATAGAATTCTCCTTGGTCGAGGTTTCTGTGCTGCACGGCCTGCAGCAGGGCAATGAGGTGCTGAAGGAGATACACAAGGAGATGAACTTGGAGACAGTTGAAAAGCTGATGGAGGAGACTGCTGAGGCTCGAGAGTACCAGAGGGTAAGCTCTCTCGTCTGTGCCATGCCTCACTCCGTGCTTGACATATTATAGGAAATCGACGACATGCTTGCGAATAACCTGACTGTCGAAGACGAGGAAGCTGTGCAGGCTGAGCTCCTGCAGCTGCAGAAAGAAGCCGTTCGTACTGCTGTTACCTTCGAACGCGCCTCACCGATGAATGCCGTCTATAGCTCGGAGAGGTCCCTGCGGCGCCCGAGAAACCGTTGGAGCTGCCTTCTGCCCCTACCCACGTTGTGGAGAACGAGCCAGAAGGTGAGTTTCATTGCAGACACGCTGTCACGCGAGCTTACCATCGCCATACCTTTCAGTCGAAGTCGAGGCCAGCCCCGAACGGTCTGAGAGGGTCGCAATACCTGCATAGGCGGGTATCACTACTTGCTGCCACTGCTACATTACATGTACGATATGCTAATCTACAACGAGGGAACTACATACACACAAATATATCCCGGGCATCTGCAACTACCAACCTTCGAACTGGCCGAATCCTATCTTCCGCTTCTTCTTTGATTCCTCCGACCCATTAGCCAACGCTGCACTCGGCGCGGCTCTCTTCACCCCTGCATCCTTCGTGGCTTGCAGATACTTGCCCACGCCGCCGCCAGCGGTGCCAAACCCTAACTTATCCCCGCCCACCTTCTCGCCAAACCAGTTCGTCTCGGTTTCGTCCTTGCTGAGTTGCTGCACAGCTCCAGATCGCGCGTTCTCTTCTGCCGCGGCCTTCTTAGCGCGTTTCTTTTGTGCACGCTCCTGGTACTCTTGGAACGGGTCTTGGTAGCTACAATGTCTCGAAGTAAATCATGTGCGATAGATACCACGAAAAGAGACTCCTTACATGACTACTTCAGTGATTTTCACTGGCTTTGCTGGGCGTTCGGTCCCTGCTTTGACGGGCAGCGCCTCCAAAGCATCAAGGACGTCTTCTCCGCCCACCAGTTTACCAAACACTGTATGCTTCTTGTCCAAGTGGGGCGTCGGTTTGAACGTCAAGAACCATTGAGATCTGGCGTACAGTCATATTAGTCGTCGCTTCTAAGGGGTCATTATGAGGACTTACCCATTCGTATTCGCACCTTTATTCGCCATGGCCACGACGCCCCGACTGTCATGCTTCGCGGCGTTACGCATGTCATGTTCATCACGGAACGGTGTGCCCCAATATGACTCGCCACCTGCGCCAGTACCAGTAGGATCACCAGTTTGTATCTGGATAGATTCAATGAGAAGAATTATACGGGAATTTTATTGAGCTTACCATGAAGCCTGGAACCAAACGGTGGAACAGAACGTCGTTGTATTTGCCTTGCTTGGCTAGCATCAGGAAGTTGTAACAAGTCTTGGGAGCCTGGATATTATTTCCGGAAATGGCGCATGAGCATACATTGCACTTGCACTGACGATGCGGGGCAGTATACCTTTTCACAGAAGAGTTCAAGGTTCAAACTACCGCCCAACGACGTGACCACCCGCACATATGCGCGCCGACGGCCGACATCTTTCTCCTTACCCTTGCCTTTGGGCGGGTTTGCGAAATCATCAAACATCAGCTCTTCCTACGATAGGTGTTTAGCGAAGCTATTAGCGCCACATGCTCGAGTTCATTGTACTGACCTCATCCCACACGAGCTGTGAGCTTTGCGTTTGTGGATCGACCGAGGTTGATGTGAGCGACGCTCCTGGTAGACCAGTAGAATAGGGTGACGCGTTCCCTACACAATACTGAATTCACGCAGGAGTCAATAAAGACAAATACTCTTACATGGCGTGTTCTTCGCTTTCGTTGGAGCTGGGACCGCAAAGGCAGGCTTGGCGACGAGTTTCTTGTCCGTCGTAGCCACCTTATTCTCGACTCCAGCATTTGGAATTGAAGCTGGCGGCATACCATGGGGGTTCTGCAGAGTGACAACATCCTCCCTATAATATGTAAGGGTGCGTTAAAAGACGTACTCTATAGTACGCACTTCTTAAACTTCACATCTACGACCAGGTCCCTGCCGCCTTTAATACTCTCAGCCAAGAACACGTTGCCTGTCGTGGCAATTGCAACAATGTGTGAATGTTCGCTGAAGGGCTTGAAAGAGATAGGGTCGTGAATCTCGCCGGAGGTTTTCCTTGAGTAATGGAGCGTGATCAGGTCAGCCGGTGCTAGTGGCTCTTTCGTCACTGGATTTTCGTTATTGTGTTGTCTAAATATGTGGCGCATAAGTTTTAGGTGATGTAGCAGGAAAAGAAGGTAGCGCACTTCAGCCAAGGGATAATATTGGTCAAATCGAATACATTGCCGGTCCCATCAGGATTCCGCGCGAGGACAGGATTTTCGAATGGCTGGAATGAAAGAGCACAGCAATCAAATGGTGTCCTTGCTCCTGGATGAGGAGCTTCCGCTTTCCTATACGAGACACAATGATGAGTGCAATGTCCTCGACGTTACGAATGCGAACTGACTAACGCCTTGAAGCCAGCAGACGAAGCCGTGTGCTGACCGAACATGCCAGAGTGTTCGGCATGAGTAACATACAGCTTATTCGAGTTCCCGTGGCCCATACTGAGGAGGTTCTAGGAGATTCAAGGGTGAGTCTAAGCAACCAGTGGTGGAGGTCACGGTGAAGGGATAACAGCACATAGACGCCCATCAGACCGCGCGGCGCCAATAATTCCGAGGCTCTCTGGCACACACCTCACAGTCTTATACTGTCTCAACTTGAAACTGTACGTCCTGGCCCACCTAGTGTTGTAAATGCTGTGACTTCCTAATTAATTGTTCGCTAGCTAGGGCCATTTACATTGGCGTATGTTGCGACATGCCGCTCATAGGCTTGCTCACGCCCCAATAGCCACCCTTGACTTTCTCCTTCCACGACGCTATGCCACAGCCGTGACGGCTCACAAGTCGCTTTACAAACACCCAGCTTACTCCTCCTCCAAACGACATCTCAATGCCACAGACGAAGCTGCCATCAGTGCAGAGCCTTCATCGTCATCTTCCTCTCCGTCTCTTGTAAACATCTTTAGCCAAGAAGCCACTTCTCCTGCCAGCCATCCTCGCCCCACATCCAACCGGGATATTGACATCGACCATCCCCTGCAGTTTGAAGACATACAGCGCAAGCTCGCGGTAGCCCTTCAAGATGGGAACGTCAATGCCGCCGGGAAGTTGTGGTCACTGCTAGACCAGGGCTCTCTCCTCCTATTCCTGGGGCCTCCACACCATAACGAGCTCTCGAAGCTTATATCTGAGCTCCTTGAGCACTCGCCGCAGAGATTATGGGATACAGAAGAAGTTCACTCTATCGAGCGGATTGCTGTATTCGCCGCCGCCAACGGTGCTCATCACGGTCTACAGACTCGCATGTTACAGCTTGTCAAGGCCGGGGAGGCTGATGCAACTGTACGATTGCTGAATAGTCTTCATGTCATGGTGCTCGAGCGAAGAGAACAGTTTCAAACAACTTTGGAAAGTCCGTCGCCGGACAAGGATTCCCTTGTTATGCAGGGAACCGTTCCGCAAAGTATCCTCTACCTCGCTATCACGGCATACTCCATACACGACCGCTTCACGGACGCGCTGCATGCTGCTTTGGAGGCCAAAACAACTGTGACGAAGGCTTCCATCAAAGGATTTTTCGCTGGCCTAGACGTCGCTCCGTCATTACGATCGAAGGCGGAAGGCTACGCACGACGCATACAGACGGCACAGACACTCGTCCGTCCTACGGCCTTCCAAAGACACATTCACAACATAACCGACGACAACAATGACCAACAACTCTTACTCACGTACGAAGAGGTCGTACAAGCCTTGGAGGAACCGCAGCCGTGGGTGACCGCGCATCCTTCCGCCGTCTCCCCTAAGACACCCATCCTATTACCCGATTTCGCTTGGTCGCTTTTCCTGAGGGGCTTCCTACGCCTTCGCAAGCTTGATTTCGCGGAGAGGCTCTGGGATGATATGACTAGGCTCGGTGTTACGCCGGACGCGGATACTTGGACATCGCTACTCGAGGGCTACGCTAACCTACGTATGGCCGACAGGGCCTTGGTCGTTTGGAATATGATGCGAGCGCAGAAGCTGCAACCCAGTCCGATGGCCTACCGAGCGCTCATATTCGGTTTCTTTAACGCGCAGCGGCCAGACGATGCCATGGTTCGCTTCAAGGAGTTTCAAGCTGTCTGGAACGGTGCACCCCCATCCGATGTCCTGATAGTCTATAATACCGTCTTGCATTGGCTGTTTTTGGATGCTCAAGAAGAGGAAGGTCGTGCGCTCTTCAGAGAAATGCAGTCTTCTGGACCGCAGCCGGACGTGATCACTTACAACACGCTCCTGAGATACTACGGGAAGACGGGGCAGCTCAAGGTCATGGGCGCACTGGTATCCGAGATGGAGGAGGTGAAGATTCCTGGAGACACGGTCACGTATTCGACCCTTCTCACCGCACTCCTTCCTATGGGGCATGAGAGCGCACTTGATATGATCCTCAAGCTTATGGACAAGCACGGCGTCGCACGAAATATCGTGACGTACACGACATACATCGACCATCTCTTGAAGGACGAGTCCGAGACCGGTCTTGTAGCGGCGTTTGAAGTGCTTCGCACAATGGAGGCGGAGCCGTCGGACGAAAGTCAACCGAACGAGATCACGTACACAACTGTACTGTGTGGCATTTACCGTCGGAGCGGTGTACTGCACCCTAGCCGTGTCAGGGAGTACGAGCAACTCATCACGGGGAGGATGGTGAAGCGTGGGTTGATGCATAGCAAGGTTACGTACAACACCCTCATCAAGGCGTGCATGGAAAGTGGAGGCCAAGACGGAGTACAGGAGGCCTTGCGCTACTACAGGACGATGGTCCAGAAGAAGATGCCCATTAACAGCGATACTTGGTATGTCTTGTTGCGTGGGCTGGTGCATCGGCAGGATTGGGAGGTTGCCGACGCCGTGGTTGACCAGTACACTCGGACGCAGAAGACTCCTCCTGCTTGGTTGAATAGCATGATTAATCTTGTTAGAAAGCGTGGTGATAGACGTAAACTAGGGAGGACGAACAGGCGTTGAATGCATTCGCTCATGGTCTGCTACTCGCCGAGGTCAAGCTCCTTTCTCCGAGAAAGAATGACTGGCTAAGTCCGAATTTGAGGTACCTCGCGTACGCTGTATGCAGCACGAAGTTAGCATTGCCGAGGTGGTCACAGGTGGGTCATGCGTACCCCAATGACTCCAACGCCGTCCGAAGTACTTTCCGACGTACGGCAGAAGAACGATTGCAAAGAGTTGCTGCAGCTGCTCTAGGGACTCTTCCCACTCGAGCAGGGCAAGACGCTCCTCTTCCTCGGTGTCGTATCCGCCATCTGACGAGGACACAGACGAGTCCAACGACGCTACGGAGGCCGGCATGACAGAGAGGCTGCAGGTTCCGTGAAAGGACTGCAGGCCGTAGCGTGTAAACCAGAATGAGGGCGTTGGAGTGACGGAACGAGATCAAGGGTACCGAGCGTACCGAGCACACCGGCACAGTGAAGCGCTACGACTCAGCCGCGCTTGTCACCAGCTTGTCACAAAACCTTCACGACCACCGCCTCGACGCTTTCTCTCCGCCACGTCTACCCACCAGTCTAATGCGTTATGGTACCCCCAATAAATGGACCCCGAAGCAAGCTGGTAGGCCAACCACTACTCTATGCCATCTCCGTATTCGCTAGTCTCGGCGTGTTCCTGGTGAGTGGTTGCATCATTCCTATTCACTGGTCTCCGAATGCTGAGGGGACTGTGCTACTTAGTTCGGATATGACCAAGGGTGAGTCGTCTTGTTTTTCGCGTACCTCTCTGGTGCTAAAGTCGTGCTCGCTGTCTATAGTGTCATGTCCGGTGTCATCACGGGACCATATTTCCTCAAATATTTCAATGATCCAAGCGCACTAGCAGTAGGCACTATGGTCGCGGTCTTGGAAATAGGCGCATTCGGTATACCATCTTCCCCCATTATATGCGCGCACCATTGGTGCTGATGTGAATATATCCGTCCAGTAACGTCATTAGCTGCTGGACGCATAGGTGATACGATGGGCCGCAGGGGGACACTATTCATTGGCGCGGTAGTCTTTGCACTCGGCGGTGCGATCCAAACACTCACGCCAGGATATTGGATCATGGTTGTCGGTCGAGTGGTGGCTGGCTTCGGTGTCGGTCTCTTGTCGTATGTGGTCTCTGTGTTCCAGCATACACGTACCAAACTTAAACACGTGCCAGGACAATTGTTCCCATTTACCAGAGCGAGATATCACCACCGGACCACGTAAGAAGCTGGTATCTTGATTGGGTTTTTGACTGAGTGGTGGCATTTAGCGAGGTGCTCTTGCATGCATGGAGTTTACTGGGAATGTGTTCGGTTATGCGACGTCCGTGGTACGCATATATGCAACTTGTATCAGTTGACTTCACGCTTACTGCAAACACAACACAGTGGATTGACTATTTCTGCTCATTCATTGAGTCCGACCTCTCCTGGAGAATACCTCTCTCTATCCAATGTCTCATCGGAGCATTACTGGCTGCAGGCTCATTAGTCATGCCTGAAAGTCCTAGGTATGGTTCAAATTTGAGATTACCCACTGCTCTTTTCGCTTATATATAACCAGGTGGCTCATTGACACCGACAAAGATGCGGAGGGTATGCAGGTCATTGCTGATTTGCACGGCGGCGACCCCGAAGACCTCGTTGCTCGAGCTGAATTCCAGGAGATCAAGGAGATGGTCATGGTTGAGGTGTGCGCTCCATCTATCAGCTATTTCAATGGAATTAAAACTATATAGCGCGAGAGTGGCGAGCCTCGTACTTACGAGATGATGTGGAAGCGCTACAAGCGGCGTGTCCTCCTTGCGATGTCATCCCAAGCATTTGCACAGCTCGTAAGCCTCGAATAATCTTGCACCCGTGCGTGGCTCACCAACACGCAGAACGGAATTAATGGTAGAGTCAACTTGGTATCTATCCCGTATCAATGACTGACTAACGCGAATCTCAACCAGTCATATCATACTATGCTCGTACGTCGCTCAAGTAGCGTTATGAAGTTGTTGTGACTGATAACCCTGTTTACTTCTTACAGCCCGAGTATTCGAAGGTTGGTGTGCTGCTGACGGTGTTGGATGCGATGCCTAACTATCCTTTCAGAGGCTGGATGGGTTGGACGTGACGCCATTCTCATGACCGGTATAAATGCCATAATATATGTCTTGAGCACAGTGCCGCCGTGAGTGCAATGCTTCTCCTCAACATTGCCTTCGATTGATCTAGGCTTCAGATGGTATCTAGTGGATCGCTGGGGTCGACGCTTCATTCTCCTTACCGGTGCGGCCGTTGTAAGTCCTACTTTGTATCCTGTATACGTTATACTGAATTCGTTTGCTTAGATGGGCATCTCGCTCGCACTGACTGGGTGGTGGATGTATATCGACATCTCAGAGACCCCTCGTGCTGTCGTCGTTTGTGTAATTGTTTTCAATGCTGCGTTCGGCTACAGGTATAGTTCATGACCATCGTGCCCTTCATACATGCTCACGTGTACGTTGTTTTTTTACAGTTGGGGCCCTATTCCCTGGCTCTACCCGCCCGAGGTAATGCTGTTGTGTTCAGTCTGCTGTCATTACGCTGACCGCTACGCAGATCATGCCCTTGACAGTTCGTGCCAAAGGCGTGTCACTATCAACAGCCGTGAGTCACCGTTCACCGCTATCTATGCCATCAGACTAAATTCGCATTTTCGGCAGACCAACTGGGCATTCAATTTCTTGGTTGGGGAGATGACCCCCATATTGCAAGAGGTAATTGAGTGGCGCTTATACCCAATGCATGGATTCTTCTGCGTTTGCAGTTTCATTGTTGGTGAGTGCGTACTCTGCAACTGGTATTACAGATTCTAACACACATTTACAGTGTACTTCTGTATGTTCTGACAGCCCATTTATCTTAACCGTTAGCTCATCTTTTTAATCAGTGTACCCTGAGACCATGGGCGTCCCACTCGAAGAAATGGATGCCGTCTTCGGAGAAGGTATGCAATGAATCATATACCCAATTTACTGAATTAAGCTCATCCACCCCTACAGAGGAGCTGGAGGAGCGTCTCGAAGACGAAGAGTCAGAGAGAGCCTCTCTGTTCTCACGTCAATCCCGTCGTTCCCGCCAGTCCATGACCAGTCGCAAGCCTTCGCGTCCGGGGCTCCTGAACCGTCTTTTCGGACGAACGGAAAACCGTCCTTCCTATGAGCCTATACGCGACGGTGATGAATAGGAACTGTCGAGGATGAGCAACGGTCATATGGAGGAAAGCCATGATGAATCTGGTGGACGGCTCTCGCCACGCGAGAGCGATGAGCAGTAGTCTCCGGAAGCCAACACTCACTGCCTATGTAGCATCATTGATGGCAGTTTTCAACTTTCATATTCCCTGTTCATCCTCACGGACTTGTGCCTCTGTCCCACACTGCTATCATTGACTGTCCACAGCACTCATTAGAGTTCCCTCCACCCCAATTGCTTCCGGGTCCATTCTGTAATCTCCATTCCATCCCCAGTTTGACGGGATTCTCTGCATGTAATAATTTCTTGTCGGACAATCTCGCAACCCATTCGTGACTTCCTCTGCTCGTAAGCTACAAAGCCTCGGAGTGCTGTGTTGCGCTTGTTTTGTGCGCAAGGGTGAGTGAACATCGGACTCAAGCTTCGGGCGCTCCGAGGGACATGTCCGTCTTGTCGTCAACCTTCACTTTGCCCTTTCGACGAAAACCGACATTGCTCACGCCCCGGTCTATTGGAAGATCATGGGTAGCTCGCTATCATGACGAAAGCGGCGACCAAACATTTGAGAGTCTTGGGCTGAGCTATGCCGTCGTGGGAGCTCTGAACGCAGCGTTCCCCAATGTACAGCGTCCTACGCAAATACAAACCGACTTCATCCCTGCCGTATTGAATGGTCAGGACCTGCTATTAAAGGATCAAACTGGGACAGGGAAGTGCGTAACATCTCCCGCTCTGCTGTGTTGCTGTCGGGCTAACGGCTTTTAGGTCGTTCGGTTTGCTCCTTGCCCTGCTGAGCACGCCACGCCGCTTCGAGAAGGTGCAGCAGGGGGAAGAGGTAGTCACGAAAGGCGCGATATCTGCGGTGGTCATTACGCCCCATCGTGATCTCGTATTTCAGCTCTCCCACTGGGTTCAATGCCTCCATTCCACCCGCAAGCTCTCTCGTGACGGCTTCTCGCGAGTTATACAGACTCTTACGAGGGGCGCGTCTACCCCAATCGAAGACCAAGTCCACTCCATCCGCGAACGGCCGCCGCATATCCTTGTCGCTACCCCTCAAGCTCTGCTTGAAGCGCTACAACTTGACGAGCCGAAGCTTTCTTTGAAGGAGCTCAAGACTATCGCTGTGGACGAAGCCGACTATCTCCTCGAGTCGATGCCTCGCGCATTCACCAGAGATAAGTACGAGCACATCAAATATCAAAGGATGTTGAAGAAACACCCGTCCCCCACTCGCCAGATCTTGGACGCTGTCTACAAGACGAAGCACCAGTCGTCCTATCGCAAAGTGCTCTTCGACAAAGAGCGTGTCGCGGATGACCCTTACGTAGAGATGGCCAAGAACCAGCACGGAATCATCAAGGAGAACCTGCCTCTTCATCGCCCCCAAATCATGCTGTCGAGCGCAACTCTGAAGGCGACATTCAGACACTCCGTTTTCGTCCACGGCGGGTGGCTCACCGAGAAGGAAGATATGCTGGCCAGAGTAATCGCACATGACAGGCAGGAAGACCAGGCGAAGTCCAGTATCAACACACGGCTCATAACTCACAGCGCTTTGGTCGTCTCGCAGGACGGAAGCATCGCGAACCTCAAGGGTGCTATTGACCCAGCTATTCCAGATACTGTGGGCTCCCCCGGGGGCGGTGGATGCAGAATCTGCTGTGGATAGAATAGCGGGTTCCGATGTCTCTGGTGACTTTGAGGGTGGTGAAGACGAAGATCACAGTAAGCTTTATGTTTAATGTTTTCTCGTGAAGATCACGTAGCGACTAATGCGTATCGTCATTCATAGAATTTTCATCTCAGCCTTCGCCATTCAATCAAGCTGCATTTGAGGCGATCGCGACGGTGTTCGCGCTGGAAGTTCCTCGGGTCGCGTTGCTGGTCTTGCAACCTCCTGCTCCGGTTGAACGGGCTGTCTATGACCTACGCTGCCTTGGCGTCAAGGCCCATGGTTTGGACGTCATCAAAGGGGAACGCGGCGGTTCCTATCTGCTCCAAACGGGAACTGCCCCTGAAGACGAGCCCACGCTGTTGGTCGCGACTCTGGCCTCTGTTCGAGGGCTGGACTTGCCCGACCTCACGCACGTTTTTATCCACAGCCCGACTGACGTCCTTGACCACGACTCGTATGCACACGCCGCCGGACGCGTGGGCCGATTTGGGAAGCGTGGAAAGGTGATCGCTGTCGTCAACGCGCCGTACTCCGACAAACGCGTCCAGGGCAAGAACAAGCTCGTCAACGACCCGCAGCGCCTGAGGGTCATATACGATCGATTGAAGGTCAAACCCGTGAAGATCGAGCACTTCCCCACACCAGATTCTACTGCCCAGGCCAAGCCCGAGGACGCAGATTCCAGCGAAGACTCGGACCGATGAATCCAAGCGAAGCTGCCTCGTCGACCGCTGACCAGGGCGTGTTGTGCTTCTCGGCTATGAACGAGCCAGTCGGTAGCTAACCCACTCAACAAACTGAACGGGGTGCGGACGGGCATGTGAAGATGGCTGCCGTGCTAGAAGGAGTGGTGGGGACAGGCGTGTAGTGTGCTGTGTACCGTATGGTCTGTGAATGGACGATAACGACTGGAATCAGACGTTGAATCAAAACGTGATGTTCCTATGGTGCTACCACAATTTCTGTTTCCAGTGCACGAAGTTCGGGAAGGAAGGATGTGCGGCGCCACGTGGCCGGTGCGGCGGCTGACGTCCGTTGACAGATCGAGGCTGGAATGTCCACATCCCTATAGACCCTCAGGCTGCCGCAAAGAATGCCCGTCGCCGGCTGATATAGCCCATCCTGTCCTTCTTTTCGTTTTCTTGTCTTCCGACCACCACCATCTCGCCCTCTTCCGCCATGTTCTTGCGACGCTCCTGGTCCTGGACAGCGTTCGCCGCGCTCGCTCTCCTCATCCTCAACTCCGTGGCTGCGCAGTCCAGCTCAAGCCCGTCCAGCGCAACCTCCGCGTCCGTCTCAGCCTCCCTCTCTCTCACGACTTCCTCTGCGACGATAAGCACGACCATCCGGAGCGGGAACTCCGTTATCACTGTTCCTACCGTAGTGCCCAGCGTGTTTAATGTGACGGTAACACCGACTGCAACGTCCTCAGCGGCGACGAACACGACGTCGGCGACGGCAACCCCAGACCCCCGCCAGTTGGCCACGAAGCTTGACCCTGGATTTGGCGTCCTTGGAGCTATCCTCATTCTGACCGGTATCCCCAGTGCGTTCCTGGGTCACAAGAACCGATGGTATTTGCGCTCGTCTCTCATTGCAACCCGAATAACTAACGGTTGTGTGATATAGGACGTCCTTCTTCCTCATTGGATTCTACACGCTGTCACTCGTATGCTTGGTCCTTATTCTCAAATTCGGCGTTCTCCAGGCCATCAACCCGCCTAACCAGACGCTTCGAGGTCTCTTCGTACTGGCATGCGGTGTTGCTGGTGTTGTAGGCGGCGGTATAACTATCTTCTTCTGGAAAGCCACGAGATACTTCATCGGCGGATGGGGAGGCCTAGCCTTCGGCCTGTGGATACAGTGCTTCCGAGAAGGGGGTCTCATACACCCGGTTGGCTTCCGATGGATCATGTATATTAGTGAGTTGCGTTACTAGCTCCGTCCCTGCACTGGTACTAATCTCCCGGATAGTCTGTGCGGTAGTGGGCTTTGTCCTGTGCACGCTGCCTGCACTACACTACTACATCCTGATTGTCTCAACTGCCTTCGTCGGCGCAACGGCGTTCATGCTAGGAGTAGACTGCTTCACTACCGCCAACCTGAAAGAGGTGCGTTTCTCCGTGCTTAAATGCTTTCGCGCGCACTCACGGTGGTTCCATTCTTAGTTCTATATATGGAACCTAGGCTTCAATTCACTGTTCCAGAGATACGAAGAGAAGGGCATTCAGTTCCCCATCTCCCAGACCATGGAGATCGAGCTCGGTCTCATGGGAGCTGTCGCTCTTATGGGCATTGCTGTTCAGCTGCGCGTTCTCAACCTTTTACAGCGCAAGTTGAAGGAGATCAAGGAAGAACAACGCCGGGTGAACGAGGCAGTCGAAGCACGCGCCGCCGAACGTTTCGCTGAAGTCGACCAAGAAAAGCAAGAGTGGGAGCGGGAGCACCCCTCCCTTCCCAAGCATGGTCGAAACGACAGCAATTTCTCCAGCACGCCTCTCATGAAGGATATGGAGATCGGTACACCGAGCCCAAGCGAGAGGCACGGGTCGACGTTCACACTTGTCAATGGAGGCCGCCAACGCGTTCAGTCTGTCGCCTCCTCTCTCATGCTGTCGTCTCTTCCTCTCGACGGTAGGCAGACTCCTGGCGCTCTTCCCAATCTTGACCTGGGTCTCGATCTGGAAACAGACGTACCTCAGAACTATTTGTCTGATGATGTCCCCATGAGGCAACGCGCACGCACTCCGTCCGTTACGCTTTCCGTCGCCGAGGAGCTTGAGGCGCTGAAGAAGAAGGAAGAACTGCTGTCGGAGATCCAGAACATTCGCAGGTCCATCGACATGCTTAAGTCGGAAACTCCAGCACCGTCCACCTCTGACTCCGGTCGCCCATCTTTCTCCTCTCGTCGCACCCTCAGCCAAGACTTGGCGTCCATGCCCCTGGCCGGGCCCTCTCATCTGCGTCCGCCTCGCCAAAGCGATCCTCGGGCGCGTGTGCAGTCTATGGAGCTTTCACGTCTGCGCGCTAGCAACCCAAGCCCGGTCAGTCGACCTACCAGTGTCCCCTTACAGGACACAGACTGGGACGCGTACATCCGCGAGCGCAAGCTGTTGCAGCCGCCATCTGGAGTGACGCCTCCCATCCCGACTTCCCCTGTTCCGGTCGCCAGTCCCACGCCCAGACTCGCCGTCTCTCCCGCTGTCACGGATGCTTTGCTCAACCGTCAGCGTCGCGAGGGCTCGCTGCCACACGGTCATATGTCGCCGCCTGCAGCTGAGAGGACTGCATCGGGCTCAGCTGTGAGAAAGACGGTCAGCCCACCGAAGGAATGGTCAGAAGAAGAATTGCCGGTCGCCCTTCGGGCTCATAAGAAATCCGACTCTCGCGACGACTACAGCCCTGGCACGGTCCTCCCGCCTCGGGCACGCGATGCGTTATCGCCCCCACCCAATAGACCGGATGCTGCTCGAGTCATGTCGTTTGAGGAACTGGAGGAGCGTCATCGCGAGAAGCTACGGCAGCTGCAGCAGCCCCTGACGACAGCGCAGAAGGAGCAGGCGGACGTCGAGGCCGCGAGGATACGCTGGGAGCGGGCCAAGCAGAACGAGAAGCAGGCTGTGCAGAAGAGGCAGGCGGAGCAGGTCGCGGCGGCCAGCAAGCAGGCGAAGGAGAAGGCGCGTGCCAGCCAGTTGCTCGGAAACCCGGCTTCCCCGAACGATGCGAAGGGCGCGTCGCGGCACAGCCGCAGTCTCAGCACGGAAGCACTCGCCACTGTCGGCGGGAAATCCGGGTCGTCGAAACGCATGTCGACGATGAAGGTCGAGGACTGGCAGAAGGCGCAGGTCGGCCAGCCGGAGGCGGATCGTCGCCGCGAGCCAAGGCGCCAGTCAGGCGTGCCGTTCCCCGATCATCCTCGTCGCGCATCGAGGGACGCTATACGGATGTCAAGTGTCCCCCGTGATCCTCCTAGTTGAAGGTGAGGATCCCTGAGACTCCTCATCGGCGTGAAGCGACATCATTGTGCATGGATACATTTACTGGACTTTCAAAATGGACTCGCGAACTTTTTATCCCCATGCATCTTTCATAGCTAATACCTGAAGCATTACGACTGGCATTTCTCCATACACCGTTCATTTCTGTTTGTTCAACATCTCATGGACTTGTAGCACACCGTACTATTCCCTTGGATTAATATGTACACCATCAACCGATATCTTGCGCGCAGCTCACTAAGTGGGGGAGCGACTCTGGTCTGCTGGACATTGCGCATGCCCTAGTGGTACATAAGTTAACCCTATTGCGCAAGGTTTGGGCGGTGAGAGGGCGCACTGGAGTGGTCTCGATCAGGTCCACGCAAGAACTCATAAGACCGAGTGTAGTCGCCCATGGGGGCGGGAGCAACATAGACTCAGGGGGCTGGCGCGCGTCTGGCCTGGCCCTGCCGCCCTGGGCATCTCGGAGGGCCGAATTCGTGTCTGTATACGGAACCTTCTCCACAAAATCATAAGGCCGCATTTTATGCAGCAGGGCCCGATACCGCCAATAAATCCCCGCCATCCGGGATAACAATGCGCAGCTTTAGAGCACCAGCAACTCCGCCTCACGCATTATGTAAACCTCTTGATTGAAATCCTCAGAAAGAACAGATTGATTCCATGGTGTGAGCAGTGGCCTCGCAAATGCACGGCATAACATGAAGGCATAGCAAATATGGTGGGAAGAGGAATGAGACGCGATGGAGACGGTGTACAGTGAGCAAGTTTGCCGTAAGGAAATGAACAATAACGAAGGAGCCACGTGCGGGCCACGTGAAATGCCACGTTGTTTGCCAGATCTTGCAAAGATCGCAGGGGCCCTAATCAACTATCGTACGGTAAGACCCTCAACCTAAAGGTATCGGGAAAAATAATTGAATACCACGCTCGTTTATATAGTTGATGCCCCAGCCAAACCCCGCACACCCCAAACCGACGACAATGTCCAGCATACCGCGCTCAAAATCGGCGCCGCACGTCGCCGCCGTCCCGCCTTTCCTCGCACAAAAATCCGGCGACGGCGCGCTGCATGCTCGCCGACCGCGCATCGTGCGACATCACACCAGCCTCGCGCTGACGGACGCTCTCACCCCCGCAGCCCGGCGCGTTCAGGCTACCAGACACCTCGCGAACGCGCGGAGGACCCGTTCAGCCTAGGCGGATTTTTTCCCTCGCAGCTACCCGGACACGACCTCGAGGCGGAGGATTGGACATGGCTGAGAGAGGGGGATGAGGTGGACGGCAGGTTGGACCCTCTGCCCGAGCAAGAAGACGACCAATTCGTGCCGGCGTTTGACAAAGCAGAAGACGAGGAGGCAGACAAAGTAATTCGTCAAGAAGACAAGCTGGGCATTCTTTCGCTGCGTGCGTCGCCCCTGGCACACCGTGAACCTTGTTGGTATATATTGACTGATCGCTTACAGCTGCCATGTTCACATCCAACGACACGCTATTTGCGTCAGCCTACGACGACCGCTTGTTGTCGCCATATTCAGAGGACTCGCCGGAAGACACAGAGGCCTTGTACGCCGCGTACTGTGGATTGCGCCAGGCTCATAGCGTCGCTTTGCCGGTGAAGACGGAGAGATGTGCAGGACCACTGTTCTCCCCGTCGCCGGAGGAGATTGACGAGGTGGTGCAAAACGATGGGAAGTGGCCGTCGGTGCTTTCGCAGGGGCTGGGGATGGTGCTGGATATGATTTCGCTGTGATTCATTTTGTGGTGGGCAACGCATGGGCTGTCTGTTCATGGGTTAGAGCAATCTCATAGATGATTCTGATGTGCGCGCCTACTGAATGTGACGCGTGACCTGACAGTCACATGAGTGAGGGCATATAAAGGGGGTTCCCACGGTGGTTGTTCCTTCCCACACCTTGCGTTCAAGTTCCCACAGTCTACTGCTCCTCCGTGAGAACGCGATACTGCCCTCATGAGCAGCTATCCAGGCTTTCTGTCGCCCTCGTTCCCTCTTTCCTCCCACATCCATTACCCTATGGCCTCCATAGCGGTAAACCCACCTCAGGACCATTTTCCGCCACCAGAGACAGCCAACCCCCAAGAACTTACCCGCCCAAGTTCGTCGGCGCAACCCAACTTTGACCCTATTGTAATTGCTCTTTATTTTCGTGCATTTCGCCTTCTTAACGCGTTGCAGGTCCAGGCACCCGCGTCATCGCATCTGGGTGACCTTCAGTCGTCCGAGGGAACCGCGATTCGCAACCCTGCTTCCCCCAATCAAGCGGGAAAATCGATTCACTCTATTCTGGCTGCAACTTCTGAGGCTACGCCAGCACCAGGTGGCCCACCACCCACCTGGAATCCCAATAACGCTGGAGGTCATCCCCCGCGAGACCCACATAATGCGCTTCCCGATCTTTCCAGACCGAGTCAGGTGTGTAAAGCGTACAACATAAACACGAGCTGTATTGAATCCCATCAAGCGCACCTCGTCGAAGCGCAAACTCGACACATCTGAGGTGGACGACCCGCACAACAAGATCAGACGCGTCGTTCGCGACCATGTAGCTCAGCACTCCTCCCGGCCCCTCCCTATGACTACCGTACTATGTCTGCATGCAGCCGTCGCGCAGAAGTCATACGGCACGGAGAAGCGCTTTCTCTGCCCTCCTCCTATCGTTCACATCGAAGGCCCAGTATGGAACATGAAAGCGCAACAGCTCTCGATGACCGTCGTGTCCGAGGGTGGCGAACGCTCGTATGAACAGAGAGCGCCTATCGACCACAATCTCTCCGCGAGCTTTAAATTTCTGCACGTAACCGGTTCCGCGAAGTCTAAGAGCTTTCAGTTGTCGCTCGATATCGCGGAGCCGCCGCCAACTAACACCGATGGGACCGAACCATCGTCCGGAGGTCGCATCTGGGCTTCTTTCGACTCCGCTCCGGTCACTATTATCTCTAAACCGTCCAAAAAGACCGCGAAGACGCGCAACATCGCGTCGTGTATACTTGCTGGCGGCCCCGTGTCGCTGTTCAACCGCATCAACTCTCAAACGGTGCGGACGAAATACATGACTGTGGACAGTACTCAGCTTTGCGCGAGCAACCTGTCTTGGGCCGCATTTAACGTCAACGTTGTGAGACCGCAGGGCGAGACGCCTGCTATCGGTAAGTGCCCCCTCTCTTCAAGGTGATTTCACGCGACTGAAGGCATTATCCGCAGGTCCGCAACCTGTGACTTACGGAAGCGAAATTATCCTGACCGACACTCATACTGGCATCCAGACTGCTCCTTTGATCATCCGCAAAGTCGACAAGGGCAGGATTGCTCCTGACGACGGTGGGCCTGTGAGCCAGATGCAGAAGATTGCTCTGCAGCGCGTTAACCCAGATGGCACCCGGCATTATCTCTCTGCAGCGAGTCCTTTCCCTGGAGCACAAGGAGCCGCACCGGCTCAAAGCGCCTCCCAGCAAGCAGGCACGCATCCTCTGATGTTTCAAGCTCCTCGAGTGCGTGAAGAGACCCGGGAGGGCGTCCGAGTTATAACCGACGAAGTGGATGACTATCTCTGCTGGACTATTGTTGGTATCTGTATGTCTCATCCACACTTATTCCTATCCTTTGCTTATGCTAAATCCGTACTTCTTCGCAGCGAAGTTCCAGTACACCTTCTTTGACGCCTTTGGCCACAGCGAGCCGCCTGAAATGCCTATCACCCCATTTCCCACTCTCTTCACCGCGCCATACATGCATTTCCCCGAAGGAGGTGTGAACAAAATCGACTTGACAGTTGCCAACTTCTTCTTCCAGCATCCTACCACTCGAGAACAAACCCCTTTGACCATCTATCTGGGAAGTCTCGGACCTTTACGACACGAGCTTTCGACACAGGGCGGCCCTAGCGCGCTAAGCCGCGTTGCTCCCTATGTTCAAGCCATAGGTCCGGACGGTGTTCAACGGGACGAGCCGATCGGCTCTCCTCTCGATGGCACCTTCATAGGTGGTGGGCCGATCCACACCACGCTGACGGTCCATCTTCCGTCCATCCCGGGATATCATCAGAGCTTTAGAAGATGACCTGGAACCCCCGCAACTCCCTCCCAACGGCACGCCTTCTGCGGCAGGTGGACCGGAGGCGAAAGCGAACCCTGCCGCTCTCGTCGGTAGGAGTCTCCCCCTCCTGTTCATCCGCGCATTCGACGGTGTCGGATATCACTCCGGAAGGGCAATTGCTCTGGACAACGTGATGCAGACCATAGACGACCAGTCGCCTGGCCGAGAATGGCAACACATGGTCGCGAACATCGACGCCGGCATGCACTCGTGGGGGCTAAGAGTTATCTAGGTTGCGGCCTGGCTGCCTTCCGGTAAAACATTATCGTTTTGTATACTCGTTTCGTCTTGCTATGTGTTGTCGCTTCATAACTATTAATCTTGCTTTCGCTGTATGTACGACGTACTGCTGTTCTTTTATGTAATCTGTGTTGCCATGCATTGTTGTGGAACATGTATGAATTATCTTGGTTGTTCTTGGATTGTCTTGGACCGACGGAGCAAGCAAATCAGATTGGGCGTTCTGCGGATTGCAGGAAAGTATTTTGACTGCTTGCGTCTGCGTCGCCTCGTATCGTCCGACAACCAGCCCGCATTTGCCGATCCGCGCAGAGACACGTTCGACGCATATTGCACTGACAGACAAGGTAAGCTCTGCAATTTTGCCCCAATCGATGGCGTGCACGTCCGAGGCTACAAAGGGCCAGGCGCAGGGCGTATCTCCTCCTCGCATCTTCCCCCTCCCTCTCTACCTCCGCCCGCCACTTCTACTACCCCTCACTACGCCCTGTCAGTCCAGCACTGCCACGACTCATATAAAGGTCACCCCCGCACACACGGTACTGAATCCCCCTCCCAGAGCATAAGCACCATGGCCGGCATTAAGTCTCGCTTGGAATGGTTCGCCAACCTCTCCACCTTGAACGCCCCAGTGCCCACTGAGGAGACAAAATACCACCGCAAGGCGAGTGCAGCGGGCTCGTGCGAGACATACCAGCTAATTGTACTGAGTAGACCGCGATCATCGCGACTATCGGTGCGTAACGCGTTGGAAGGCAGTGCTATGACGTCCGCTGAGCATTATTATTCCTATAGGTCCCAAGACCAACAGCGTCGAAAAGCTCGGCGAACTGGTGCGCGCGGGAGTCAACATCGGTGAGTGGCGCGAATGTCGTTCCATAGCCAGGCATTAAAACGTCTCTCCAAGTGCGCATGAACTTCTCGCACGGTGAATATGAGTACCACCAGAGCGTCATTGACAACACGCGCAAGATGGTCGCTCGTGAGTGACAGTGTTGTTCGGCAGACCCAGCAGGCATTGAACAAAAATCTTATCAGAGAACCCGAAGGGCCGCCCTGTCGCTATCGCTCTGGACACGGTGCGCGTTCTGCTCATGCGCGAAGCGCGGACCGCTGATCTTCCCTGGGAGTATAGAAAGGACCTGAGATTCGTACTGGTGTGATGCGGGATGGCCAGGACGTAAGCGTGCTTTTCGTTTGCTCGGGTATGTCAACTGAGCCTCTGTCCTATGGTAGATCCCTATCAAGGCTGGCCACGAATTCATTATCTCCACCGACGACAAGTACAAGAACAGCTGTGATGACAAGGTCCTGTACTTGGACTACGTATGTTTTCCTGACATTGTTCTATGAGCTACCCTCATTTTCGTGTTCGGTAGAAAAACCTCCCCAAGGTCACTGCACCTGGCAAGCTCATCTACGTCGATGACGGTACGTCACACGCCACCTCCAGTGCTTTCAAGATTGAATAGCTGAATATGTGACAGGTGTTCTGTCTCTGCTCGTGACTGCCATTGACGGCGACAACGTCCACGTCCGTACTGTAAACAACGGAACTCTGTCCTCCCGCAAGGGTGTGAACTTGCCCAAGACCGATGTCGATCTCCCCGCGCTCTCCGAGAAGGACAAGAACGACTTGCGATTTGGTGTCAAGAACGGCGTCGACATGATCTTCGCGTCCTTCATCCGCCGTGCCCAAGACGTCAAGGACATCCGCACTGTCCTCGGCCCCGACGGCGCCAACATCAAGATCATCGTCAAGATCGAGAACGAGCAGGGTGTCGCCAACTTCGACGAGATTCTGCGGGAGACTGACGGTGTCATGGTCGCCCGTGGTGACCTTGGTATCGAGATTCCTGCCAGCCAGGTCTTCCTCGCCCAGAAGATGATGATCTCCAAGTGCAACATGGCCGGCAAGTCCGTCATTGTGGCAACCCAGATGTTGGAGTCCATGACAGTACGTCTTCTACACCCACAGTTCACGGAGGCACTCTCTGACCTTCTTTTGCCTTCCTAGTACAACCCGAGGCCCACTCGTGCTGAAGTCAGCGATGTCGCTAACGCTGTGATCGATGGATCTGACTGCGTCATGTTGTCCGGTGAGACCGCGAAGGGTTCTTACCCCATTCAGGCCGGTATGTATCCTCGTTTCTTACTTCTTTGAGGATTGTCTGAACTCACGCAACCCCTTAGTCCTCATGATGGCTGAGACTTGCTTGCTTGCGGAGGCATCCATTTGCTACCCGCCTCTCTACGATGAGCTCCGCTCCACCGCTCCTCGGCCCACCGAGACCGCTGAAAGTGTTGCCATCGCCGCCGTCGCCGCGGCTGCTGAGCAAAACGCCGGTGCCATTGTTGTGCTCTCCACGAGCGGTAACACTGCCCGCCTGGTGTCCAAGTACCGCCCTCAAGTGCCGATCATCACCGGTAAATTTGCATTAGTATCTAGTCCTTTGTACATAAACTAATTGAGATACAGTCACCCGCAACGAGCAGACTTCGCGCCAAATTCACCTCCACCGGGGTGTTTATCCCTTCTTCTACCCCGAGCCTCGTGGCATCGACAGCTCGCAATGGCAGACAGACGTAAGTGCCCCTCCAACTCGCTGTTGAACACACCTACTGTCAGCATACTAACGCCATCGGTCACTAGGTGGACAACCGTATTCGCTTCGGTCTCAGCAACGCTCTTTCACTCAACCTCATCACACCTGGCAGCACCATTGTCGCCATCCAAGGTTGGAAGGGTGGTCTCGGCCACACCAACACCCTCCGTGTTCTCTCGGTCCCGACCGACTCGGCCGACCTCCAGCTGCAGCCCCTCTCCGGTGCCTAATAGTTTCAGACCTGTCCTGCTTTGCTGTAATAGATTGATAGAAAGAACAGCACGAGAAAAGCAATGTATAAATAGTACCAGTGCCTCAGAGTCAATGCGAGCTTGTATTCATACTGACTCAGTGTACTTGCATGCCTTCCTTTCCGGGCCTCGAAGGTAGCTTCGATCGCGTCTATCAAGGCAGTGTTGGGTAGACGCGTGTCAGACACTTCTTTGATTGCCACCTTGTCAAGAAAGGCATGCAAACCGTCATGCATCCTGCGGACATGGTCCTTTCCTACAATCACCCCCTGTACAACGCATACGCAAAATCCCCGGTTGTGTGAGGCGGCGGCAGCTCCGAGGTTGTTTGTACTGCGTATGTTATGCCAGCTCCTAGTTACGTTCCGAACAGCCTCTTCAGGTTCAAGAATGCAATACGACTGCCCCAAAGCTCTGAGCAAAATAGGAGGAGAAAGAGCAAAGGGTAAGTTGGGCACTATCTCTTACTGAAGCATCGAATGACCAAAGTACCTACAGGCTCTTAGAATCGTTGGGACAAAGACCATTGGCCTTCGTGTTGATGCTCTTCGTGACCGCATATACCCTGTATGCGTTGCACACCCGCTATATGACGGCAGAGAAAATCTGGATACCACCATTCACTTTGCTCGGTCCTCCATCTCTCATATACGACAAACAGGACCTCCGCAGTATATGGAAATGGGAGATTGCTGCTGGGCATTACCCCTCCGTTCGCGAACGTAGGTCAGAGAACCCTTTAGCGTGCCGTTGTATCCACTAATATGCTCGATAGCACCCGCATACATGGGCTCATCTGAACAGCTGGATAATCCTGCCGTCCCTGCAGACATTATTAGCCGGATGACTACCTCCCAGTCGACCAATGTGCGAGGTGTCGGCCCACGCCGCATATACACGGCGCCTGAGACTTCTTTGCTGAATGTCGCGTACCCGCCAAGACCAATACCGGGGAGCGCGGCGAATCTGGATATCATAACCAGTCATTGCGATTTCTCGCAGGGCAAGGTGCGCGATACTTTGGCGTCCTCTTGGTGAATGCTGAACGCATTGACAGTACATTCGCGACTGCCTGAAACTGCTACGCGTCGGCGCAGAATTGGACAGTATGTCAAGACGAGTCAGGGGAGGCGGTCCAACTCCAAACAAATTCCATTACATATATGTTACCGACGGTGTAGGAGGTGCAAGTCATCCCCGCACCCGTAATGACTCCAGCAGCTTGTCAAATGCAGCGGGTCATCACAACCATGTCCACAGGCGTGCCGATTCTCGTCTTGTACTTCCCCCACTACCAGAAATAAACACACGTATCCCTCCTGCGTGTCACGGCCTCGACCATCGCATCTTCCATATGTTCTGGACAGGTCCATTCACCGACAAACCTTACATGGCGCTCCTCTCCTTCCTCTATACCCAGAACGTTGGCTTACACGCCACTCGAAAGCAGGAGTCTTCGCGGTGCCCCACGGAACTATGGTTGTGGATTACCCAACCACAGTGGGCGAAGCACCAGCGGACCACCTGGGAGCGGATTATGTTCGATGAGCTGAAGACAAATCCTTGGGCAGCCGTGTTTTTGCATCCGCGCTTCAAGGATGCAATCCGGTTCAAGGTTTGGGACGCCACGGAGCAGCTGGACGCGACCGCCGAGTTGAAATACGAGTGGCGGAGGCACAAGCATCTTGTCACGAAGAATAAGCCCGCGCGTGACTTCGAGAGCGAAGGCGATTTAGCAACCTTCGTTGAGGATAATGTGAACGCTTCTGTCGCTTCAGCAGAGCCAATAGCTGCCCGCTCATCTAAGTCAGACGCCTCTTCGTACGACAAGCCCGCCGTAGCTCACTCCGACCTGGTGCGCTTCCTCCTCTGCCACCGGTACGGCGGGATCTACCTCGACACCGATACGCTCTTCCTGCGCGACTGGGAGGAGCTCTGGGGCTGGCCCGGCGCGTTCGCGTACCGCTGGTCGCGTCTGGAGCGGTATAACACCGCTGTCCTGCGCATGCACCGCGGCTCTGCGCTCGGGACGTTCCTGCTCCGCACGGGCCTGAAGAATGGGATGGACTTCCACCCGATTCGGGTGACGGGGTACCTCAAGGACGCGCAGATGGGGGACCTGCTGATGAGGGTGCCCGACGCACTCTTCGACCCTGCCTGGCTCATGGACGAGGGTTATCATTTGGAGCGGCCACCGCAGCCCCGTCTATTCCAGTGCGTGCGATGTTCTGGAAATAGGCCGACAAACTAACCGAAAGGAATGGTGCATCAGCTTTAACGATTTCTTCGTTACCCCACCTGAACTGAGTAGTTCTCCTGAAGCGTTAGGCTTCGACGGGTTCTTCAAGGGAGCCTTTTCATACCATTACCATAACAACTGGTGAGGACCACTCTCCACCTTTCTGGTCGGCACATGTTGAGTGTCGTTGATCCAGGTGGACACCGTTCGACCCGGACCGCAACTTCCCCAATCTTGGGCCCCGTTTCCACGGAGTCGAGGGTGCCTCGAAACCGTCCGGGGATTCGGCGGAGGCCGTTCACGATCTCAGCTGGTCCGCTGTGATGAAGCGGACTTTCGAAGCATACATCCGCGGCGAGCAGCCAAATATGTACGGAGAATGGATTCAATGGTAGAAATTTATACTCATTTGGTGCCATTGGTGTTATACATCGCATCTATTATTTGGCATTGCCTTGTGGTTCCTTGTCACATAATCGATAGACCTAAGTTTCATTACTGCTTTTGCGCAATCCTAGCCTGGGCGGCGTTCACAGCATCCTTCAGCTGCTGGATGACGTTGTCGGGGTTCGGGTCATTAAAGATCGCAGTCCCTGCGACGATAACATTGCTTCCTACATTTTTGTGCCAGATTTAGCGGCTAACACTCGGGCATTTAGATGAGGATACTGACCTGCGTCTGCGCATACACCGATTGTCTTTGGCCCAACCCCGCCGTCGACCTCGATGTCCTTGTCTGGGAAACGCGCGCGCAGCTCTGCCACCTTCGGAACACATCGGTCGAGGAACTTTTGGCCTCCGCGACCTGTGCAGATGCGCAGTTGTGAAGTCATGCTTACTGAGAAATGATGATTTTTGTGGCTCTACTGACCGGGGTAGACGGTCATAACGAGAAGCATGTCTGCCGCCTCCGCAACCTCGTCTGTGATAGCAGTGGATGGGGTGTCAGGAGAGATGGCCACGCCGGCTTTCATCTTCCGTTCGTGGATAGTATCAATGAGCGCGGCGGGGTTGGCTAAATCATGGGAATCAGTGACGCGTACGTATGGCCGGCGGAAACTCACTGACAGGTTGCCTCGAGGTGGAAGCAATAGAGCGAGCCGCCTGCGTCAGCAATGTCATTTACCCACTGCCATGTAGGATGTTTCGTAAGAGTCGGCGATTAGTGGGAGGATGGAGGAGAACACGCCTTCTCGGGCTCGGCGACCATCATATGGCAGTCCATGAATATCCCCGGGACCCCCTTGGCCACGCACGAGAGAATGGGTGCCCCTGCCGTCCATTATAAGTTCATAAGCGACATGAATTAAGTAGCGCACTGACCCATGGTGATGTTGGGCACGAAATGTCTGCATGGAGCGTGATCTCATCAGCGAATGCATCTCAGCTGGGGCGACATAGACTGCCGTACCCGTCCATAACATCTGAACACAGTTCTCGTAAATACCTGTAAACTGGAGCGCATCAGACGTACCCATATGAAGCCATTCCGCGCCTCCCTTGATCATCCGTTTACATTCGGCTGTGAGTTGACCAAAGTCGGAGGCCAGTACTGAGGGCGAAATAATAGCTCTGGGCATGTTTGCGGTGAGTCCAGTCTACTCTAGAGGTCGTGCAGGTGTTGGTAGTGGTGCGAACGAGAGAGTAATCGATACGCGATGTTGCTCTTGCAAGTTGCCGGTAGGGCGTGTGTGCGGATTGCAGGAGCGCCGGCCAGTGCCGGCTCTAAGTTTACTCTCAGTAGTTCTTTCCTTTCCAATCACCATGTTCAGGAAACTCACCCTCGTCTCTCGTTTAAGCCTCGCCCTTCCTGCGTTTTCCCCCTATGTGCTGTCTTTGACGCCGCGTTTGACCTCTATGCGTGGTTTGAATGGAAAGACTGGAATGCAGGACCACGACTTGAAGACTCCTGAGGTATCTTCGACCCATCCTCACTCAACGCCATCCTCGACCATGACATGAATGTGTTCTATGCGCTATCTAAGGGCGAAGTGCTCTTCTTCGATTTGGGCTCTCTGATAGCTGCCAACTCCAGTGCCCTCTCCTGGACGGACGTCGGCAAATCGCCCTACGATGCCAGCTACCAACTCGTGATGGCACTGGCCCAGAACCACATCCACTTCATCGACGTTCCTGGCACTCCGCCTGGAGATGCTAACATGTGTGAGCTGCCTTCTCTACAGTACATGACAACAAATTTTCAAGTTTGTGTTAGTCTCCGATCCCCAATCGTATCCTGGAGCCGGCGGTAACTTTCCCGGCTACTCATGGCCAGACAGCCTCGTTCTTCCAGGACAGCGGTGTGCGGCAGGAGTTTGCGTTCATCCCCGACGATGGCTCTTCCACTGCGTCATCAACGTCGAGAATAACTCAACCACCGTGTGGGCTGGTCCTTCCACCAAGGACGCAAAGTCAGCGTACGCTGCCAGCGTCACCGCGCTTTTCCAGCCCGACAGCACAGGCGCTCTCAGCTTCTTGCCCTACAAGCAAGGCGATGCCTCAGCCAACTCAGCAGCGAAGTGGTCGGCGGTAGCCAGTGTCGCCGCTGCCGCTCCTGCTAGTTCCTCTTCCTCTGCGTACCCTTCCGCCACGGGTGCCAAGCCCTCCGGCACGTCCGCCCCCCCTGGCCATGCTTCGAGCTCTAGTGGTGCTATGCCCACTGCTGGTGCGACGAACGACAAAACCAACGGCGCATCTGCAAGTAATATGCTCAGCCTAGGCCTGATTGCTGTCGGTTCATCGGATTTCATTGCTTCGTTGCTTTGAGGAGACGCTATCGGTTTCTCGCCGTTTGAGCCGCGAATGCTTGCTCGCATCAGTTCACCCCTTTGTTTCTTCCTTCCCCAGACTATATACCCAGTCACATTAGTTTCAGGATAACGGCGCAGGACATACCCACAGCCTATGCTACTATGACTGGCCCCACGTTTATAATTGAACCACCTTTTATAATTTCGCTTTCCTAAGCTCCCTTGCAACTCGTTGGTGCCCAGAATTTTTCTTCAGATCCTTGGGGGATGATCCTAAGCGGCTGTGAAGTTGGTTTGTGCTATTTCGTGAACGAGAGGGATAGGAATTTTGGTAAAGCTCGAATGACGGCCGTTTGCAAGAACCAGCCCATTTCGGCGCTAATCATCCTGTCGACCAATCCGCATGCAGGATCATCGCTGAATTGGGGAATTCTGTGATGCCGCCCATAATTTTGAAAGGTGGGTTCTCTCGAAAGAGCCTCTCCCATTCGCCCTACACTCATCTTAAAAATACAGAGAAAATACAGGTACGTGCGCAAGGCAGTATTGCACTGGTATACCAGGATTTATGAGGAAAATCGTAGTAACGCGGGAGCAGCCCCTTGAAGAGTAGGAATCCTTATAAACGTGGGGCCAGTCATAGTACTCGCATCTATTCACGTCTCGCGCCTCCATCCTTACGCCCGCCAGCGCGGACCAAACTCTGTCCACCTCGCGTACTCCTGATCCTCATCATGTGCTCTGGACGCGTCGTATATACTCGCTTTGAACTTAGCTCACTCGAGGTCCAACGCGCCTCGCGTGTCGGCGTGATCTCTCTCGCTTGCTCGGCTCCCGACAGAGTCACGCCGGCTTCCCATATATACGCGCGTCAGCGTCAACACTCCTCCAACTTCTCTTCTCCCCACCACGACGACCCCCGTTGCTTCCCCTCCTTCCTTCCCTCCCTGCAAATCTTGTGTCGCTCACGCAGCCCCTAACGTCTTCAAGTCTTGTCTCCCAGAGACGACAACCACGACGCGCAGGACGTGTACTGCGGCGGGCACAACATCAGAAATAGGGCTGAGGCGAGTTCACCCGTATACTGGGCGTATATATGCTGTCAGCTAACGCTGTCGCCTCAATACGACATAGCTTACATCAATGTATGCATGCTATACGGCACGTCTCAGTTCAGTTGTCGTCGCTCCGTGCAGACACTCACATTTTATGAAGGTTGCAGACCATCTCGCCGGGCACCATCGCGGTTATCAGTGCAACATCAGTGCGTGCTACGGATTTGTGACACTACATATCAACTGACTTGTTTTCAATCTAGCATTCACTGGGTCTGGGAAGTGCTTCCATGGTGGCATATAGATTGGAATGGTATGGGCTACAGGACGGAGGTGGTGCATGGTCTGGGATATCCCTCGATGGTCTAGCGTAGATGTACATATCCTGTGCTGGCTCGTAGTGTACCGCAATATATTTGCTTATTCCCTCATATAAACCAGAGTACAAGCAATAGTATAGCCTAGGTGAGATCTATGGAGAAATAGCCCCTGCTAGGATACCATCAAACTCTCCCTGGTTCATAGATCGGCATAGACGGCGGTGTATCACAGTATTTCACAATCTATGAAAGCGCAACCTATACCAATGTAGACCACTCTGGTCTATTTTTCCGTGGCGCTGTAGCTCAACATGGCTCCGGATATATCCGAATATCCGGGGTTCTCACTGGGGGTGACCAGAGAACGACGCGCGCACGAGTCCGAGCATGATCGGGATGGTAGATCTGATGACGTCGTGGGCAAAGCGAGGATTTAATTGGGCACGGACTGCGCGTCTGTACATGCGCAGTGTATGCATGTACCGCCATCTTAGAAGACAGCCAAGGGACGCTTATTCCGAAAAAGCTTGTGGGCACAGCATGCTCGTCATCGCCGCTCTATATAATCCAGTCTCTGGGCAGGCCACGAGCACTCTTCCTCGCCCCCACCCCTTCGCCCTCGACTAGTTACAACATGTTCTCCCGCCTCGCTTTCGTTGCTTACGCGTACCTCTTCGCCTTCGCCGTGCTCGCCTCTGCCGAAGAGGAAAAGCGCCAGAGTGAGTGCTGCGATCATGCAGCATCCAAGGAGTAAAGCTGAACGATGGTGAACAGTCTTCAACTCCCTTACTTCAGATATTGGATCTGCGCTCTCCGTGGGCACAGCAGGGGCTGCGTCGGTGTTCTCTGACGCCACATCAGGAGGTGAGTAGATATTCTCAAGACTGACATCAACCTATAATGCTCATCCATACTCTTAGCGGGGTCCGTGTTCACCGACGCAACCTCCGGAGGTAGGTTACCATCACTGTAGCAATCCTTCTTATAGCGCTCAATATTTTCTATAGCCGGCTCGGTCTTCACCGACGTAACATCCGGTGCTGGTAATATTGCGACCAAGGTTGAATGTGAGATTATCCGTTACGCGCTGTTCTTGTCCGTACAAATTGCTGACGGTGTTCAACTGCAGCCATTGGTACTGTTGCTGCGACGGTGATCACTTCCGCCGGCGGCGAGGGTTTCACTCTTGCGACGAGCGGTGCGGGTGTTCTTACCACGTTCGCTGGTTCGGTCTACGTGAAGGCAACCAGCAACATTGCTTCCGCAGCTTCCAACACAGGGTACGTGGTACCGTCGACCAGGGATTGAGAGCTCTGGAAGCTGACTAGAGTGGTCTAGAAACGCCGCGGTACACTCGTCGAGACCTTTGACCATAGAGTTTATGAGTCTCGCCTTCGCTTTCACTGGCGTGATGCTCGGAGCTTGGGCTGTTCTCTAAGCATTTATTTCGTTCTTTAAGCAAATTTGCCGCATGAGTCTACCTGGCATGGATAGTTTATCATCTGGAACCTTGTTATATCCTATAGCACTTATATCACGACTTTACGCTCAAACTTCATACCACAAGTGCATTGCAGACCATGCTTGTATAACAGCGGTGCCAGGGAGGTAAATTGTTTGGTAAAGAGTGAGATGGTTGGACAATGGCATATTTACTCTTCATCCGACTGCTCCATGTTCTTGTTTGTCTGAAGTTCAACTGTGAGCTACGTCCATGTGTTGCATGCTGTAAACGTACCTCCGAGTTGAAGAACAGGGAATTGGCACCCCAGGGGAAAGGACGGTCTACAACAGATTAGGCAAAATTCTGGGGGATATAAGGGGGCACGTACGGCGCATGTTCAGATACTCGTAGGCAGGTGGGTCAGGGAGGCGACCACCATTCTCGTGCTTTATGTGCTCCTCATGGGCGGCGTGCTCCTTCTCGACGTTGTACACCCACAGGGAGGCGACGACGACTACACGATAAATAGGTTATGTAGTCAAAGGATCTCCACATGCAATGCGCTTACTGCCAGGAGCGCAAACGTAGAAACTGAAGCTGTGGTTGAGCATTTATCCAGAGACCACAAGTCACGTTGACATACCTGATTTTCCTCCACAGATCCTTGGTTTCTACGCAAAACATTTGAGCAGTTGTGTCGGGTTTGAACTCACGCGAAACATACCAGCAGAGTGGGCGATGACATCAGCAGCCTTGGCTTCCCAAGCCTTGGTGGCTTCGCTGACCTCCTCGGTGGCGAAAGTACGAGCGCGGGGCGCAGCACGCAGGAGAGCGCGACGGAAGAGCATGGACATGTTGTGGGTGACGGTTTGGAGGTAGAGCGTCGGTCGTTTAGCGGGAGACCTCGGTGAAGCTCAGATTACGTAATATTGCCTAACTAGGATGGTCAGACGCCGACGACGCGTTCACTGTCGCTGACGCGTACGCATACCCGCCTACGCTGCACTCTCATCCTTCAACCCGTCATGGTTCGCCCGCACTCGTCTGCTGCAGGCGTCCTCGCCCTACTATCCGAACCAGAGCCTTTGCTTAAGGAGCATGCTCTCAAGTCGCTGAATGTCCTTGTCCCGCAATTTTGGGCAGAAATCTCTGAGCAGATCGAACTCATGTGCGTCCTTCGTTGACTGGCAGAGTAGACTTCGACTGAACATGTGCTGCTTGACAGTGAATCGCTACACGAGGGCGAAGAACTCTCAAGCGAGGCTCGCAACACTGCAGCCCTGCTTGCGAGCAAAGTATACTACTACCTAGGGGAATACGACGAGGCCCTAACGTTCGCTTTGAGTGCCGGGAGTGCATTTGACGCAGAGGGTCGAACACCGGGTGCTGAAGAGTATGTCGAAACTGTCATATGTAAGTCTTATATTGCAATGTCTTGCGCTGGGTGTCTGACGTTTGCACATTGTACAGCGAAGGCCATCGACCGTTATGTTGAGGCGCGCTCTGACGAAGGAGTTCGTGACAAGATTGACTCGAAACTCCAAGGTATTATCGAAGGGATCCTGCGCCGGTGCATCAGTGAGGGAGAGTACAAACAAGTACGTTTCTACCTAACGCCATCCGGGAAGTCCTCACCTCGCTCTATAGGCCATTGGCATTGCGCTGGAGTCACGAAGACTCGATGTTGTTTCAGACATCTACAAGAAGACACGGGATGTCTCCCTTCTCTCGTACACCCTGGACGCTGCGCTTGACACAGGGTTTTCCCTCTCGTACCGCAACGAAGTCCTCGAATTTCTCTTGCAACTCTTCCCCCTCCCGTCCAGCAAGGACAGGTCGCCCCACGTCCACTCTCTCACCCGCCTTCTCGTATCACTGGGCTCTCCGCAACTCACCATTCCCATCCTCACCTC
The DNA here is from genome assembly GCA_024811115.1 of Terana coerulea. NCBI lineage: Eukaryota > Fungi > Basidiomycota > Agaricomycetes > Polyporales > Phanerochaetaceae > Terana > Terana coerulea. The sequence continues at coordinate 477,082 of JAKOGH010000042.1, forward strand.
GTTCGTACCCAGGAGAAACTGCTCGCGTATCAGCTCGCATTTGACCTGGTTGAAGGTGGCGCACAGGACTTCTTGGAGAGTATCCGGAGCGAACTCCCAGAAGGCGACGATGTAAGCACCCTCTGGTTACATTCTCTTAGTTAACCTTGCTTACATGCGCTCAGGAAACGAAGGAGATCTACGACCAGATCCGTGAAATCCTCGCTGGCCAAGAATCTGTCAAGTTGTACCTGGAATTCTTGAAGAAGAATAACCAGACGGATATGCTTATTCTCAAGCACGCGAAGGAGTCTCTAGAGGGCCGCTCTTCGATCTACCACAACGCCCTGTCGTTGCAGAATGCCTTCATGCATGCCGGAACAACCTCCGACACTTTCTTGCGCGAGAACCTGGAATGGCTTGCTCTTGCATCAAACTGGTCGAAGTTCAGCGCAACAGCGGGTCTCGGTGTTATACACAAAGGCCACTTCGTCGAGGGCATGAATATTCTCGGGCCCTACCTTCCGCAACCGGGTGTTGAAAGTGGAATCCCAGGAGCGGTCTACTCTGAGGGTGGCGCTTTGTACGCCTTAGGTCTCATAAACGCTGGGTGTGGCAGTGGACGCCAAGTAGAGGGGTACTTACGAGACGCTCTCCGCGGCGCACAAAGCGAGGTAGTTCAGCACGGCGCTGCCATTGGCCTTGGTGTCGCGGGTATGGGCGGCAAGAGCGTCGAGGCCTATGAGGATCTGAAGCAGACTTTGTTCAACGACTCCGCCGTCTCTGGAGAAGCCGCAGGTTACGCTATGGGTCTCGTCATGCTCGCTACTGGTGACGCTACCTGCGCCGACGAGATGCTGACCTACGCTCGGGAGACGCAGCACGAGAAGATTATTCGTGGTCTTGCTGTCGGTCTGGCGTTCATTTTTTACGGACGCCAGGAACAGGCAGATACCATTGCAAACGAGCTTATCGGCGAGAAGGTGTGTGGGCTCTCTTGTAGTTCGCTCCAAAAAGAATATATCTAAACCTGCCTCCAGGATCCTATCCTTCGATACGGTGGTGTATACACCTTAGCGCTGGCATACGCCGGCACATCGAACAATGCTGCGATTCGCAAACTACTACACGTTGCAGTCTCCGATACATCCGACGACGTCCGGAGAGCCGCTGTCACCGCACTGGCGTTCTTGCTATTCAAAAACCCGTCCCAAGTCCCGCGGATTGTTCAACTGCTCAGCGAGAGTTACAACCCCCACGTGCGGTGCGGTGCAACTCTTGCTCTCGGTATCGCCTGCGCTGGCACTGGTTTACGGGTAAGGTCGACTCCCTAGCTGCAATGATGTCGATCTGATCAATTGCTTTCAGGATGCCATCGACATTCTGGAGCCCATGACCAAGGACAGCGTCGATTTTGTCCGACAAGGCGCATACATCGCCCTCGGAATGATTCTCGTGCAGCAATCTGAGGCCGCATCACCAGCCGCCACCTCAACGCGTGCTACGTACAACAAGGTCATCGGCAATAAGCACGAGGACCCTATGGCCCGCTTCGGTGCCGTCATAGGCCAGGGTCTCATCGATGCTGGCGGCAGGAATGTCACCATCAGCCTGCAAAGCCGAGCTGGCAGCCAGAACATGAGTGCCATTGTCGGCATGGTCTTGTTCTGTCAGTTCTGGTACTGGTATCCGTTGGCGCATTGCGCCTCTTTGGCGTTTGACCCGACTGGTATCATCGGCCTGGACGCTACTCTCCGCGTGAGTTTCTTATGATTTTAATTCGCATACGGAGACTGAGCGTTGTTTTTCTTCGCAGGCCCCTCAATTCGAGTTCGTCTCGAACGCGAAGCCTAGCTTGTTCGCTTACCCGTCGCCGACCCAACCACCAAAGAAGGAGGCAGTCGTCAAGGTCGCCACAGCCGTTCTCTCCACCACTGCCAAGGCGAAGGCGCGAGAGAAAAAGAAGGCAGCAGCAGAAGAAGATGCTATGGACACGGTATGCCAACATGAGTGCTACCTCCGTCTTTGCGTGGACTGACATTATCGATAGGATGACAAGGAGAAGAAGGACAGTGATGTCGAGATGAAGACTGACGAGGCTGCACCCTCAGATTCGCATGGCGATGTCTCACCTCTCGCGGGCTCTATCTCCAACCTTCCCGAATCTACGCAGGCTCCAGAGCCGAATTACCAGAAGCTGTCAAACTTCTCGCGTGTCACGCCATCGCAGATGGCACATGTCATCTTCCCGTCGGACTGTCGATTCCAACCAGTGCGAGCTGTGTCGACACATGCGCCGCGCAAGGGACCGGCCACTGTCAGCTCGATCGCAAACGCGGAGAAGGTTGCTGGTGGAGGAGGGATCCTCATTCTGAACGATCAGCGGCCCGACGAGCGTCCTGAATATATCGAGTTCACGACGGCCCATGTTGCTCCTCCGCCAGAGGCGCATCTGGAAGGAAGGAATCCGCACATAACTCTCGACGAGAACGCGGCTGAGGCTGACCCACCAGAGGCCTTCGAGGTATGTACATTCCATGTGTTCATATACTACAAGGCTGACTATCCAATGCATCACAGTACCCATTCGATAATGACACGTAGTGACAAAAGCTTGCATGTAGACTATATTTTCGTATTGGACCATTACATCATTCCATATCTAGCGCGAGAAAGTTTGCGTCGCCCTTCCGTCGTTCCTTCCGTGACAATACCTCTGAGGAACACGGGAACTTGAAGGCGTGATAGCACGCTAAGCACTCATTCCCACAACTGGAAATAGTACTGTAGGTCTATCACTAACCGCCATGGCAACTACAGATGCACTAGTCAAAGTCGCGGTGCTGGACGATTACCAGCATGTGGCGTTCACATTTGCGGACTGGTCCTCGTTGCAAGGCCGTATCAAGATCGATGTCTTCAGCGAGACTCTTCATGACGAAGATGCCCTGGCGCAGCGTCTGGCGCCTTACACGATTATATGCGCGATGCGGGAGCGTACGAAGTTCCCCGCCTCGCTGCTCGACAGGTTGCCCAACCTGAAGTTCATCGCTACCACCGGAGGCGCGAACGCGGGTATTGACAGCGCTCACGCAAAGCAGAAGGGCATCGTGGTGTCGGGCACTGGCGGCGGGGGCAACTCTACTCTGGAGCACATTTGGGCTCTGATTCTCGCCACCGCAAGGCATATCGCCCTGGAGGACGCGGGCGTGAAAGCCAGGCGTCAGCTATGGCAGTCCGCGATACCCACCGCCCTCGCCGGTAAAACATTGGGTCTTCTCGGTGTCGGCAGGCTTGGGACCGAAACAGCGAGAGTAAGTCCTTGAGTTGTGGGTCTTCATGTATGCTAAACAGTGAGTAGATCGCCAAAGCTTTTGGCATGAATGTAATCGGCTGGTCTCCCCACCTCACCCCAGAGCGCGCGGAGGCTGCTGGTGTCGCCTTTATCGAGACGAAGGCCGAGCTCATTCGCCAGAGCGACATCGTGTCAATCCATATGGTCCTAAGAGACAGTACCCGGCATCTCATTAGCGCAGAGGACCTCGCGCTGCTGAAACCGACCGCGATCTTTATCAACACGTCTCGTGGTCCTCTCGTGGACGAGCAAGCTCTTGTGGATATCCTGCAGAAGAAAAGATAGCAGGAGCTGGCTTGGACGTCTTTGACGTCGAGCCACTGTCTTTGGACCACCCGTTGCGAGACTTGCACAATGTTACCTTGACCCCGCATACGGGATATGTGAGCGATGATAACTACAAGGTAAAGCAATGTAGAGCGCTGTAATCACAGAGTGCATTGATAATTGATACTGAGCGCTGCAGGTCTTCTGGTCGCAGACAGTTGAAAATATCGAGGCATTCCTGGACGGCAAACCCAAGCGTGTATACACGTAGCGATATGGACAGTGGGCTGAAACGAACATGTAAAGTAGTTGTACTTGTCACAAAGGCGAATTGTCCTGCATGGAATCTTGATGAAGGCTTGCGTGACGCCGGGAGCCACGCGAGTGTGACATGCTCTTTTAGAGCTGCGTGCGATCAGAGTCGCGCAACCCTTGACCTTAGAATCTATCCACACCCTCCTTACTCTTTACGACCATCATGGAATCTCGTCTGGCCCATCGCAGAAATGGTATGTTTCGTCTGGCCTCTCGCTTATTGCATCTGTTACTGTCGTCCGCGATGATACTGATATGCCTCGCTGAATAGACTACAAAAACAAAGGCGGTCTGAAGGCCGACGACCTCCGCCGTCGACGTGAGGAGCAGCAGGTCGAGATCAGAAGGCAGAAGCGAGAGGAGAACATCTCCAAGAGGCGCATCTTCCTTCCTAGCACCGAGGGCGACTCCGACGATGAGGACGCTGGTGCCGGTGGCTGGGGAGACTCCCAGGTATGTCCAATCGCGTCCTGCACGGTGTAATGTGTTCCTGACAGACGAGGTTAGCTTGCAGACGACATGATTCAAGCTGTGTTCTCTGATGACTCTGAACGCCAACTTGATGCCACTACCAGGTTCCGCAAGCTGCTCTCAAAAGAGAAGAACCCTCCGATTGAACGCGTCATTGAGTGCGGCGTCGTCCCACGATTTGTGCAGTTTTTGCAGGGCGATAACCCCATGCTTCAGGTCCGTCCTTTTACTCGATGCAATTTTTTGATGGCCTTCCTTAACTCGTGTCTGTAGTTCGAGGCGGCCTGGGCGCTCACAAACATCGCGTCTGGTACTGCTGACCACACGCAAACTGTTATCGGTGCTGGGGCGGTGCCGGAGTTCATCAAGCTCCTCTCGTCCAATGTGAACGACGTCCGGGAGCAGGCTGTCTGGGCTCTTGGAAACATTGCCGGTGACAGCCCGCAATGCAGGGATTACGTCCTTCAACAGGGCGCCCTTCGCCCTCTCTTGGCCCTCTTGAGCGAGAACCACAAGCTGAGCATGCTCCGAAATGCAACATGGACCTTGAGCAACTTCTGCCGGGGCAAGTCGCCTCAGCCTGACTGGGATTTGGTGAGTAAATGAAGTTTAAGCTGAATATCTGTCTCATTTCGCTATCCAGATCTCCCCCGCTCTTACTGTCCTCACGAAGCTCATCTACTCGCTGGACGATGAGATTCTCATTGACGCGTGCTGGGCCATTTCGTATCTGTCTGATGGCTCCAACGACAAAATCCAAGCGGTGATCGAGTCAGGTGTCTGCAGGCGGCTCGTCGACTTGCTCATGCACCCTTCAACGACCGTCCAAACTCCTGCTCTTCGCTCCGTCGGCAACATCGTCACTGGTGACGATATGCAGACCCAGGTTGTCATTGCCTCCGGCGCACTCCCAGCGCTCCTCGGGCTTCTTTCGTCTCCCAAGGAAGGTATTAGGAAGGAGGCCTGCTGGACTATCTCCAACATCACTGCTGGTTCCCCACCACAAATTCAAGCCATCATCGACGCCAACATCGTCCCCCACTCATCAACATCCTCCAGAACGCCGACTTCAAGACCCGCAAGGAGGCATGCTGGGCCCTCTCCAACGCGACATCAGGCGGTCTCCAGGAGCCGTCGCAAATCCGCTATCTCGTTTCGCAGGGCTGCATCAAGCCTCTTTGTGACTTGCTCACTATGATGGACAACAAGATAATCCAGGTTGCGCTCGACGGTCTCGACAACATCCTCAAGGTTGGCGAGATGGATAAGCAGGCAGGAGGACCCGGCGCTGTTAACCAATACGCCAACTTTGTCGAGGGAGGCAGGGGGTATGGTCACCATCCACAACCTCCAGCAGCATGACAACTTGGAGATCTACAAGAAGGCCTTCAACATTATGGACAAGTACTTCCCAGACGATGAGGAGGTTGATGCCGGCATTGGTGCACCCAACGTTGACTCGACTGGTGCATTCGCCGTAAGTTCCTTTACTTTCGTGCATTGCTCGAAAAGCTCATGTTGTTTGCTCTCAGTTCAACCAAGATGGCGCTGCTCCTCCTCCGGGTGGTTTCAGCTTTGGTGGACAGTAAGGGATTTCAGGTTGTTTCGCTCTTATCATCATGTACTAGTTCTTTCCATCATCTCTCCCAGTCCTCGCTCTGTTGTCCACTTGTCATACATAAATGTCCTTTATGAAATGCAGAATATGTTGCATGGCTATGTTGCTCATCATATTTGTGCCCGTGAAGAAGCCGAGCATGAAATGAATGTATTCAGGTGGTGTTACATACACTTGGTACAGGACGTGGGCCAAGTCGATGCGCGTCTGCGCGTGCAGTGAAAAGGTGAGGTATATGCATGTTACACGGAAGCCTAGCTATCGGGTCCATTGCTGCCTGGGATCAACTGCATGTATAGGGTGTTGAGCTTTAAAATAAATATCATTATCAGTGGACTGCAACACACCATGCAGATATTGTTCCCATTCAGAAGGGTCTGGTTGAGTTGCGTCTTCTTCCGTCCTTGTGGTGTGTTTTCGCTGAAACCGTCAGGTTAGCGAGTAAATTTCACAGGCAAAGCCATGCCTACTATTCAGTGACATCCTCTAGCACCATGTCTAGTAGAATCTATGAGCATCCTCCTGTACGTCGTGTGCAATGCAACTCACTGACGAAGTCGTCGAATCCGAGCAGGGTTCCCGTGAACTCGCGCTCACTCTTCATGACGACCCATATGCGCGAGCCAATGCACCTGTCAATAAGCTCTAAAATGCACGCACGATATCCCGTCAGACATAGCGAAGACAAAAGCAAGAAAGAGACTCACCTAGTGGGAGAATCTGGGAGGCCATCGTTTTGAAGTGAGCTGCTCAGACGCCGAACAAGGTCCCCGCGTTTGATCAAGCGCGGCGGCTTGTTCGTTCAGCTCACCACCAGCTCATCGGTCCAAAATGCCTGTTCGCCTACGCTTCGCACTCAGGGGCCAAAGGCACAATCGCATCTTCCACATGGTCGCCGTCGACCAATATGCCCGGCGCGACGCCGCTCCCCTCGAGACCCTCGCGATTTTCTCTCCGCGGTTAGAGCAGGGTGCTGAGCACAAGACCGTCCGCTGGAGCACGGACAGAATAAAGTACTGGCTAAGGCAGGGTGCAGAGCCATCAGACAGTGTTCTCCGATTGCTTACCATGGTGAGCATTGCTCGTGCCTGCGTATGACGTGACGGTGCTGAGGGCTTTGGCTAGGGCGGCATCCTCACGCCTAACTCCAGATATCACAAAACCTCTGACGCGGAGAAGAGGGAAAAGAGAAAGGCTGAAAGGAACATGGGCAAGCCTATCCCAGACCCCACCCCTTGATTTACGCAATAGTGGTTCAGCTGCCCGACATATCCTTCGGGAGGCCGACGCCAAACTATTGCATCGTGGCACGCAGGAAGACGCCCTCATCCGGCATCCCAGCTATATTGCAAGTCGGGGTTGTGGGAGGTGATTGGCAAGAGGAACATGTTGAGTATCCTACGGAATTCATCTATGCTACTTTATCCTTTCCGTAGCCCGTTGCAAGTTGGCCTCTACATCTGCACCGTCATCGTCCATGTGCGTTCGGGAGCTTGGCTCTTTGTTCATACCAATCCTAGTCCTTCGGCTCCAGTAGACGCACAATATCATCGTGTTCAGCAAGGCGAGCCAGTTCCAACGGCGTGAAGTCATCAGGATCCTGCGAAGCCGCTTAGGTCAACATTTGGGATTGCTATGGAGGTTACTGACCTTTAGGCTGGGATCGACCCCGTTTTCCAGCAGAAAAGCTGCCATTGCCGTGTGTCCTCTGTCACAGGCCAGCTGTAAGGCCGTGTACCCCTGAGAACCCATTAGTATTGCTGTAAGCCGCTGTGCGGTTGGGCCCTCACATGTTCGTCCCTGTCATCCAACAGTGCCTCAGGGTGTGTTTGCAGATAGGTCTTCAAGTCCTCGACATTCCCTACGACAGCGAAATGATGAAGGGTTCCCTCCTTTCTGCCAGTTTCGTCGTTTGATGCCATGGTGCTCACTCTTATGCCCATACCGCCCCCACCGCCTCCGCTGCTTTTGCTGGATGTATCGCTGTCAGAGTCCCATATATCTCCTTCCTCGTTCTCGTCCTCGGGCTTTGCCTGCTTCGCAGCAACATCGCCGGCCCCCTCTTCCCATCCTAGCTCTCTCGCAATGCTGAGGTATCGCTTTTCGACTGAAGCCGCGCCATCACCATACTGCTTTCCAGCCGCACTCCAGGCATCCCATTTGGCACGTCCAGTGAAGTCAAGTAGGCCGGGACGAGATGTATTTGGGTTGGCGGAGACGGTGAGATACTTGAAGAGGCCGTATAGCTGTTAGACAGACCACGCGCGGCCAGTCAGGATCGTAGGCTGCGCTAAAGGACTGAACAGGGACCTCAAGCTTGACGTTATTGGATACTCTCGCTAATGCGGGTGCATTAGATAGATATGCTGCGGCGTCATGGAAATTCTGGGAAGGGGCGTAAGAAGTCATCGTGGTTGTGTGGAGAAGTAAATCTGAGCCCAAGCGTTGAGTACAGCCTACCTTGCACGTGGTTGGCATACGAATATACGGTCCCGCAAAGTCGATTAATCAATGATAGTGAAAGTAAAGCAACATGGACTGTCTACAAGGTTATGGCGGAGGCGGAATGCTGGACGAGTCGCCAGAAGCAAGCAAGTTGCCGTCAGGTCCTCCCATTTCCCTGCAGATCTTCTCTGCGTACGAATGGAAAGCGTCGTGTAGGCCTACAGGCTTCCCAGGTACGAGCAGTTGTGGTAGTAAACGAGTATGGAACAGCCGATGTGCTGTTGCACCGCCCTGGATTATGGAGCAGCGTCAGTGATGCGTTTCGAGACGGGTGAGTACCCTGTCTGCTCCAGGAGCTGAACATTACGCACGAATTGGTGGAATACGCCGCCCACGAGTGCTTCCACTGCCGTACCCTCAACTTTGTACAGTCCAACGCTTCGAGACACTCCTGTACCAAACGCAGCGATGTCGGCTGTGTTTGTGGCAAGTCGGCTGTCCGTGGTCGCTGGTGTCCATTTCATGACCTTGCCAAATTGCCACTTCGGTCCTATGAATTCTCCGAGCACATAGGTGTTCAAAGCACGCTCCAGGATGTGTTCCAGGTCGTGTGCTGGCTTCAGGTCATTTGAAGAAGTAAGGAAGAGCAGTAGATACGATTGCAGTACACGGCGACCTGTCATCAGTTCAACGACGTTAGGGCAATCTACAATCCTCGTTAATCATAGTGACACACCAATGAAGCTCAAGCGAGCGTTGTTTGTAAGGACTCCGTCTCTGTGGCTTTGATGCGTCAATATTCGTGCAGCCAACTCCGGAGGGAACTGTAATGGTGCGAAGACACGGTTCAGATGCCGTTGCATTTTGGGTGCCTCGGGTAGCTGAGCAATAGTAGAAGACATAGGTTTCGCATGTTGCTGCACGGACTGGGACGCAGAATATGACCTATGTTGGAGTGTTCGCCCTCGGATGACATCTCTTCTCACAGCTGCAGGCTAGTCAGATATGCACGGACAGAGAATAGGATGACCGAACCGTTGAGGACCACGCGGGACGGTCTTGGTATCATCCCATTTGCGATGGCACGCCCTCTGCTGAAGACTTGTGACATGGGCGAGTGTCGGGGACGGATGAACTGGCACACTAACAGCGGACAAGCGGCGACCGCTCACAAAATATGGTCCACGTGACACAGCGCGACCCGACGCGAAATAGGCGCCATAGCGTCAAGCGCTCGCGGCTGATTGACTCAGTTAGGGATCCAAACAGGGATCCCGCAGGGAGCTGAAACACTTTCTTACTTTCTTCTCATTCACTCTGTATTCACAGGAAGTGGACTGGATACGTGGCATTAATAAAGTATGGTATTGATATCCGCATACATCTAAGGGGAGCAGCAAGACCAGCCAGCTATATGAACGTTCTAAACGAGGCCAGCCGCCTTCATAGCCTATCGAAGCATGATGAGGATATCGTCATTCTGGATGTGGGATTGAGATGCATACCTTCAGCATAGCAGCGCCAATCTTCGCTGGGCTGTCGGTTACATGGACACCAGCCTTCTCAAGAGCGGCGACCTTGTCCGACGCGGCGCCCTTACCACCCGAGATGATGGCACCGGCGTGACCCATACGGCGGCCAGGAGGGGCAGTGCGCCCGGCGATGAAGCCAACGACGGGCTTGGGGTGGGACCTGGTCTTGTTGTACTTCTCGAGGTACTCAGCAGCCTCTTCCTCCATGGAGCCACCAATTTCACCAATCATGACGATACCTTGGGAACAGTCAGCAGCATGTTGGTTGTAAAATGATTGACGGGTACTCACCCTCGGTGTTGGGGTCTTCAAGGAACAATTTGATCACGTCGACGTGTTTTGTGCCGGGGAAGGGGTCACCGCCAATGCCAACGCAGAGGGACTGACCGAGGCCGACGTCCGTGGTTTGAGCGACAGCTTCGTATGTGAGGGTCCCCGAGCGGGAGACGATGCCGATCTTTCCGGGCTTGTGGATGTGTCCTGGCTGAATACCCATCTTGCAGCCAAGAGGGTTGATGATACCAGGGCAGTTGGGGCCAACGAGACGAGACTTCGACTGGCTCTTGAGCGCATTCATCACCTGGCACTAGAGTGAAAAGCCGAACTCGAACACAAGAGTCTACGACGCACCTTGATCTCATCCTGTTGGGGAATACCCTCCGTAATGCAGACAATGAGCGGGATTTCGTTTTCAATTGCCTCAAGGATAGCATCGGCAGCGGTAGGCGGGGGAACGTAGAGGACGGTGGCTTCAGGTCGCACTTCACGGACGGCCTGCACCGATAAGAAGACGTGTAGAGTGAGCAGAATGATACTCACCTCCTTCACGGAGCCAAAGATTGGCAGCCCAAGATGCGTCTGTCCAGCCTTCTTTGGCGACACGCCTCCAACCATGTTGGTGCCATACGCAAGGGCCTCTTTGACGTGGAAAGTGCCCTGCAATCAAGAGTATCAACACCTGCGTGAACCTCCACGTAGCATTCACCGACAGTCTTTCCAGTCAGACCCTGGCAAAGGACCCTAGTGTCTGCTCTTATAGCGAGGTTCTGGATCGTTGCTTCATAGTTCCGGCGGGCCGCAGATTGTGAGAATGTCCGACGGCCTGCAATGCAATCGAGAGAAGAGTTTTGAGAGAGTGCCCAAGGCGAATTCTATTTCTCGCTTACCGGCCGACGCCAAAGAGTGTCCTGCGGTGCGAAACATGGAGGAAATACGCGGTGGAAGAGGTGAGGAAGTAAGTAGGCAGGTGGGTTGGCACTGCATCGTTGCACTCAGAAGCGCGCTCCGGCAGGCTCCGGCAAGGGGAAGTAAAGCTTGTGCGCGAACTCGCTACTACAATAACATGTAAGTTCCGCGGTTCGCGCCACGTGCTCGCGAGCTGCTGAATCTGAGACTTGATCAGTATGTGAGCTGAGATACACCGCTGGCCTGTGAGGCTGCGAACTGCCGTACTGCGAATAAGTACTAGGGGAAGAGTCAGGTTCGGGGACCTGTCGGCAGGAATGGGCGCCTATTGATGCAGCGATTTTTGGGCAGGGCAGAGGCTTGTAGTCGCTGCAGCATGCATGTACCCTCACACATCCCAATGAAAGCTACACAGAAATACGCGGCTCAACGATGCCTATCGATTGGTGCAGGCAGTCCAGGATTTGGGTGACATTTGGCCACATTGTAGGGAGATTTCTCACTTCGCCAGCGATGTTGAAAAGCACGGGCGCTACGTGCTGTGAATTTGTACATGTTTGTTCGGCCTTCAGCCCCCTTAGGAATATGCTCACTCGCTCCGCTCGCTCGCAAAAATGCTATCGACTATGCTACATGACATGTTATTCTTCTACTACTACTTAGTCAAGGCTTCCGACACGTCTACGTTCTCGCAATTTCCTGGAAGCCCGGTTCAACGTCAGTAACGCATACTTCACTTTGTCGTACTCTCCGGAGGTCGCAGATCTGGTCCCACGTCAGCATTGCCTACCACCTAGAGTCAAACAAATGCTCACTGTGTAACATCAGCAAGAAATGTGGCTTTTGTTTGGTCTGGTACAGAGCTCGGTGGAAGTTGTTGAAGAACCACCGGCAACCAAGTCAACAATTGGGAGGGCCATAGCGCGATGAGGGCGCGGAAGATAGTGATGACAGACGAAACCGAGTCCTCGGGGAAGTCACCGGTCATTCCAGAAAGTAAATATCCTGTTAGCTCAGGACCTTCTTTCTCGACCACAGGCTTGATGGCAGCGGCATAGACGGGGAACTTTGGAGGAGGAACGGGGCGGGGTGCAGGCAGCCGTGGGTCACGATGAATTTCAGCACATCCATCGCTACGAAAACGACGTCAGCCTGAACAAGAGTCAACCCAGCCATTGCAGCCCGGAATGCAACGGGGAAGGCGGGGATGGGAATATGACGTCTGGTGCAAACTCGATCAGCGCCACTACCATTCGTAGGTAGTCTTCGATGACTTTACGAGGAGTCAGCAAGCAGGTCGAATCAGTAGGACGGAAGCTCACCATCTGGGATTTGATACGGAGGCGTATCCTGTAGCATCGACACCAGTTTTGTGGAAGTTCGTTCAAAGGCTTGCTTGAAGGCATTCCGTAGCGCTGCGTCTTCTTCATGACCGAACCGAGAAACAATCTTCCCCGCTATCCACAGGTAGCTAGCGAATCCGGTGGTTTCGAACGATGCAGCCATTCGTACCAGTACGGACGGTATCACGGGGAGTGCGGCGGCGCCGAAGAAGCTCAATGCGAAACGTAACAGCCGAGTGACCCGTTCGCAAGAGTTATAGTCACCACCGTACTTCGCGATGAAGGGGTCGAAGAATTGCCATGCCTCCAGGGGACTGTTCCGACAAGCAGCAGGTAGGTCATCGCCGAATGTGTCGATGACAGACAACATAACCTCGAGATTCTCTAGACCATCTACATTCGTCGCTGAGTAAAAACAACCCACAAAAAGCGAAATCAGCTGCACATACCAACGGCCAATCGCAACTCCTCTTTCGTAGCCAGAGTAGGCTTGCTGGCGGCGGCATGCACCAGTGCTAGTATGTCAAGCGAAAATTCTCGTAGCGTTTGAGCAGCTTGTTCCATCGGCATCGCAGAGATGACAAATGCAATCGCTTCATACATTGTAGCCTTGTCTTCCTGTGCGACTTTCGAGCCCATAGTCTTCAAGAACGTGTGGAGCTGTGGCAGGAACTCCACCAGATGCTATACAGTCAAGGTTATCATCTAGTCCAGAGCTCAAGAGGAAGACGCTCACTTGTTTGCAGTCTTGGCACAAATACTTCAACGCCTGCCCGGCAGCAGCTATTACCTCCGTGTCACTATCGTCAAAACCAGTCGAAATATATTGAAGGGCGAAAGGGATGTATGTTGGGTACTTGTTGATCCATTCGGTGTAACGGCTGATGAGGAGCAACGCGGCGTAACGGATTCTGGGATGAGCAGGAAGATTAGGTATGAGTTCCATAATCTTCGCCGCAGCCTGGTGTTTGGCCGAGTCAAACTCTGCGCCCATAGACCGCATAGCAAACAACGGTGCTTCCATCTCCTGCCAAGAAACATTCACTCCCCGTGCCATGGCGGTAGTGATCATTTCGTATGTTGTAGACAGACAGATGTCGGTGCCTAAGACAAAGCAACAGTCTTTGAGAGTATCGCCCATGACGTGACGGAATGACCGGAAGTTCTCCGCTTCTTGGCCTGTCGTCGTTGTGTAATCCGCGGGAAACCTCAGGTGACTGATGACGACGCTCATAAGTGCCTTGTATTCGTCCAGGATAAGGGGCGACACCGAGGACTTTTGCCGATGCTTTGGGCGAGACGCATCCAGAATGGGAATGTGATGGGGACGATGTCGAGGTCAGGGTAAGCCGAAATTTCCCTGATAGCCTCAAGAATAGGGTAAAAGGATTCGGTGTGATGGAGTAGTAGACTGCGGTAAGCTTCCCCAGCTTCGGTGAAAATACGAGCCAGTCCACGAATTTTCTCCGGGTCGTCCTTAAACTCCTCTAGCTTTGGCTTCAACGCGATGACTTGCGGGACGATGAGTTCTATAATCGGCATGTTCTCGTCGACTTCTTGTGTCTCGTGAATGAGGTCACAGACTGCTGATACGGCCGCGTCAAAGAGGTCATCAGAAGCCAGAGCATGGAAGGAGAACTGTAACAGTGGCGTTCGCGCTACTGATTCTGCAGTGAGTTCTCCAGCTGCCAGCCAACTACTCAGGCAGCTGAAAGCTTGAGATTGCACGGCAAGAGTAACTCCTAACAATAACGTCAGCGACAAATCTTCACCTTACGCAAAGACAGTAGAGCTTACCTTGGGCTTGGATGTATATTGCTAGCAGATCCACGACCTGGTCTGCGTTTGCGGTGAGAATGGCCGATTCCCTCTCCCGATATTCGTCATCCTAAGTGAGGGTGAGTCTGGTAGATTGTCCTTCATGATCTATCACAACGTACTGTAACCGGTATCTTGGTATTGCTGGTCAATTCCTCCGGAAGGACCGTCAGAAATTGCAGTAACGCAGGGACAGTGGCAGGGTTTCTTCCGAATGAATCTATCAGGTCCTGCACCGGGTTCTCCCATGACGGCATTTGCAAAGCCAAGCCAGACAGAGCCAAACATAGCTGAACCAATATCGTCCTAGGCCCAGCATGATATTTCTCCAGTGCAGATATGAGCGTGTCACGAAACGCAACGAGATTCGAGGGGTCAATTTGCTGCAGGTCGTAGGTGACCTATATGGATGAAAGTCTCAGCTTCGGCGACCAGGACCTGATGATCTCGATGTCACCTTGGTGCGGAACGTCTGTGCGGCGAACAGCTTGGCTGCTGGTGGCGTTTCTGTCGACAGCAGTAGCACATTGCAAGTCGACCAGGCCTCAGCCTAAGAAGTAGGCGAACATCCGGAAGTCAGAGGTGGTGGCACGTTGGACCATAGGCGAAAGGTATTTACGGAGTGCTGGAAATCCTGGAGCCAAGTATTCACCCTGTCGAGAGATGTCTTGTCTGGGGCGCTGTTGAAGACCTGAAGGGCAGATAGAACTGCCTGCGCGTTCTCCGCCATGATTACGAGTCGTCGTATGAATTCGAATGAGTGTGTGGAATGTCGCAGGAAACAAATGTAATGGTGCACAAGCGCCGAAGAGCGATCGCTGGAATCACTTCTGTTTGTAGATGTTGACCAGGTATCATAATGTAGGGTATGTACATTCAAAGACGTGCCAACATCGCCGAAGGCTCAGCAGGAGCGTAAACTAGTACGGAGGGGTAGAGAGAAATCCGGTATCCATGAAAGGAGCGTGGTCGAGTGTTCGAACGAAACACAAACTTCAAAATTAAACAGAGGTGACGGACGACGTAACGCGGAGAGGATACGATAGCAGGACCACATGGTGGCGTGCACCAAAGCCAAGGGAAGAGTACCATAGGGCGACGAGGAAGAAGACAACACCAGACCTAAGTGAAAACCGAATCACGTACGGAGGAAACCCTTCTTTCTCGTCTGACAATCATAGTCAGCACATACATCCTGTGGACCGTACTCAGAAAGTCACTTACATTGGTCTTCTCCGGGGTCAACGGGCGACCACTCTCGATGCGCCTCTTCTTGTCCTCGAGATCCATGCGCTGTTTCTCGAGCGCTTCCTTCATCTCCCGATGCCTGGCGTACAGCTCTTCCTCCGATTGCTTGAGCTTGGCCTCCTTCTCCTGCACCTTCTGCTGGAACACCATCTTCATCTCAGCTTCCATCTTAGCCAGCTTCGCCTCGTGCATAACACGCTCCTCCTGCATCCTGCTCGCGGGGCTAGATAGCCGGTTCACATGAACGCATACAACGTGATAAGACACGGAACATACTTGATCTCCTTGAACACGCTCTGATCCTGGACAACACCCATGCTGACCAACTTCTCCGTTCTCCAGTTCTCGTAGAGAACATCGTTAGTGTACTCGCGGAGCTCCTCCATGTATGTCCGAACAAGCATTTGTCTGAGCTTGACGAAGTCACAGTGGTCCTCGTTGTCGACCTCCACAACACCCCACGGGTAGGCGCGGCCGCGCACTTCACGACCATCCGGTGTCTTAACGGGGCGATCGGACCCAACGACAGCGAAGGGAATCTTGCTAGCGATCTCCTCAGCCTCTGCGAGGGCCTCTTCATCCTCGTTCTCGTATGTTGGCGCTTGGAATATGTGGATGTTGTGGTGAGCGATGTCGGCAAGAATCTAGAAAGTCATCAGTTGTACAGTGCGACTACCACTACTTCTATGACTTACGCGGGCTTTGAACTCAGCAACTTCCTCGTCAGTGAGCGTATCAGCCTTGGCTATGATGGGAATGAGGTTGACCCTGGTGTGAAGCTGTCGCATGAACTCCACGTCGATCGGCTTCAAACTGCACATGTAAATCAGCATCTTGTGCGAGTAGAAAGCTTCGGGCAACATACGAATGACCCGTTGGCTGAATGAAGTACAGGCATGCGTGGACGCGGTTGTCGACGATCTTCTGCCTGTTTACGCGGTTTTCCTGCTCAAGGTAGGAGTCAAAGCGCGCTTCTATGTTCTCTACAATGGGTTTCCAGCTACGGGGTTGCGAATATTAGCGTCGGGTACACCAATTTGATAGTCAATGTACCTCTCCTCGTTATTGACGAAGTCACCGAAGCCTGGGGTGTCTACCACGGTGAGACGGAGACGTACACCGTTCTCCTCAATATCTACATTGCGGAAAGCTCAGTTGCCGCCACAGTGACTGCATGACAGCTACCATTACCTGCGCTAATGCTCTCAATAGCGACAGTTTGAGGACGCTCCGCGGTTGGGGGCAAATGCTCCTTAGGCGGGTAGAGACCGGTGTTGAAAAGCGTGTTAATGAGCGTGGATTTACCAAGGCCAGATTCGCCTATTTGCCAGGTCAGCATGTTGGTTTGAGGACGTGACGACCATACTTACCGACGACCATGGTGGTGAACTGGAAGCCCTTGCGCACACTCTTCCTGTGCACCTGGTTCGGAAGGTTGGCAAAGCCAACATAGCCCATGAGCTTTTGCGGATGATGGATGAAAGGGCGGGCTCGGAGGGTTGCTGGGGGAGGGAGGGGCTGGAGCCATTCATCCTGCTCGTGCCATTGGCGGTGTAGGAACCGCCGTCGGTGGAAGAAACAAATGAGTCCGTCATCTGAAGAGAAATATTGGGGACGACGAGAAAGAAAGAATAAGACAGGTGCCCTACTTTTACGTCGGCAGGGAGAGCAAGACGTGGGACGAAGTTGAGCGTTGCGCGAGGGCGTCCAAGTTGTTTGCCGTTGCTTGTCACCACGCCCAACTTTGGTCTAGGCAGCAACAACTGATTCTACTCGCACCCGTCTCACAACACCGATAAAATGCAAACATACAGTGCAGACATACCCAGGCAACCTCATGGACAGTTGGTAGTTGGTGAGACATGGATATTGCTTCAAGGGTACTCAGCAGTGCTCCGCTGTGCGTGGCCGTGCGCTTTGATAGACATTTGAGCTGGTGCAAATACCAGACATAGCAACTGGATACACGCGGGGAAGAATTCAAATCTATGGAATTGGATGGGGCACGGGGGCTTTTGCACGGAACACCCGTGCAAGAAGGGATAAATACGGCGCGTGTACGCGTCAGTATAATATGGAAGCCTCCCAATCAGCTCCGTCTACCAGAGAGGAACTGAGTACGGAAAGTGTCCTGCGAAGCCATCTTCAGTTCATGGCCGCTACTGGAAAGTTGTAATACACAAACTTACCACCAATTTTTGCTCACGATTCGTCGCACCGGCCAGCGTCGATGAACGCTGCAAACATGGCGTCGATCATCGGCTCGTCTCGTTCGACGCCAGAGTCGGAGTAGACGTCGGCCACCGAGGAAGACCGTTCCGGCGTTGAGTAGCCGCTGTGCGACGAGGATGCCGAGCAACCATCTTCAATTGAAGGAGAATAATCGAGGTTCACTTCTTCGTCGGCGGGTTCGCGTCTGTACCGAGCCTGCAGGGTCTCTGCCTTCCTACGCTCCACTCGCGGTGTGTATTGGCCACGAGAAATCGTAGAGGCAGTTGCCAAATCGCTTGCACTGAAAGGCGTGTAGATAGTACGCCCACAGCGATGAATGTGCACCGAATCCCGGGTGCTGTCCATGTCGTCCATTTGTTGGGCATAAGCGTCCTGCACTAGTTCCAGCTGCTTCGCACTGGCCCTCCGGAGCTGTTCCTTCAGGCCTGCTGAAAACTTCGAAGGAGACCGAACGGTATTCCGGGTAGCAGGCATCGGGGACGGAGTTTGTCGACGTTGTACTAAGTCGGTGCACCGGCAGGGCAGTGGGCTTGCTCACAAACAGAGTGGGTTAAGAGGTCGGAATAGCTTTCATTTATACGGTAGGAGAGCATATGGCTGAGGCCTCACCTTTACGTTTGGATGCCACGTTGGTGGCCACCACGGCCTGAGAGGGCCACCGGCCACTGCTATACACACAAAGATGCGCTTTATACTCTCAGTGCATAATTGATTGCCCAAGTTACACATGCGGTTACTGATGTGAAAGCATAGGGTGGTGGCAGCCATTCAAATACGTCCCGGACTAGATAGTCTGACGACGTTCAGAGGCAAGGCCAAAGTGAAAGACTGCAAGTGTCAATAAGTGCAAAATATGGCGGGACCGGTGAAGGCGCTTACTATCCGGCCTCGCGTAATGTCCAGTCACATCTAGGTCAAATTTGCCTCGCACGATATCGTCCAAGTCCAAATCTGCCGTCAGCACACCCTCCTTGTTGAGCAGAGGTCCCGCGAGTGTTCTTCCCATGGGATCCACAATGACACTACCTCCGGCAATCATGACATTTGTGCCGACGCGATCGTCAGCATTGGCCACTGCATGATCCTCGGGATAGTCCTTCTCCTCAGCGTACTGGCATGCTGATAGGACAAAACAGCGGCCCTCTAGTGCGATGTGGTGCATAGTGTGTTGCCATACGGGGCGACCATCCACAGTAGGAGCACAGTATATTTGAACACCTTTCGAATAATAGTGGGTGCGAACTACAAGGGTAGTGGATGTGAGCAGCCAGGCTTGGGAGCGATAGCATAGGAGAAATCGGCTCACGAAGTGGCATATAGTTCTCCCTGTGAATGTCGGCTGTTAGCTGGGGTACTCTGGCCACCAAGACGGCTTACCAGCAGATAGTCGCCGACACCTTCGCTTTTACGAGATGATCTTCGGCGGGCCGCTTGAAAGCTGCTTCGTGAACGATCAGCGTGGATGCATCCCCTTGGCCCCATATCACCCTTTCCATCGCTGTGGGGACCAATTTGCGATGTTTAGCAACGTAGCCCTGCGCCGGGTCAACGAAAACTGCGGTGCAGTACAGAGTTCCCAGGTCGCGCTCAATAACACCGACGACGAGGAAAACGTTCGTGTCTCGACTGATCTCCTCGATGCGCGAGACGGCATCAGAGTTGGGCACTTCGATTGCCGCGTTGTAGTATCGCAGATATTCGTCTCTGCCCGCGGGCGAACGATCGCCTACGGTCACGCCAAATAGGCTGTACTTGGGATAACCGCCAATGCTACGTATATGTCAGCATACATATCACAGGCAAAGATACGGGAATAATGACTCACAAAGCTTCGGGAAATACAGCAAATTGTGCCCCCTCCTCTGCTGCTTGGTGTGTAAAGCGCTGGAGCTTGTCCAAGGTAGCGGGCAGAGAATACGCTGATGTGCATGTCTGCACCACAGAGGCACGGATGACATTCTTGGCGGACATCTTGGTGGTGGTGGTGGTGACGGTGGCTAGACTTATGTTGGGTGTATTCCTCAAGCCTTGGTAGGCGAGGCAAAAACCGGAAGACCCAGTCCAAACCCAGTCGCACGATACGATCACATGACACCAATATTGAGTACCTGAGTGCGAGCATTACGAAGGGGTGAGCTATGGTAGGTACAATAGAAATAGATCGCCTATTGCGTGCTAGAAAGAGGTTCAGAAGGTCGGGTGGGCAGCCATTCCTTCGGGAAGTCCCTTATTGAGGGCCGCTTTCCTCCGCGGGCCCAGTTATGATCCCCCTTCCTTGCTTTCCGCGCTTTTGCCTCCAAATGCCGCGTATCCAACGGCATGTCAGCGAAGGTATTCTTGGCATTCTGAAACCCAAGAATGAGTACCAGCAACCCAAAGATTCAAATGCGACTCACGTTAGCCTCCGCCACCAGCCTGTCCAAAGCGTCACTAGCCCACTTGAGGTTCATTGCTGGTTCAGGGAAGTCTTCGCATGAGATTTTTATATAGCCGTGCTCGGCTGTGTCTTCTGTATGACCAATTCCAGAGTCACAGGGACGTTCAGGTGACCACCTCGGGCCTGCCAGCAGTTTGACCTTGTGCATGGCCGCGGCGTTCTTCAAAGGGAGGCGCGACACGGGAACTACGACGGTTCGCTTGCGCATGGCAGGATGCGCCTCTCCTCCGTATGAGATAGAGCGGACGACGAGTGGCTGCGACGGGGCCGGTGGTACGAAAGGCTTGCGGAATGCTGGGATGTTGTTGGCGACGTCCTATACAAATGTAGCGTGGCATGCTTAACTCACCTACGAGCTGTGGGACCTCATGCTCAATGAGCCTCATGTAGTACAGGAGCCGCCGTTGCTGCCTAACGTAGTCATGGCCAGCTGATGTGTTGTCTTCGTAGTCCTCCTTTTGTAGCACGATGTCCTCCTCCTCGGACGGGTCTGGTACCCACGCAGTTCTGCGTGCCATGGCGGAGGACGAGGCATGTAACTGCCTGCTGAAGCTGACATGTACCGCCCGCTGGGCTAACTTCGTAATACCGAACATCCTGGCAGATTGTCGTCGGATGGGGTAACGAAGAGTACGGTAGGTGGACGTTGGCGGCAAGTTCAAGTCGGCGGCGCTTCCTCACATATGCGTCTTCGATTCATCTGATTGCAATTCCCAGTCACACCTCTTTACACTGAGCGCGACGTAGCAAAGGCTGCGCCACATAGGTAGGTACGCCATAGACCATGGTCGTAAGTCCACCTAGTGCTCCATACTGCACTTGCTTGAGTATCTCATAGCACAATCGTAGCGCCTTCTACTGGAAATCAAAGCAGAGCTTGAGAACGTTACGGGTCTCGCTCCTGCGTCGGAAAGCAGCTATGAGTATTTCTTCCAGGTACATACATAACGTCGCAGCGCATCATACTACTGTATATCTTCTAAAGACGTTAGATTAGGTGAAATGCAACAGCTGTCACGAAGTCCATCCCAAATTTATTGGCATCAACCGCACAGTATGTAGTGCTCGATTCGCGTCACGTTTACATGAAGCTATACGCGATTATACAGGAGGAGAAGGAAGTTTCTGGTGGAAAGAATGCTACCGCTAACTTTGTTTGGCGATGTGGAATGTGCAAGCGTGAAAGTTCGGCGAAGTTCGAGAACAAATCCCCAACCAAGCCCTACACGGCCGAGGCCAACAGTCAGTTCGCGCCATTCCTGACAATTGAATGCCGAGGGTTGGAGTTTATCGGATTTGAACCAAGAGTAAGCAATGTCTTCTCACTAATGTTAAGTCAACTCATCAGAGACCGTCTAGGGTACGTGGAAATGCGTCGGTCTTGAGTCAGGTACCGCGTTCCCCGAGGTCGATCTGGATGAGGGGGAATGGGTCGACTACGACGAGAAAGTACGTCGTTGCCGGTACGGAGACTCAAGCCGTTGCTGATTTCCTTTCCTTCTATATAGGCTGCGCTACCGGTCGGGGTGTCCTCGGTCGAGAGCAGATGGATCAGAGCGTAAACAACATATGGAGATGTGCATAAGAAATGGTACATTCGCCCGATGTCAGAGTCAGTGTTCATCATAACTAACACAGCTATCAGAATGTAGATTAGGGTATCAAATTACGGATATCATGGCACCTGGTATACAATGTTCGATACATCAATCGTGTCCGTTCAGAGTGGTACACTAAATACCCCCAGTCTTTGTGGAAGGGGCGTCACTAGGGGGGAAGTCGGTCTGTTGTAATGGCGTATTGCTCTCTGAAGCAATATCAGAAGACTCCCTGACCTCCCCGTTCCCGTTCGGCTTCACATGGTGGGCATGGGCCTTCTCTGTTGAGCCTTCTTCTTGCCTAGAGCCGTCCGCCGATGTTCGACTACCAGATCTGTGAAGTGCTTGGCGCACAGCACCCGCCGTCTCGGCCACCTTCGCTTTTCCGGAGCTGACCACTTGCGCTTGCTTTTTCTTGAAGCGTGTGAGGTGTTCGATACTACACAGGTGATTAGCCTATGTCAAGAGATAGCGGCAACTCACTTACCCCCACAAGGCTGCTTCAGCTTTACTGATCTCCACCTTGTGCATATCTATGCCGCGTTCTTCTAGTATCGATAGAAAACGGCGGAAATGCTATAAAGTGTATCCATCGGTACTGCGCTAATACCGCTGGGCCTTCCATCACATACCTGAATAGAAGTTCTGAAAAAAAGAAAGGTAAATCAGCCTTGGGTGAATGCGAACATAGCCACGATCAAAGCACCCTACCTGTAATGACCTGATAGAGGGGATAGTTTATGTATAACTCCGTCCTTCACCGAAATAAGTCCTGCTGAGGTAACAAGCCCGCCACCGAGGAAAGAAGAATGTTGAAACGCTCCCGGGGCTAGTGTAAAATAAGACGGTCAAAGGCAAGCCGACGTAGCAAGAAAATGCATACTCTTCATGCCGACAAAGATGTTGACTAGATGCACTATCAGCAATGGTTTCCCATGATTGACGATTACTCACAGTGGCTGTCCTGCAGCGAGTCAGCACGGTGCACTGCAAGCGAAGCGTACAATACTTACTGATACGTATATCCATGTGTCTTTCTGCAATGTCGCTCGCAACAGGCGTTCCAAAAAGACCACGAGGCGTAAAGTTCCTCCAAAGCCATCTTTTGATACGACTTCCAGTCGGGGTGGGCTCTTCCGGGAGATAGTAGTGCAGTGTAGTGTTTTGTACAGCATCGACCGACGCGTGCGAACGACCAGGTGAATTTTCGAAACTCGTCCTGTGGTGGAGAACAGCTTCCTGCGCTTCGCCCATAGCCACGATGCCTCGCCCTCGGCCCGCATCCTTCCAATGTCCGGGAGTGGTATCGACGACTTCTCCATTCTTGGCCCATCGTAGCTTTCCTTCATTGTCGATCTGAACGAGATAATTCAGACCTGTGAATGAAACCAGAAGTATTATTCCAGATCCACGAAATTATTTGTTATTACGCGACGCACGCTGTGACGGAGACAAGTAGCTGTCGAAGTCACGATGACTGATTAGCGGCCGGATTCAAAGCCTGAAATTGTGAAAACAACACATACGCTATTCGCTGAAAGTTTTGTTAGAACATGGGAGATTGAGAGGTCGAGGTGCTTACCTCCTTCTCAAGCTGCTCCCTGGGGCACTCTTTGAGCGACAGGGTCTTAGCCTGGCCTTCATCAAGCCTAACACTTTGCGTAAACCGATGGCACACCCAGACTTCACCCAACGGGACCAACCATTGAAAAAATTCTCATCTGTGTCTTCTTGCTGCCAACGCCGATGATAATACTGTAACAGGTAGATTCGGAGTCAACCTAAGGGGCCCATGAAAGCCTGCGAACTCAATCACACACACCTTCACTGCATGGGTGCATGAGCATGACGTCTTAGCATATAGAATGTACCTCACAATTTGCGCCATACCGATGTTTGCTGGGAGCTCATGTTGAGGAGCTTCCGGCGAATAGAGCTGACAGTACTCACCTATCCATGAGTTCCAGCCAGTGCTGAGTCTCGAGATATTTCTTGGCTGCCCCATTGTCTTCAATCCCCTGGTCTGCCAACATCTTGTTACCGTCTTGCAGCCGCATAGGCAAGGAATATCGCTCGCCGCCATCGTTCTCGTGGAGTGTTCTTGCCGTGCTGAGCAGCACCTCGCTCCAGCTGTAAGGATGGGTCTGTTAAGCACGCCGAAACCACGCAGTTTCAAGGCGCACCTTGAATCTTGTGTGAGTGACCAGGTCAGTCCAGAGAAGGTCCGTGCCAAGGTAGGAGGCTCGTTTCTTGGCTCTCCATGCCCGCTGTATCCTGATCGCTGCGTTCTCGCGCGCAAGCGTCTCGACGTCCTCGTCGGTGAGATGGGATTGCTTGTTGTCACGCAGCGACTCCCGAACAGCGTGGAAAGGCTGGCACGTCGGCGGGCTCATTCGAACTGGTCGTCGGAGGTGGTGAGCTGGTTCTGTGTGTTACCATACCGGCTGGGCACAGCCAACTGGGAGAGGCTCTTACGTGCCGTTGATCAATGAACCATGTGTTAAAGTTTGCGATGATGTCATTGGCAACAGTGACTAGCTTTAGACGCAGCGTATGAAACAAAAGTGGGCATTATTCGAAGGATACATGGGTTGTAGCTTGGTAGTATATCTGCAATGAAATGTGTGCGTATAATCTCAACATGTGCATGTGGAACGGTATGGAGCATGGGATATCGAACAATGGGAAGCCAGAGCAAGAAAAGACACAAGGTTCTACTTGAATCCGTTGAATGTCCAGTCCGGCTGGAGCTCAAGGTATGGGTGGTTGCGTAGCTCTGCAGCGGTCGGACGTTTGTCAGGATCCCTGAGAGAATAAGAGTACGTCAGTTGAGCACGCCATGCAATAGACCGAGTGCTTACATGGCAAAACATTGCTGACGGAAATCGTCGGCGAGTGGCGACAGGATAACCTCCGAAGGAACAGGAGGCCCTTGTTTGGTTTGGTACAGCTGGCGCAGCGTTAGGCCCCACACAGATAAACAAGGCACGAGAACGAACCTGGAGCAAAACTGCCATTGCTTCCTTCCCACTCCATGGCCGTTGGCCGGTCCACATTTCGAAGACGACGCAGCCCACGCTCCAGATGTCGATCTTGGAGTTGTAGCCCTTCTTGTTTGCGTCAATCACCTCAGGAGCCATCCAGAACACGGTGCCTTGCATCGACGTGTAGGCACCGGCGATGTCGATATCATCCGTACGCCTAGATATGCCGAAATCCGAGATCTTGCAAATTCCCGTTGTCTCGACTAGAATGTTGTCGGCCTTGAGGTCCTGGAGTAATTGGTGAGATCTCTGAGTGCATTGCCACTGAAAGTAAACTTACTCGATGCAGGATACCCTTGGAGTGAAGGTACTCTAGACCGCCAAGAATCTGACCGGTGAAAGACTTGGTAACCTCCTCGTCGAACTTGCCATGCTTTCGAAGACAACTCGCGATGGATCCACCGGGTACATACTCCAAGAAGCTAGAAAGCGCGTCAACAAGAGCAGATAACAGTTAACAAAGAACGACTCACATGCTCAAGAACGCCGGGGTCTCTTCGAAGCCAAGATACTGCACAATATGTGGGTGGTCGAGGTCCTTCAACGTCTCGCTCTCAAGCTTCAACGCCTCGACTACCGTGACCTGGCGAGTATCATCCTTGTCGCTTGCAGTCCGCGGGATTTCCACTTGCTTCACAGCAATCATCTCTCCTGTGGTCGCATTTAGCGCAAGATATACCCTTCCGTACGTCCCCTTCCCAATCATTTCTCCTCGTACCCAGCGGAATATCGCTATAGTAATGGAGTCAGAAGCTGAAAGTACAGGAACCTATTATAAACTCACGTTTAGCCGGACCTGGTGATGAATCGCTGGTCGGTAGCAATGACTGCTTGACGGCCTGGTCATGGGTCGGAACCTCTTCAAGTCGACTACCCCACAGCTTCGTGTTCCGCTTGCGCAACGCTGCACCGGTGTTGGCGGGTTCCACATGCGAAATGCGATCCAGTCGGCCCGCAGCGACGATTCGGATGGACTTCTTGTGACGGAACCGCCTCTCCGCAGCGGGTATGGGATTCGGCTCGGCAGACGTCGGAGAGGTGCCGCCAGAAGGCGCGTCGATCACAGGCTCGTCGACGTTATGGTCAGGGAAGTACTCATCCAGACGCTGCAGGACTTCTTCGGGAGGAGGACGAGGTGCCCATGTGACGTCGAAGTTATTGTCGAATCGGCTCTGCCTTTGGTTCTTCAAACTCTTGCTCTTCGAGGACGAGGAAGAGCCGGTAGCCTTCCGACGCGTTGGACGGGACTCAGGGATATAGTCGGGAAGTGGTGGGTAGCTAGACGGGGGCTGTCCAGAGTTGTCGCGAGGAGGGCCGGATCGCGAAGAGGACGAGCTGTCGGTATCGATCGGAGGAAGGAGAGGCTTAGGAGCCTTCGCCCAGATGGTCCCACCGTCATCGCTCTCGGAATCATCATCAGAGCCGCGGAGTGAGCCCTGGTCGGCGGGCCGAACCAATCTGTTGAATGTAGACCGCGAGAAAGCGGTACTGCTATCGGGTGGAAGCATGCTTGAGGATGCTGGCTGCCTGGACGCCACCAAAGTACCCGAGCCCGAACTCGACCCGGACACAGAGGCTTTCTCAAGCATCTTCATGACATCCTTGTAGTCTTCGCGTCGTATCGTGTTCTCAGAAGAAGAAGGCGTTTCATCCTCACGTACTGGAAGAGCGCCTGAAAGCGTACGCTGCACAGGCAGCGTCTCAGCCACCTTCGGCTCGAGAGGAGGTGTCCTACCACTAATCGGACTGCGAGGAGGAGTGCGTGGCACGCGAATGAGTGTCGAACCGTCGTATGGGTTGAGGGTGTCGGTCTGTCGATCATAGCGCGTGTGTGACGGATTGGGTCTTGGGCCGAAGGTAGTACCAGTGCTGTAGTAAGGCTCTTCTCGAGATGGCGTCGCGTAATGAGAAGACCCTGGTGATGGTCGGTACGAAGGAGTCTCAGGGGAGTGGTTATCATGAGCATTCGGTGATAGAACAGAACGATTCTGCCACTGTGGAGAAGTTGTGGGACCATTGGACATGGAAGAGTTAGGTCGAGGATATGGCTCTGGCCCAGATGAAGTCGCCGGTGTGAGGTAGTTGGTAGACTGTTGGGGCGGAGGTGGAGGCGGTGGAGGCGGAACGGGAGGCATTGCAGGACGCGAAGGATAGTAAGGTAGTGTTGGCGAGACGATAGGGTTCCGTGGACCGTCGTAGGTTTTTGACATCATATAATCCATCGGCGATGGCTCATGATACGACGTGGAGACATTCTCACTATGGCTGGATCCGCTGGCAGCCAGCTGTTCCGTACCAGAGATTCCCGGTCTTGAAGGCATCGGCACGGGAGACGCGCCTGGCCGAGATTTCCCTGGTTGCCCGCCTGAGGACGATGACGCATGCGCTTTGAAATGTCCACCGATGTCGCCCATGCTTTTCATGACCCGAGCGACTGTACGAGGAGGGGACTGCGGCATGGGAGGCTGGTTCTTAGGCCCCGCCTTGGTATATGAGCCAAAAAAGTACGTGGACGGAACTGCCTGCCCTGCTTGCCGCTTACTACGGGACTCACGGGCAGGAGGAGCCGGGGGCGGACGCGGAGGTAGGGTGAGGTTGAAAGGTGCAAATCCATGGTGGCGCGATGGAGAAGGACGAGGGTCTTGAGGAGTGGTAGGGCGTTGACTCACGTAGCTGCTTGACGGTCCATTTGGAGAGACCATCGTGTAGCCTTCTTCACGACGCCTGCTCTCATCGTGCTGCGGCACCTTGGTACGCCGCGTAGCCTGCTCTTTCCGTAGAACATCCCTGCGGCGCAGCTTCTCGCGGTCCTCCTCTTTCTCTTCCTGCTCGCGACCAGCTCTGCGTCGCTGCATCGTATCCACTCCAAGATCGACCGGAGGCGGAGCAGCGTCCGACCCTGACCGAACATGTCCGGTGCCAATTGATCTCTGGAACCCGTCTTGCGACCTGTTAACATCTGGCGATGTTGCGGGCGGCGATATAAGGTTGCGAGGCCAGTCCGCGCGAGCGGTTTGGGCGTCGTGCGGCGGTCTGCTACGCTCGGGCGATACCAAGGTTCCCGGGGAGATCGGTGTAGCATGGCTTGGAGGAGATCTTGGCCTAGGAGGTAATGGTTGGCGCGGTGGCGCAGATGGCTCCCGAGGTAAACTCCGTACAGGGCGTCGAGGCTCGCGCTCCGTAAGTTCCAAATCATCCGAGACAGACGCTTCATAACCCGCGGATGTATCTGGGAGTATTCGTTCGCTCGCGGAGGACGCACTACCACGCCTTGATCTGGATGGCTTTCGGGGACGCAACGGAGGATAGTTGTTGGGAAGGACGGGAGGAGTAATGGTATGGACCGTGGGTGATGGTTCCGGCGGTAGCAACGGTTCATGTACAGCAGCTTGAGAATGAGACACCAACAGTTTGATCGAACCCCTCTCGTCCCCTCGCTCGCAGTACAACGCCCACAGCTGCTCGTCTGTCAGAGCTTGACTCATTGCAAATCGTCCTATTTCTGTGCGATAGATGGAGAATCGTTTCTGGTCATCGTCGGATATTTGCAGCTGTAGTTATGATTGATAGAATGCTCGTGTACATCATATTTGCACAACAGACAACTCACCTTGGCAAAGATCCGCTCACGTATGAACGCTGCATCACAAGCACCAGTGACATCGACCGTGACCAAATGCTCCGCGTCGGTAGTAACCAGCAAGGTCACTCGTTCATGCGGGCTGCCACGATTGCCACCTAGTCCACTGGGTTGCAATGAATACGACTCCGGCACAGATGTGGTGGGCGACTGGGCGGATGTGTGAAGGTTAATCAAAGTTTTCAATACGCGAGGAATTTTGAGTCACTTACGGTGGCTGGTCTTGCATTGTTGGAAGCGCGTCGCATATGTCCCGTTCTGGGCAGCTGGTTTCGAAACCGAGTGAACATGCCCATGGGTCGTGAAGTCGCACTTGGGGGAGTAAGGTCGCTAGCATCGGGGTACGGGACGATAACGGGCTCTTGTCGCAGGGTTCCTTCATTCGACAGATCATCTGGATGGCTGCTTATTCCAGGAGTACTTGGTGGTGGGGTAGATGCAAACGCGCCAGAACTCGTGCTAGACGGCGAAGACAGAGCAGGATTTGATGGGTTGGAACGAGAGGATGGATAGGGCCTGGGCACCTCTGGCAAGTTGGTATTCAATGGAGGGGGAAATGGAGAGGACGGCGGATGGACTCTATCGGCGAATTGGGGATTAGATACGTCGGGATAGGTGTAGCCATCGTGAATGATATGCTCTTCGTTGCTGCTGCTGCTGCTAGAATCGGACCCAGGATTATTCACGACGAGAATGCGGGGACGTTGCACCTTGCGAGCCCTGGAAGTGGTCGATTTTGCCTCGTCTGACATGGCGACGATTAAGCTAAGTCAAGCTGACGAAAGCGAGACAATGACTAGAGGCGGTCTGAAACTGCGGTCGAACTGCAGGCCACGGGACGAAGTATTCGTTGCAAACGACGTCCGACAGCAAAGCTCCTGCGCTGGAAGGGCAGCCAGCAGTCTCGAGGGCGAGATGGCAAGGAGATAGAAGGCCGCAGTAGGAGTGGGACAGCAAGTGTCGGCCAACGCGACCAGACGACGCCCAAAGCAGGCCAAGGGGCGTGCAAGGTGCTCAGGCGCCGGCGGATGCGTGTTACCACCGACTGGGCAAGCCCTCGGACACTCCGGCGACGGCCACTCCCCTTTCTCCCTTTTTTCCTCTGCACCCTCCGTTCTATTTTTCATTCTTTCTCGTGCACCCTCATATCGACTCCATCCCTAGCGCATCGCAATCGCTTCATCTTTCTTTTCGAATCGTCTGCCGTTCATGTCCACGCCCATGCACGGTCGCGGACGCGCCTATCATCCACACGCCATGGGCACGGTGCACGGCCACTCCGGACTCAGTCGAGATTTAAAATGAAGGTCCCCTGGAGCGACCGCGCAAGGCGTTCGTGAAGGCCTCAAGGCCACCACGCTTTTCATCCGATTCATTGTCGGCAACTACTCCGTCCGCGCGTTCGGCCTCTCAAAGCTACTGCCTGCTCTTCTGCCGTTCTTCCGACTGGCACAGTCACAAGACGCTTGTAAACTTACGTATCAACGACAGGGTCTATCCTCTTCAGACTGCTGTCAAAGGCTTGCACCGGTTCCTGCCAGAACATGGCCTCCCTTGTCCGACAGAACAAGACGGTTTACAATGTCCTGCACTGCGCTTTGGATATGAACCACATCTGTCGGGATGGGGCACAGCGGGATGATCACTTGATGGTTGTCTGGTCGGAGTCTGACATCTCTTCCGCCGTTTGCGCTGCGAAATTGAAGGGTCTGATTCTGGTGTATTGGTACAACATATGGGGTAGAGTACATGTATGCGAATGAGGACGCTATGCGAAGCGATAAGTACAACAGAACTACGACGTCTTGGAGAAAGTGCCTTCCCTCAAGTCCAACTGATGATAACTTCAGATGAGAAGCTGAAGCGCATCGCATGAAGCTCACCTTTGGAAATTCTGCCCGCTCTTCGAGCATCGTCTCACCCCAGCAAAGGAGCTTCAAGAGGCCCACGAGCTTGGCATCTTTCCCTTGGCTGAGGCTCTCAAGAATGGCGGCGTTGACTTCTCCGGCAGTCTTCAAGCGCTGAGCAGGCGACAGTAGCTCCAAAATGGCCTGCGGCGCCGCAGGGGACGACTCGAACGCAAGAAGCGCCATCGTCTTCTCGAGTTCGGCAAGGAACTCCGGACTCTCTTCACCGCGCGGAGCGAGTTCCTCTTGAGCAAACTCCAGGGCCTCACTGATCTTCCCCTGGCGGATATACTCGATGAGCTTCTGTTGCTGGAGACGGAAGTATAATGCTCGGTTGGTATCAAGTATCTACGGAGGATGGAAATACGTGAGCCTGTGTATCAACAAGTGAGGAGCACCCGAGAATATGAATCATATTGAAGACTGAAGTTTTGGTGTGTCGAGTATCATCACCGACCCGGAAGGTCTTAGAGTGGTGCATGAAAAGTTTTAATCCTTTCATTCTCGGATGTGCGTAAATTAGAACGGTGGACGTTTGAGACTCACCTCAGGATTCAAGTCATTAACCCGAGTAATGGCCTCTCCAACGTCACCTCGCTGTAGGGCCTCTCGAATATTCATGCGACTTTCGATGCTCTCGAGGTCAGCCGCCGCAGGAAGGCCAGCTTCGCGACTAAACTCCTCGGCGGCGGATTTGAAACCTTCGATGACCAAGTAATCCATTACGAGGCGGTTCAAGTCACTGTCAACAACGATGTGTGAGCTCATTGATGCGATACTAAAGTATGGCAACAGAGAAGGGATCAGGTAATACATGCAATACAAATTTCTCTCATCAAGGTGTTCAGAGAGATTCCCAATATGTTTTTTTTCATCCGGTCGCGGGGAAACAACTATGAAGAGGTACTCACGGTTTGGTAACGTTCACATCGTGTAATCGCCTCTCCCACTCCTCCTGACGAACGGTAATCTTCGGCGACGGCTTTCATCGTAAGGCAGTTAGAATATGTTTTCTGCAACAAGGGCGCAAGGGGATGTACTGACCATAGAGACCTCGGTGGCGGAAGGGAGGTGAGCTTTATGGAAAAGATCGGCTTTAGGGCAGACACCGGCATCGCGAGCGCTGGAATTGAGCACATTAATATTTTGTAAGTGGGTTGGCTCAAATATTAATCGCGGAATAGTGCGATTCGTCACAATCGCATACGCTAGTTATACAGTATACTACCCAACAACACAAGACATAGACAAAGATACACGGTCTTAAAGAGAGTCTGTAGCACTGAAGAGTTCTCGCGGCGCACTGGTCATGCACATGACGGCAGTACAGAAGCGCTCGTGATCCTCGAAAAGACCAGGGGAGACCTTGCCACAGCTCTTGAAGTTGAAGGGAGCGTACATAGTAAGGCGTGACAGCATCGACCGCAAGGAGCATGGCGAGAACATACCGAGGTCGTGTGGCTGCAACCGATAGGCCGCCTATGCTGGGGTACAGGGACAAACTGTCGCCTACGCTTTCGCTACTATCTCGCCCGACCGAATACTATTCAGGAAGTCATCCTCACCTACGAGAGCTATCATGCACTTAGCATCGAGAAGCGCAGAGCAAAGGATAGCGAGCTTACTTTCCGTAGGACGACCTAGAAGATTATCTTTCTCCTTCTCCTTCTTTTTACTCTTCCCTTTGGCTAGTGATGGAGCAGGTAATGTAGGCTTCCCAGACCCCCGTTGAGCCTTAAGACCCTCGGTAGCAGCATTGGACGCAGCTTGTGACTGCTGAATGATGTTGAACAACTTGATAACTGCAGAGGATTTAGCTGGCTTTTGTCCCGAGAGCGGGTGTGAACCGACCTCCTCGCTGAGCAACTTTCCTCAATGCTCGTTCACCCTCCCCACCCCATCCGCCTATCACATCCTTTACACGACCTTTCTCCTCCTTCTCCTTCCTTTCTATTTGAAGAACCTTCTTCCCCTTTGCTTCCAGTTTCTCGTCATTCCGCTTTCGTGCCAGTGAAGGCTTCAACGAGAGCGGCTGAGTGGAGGGCGCATCCGTACTAAGAAGATGTTGGAGTGTAGCCGCAAAACGAGTAGCGTCGGTTGCCCGGAGTTTGCGCTTCAGTGTCTTTTTTGATTTAGTCAGCTTGCCTTCAGCGATTTCGTCCTCGGTGTTAGGCTCTTCACCGCCAGACGAGCCGGAGGCGTCGCCATATTGACTCTCGTCTTCCACGCCACTCTCTTGTGTATCCTCTTTCTCCTCACTACCATGTCGGGACTCGTCGTCAGCAGCATCGCGTCTTTGTCGCTTGGCAGGAGGCATAGCTGGAAGACGGAGAGGTCGAGGAGAGGCTGACGGAAGAAGGAAAGGTAACAGATTGAAGCGCCCATAAGCAACAGCTACATTTGACCGTGTCCGCTACGGTCGCCACCGCCTGTGGGGAAACAGATAGTGCTGCCTTCGCTTGCTTCAGGCACCAAGAGTCGTGCGTGGCCCGCATATGTTCTCGCTACTGCTCTCTAAACTTGTTGGTACAGGTTGATTGGCAACAGCTTCCCACTGAACGCTGTGTCTGTTGGTCCTCCTCCGGTAGTCTTACCACACCTCGTTGGATCGCAGCCTATTCTTCCTCTCCACCTCATGGCTTCCACCTCGGTAGCCAGAATAGACCTGACAGTGGAACCAGATCTTCAGCCACTGTATCCCACGCCGGCTCAGCTTGCTCATCTACTATCGCCCAGCGTCGGCCTCTCACCCTCGCAGAAGACAGAGCTCGCAAACCACTGTGTCACACGCGCCTGTGTATTCGGGGACTTCTCCTTACTGTCGTACCTGCTCTCCGAACCGCATGCGCAACCATTTCTGGACCTTGGAAGACAGGACGAGGATGGGTTAGGCCTCATCAGCGTAACCATCCTTGGGTTTGGTTCCGAAAGCGAAAGAGACGTGGAACGAGAGGAATGCGTCAGACTTCTGATTGCTGAAGGTGCAGACGTAAATCTCCCAGACAACGGTACGGGTTTACACTGTTTATACATAGGGGTATCCTGACTTCTCATCGCAGCGGGCTGGATTTCGTTGCACCACGCTGCTATCTTGGCTCCGCCGACACTGGTGTCACATTTACTCACTCATGGATGCTCGTCGCTGGCAGTCACTCACCGTCAGCTAACCGCTGTTGATATCGTCACTGCACATTCCCTCCTTCCTGGCCGAGAGGATGTTCGTCTACTTCTGGAGGAAGCTATGCGCGAGGCTGGCTGGACCGGCGGGCGGATGGAGGAGCGACGTAGGTCCGAGGAGAAACGAGCGCAGCTAGTAGCCAAGCGGAAGGTGCTGCAGAACGAGATCAGCAAAATCCTGGATGTTAGTCCATCTTGGTGGGGCGACTCGGAGGCGGAAGCCATCAGCGACATTTCCGAGGACGAAGATGACGAGCATTTGGAGAGCCAAGAGATATATGTGAGAACATACAACCAGGTTTCGACAGCATTCTTACTGGATACGATCGGGTATAGACACCTCCCCAGATTATACATCAATGCTCGTCTTCGCGCCGCATTCACTGCCGGATATTTTTCAGACTCTTATCACGGATTTCCCAACAACCTTGAAGAACTCTGAGCCTGCGAATTCGCTATACATGCTGGCGCGCTTTGCGTGTCTCAATTGTGACGACCAATGGTTGGAGGACCTCATAATTGGAGCGACGGATGCGATAGAAGACACATTCTTTGTAAGTTTGTAATTTCCCGGTATTGATCAGGACCTAACCATGGTGCAAGAATCGCGGAGATGATCTCAGCTGCCTTGTCTTCTGGTTATATAACATCACCATCTGGCTTCATTTGATGCGCTGCGACGAGGCATTGAAAGACACCTGTGAGATGTTAGGCTCATACACGCTCATTGAGGAAATCCTCAACTCCGTATTCGGTATGTGTAGATAGCCACTGCATGCGCGACGAACGCCTTACCACCTGCTCCAGTTTTCATCATACGCTATGCGGAGAGAAGGATAGACACTATGCTGGATAGTGCATTTTTGGATTACTCGCCTCTGTCAAGCGAATTCGATTCCGTGCAATTCGAATCGGAATGGTCAATATTACGGACGTTCCAATCAAATAAGAAGAAGGCCCCACCGCCAACCTTGAACGCCCCCGGCCCTACGTCGCCTGTTCTGAAATCAAACTCTGGCACGCCGTCGACTTCTGCGGACCCAAGTCGACCTCCGTCACCTCCGAGCGCGGCACAAGCAAAATTCGCATCGCTCAGACAGACGTTCGGCCGAGGTCGACCACCATCTGGGACACTTGCGTCAAACACGGCCAACGACACCTCCTTAGCCCCCTCGCAGAAAGATGTTACTTCGTTCATGACCGCATTGCATACGTTGCTCACCTTGGCAGACATCAACCCCGCGTTGATCGTCCAGCTGTGGTCGCAAGTGATGTACTGGGCCGCTAGTAAGCTATCTCGCTCATACACAGTCCTATTATTGTTTAGCTCCGTTATAGGTGAAATATTCAACCGCATCTTGACTCGAAAGAAGTATCTATGTCGGTGCGTAGACATGTGATCGGCTAGCGTGTTGGAAGACAGCGACGCTAATCCCTTGCCCTCACCATTAGGTCAAGGGCAGTGCAGATAAGCATGAATATCGGTGCCATCGAAGAGTGGATTGGTAACATGGAGTTACCCCGCGGTGTCGGTGCCCACTTTGCCGCCGTGAAAGATTTGCTTAATTGGCTCCAAGTCAGTGTCACGTCGATAGTCCAAGTCATACATACTCACCATCCTCAGTGTTCCTCATCTATCACGGAGTTTTCGAATCTTATTGCTACAATCCAGACCATGAGGCATATAAACCCTCTCCAGGTATTGAGTCGTGGGTAGTATCAAGCCGGCTCCCTAATACTTATGAACTTGTCTATCGCAGATGCGTCGTGCGGTCCGAGACTACAAGTATGAAGTTAACGAGGGTAGAATGACGGAAGAGTGTACGCAATATCTCGCTCAGCTACAGAAAGACTGGGAACGGCATCGCGTGAAGATGGGTGTTGAAGCTCTTCGGAGAGAGGTGAGGCTGATGAAAGTATGTGAAACATTGCGATTAATTTGGCGGTACAGATGGGAGATCGAGAGCGAGAACGCGCGGAGAACGACTCTCCCCCATGAACGGGAATGCTTACTGGGATAGTGCACCTTCGTCGCCACACCCAGAAGACGAAGGTGTACAGCTGGGGATCGACATGTTGTTCGACCGTATGCAGGAGCAGTCTTCCTGGGAACCTGCTTCAGCCCCTGAAGCCCTCGGAGAGTTGATGGATTCGCGACATATGTTACCACTGGTCTTGCCCTCGGATCCGCGCATGCTCGGTGCGGCACCAGCGAAGGGTCCGTCAACGCCTGGTAGACTGCGAAGCGATTCTGCTGCACTAGGCGCGGCCCGAAGCTCCAGCCGGGCGAGCTATCGGGGGCCTTGTCCTACCGATTGCAGAGCAGGAAACTACGGGAAGTAGAAATTCGTACTCTGCAATGGATCGACGGTGCGCCATCGACGGCACGTTGGTACCGTCCCCTGGAAGTTGATGATGAAGACGAGAAACCCCCACCGCCATATTCCCCTGATACCCTCGATCCAGACTCGGTAGACCTTAAATTGTCTATGAGCCTGACGCCATTGACAAACTCGGTCCTCACTCGCAATCGAGGCAGGCAAAGCTCAGGAGTCACTCCTGTGGAAACTAATGCACATCGGCTTGGCCACACACATCCGCCGTAGTGGAGGTCACGCGCAGACTGAACGGTGTAGCACAGAAGAGTACCGTGGCTTTACATCTTTCCCTGGATCTCCTCGCGTGTTTTAGCTCGGTTTATGCAAGCTGCGTACAGGGTTCGCGTATTTCAGTTTGTTTTTATCACCATTCAACGATCAATTTCGGACTACTAGACATAGCAGACAGATGGCTCTTTGCACATGCTAATTGCCACAACATTATCCTGTATACCTCTCCCGCAATCGCATCCTACACCATCGACACTACCCACTACCTGTACCATTCTCGTGCGGGCTTCTACATTTGCATGATTCCCACGCTATGATGGTTAGCTCCGCCGTCGTAGCACGTCCTGTCTCAATCAGATAAGGCACTATTATCTATCCCACCTGACTGGCAGTGGTATGGGTAAAAACGTCTGGATATGGCTTCATCCCTACAGTCTGCTTCCCTTAAAGCTCGAGTCAGTGCTGAATCCGACTCTCTCGCATCGGTATCTAACCTCTTCCTGCTCAGGTTGTCACGAGTCTCGCATTGGACCCAGCTCCAGTTCCTGGATGCGTAAATCAGTAATGTCGGCCCTTCACCAGAACACGGTAGCATCAGTGCGGGATCCTCCGCTGCTAGTGCTTCTCTGCCCGGAGGAGCAGGTTGGATGGTGTACGCAGGTTGAGTTGTGTCGGTGTTGCCTGCAATGAACCAATCTGACAGATGTTGTTACGTACGCAGCTAGCGGAAGAAGGATATGAAGTCCTCCATGTGTTCTACGGTACAGGCAACCCGGATGAGTCAAGAATATCCAGCACCATCAAGGAGGCCGTGGACGCTGCCCGGCGCGGCTGGGCCTTGATAACATTTGGGGTTGCCTGCAACATCTCGTCGTTCGTGACCGCAGGCGACAACATGCTCGTTGAGCAGCTTAAAGCCTGTATTCACTATTCTCC
The DNA here is from genome assembly GCA_024811115.1 of Terana coerulea. Lineage (NCBI taxonomy): Eukaryota > Fungi > Basidiomycota > Agaricomycetes > Polyporales > Phanerochaetaceae > Terana > Terana coerulea. Next base: position 514,238 of record JAKOGH010000042.1, read on the forward strand.
CGCTGTGGAAAGAGGCGATGCATTCCTCCTGCACTACGCAGACAAGACTTTAGTCCCGTAAGTACTCACCACTCTATCATAAGAAAGTGGCTGAAGCCGCGTGTGATCGAAGAACGCTTGTCCATTTGTCTTCAAGCCAAGAAGCTCTTCATTCCTCTGTTGTGGAGCACAGCATGGATATAGGGTATTCGGTACCTGTGTCATCGTATCCTCCCATCGCTGTATATACCTATCCCCGAGTACCTGCGTCCCCTCCCTTCCCTTTCTTGATTGCTCCCCCTGTCCTTCAATTAAAACACGGCGAAGGTCCATCGCAAGTGGACCCATACCTTCGGTCGGCCTCAGGCCTTTCGTACACTCGCACACTCGAGCTTCTGCGACGTCAACTGGGTCCTCATTTTGAACTGGAGAAGCTTTGGGAAAAGCACACGTACTACGTGAGACTAATCTACATATTTGGTTAAGAAGTTTCTGACGCTTATCTTCATGTAGGAATTCGAGGAAAGAGATGCTCTCAGTATGTGTGATGTTCATCGTCAAAGCGCTGATCACTTATAGACGTTTGGCACGCAGAAACCATGGCCACGATGGTGACCATAGCTCTCCAACTGGTTCGCCTACGAGCATTACTGATAATCGCGTGCTATGAAGGTCTCGACGCCCTACGTTAACCATGTACCCACTATGACGGGCGGCCTCGGTTACGAGGAATTGGCTCGTTTCTACAAGGTGCGCTTGCTGTTGCTCAAACAGTATTTGTATGACAAACATCGAGCTCGGCAGTATCACTTCACTCAAAAAAACGTTCGTATCTGCAGGCTAAACCTCTAAATTTTGGCTGAGAGTATGCCTCATAGGTTACTCCCCCCGACACAGAGCTCATTACAATTTCGCGCACAGGTGTCGTCTGACCTTTGTCCGCGATTTCTGGAATGCTGATGTTCTTCTCGCATATACCAGTGGGCGCCGACCGTATCATTGACGAGATGATATTCAAGTGCACTCACACAACAGTAGGAGCTTACTCATGTTTTTCGAGAGGATAGAGTACTGAGCGTCCGCAGGAGATTGATTACTTCCTACCAGGTATCAAGCCAACTGGCAAACCCCTAGAGCTTGCACTTGTCGGTGTCGTTGCTTTTCGCGGAGACAAGTTGACCTTTGAGTATGTACTCTGCTATCTATTACTCAAGGCTTCTTACATGGAACGTTTTAGGCATATGTGAGGCACCCACCTTCAAAGGTTACTCGTACTAGAAGGCTGATTTGGCACTCAAGCTATTGGGATCAAGCATCGGCGCTGGTACAGGTGAGTGTCACGCTGAGACAAAATCGCACGGAGCTCCTGATTAAGATCACGTTCAGCTCGGTCTATTGAGCTCGAGCAATTTACCTATTGCTGGCATAGAAGTTGCCCGGAAGGTCGTAAATCCGTTTGGTTTGCCCAGCAACACATTGATGGAAAAGTGGAAGGAGAGCGAAGGACTCCCCATCACTTCTGATTTCAAATAGCGCCAATTTTATGTATGATTGTGCTTGTGTCTCCTTTCTGTACGGCAGCGGCGTAACTCGCTAGTACTGCTTGATGTGCAACCATTATCCCCCTTTCTGGTTACACCCTTTCCTTTTCGGAAAGGAAGATCAATCAACGGCAGTAACCGATATGGGCGCTTCGCCTCACAGCTTCACGTCAAGCGGCACAGCAGTGGCAGCACGCGCGCAGCTCGTCTACTTACCACCTCACCGACTTTCGTCTCTGGTCCACTTTCCTTCTGACACTTTTGAACCAGCATGGCTACGCTTGAAGAACCCAAAGACGAACCTTTTAACCATGAGGCCGTCACTCAAGGCCACAGGCGAGGCGAGTCCTCAACCACCCTACTGCAGAACGAATCGGACAACCAGAAAGCCGAGGATCATGGCCACTCCTACGGAGATGGATTCTATGACAACAACGGTGACGCGAAGCGGAGTCTCTACGATGACCCTGAGCATGCTCTGCCATACGATGCAGAGGCTCGAGGACAACAAAGAGGGTACCATAGTCTCGGTGCGTCCGTGCGTGCGCAGCAGGTCGAAGTTTCGGTGGCCGATTTTTTTTTCTTGACAGAGTATATGGATGATGACCCATATGATGAAACTCGAGCGAAGCCACTTCCAGAGAAGGCGGCACCCTTTGCAAGACTACTGGGCGGTCCAGAAAGGACACCAATGAGTCAGCGAATTGAGCGGAAGAAAAGAGGGATTGGCAAGCAACGCTATCCGTTTGCAGGTACATACTGTGCTGCTTATATACTTGTGAGTAAACTCACTTTACTTATTAGTGTGGACACTGGCTCTTGTGATGCTTGGCGTCTTCATATATGAACTAGTTCTCAACGCAAGGGCACAGGGCACGCCCATATCATTCAAAGTGAGCAAACCAAATGCGTTTGCTGTCAGTTCGATTGCTGAGTTCCGCGCCGCAAGCCTGTCGTCAACCCCATGCTGGGGCCCTCTCAGAGCGCGTTGATCAACGCCGGCGCACGCTACCCTCCATGCATGAAGGAGGTGGCCGGCCTACCTCTTTCTACACCATTCGCTTGTACGTGTTCTGGAGAAGTTAACGCTGAACGGTCTTTTGATGGAAGGTCTAATTACCCACCGTAGGCTTAAACGACACAGCCAACCCACCTGATAGACTGTGTCCCCTGGAGGATGTTTGTGGATTTGGCGGGTTCCACAATCAAGAACCAGATCAGTGGTTTAGGTATGTTTCAGGGAATGAACATCTGCAACCTAACCAACTCGTCTGTATAGGTTTATTACTCCGATTTTCCTTCACGCTGGCATCATTCACTTTCTTCTCAATATGCTGGCTCAACTGACGGCATCCGCTGAGGTTTGTATTTCCGTATTCCCTCACCGTCACCGGGGGATTTGACATCCGAGTTAGGTCGAGAAAGAAATGGGAACAGTCGGATTTTTGATTCTCTACTTTGCAGCCGGCATTTTTGGGGTGTGTCCACCTCGCAATCACCATTATGTATACTTATTAACTACTGTGTCAGTAACGTGCTCGGTGGGAACTTTGCACTGGTGGCTGCACCGTCCATCGGAGCCAGTGGAGCTATCTTCGGCACTGTTGCTGTGGGTATACCTTATTTACGTTGGCATAACCCACTCAAAGAATAAATTCAGGTTGCGTGGGTTGACTTGATTGCGCATTGGAAATACCAATACCGCCCTGTCCGTAAGGCATGTGACTCTCCTCTTCCTTCTCTAGACGGACGTAGCTCATTGTTGATACTCTCTAGGCCATCTTCATGAGCATTGAACTTCTCATAGGCATTGCCATTGGCTATATACCATGTAAGTGACAGCCTCATGCTGAGCAAAAGCACAGTGTTAATCTCGGTGCGATCAATCCAGATGTCGATAACTTTGGTGCGTATCGCGGGTTTCCAGCAACATTTCATACGAATGGCTCACATGGTGGGAACGTGAATAGCTCACATTGGAGGTTTCCTCATGGGTCTTCTCGTCGGAATGGTCCTCTACCCTATCATCAGCACGACCAGAAGGCATCACATCATAGTGTGGTCGCTCAGATTTGCAGCCATTCCCATTGCCGTCGTTCTATTTGTTGTACTCATCCGTAACTTCTACAAGAGCGACCCATACGCAGGTACGTGTCAGCAACTTCAGTTTGGCAGCATCGAATACTTACAAGGGCCAACAGCTTGCTCGTGGTGCCGTTATTTGTCTTGTTTCCCCACTGCCTCCAACAACCATTGTCAAGGGTACGTACATTCAATTCGCATATAGTCACGCGACACTGACACTTGCTACTCTTCATAGGACCGGTGAGGGAGTCGTGTCTAACCGCGAACTATACACTAACTGTTGCTCCAGGGTTTACTACTGCCTCCTCGGGTACAAGCATTTGATTTGTTAAGAAAGTCTTGCAGGACGAGGTTTGAGGGCTCGGATCGGACCTCGTAGTACGACGAATATGACGCATACATACCACGGACTTACACCATAACATCGGACTTACACGGACTTCCACTGCCACATCTCCAGTATCACACACTGACGCCATATACTATGTTGAAGCTTTGTGCTGCGCTGTTTCTTCCCCCTTATCACCTTTTGCAATTCAGTTTTAAGGGACTTAAGCTTAAAATACCGGCGGTATAATACGGAGGCGCCCATCAGTACGGTTGCCCTGAAGTCTAAAGATCTTCGGACATGTCACCAGCGCACGAGCTGAACTCTTCTTCCCTGCTCACCCTCTTCACCCACTACATCTCGCGGTTTGGTAGAGACGAGTAGCATACCGCATTGCAGCCTGCGGCACCTACGTGGCTACAGCTTGGAGCGACGCGGTACAAAGTGCTCACGCGAGGCTCATGGCCCCGAAGCGCACATCGTTCTCGCTCAATCCGTACTTGAGCCAGTATGCAGCGGCGGCAGCCCTCGCTTTAGCTTTGTTGATAGGATGTCTACGCTACTTCGTAGTTGGTGCGTGGCCAAGTGCTAAATTGCTATATCCAGTCCAATAACCCCAGTCCAAGACCGGGTAGATGCGTTCCACTGCCATGCACTAGCGAGCAATGGTCGATGGTTGGATGAGAAGTATGCCAGTTGGCAACCTGACGGTACGTGGGCCTGACATGCGTGTTCTACCATTTTGCCTAACTCTGTATCTGTAGGCTGCATGCTGAACAACTACCAAGAACCCGACGTGAAGACCTGCCTCAGAAGCAAGCAGCTCGTATTCATTGGCGACTCTGTAACCAGACAGCTGTACTTCCAAATGGCCCATCTCATTGATGCCTCGCTCCCTGCGGCCCCTCCGGATGACGAACACAAACACGCAGACTACGACTATACGTCGAAGGATAAAACCAGGCTTTCTTTCTTCTGGGATCCCTTCCTGAATTCGACCTATGCGGCATCGTATACGCGACCATCACCCCCGCCCCGTGGAATCATTGATGAATCTGAAGACCGGCCTGCTCTTCTCGTTCTAGGCAGTGGGCTTTGGTACCTACGGTACGCGGATTCTTCCGGTGGTCTACCTGCCTGGGAAGAGATGATGGAGAGAGTCCTCGGTACCATCTCCAACGGTCGAAGTCCTGCGGATTTGGTGGTCATCCTCCCTGTGGAAGACGTCGTCCCCTCGAAACTATCCCCCGAACGCGCTGCTACTATGCACGCATCCGACATTGATGCTATGAACTCTGACCTGGTCCACCGCATACGACCACCGTCTCGTACCGACCCGTACGCCTTCCTCATACCTTCAGACCCCTACATGCCTGTGTCTTTCCCTTCCGTCTTCAACCAAATGTTAGATCCTTCACAGACAGAAGACGGGCTGCATTTCTCGGCTAGCGTTGTCAAGATGCAAGCAAATATCCTGCTCAACATACGCTGCAATGATGTTCTGCCCAAGGTGTTTCCGCTTGATAAAACTTGCTGCCGCAGCTACCCCTGGCCTAGTATTCTGCATCTTCTCGTGCTGTTGGCTCTCCTTGCATGGGGTCCTGTCTGTTGGTTCCTTGCTTACCGATATAGTGAGTGTTATCTTCCCGTTCACTGGCGAGTAAACTCATGCGTGATCTTCAGACGCTAAGACTGCCGACAGCCCACTGATTTCGAAGGACCAGATGCCATTACTGGTGATCAGCGGCTCCGTGGCACTTATTTACCTCGCAGACAGGACGGGATTCTGGCTAAAGGAGCAGAAACAGTTCAACCCTTGGACATTTGCGTTTCTTTGCTTCCTAAGCTTAGGTGTGGGCTTGTTAACCACCAAGCGTGCCGACAACGACCTCGGGTTTCTGAATAGAGATCAGACGGATGAGTGGAAAGGTTGGATGCAAAGTATGTCTCGTCTCCTGCACTTGGTCAGCAGGGTAGCTGACTATCGCGTTAGTCGCCATCTTGATTTATCACTATCTCGGTGCCTCAAAGATATCAGACATTTACAACCCCATTCGGGTGCTGGTTGCTTCGTACCTGTTTATGACAGGGTATGGGCATGCGACATTTTACCTCAAGAAGGCGGACTTCGGGTTCCTTCGAGTGGCTCAGGTGCGCTCTGCGTCGAGTTCAAAGTCCACTTAATGAATACACTCTGCAGATTTTGGTCCGTCTGAACCTGTTCACGCTTGTATTGGCGTATGCGATGAACACAGACTACATCTCGTACTACTTTTCGCCTTTGGTATCATGGTGGTACCTCATCATCTACGGCACCATGTTCGTGGGACACAAGTTCAACGATCGCACTCTATTCCTAATCTGCAAGCTACTGCTGTCGATGTCTCTCGTGACGGTATTCATGCGGACGACATGGCTGGTGGAGGCAGTCTTCACTTTCTTGGAACGGGTCTTCGGCATCCATTGGTCGGCTCGCGAATGGGCTTTCCGAGTAAACCTGGATATATGGATCGTCTACGTAGGCATGTTCGCAGCACTGGCTGTGATCAAGTCGCGAGAATATCGTATAACAGACCACCCGCGTTGGCCAATGGTGGTCAAAGGCGCTGTGGGAGCGTCTCTACTCGCTCTCATCTGGTTTTTCGCCTTCGAACTGTCCCTCAACAAGTTCGACTACAACATATACCAACCATTCGTCTCCTTTATCCCGGTGTTAGCGTTCGTCATCCTCCGTAACGCCACCGACACCCTCCGATCGGTCTCATCCAAAGCGTTCGCGTTTGTCGGCAAGTGCTCGCTCGAAACCTTCATCATCCAATATCACTTTTGGCTCGCCGGAGACACGAAGGGCATCCTGATCGTTATTCCAGGAAGGCGTTGGCGTCCCCTAAACATGGTCGCGACCACCCTCATATTCATCCTTGTTTCTCATCACGTCTCTGTCGCAAGCGGCGAGCTCACCAAGTGGATTTGCTCCAGCAAACCCGCGCCCTCCCTCCCGACCACCGCCCCCGCGGACGCTCACTCAGCCGATACCCAGGAGATCGTATTCCAAGCACCGGATTCCCTTGAACTACCGATCCGTAAAGACCAAGACGGGAATGTGCTTCCGCCTGAGCCTGACACTCCGGCGCGTCCTCCAAGACGGTGGATGGACCGATTGGCGGAGGGTTCGTTATCACCATCTCCTCCGACGTCTCGCGTATTACCGTCGTGGTCAGCAGGGACAGAGTGGCGACCAGGGCTTGCATCAAGGCTTCTCATTGGTCTTGCAGCAATGTGGCTGCTGAACATTTTATGGACGTATCCCGTACAGTCTTGAATATTATCATAACACTTGTTCATATACATCATGCTAATATATACAGGAAATAATAATACAGAGCACGGCAAAGGACCAGGTTCACTGAGGAGAAGATCGTTAGTATTGAGCGTAGTCTTCACATGAGCAAGATATAAGAGAGATCATTTGGTTGAAGACATTGATTGTTTGTGCTCGTCACAGTGACCGATGCACTCGGGTAATAGGGAACAATTGTGTAATCATATCAAGTGTATAGAGATATAACTTACCTTACGCGAATGCTACTAGAAACAAGGGCTAGTGCGAGGGAATGTAGTCTGCAGAGAATAGTCAGCTGAAGTTCTTCACACAACGAAACACATGAACCATCAGCATTAGCATGGTATTAACATCACAGGCCGTCCTTGAGACGGCTCAGGACTTGACTCTATGTTATTCATCTCTGGAGGGGGGAAAGAGCAGATACTCACCATGAGCTGGGGACATGTACGCGTGTCTGCCTATGGAAAAGAATCAGTTTCGGTCGTGGTGACAGAAAACGCAAGCGTCGAAAAAGGCTCGGAAATTTGGGTATATGATAACAGTTCATTAGCCCGTAGGCTTCGAAGTAGCGATTCAATTTCTCTCGTCATTGCAGCGACGTTCAACAGGACTCACCTTGACGAGGAGGATCGCGGGGTAGGCAAGAGCACGACGAGCAGAAAGGTTGAACAGCGAACGACGCTTGCCGCTCTAAAAACTAGTTTGATAGCATCACGTGGAATGCTTTAGGGCAGGGGCGCCAAAGCACGACGCGGCCATGCGCTAATTACCTTGAAGCAATGAACTTGAAGGTCGCTCCCAACTGCCGACCGCCATGGCTCAGATGATTGCGCAACCACAACAAGTACCCTTCCACATTCGCCCCGTTAATCATGCGCCTTCGCCATTAGGATTTGGCTTCGGCCTTTCAAGCCAGCCAATGCCTCCAGCCTGGCCAAACCCTCAACTGCACCGCTCGGCTACGGGCCCCTTTACAACACCCGCGCAGTTACCACAGACTCGTATCATGAAGCGACGGTATGAGCACGACGACGACGAGGGGTCTAGTAGGCATGCAGGAGATGAGGCCATGGAACGTAGTCCGACACCAGAGCGACTGAGGCGTGCCGCACCGAAACGAGCACGCACTACTCCAGGGGCTGCCATAGCTCTGAGAGATAACAAGGACCGGTCCGAACTAGGCTCTTCTGCGGCAGATGGAGATGATGTTGATGTTGGGGTTCTTCTTGGTAAGTTCGGGGTACAGCTTGGTGATGTACGCCACTTATGTATTCCCGGCCTCCAGCCAGTTTGCCTCGGGAAACTCTACTCCCTGTCCTCACATCCTTAATCCTCGCCCAACCCGCTTTGAAGTCATCCGTTCTGTCGCTGATACCACGCCCGACACTCGAATCCGCGTCTCAAGCGATTGCGAAGTCAGCCAAGAAACTACTCGATGCATTCCCTTACTCGTCCGCACCCGGTTCATTCGCTGGCCCTACATCGCTATTTGGCGGTAGCATGCCCACATTCGGCGGGCTCTCGGGATTCGGGACAGCCAGGGCACCTTCAACTTTCGGGCATGCTCTCGACCAGGCGTCGGGCATGCGCGAAGAATACATCCTATCCCGACTTCGACCCCACGTGCAAGAATTTGTTTCTACTTGCGCCTCATACCTTCCTTACTTTTCATATGCCGAGTCGACCTCGCTCTTGGACATCAACGCACATAAACCCTCAGCTCACGTCCAGTCGCATGCGTCGGCGTTGCAGGTGCAGCACAAGGACAAGTCGCATCCGACCGAGACGTATACGCTCTTGTATACCTTGACTACGCACATCCTTTCGCAGCCGCCGCTCACTCAATCGCTACTGGTGCCAGCACTACTCTCGCGAATGGCTTTGGAGTGGAATGCGTGGGTGGACCGTGTGGATCATGCCGTTAATCGCGAAGGAGGCATGTTCGGTCAGGAGACAGTTCGGACTTGGGAGCGGGGTTTGGATGAGATTGCTCAGGCGAAGGGTCATGGTTTGGAGGTGATGAGGGATGTCCGAGACAGGTGGGTGACGAAGGTAGGATGGCTTGTCGGAAGGCAGCAAATGGAGGAACTATGAACACATGTGTTTCACCGTCTTTTGCAATCTTGTTTCTAACTTACCATCGTTTCGTCGCCGCGGAGGACAATCATCCCCTTGCTCGCTGCACACACTCACTGCACGCCTGTATTTTTCACCATTACCAACGTCTTTGCATAGCATTTTTATTCACCTTTCCTACTTTCGCTGCCTCCTCTGTACTCCCATAATTTTTCACGATCCTCAATGAATGGCATGGCATCCTTCCGTACGGAGTTCGTGCCGATCGCGAGAGGCCCCGGAGTGCAAGCGCCGATTCCACGTGGCCGTGATCTGTTCACCGGCGCCCAGGCGAAGAGTTCATTCTGTTTACTCTTGGCCGGCACGACGAGTGGATTGGCCGAAAAATCTGGTCTGCAGTCGCACCTGGCGAGCCCTCCACTATCCATGCATGCTGAATCATGCAACGCGTCGTGCAGACCTTTCCTTGACACCCCTCGCCTCCATCCTCCAAGCTGCAGCAGGGCGGGCGTGGGTCCGGACGCGGCCGGTACGCACCTACCACCGCACGCCGATAGTACGACAAAGTGCGACCGTCTTCGTGCGCGGTCGGAAAGACGATGAGATCGAAGCTGGAGGCTCATCGTTGCGGTCTGGCGATTCCAGGTGTGTACAGCTGGCATTTCTAACCATGACAATTACTGACTTCACTAAAGCGCTTTTGAGACACGTCGCGCCGACCTGATCGCTCGTGTACCTCGCAAACCACGCATACCTCCTTTTGAACCGCAAGATTGGTTAGAGCCTGTAGATCCTATAGACGATGGCGAGTATCCGGGCGAAGACCTGTCCATGGCCAGCTCATCGTCCGGACCTTCTACCGACCCTCCTACTCCCCTCCACTCTGCAACGGACCGCTTACCTTACACCGCCACTAAATCCTCGTCCAAGTATATCCCGGATGCTTCAACCTGCAAATACGATAGGCCACTCGCACACCCCCTGCCGCGGAACCTCAGCGAGCGACTTCTTCGTCTGTCGCACGGCCGAGAGCACGAAAGAAGGAGCATGTTCTCGCCAATGAGAAGGTCCGCAATGTTTCGATCGCAGACGAGGCTCCAATAGAGCTCACCCCTGGCTATAAAGACGATCCCCCATGGTCTGAAGTCATCGAGTCCATGGCCGCGGCTGGAGACCCTATCCCAACCGCACGGCTCTGCCGCAAGGCGCCTCCTGCACGAAACGCGCCCGTGCCGACCACCGTCGCCGGCCTGTATCGGTCGTTACTCTTTCGCGCTGCATCTGCGTTGGCCCGATCGACTCGAAGCCTCCAGCAGCTGCTGCAAGATACCATAATTCATATCCCCACCTACAGTCTACCCAGAGTTTCAATTATCTCGTCTCGCTCGCTATCGCTGCTCAGGAGTTCACCACCGCTAGACAGCTGCTGGAAGACATGGCCTTTCGGAGATTGGACCCGAACGAGGAGACGAGGAAAGTTGAGAGTGAGGCTGATGATCAGGCAAGGGCGCTGGACGAAGGCTTGGGAAGAGGAGATCAGCCAGGGTGCGCTAACGCTGCCCGTATGGCTGGAGTTCTTTGGCACGGCGAAGAAACCTGTCCGGACCGTCTACAAGTTCGGGAATATTCAGGCCGACATGATGGCGAGGCAGCCTGCGTCTTCCCGTAGCGACCCGGCAACGGGCTCGAATCAAGCGGATCTTGTGCCCGCCAGTGCTTCAGTCGACTCCCCAGCCACGTCCGAAGATGCGCCGCTTGAACCGGAGAGCGCGGTCTCTCCAAACGAGCAATCCTTCTACGAGCCTCCCGACTCTGACGTTCTGTCTTATGAAGATCTTAATGCCGGCTATGGCGATTGGGACCATGACCCTTCCTACATAGCCTCAGGACTCGGTAGAAGACTTGTCCTGGAATGAACCCTCGGACGCAGAGAGTGTAGCGGATACGAAGTCTGGGCGTGGGGATTTCGACGAAATACGTGTCTCACGTCGCCGCCGCCGGAGACCACCTCAGCCGCCTCCTAACGCGGCTCTGGAACAAGAGCGCTACCAAACGCTGATGCGTCATTTCCCTGCTCTGTCTCCTAAGCAGACCGCCCAGATGCCGCCCAGGGTCGTGTTGACGTTCGTGCGGTGGTTCATCCGCACAGACAACTACCCGCGCGCGCTGCACACGACCACCTCGTACTTGAAGACCCTTCCCGCGCAGCTCCACCCCCATTTACGCGACAGCTGCATGGACATCATCCACGCGAACCTGGTGGCACGGAAGGAGACCCTGGCTGGCCATCACGCCGCGTGCAAGACCCTGTTCCGCCTCATGAAATTGCACGCAGACCTCAAGCCGAACGCGAACACGCTGCTGCACCTCATCCACTATCTGCGCGGCACCCCGCACGGCGGCACGACCGCCTTCCAGTTGGCGCTGAAGTTCAACAGGCAGTTTGGCAAGCAGGTGGTGGACGACCGGGTCCGGTGGCGCATCGTGTGGTTGGCGCTCCGGGAGCGCAGCCTGCCGGTGGCGAGGAGGGTGCTCACAGAGCACGACCGGGCCCAAGCGTCCGTCGCGCGCAACCGGCCGCCTCCAGGGCCCCAATATGCGGACGTGCAGCGTCGGCCGTCGCTTGGCAGCGTGCTGAGCGGCCGGGATCTGGAGGAGACGTGGGCTCCGTTGCGGGACAGGCTGCGGCGGCTCAGTGAGGCGAAGCAGACGAAGAGGGCCAATAAATCAAACGGGGTGTCGTAGCAGGTGTCGTGTTCCGTAAACAACATAGGACTAGCGTGATGGCAACACATTATGGTGGAAATCTCTCAACGTTCGGGTGTGGCGCCTCAAGCGAACATGTGAAGCCGACACGCGACGACCCCCTAGAACGTGTTCTGGTGTCAACCCGGTACGGCACATCATGGAGCGCTTTATTGCGCCTGCCTGCGCAGTACTGGCGGTGGCTGCTGAGGCTGTGGTCTGGACTGGGCCGTCGGTGTTAGGCGTGGTGTCGCACACGGCAGCGAAAGTGTCAGCGGCCACATCCACGGTCTGGGCACTCCGTCTGTGGTATAGCACCGACCCCATTTCGTAACTCGTTGACTCAGGCGCTAATGACGTCGGTTGCCATTATTGGCGAGCGTGGCCCACTGATGGTAGCAGACGCGCAAGATCTCTGGAGGTGATTGCCAGATCCTCGGGTATCTGCCCTTGAGCGCGGAGATCTGAACCACCCTGGCGGCGCTGGAGGGACACCAGTCGTCCACAAGCCACGACAAGCCCGGCCCCCGCTGCGTCCGTCTCTCTATAAACCTGCTGCTATTGACCGCTCTATGCTACGGGACCCTCGCTCCGTCACCTCACAGTGTTCTCGGACGCCTGCGCCGGTTCGAACGCCCCGCGCATGGGTCCTCCGCCACACCCCGGCGCGAAAAGTCGCTCTGCATGTCCAACGCTTCCTACCACACCCTCCTCCGATTCGGTCGGCTCGGGAAGGCGGCGATATATTGCTCCACAATGCTGAGCTGCCCACCTTATCCGCGCCTGCCCAGTCGCTCGCCCACGCCGCGAGCACTCAACGTGGAACGTCCGCGCCTGTTCGAGTGCACCCGCCGGTTGGCCGCCGACGCTCCCGCGGTTTGCCGCCAACGCGCCCTGTGCAACCTTGCCCACCACCCCCGAGGCAATATGTGCTGTCTTTGGTAACGGGTCCTCGCCTCCCATGGACGTCGCCCGGCGCGGCCGCTGGCGGCACCGCCCAGTGCCACACGAGTGAGCTTGCTTGCTGCCCCTGCTCGCCGCGGGCTGCGGCCGCCCTGCTGCATAAGGCTACTTCCGACCTGTCACCAGGACGCCGCCGGCGCGCCCCAAGCACGCCGACGCGAAGGGACGTGCCCCCCCTAATTTACGGCGGCGTGTTCGCTAACTTAGCCTAGTTCGCCGGAAACCCATGCAATGTCAGAAAAAGGTTTGCGTTGTCTGTGGCTTGGCTTATTTTATTCCTCAGGATTCTCCAACTGTCGACGCATCCGACTTAGGAATGGAAGGGCTGGGTGGGCCATTGAGATATATGTGCGTCGCGGAGATGTTTGGAACGAGAAGAGGTTTGTCCCCGATCTGCAGCACCGGCGCAATCATGGGTCCCAAGTTCACCACGCCGTCTCACGACCAGATTTTGGCCCTCTCGTGTTCCGTGGTCGGCATCGGTGCTGGCGGATGCACCTCCATGTTGGCGTCAGTCTTTGCTTGGTTTCGTATCTCAGGACATGCTACTGACTTGTGTACACAGTCGAGTCTCTGTGGTAGACTACCGAGGCCAGGCGGTATACGACTCGTATGTCCAGCCCACCAATACGGTCACGGACTATCGGACGAACACGACTGGCATTAACGCTAGTAACTTGTCCGCGAACCGTAAGCAGCTAGCCTTTCCTACGCCGCATTTCCAACGGGCTGCTGATCCTTCTCGCACAGTGGGCGCCCGTCGGTTTAACGACGTGCAGCGCGAGGTCGCCGAGCTCATGCGGGGCAAGGTTATCGTCGGCCACAGCCTGTGGTCTGATCTCTCAGGCAAGCATCTGCGCACACTCTGGGGGAATACGCCGACTCACGCCTCCTCCCGCGCAGTCCTCGGTATCCCCCACCCCGCGGTGAATACGCGGGACGTGGGGCTCTACCAGCCCTTCCGCAACGCGCTGCAGTCGTCGCAGCTGGTCGGGCTCCCCACGCTGATGTGGCGCCTCATGCGCCGGCGCATCCAGGACACTGGTCGCACCTGCCCCGTACGTCCTCCCACCGATCATTGTGTGCGCCGGCATGTGCCTGACAGTGTACCATGCCGCCCGCTGCCCCTTAGCTGGAAAACGCGCGCGCCGCCTCGATCTGTACCGCTCGCACGCGGCCGAGTGGGAGAACGCGGTGTCGTCGGGCCACTGGCCCGCCTTCCTCCCGCCGAGCACGTTCTCGCGCTGCTATCTCTGACAGGTCGCTGAGGCCGCCCCGTGTAAGGCGCCCGCGTACCGGACTTGGCCTCCAGATCCCGTCCTCTTGAACTCTCCTCGAGCATCATACGTACCATACAAGCCCCACTATTGCGCCTCCGCACGGTCCACTCTCCTTTCTTGCCCGCCCTCGTCATGCCTCTCTTCCTACCCTACCGTCCTGTAATCCCGGGTTCTAGGTTAAATGCAAGCTATTTCTTGATCAATAATGCGGAAGTGTAGCCGATATGCTGATACTCGCCGGCGTGAGTTCGAGGGCGACGGCCACAGCGGCCCTCGTGAACACGCCGCCTCTCCGTCTTTATGTACGTTTCGTAAAACGGGCTCCACAGGCCATCCAGGCCCCCACGCCGCCGCCCAACTGCGCATCGCAAACCTTTGCCGCACGCGGCAGGGTTCTCGATATGCTCCGCAGAAGCCTACGTGGGGTGGTGCCTCTGGCTGAATCCTGACTCTGCACGCCGTGGGGTGAGGCTTCTCCGAGGCGCAGAGGGCGGGGCCTCTCCCGCGCGCATCTGCCTGCACGCGGGCCTCTGGGGAGATTGATTGGACAGACGAAGGATCTGCCCGAGGTCTGCACGATCTGTTGCAGGCCCTCTCCGCGACTACTTCCCTTCACTTCCGCAACTGAGTGGGAAGTGGGTTCACCGTTCGAGCGCAGAGGCTGTGCTCAACTGAGACTAATTGAAGCTTGCTGAGATCTTTGAATTTGTGTTTTCTGCATACAAACATGAACTCTCAGAATGTCTATCCCGCAATTGGATATGTTCGTGGTAAACCCATCTATGGCAACATACATTCCTAGGCAGAGGTTTAGCTTCACATGGACGCTGGTAGCTAAATTCTTAGGCAACGTAAAAGGTCCACGAGAGAAGGTGCGACGTTTGTCCATCGGTCGGAGCACAGCGCTTCGCAGCACGGCGGTCGACTGGTCCTCCGGCGAGGATGCCAACCGCGCTGAAACCGCCGCCGCCGTGCGCGACGCGCACGCACGCCGAGGGTCGGCAAACGGCTGGGCGTGAGAGAACACGGCGGCGACCACGCAATGTGGCTGCAGGGTGGGAGCGTCTCAATGCTGCGACGGAGAGGAAAGACGTGCGGCCACCTCAGCTCAGGCCCGGGCCCGCCGCACGCAAGTGATCGCCCACTGTCGGTGCTCGCCGACGAACATGCATCTGACAAAACGGGAACTGTGAGTGAGTCATGTGAAGACGAACTTAGACATAGCGAGCTTACGGCGA
This sequence comes from Terana coerulea, assembly GCA_024811115.1. NCBI lineage: Eukaryota > Fungi > Basidiomycota > Agaricomycetes > Polyporales > Phanerochaetaceae > Terana > Terana coerulea. The sequence continues at coordinate 529,819 of JAKOGH010000042.1, forward strand.
CGATCTCGGGGAGCCTCCGTGGGACGCAGGCGGGCGGCGACGTCTCGGCATTGACGCCAGCCCCGGTCTACTCTGCCAGAGGCTGACGCGTCTGCGGCGGCCGACTGGAAAACGGTATGGCACGAGACGTTGAGCTTGAAGCTGGCGGGAATCGAGCCCGTCGGGCATGTCGGGCATGCCACACGGGTGGCGGGCAGCTCTCCGCACCCTCCGCACTCTCCGCGCACCCTACTTACATGCTGGATGAGTCAAAGCAGCAAGCGTCGGTGAAATGCGAAATGAACGTACGTGTAGATGCTACCCGCCGACCGGACCTGTGCCGCGAGCTATATTATATAGGCTAGTAGATATAAGGCGCGCTCCAGCACCATGTGTCGGGTAGCTGCAGTTGGGACTAATGGCAAAGTCCAAATAATATTTTCGCGTGCGATTTAGGATGACTGGCTCAGAATTTTCTAACCGCAGCGGTGTTAGCATCCATTGCGCGCCGACACGAGGCAGACCAGACTCACTTGCACCACCCCGTAGCAACCAGCTCCACGATACAGAGGGCTAGTGCTTCCAGCCTGTAACGTGTAGGATCGAGGATGGGGCTTTGGAGCTGGTGCGAGGCGGCCTAACGGGCCTGGGGCTCCGAGTCAATCCAGCTTGGGCCCGCGTCAATCAGGGCGGTCGGCACCACGGTGGGTTCCTGCCACCCCTGGCAATCCAAAAGAAGGTCGGCATAGAACGACCAGGAAGGGCAGCGTGCATTCCGTGTGCCAATCACCAGTACAAAAGGTTAACAGACCTTATTAGCCTACGTGGTGGCCATCGTGCAAGCCTGGGGGAGATCGGTCGTGAGATGTGGCGCTGGGGGGCTTAGCAGAGCTGTCCGATAAGTTGCGCTGGAAGATCCGTCATAGCCTGCGGAGGATCTGAGCGGGGCAGAGTAACGGCAGGCTAGTGCCCGACATCTCCAGCGGTCGACAGATGGAAGACACGTACGTGACGAGCTCGTACCATAAGCTCAAGGTTTCATTACGATTTCTATGGGCGCGCCGTCCCGAACAGGCACTTATCCGAAACCCGCTGAGGCCACTTGCCGCGGCCAGCAGGACGAGGGCAGCGTTGGACACAGTGTCAACGAAGGGCTCCGCCGGTTACGTATCGGCTTTCAAAGCTTTCTCACTGTTCCTAGGCGGGCATCATTACGGTTAGTATGCAACGCAAGGCTCCAACAAATAAAACTCACGGGCCGCCAAAAGGACTTCAAGGTTAGTCGGGGACCTAGGCGGGATAATCCGCCGGTCAAGGGCACAATTAAACTTGTCTGCAAAGTCCCGGACAGGGTGCCAGCCTTCGGGAGCTAGCACTCTACTGCATGATGTTATTCAAAAGCGGCGTTGCATGAGGAAACGGAGAACAACTGGATTTGAGCCGCGGACTCCGAATTAGGCGTCGTGCATGATCGGATCACGGGGATTTTGTCCAAGCGTCGGGCTCCCAAATGCGGTCATATCCCGACACTTCACTCTGACCATCGCGCGCATACACCCAGTCATGATACCCAGGTCGTGGATCCCGCCCAAATCACACGAGGCAGAGCGCATCGCTGAACACCCTGCACAGGCTCCGCTGCCCGGCACAGCGCCCGGAAGCGCAAAGCCGCCGCTGGCCAGCCGGCCGACCGTCGACAGGCGGGCCATCACCGCCGCGCTCTCGACGCCGCACGACGCCGTCCTCTCCGAGCTGCAGGGACGCACACCGACGCTGGGCCGCACGGCCTCGCAGCTCGCCGCGGAGGCCCCGCCGGCGGGCAGCCTCGGCTCGCCCGACCGCGCGCAGGACACCGCGAGCGACGCGCCGTCGACCGCGCGCAGCACGCTCGCGTCGCCCGAGCCCGTGTACGACCCGCTCTCCGGCGGCGTCGCGTACATCCTGCCCACGCCCGTGCCGGGCGACGCGGGCGGCGGCGGCGGGTTCGAGCAGAGCAAGGACGAGCTGTGGGCGCACCTCGGGCGCATCCGCGCGCTGCAGAGCGAGATCGCGGTCCTGCACGTCGGGATGGAGGGCATTGGCGCGGGCGAGGGGCGCAACATGAAGAAGGTGACGCGGACGCCGACGGACAACATCGTGGGCGAGGAGTGGCCGGAGCCTGCGGAGGAGGAGGGAAGAGGAAGGAGCGCGGCGTGGAGTTTGCCAACCTCGCCCAAGCGTTCGAGGGGAGACACGCTGCTGTCGACGGCATCATGAGTAAGGTGAGTCGACCCATGAATGTGTCATGCACCCGCAGTCTCCTTATATGCGTTATAGCTCGACGAACTATCCAAGGCTCTTACCGCATTTCATGCCCTTCCCACCCCTACCATGGAGTTCATCACGTCCCGGAATTATACAAAGGATTCGATAGGGACGCTCTTCAACAGCCCCTCACCGACGCTTATGACAGACCCTGGCTCTCCCCATTCCAATACCTCGTCTCACGGCATACCCTCACAGCTGCACACGGAGCTGAAGAAACTGGATATTCCAAGAACGGACAGTCCTGACCCTTCGCCCGTGCTTTGACACCGCTGCGAAAGCTCTTGTTATACGCCATTTGGATATATACCCATCATCTTACACTACATGATACCGCAATAATACATTATACACGAATTTCACTTCCATCCTAGTTACAAGAAATGCTCCCAAACCACTTTCCTCTCGCGCAATCCGTCAGCTCACCCTCCGAGCATCTGCAACGCGGCTCGCAGCTCCTTTCCTCGCCGTCTCCGCATCTTCGTAGTCCAGCGCCGATATGGCAAAGCGGCAATGCTTCTGTATGCGCGACACGGCCTGCGGGCTGAGGTCTTCAAATGCAGGGGCTATGGTCGACGCAACCACAGGGGGCACAGGCTGCGGCGACGGGTAGGAGAGGATTGGCATCGGCGGGGGAGGCGCGACATTAGTTCGCGTGGGGAGTATCGGAGGCGGCGGAAGGGGGCACTTGGTGGATAAGGCGAGGTATTGGGTATAAAGCCCGGAGGGAGCGAGGTCTCCGGGGGTGTCGCGTCTTCGAGCTCAAACGACGGAGCTGTGGGTATAAAGCCCGGTGCGAGCCCTGGATGCTCGCTAACAGGCTCTGGCGGCGCTGACGGTCCTGTCGTAATATCATCCTCTGCGGATGGGGCAGCGGGAGGTATCAGCCCGGCTTCCCTTTCCTCTCCAATCGCGCCAAACTCGTTGACTGGGGCGTCTTCCGCTTCGTCCTCTCCCCATGTCTGGCGCAGGCCTGAAGGCCGTCCGCCTGAGCTCAAAAAGTCTGTCGACTCCTGTTGGAAGGCAGGCGTCCCTGGTGTGGCCGCATTGCTCCATGCACCAGGACTTGTAGGGCCTTCTTTCGGAGTGACGATACCTCGCGGAGCAAAGGGGACTGAAGGAACCACATCTGAGGTTAACTCTGGCAGAGACTCCGAGTCATGTATATCTGAAGCAGACGGGGCCAGATCGCCCGGATTGCTTGGTGGTAGCGTCGCTGCGTCTTCAACTGCTTCTTGCTGTTCCTCCTCGAAACCCACCAGGCGTGGGCTTTCGACCCTCACGGAAGGCCTTAGCGATATCGGCAGCCTTCCATTTTGCATACCGTATCTTCTCCGGAACATTCACTGTCGCGGCAGATGCATCTGAGGAATTGAAGACAGAGAGCACCTCAAGGAAGTTAGCCGCGGCAAGGAACTTCTTCGCGGTAGCTCTGCGAGAAGCGAAACGATCAGATGAGAGTGCCTGCATCGAAATCCTGCATGTCGCTCACCTGGTGCTATTCCCTTTACGGTCCTCCGCATCGGCCGCAGCGAATACGCGCAGCGCGAAGTTCTCCACGTACGCACTGCTGGCCGACTCGTCCTCGATGGCGTCGTTCTGACCGATCTCAGCCTTCAGATTCTCCAGGCTCTCCAGCAAGTCCAGCAGGAAGCTGCGGGAGACGGTGTCCTTGAGCTTAAGACCGATGCCAAGCTGTGCGGCGTGGTATGCACCTAACGCGTTGCGGTCATTGAACGAAAGCGAAGAACAGACACAAGCAAACGTACACCAATACGCGACAGCAGGGTCGGTCTTCTTGACCTCCTGCGCACGCTGTATGAACGGCGCAACGGACTTGAGCTCTGGCGGGATGGGCGGCAGCGAGAGGATAGACATGGTCGCAGAAGACAAGTGAAGTGAGCGGCAATCGCACGTGGCGCGGTATCGCGACTTTCCGGCGCGTCTGGCCAGTGGGCTTCGAAGCTTCACTCGTGACGTCACGCGCCAACATCGACGTCGATACTCATCCCATTGCCAAGGGCATATAAACCCGCAGACCTCGACAAAATGCTCACCAACACTCCCTTGCACTCTGACCGTCACCATGTCTACCAACGTCCCCGAACAGTTCAAGAAGGGCTACAAGCCCTCCTTCCAAAAGCAGGACGAAAAGCCTGGCCTCCAGAAGAACCTCGACCCCCAGCCCATTGACGACATCCTTGCTGATGGCAGGCCATACAAACCAGCCGGAAAGCTCGAGGGGCGTACTGCCATTATTACTGGTGCTGACAGCGGCATCGGTAGAAGTACCGCGATTTTATTCGGTGAGTATATGCGCATCCTCCGCTTCGTAATTGCGCTAATACTCCATCCTTTATAGCTCTAGAGGGAGCTGATCTCACCCTTCACTCCACCGAGAAGGAGAAGGATGAGCTCAAGGCTGCTGAGAAGTACATCAACGAAAAACAGGAGGCAAGCGCAAGCTGCACTTGGTTGTGTCCGACCTACGGGCGGAGAAAGCGAGCCAGGAGCTCGTGAAGGCGCACCTGGACGCTCACGGCGGCAAGCTAGATACCCTGTAAGCTCCGTGTATGACTTTTCGCCCACACGAGCTAACAGTTCGCCACAGTGTCCTCAACCACGGTCATCAGCTAGCAGTTGAGGACGTCACCCAGCTGCCTTCGGAACAATGGATCGAAATCTTCAACATCAACATCCACTCGTTCTTCTTCATAACGAAGGCCGCTATCCCTGCACTCGAGAAGAGCGCCTTCCCTTCGATCACATTCAACGCTTCGATCAACCCCTTCATCGGTCATCCGGGGCTGCTCGACTACACCGCGACCAAGGGAGCTATCATCGGTTTCATGAGGGCGCTGAGCAACCAAGTCGTCGGCGCGAAGGGCATCAGAGTTAATGCCGTCGCACCCGGTCCCATTTGGACCCCTCTGATGTATGTCCCATGGAGCATTCATGTCAAATTTTCAAAGCTAACGGCTCCCGTTAGTACCGCGACCATGACCGACGAGTCGGTCAAAACATTCGGCGAAAAGATGCCTATGGAACGCGCAGGACAGCCCGTTGAAGTCGCCACTTGCTTCGTGTTCCTTGCCTCGGCAGACTCGAGCTACATCAGGCACGTTCAACCTGTTTTACCTGGTCTGGGTATTCTCACAGTGCTTTTTTCACAGCGGCCAAGTTATCCACGTCAACGGTGGTGTCGTGATTAACTGAGCTCACAAATGCGTGTAAGATAGAACGCAGAATAGAAACGTCGTTTGTAGAACAGCAAACAAAGTGTAGCATATAGCGCGTTGGTACAATGCAGAAGTCTAGCAGCATATTCTAGCAATAAGGATTGTCTGAGTCCTGAACCCTTTGCTCCAACGCGGCAATACGCTCTCGAATGCCACCCTCTGAAACAGCTCCTCGCGCAATGGGACGGAGCGGCGAGCGAGGGGGACGAATGATCGCGGCCCTCAGCGGGTCCGAGTCTCGAGTCCCGTACAGTGCGCCGTTGGTTCGCTTAGCACAGGCAGCTGCAATGTGAGGCGGAATCGGCGGCACAGGTGGGACGGTTTCGGGTGCGCTTGCGGCGCGAGTGGGTGCGGGAGGCGTAGGCAAAATCCGCGAGGTCGAAGGCTGGACTATGACCGATGAATGAGACGGCGGCTGTGTTTCCTGAACAACGTCCTGCCCAGGGTCGCTAGTTTCTAGCATCGGGGGACGAGGAAGTTGCCGGGAGCCCCTCTTCTCCAGTGTGGATCGCCGCTGGCTGCCGCTTTGGGAGCACCCTCCAGACTCGCTGCCCGACGTGCAGCTCGACTCTGCACTCGGATCGCTGGACCACGCGGCGAACCCGGGCTCCTTCATGCTGGGGTACCCAAGCCGCGGCGTCGCCTCGTCCTCGTCGGCGGACGTGTCGGGCGTCATCGCCGGCATCGACGCGTACTTCGGCAGGTCCGCCCCGCCGGGCGACCGCACGCGGTCGCGCAGGCGCGCCGCCACCAATGCACGCTGCTTCTGCTGGACGCGCTCCGCGAAGGACGTCACACCAGCACCGGCAACGGCGCCGTCCGCGCGCGGGGTCCGGCTGTTACGCCGCTCGGCCCTTGCGCTCGCCCGCGCGTTCTGCGCGGTCGCCGGGGCGGCGGGGAAGTGCCCGTCGTCGACCTTCACGGAGCCGAGCACCGCTTCGACTTCCTCGTCCGAGTCAGCGTCCGTGTCCAGCTCCAGATTGCCGAGCGCGTGCGGAGGCGGCGCTGTGTCTTGATCGCCCGTGTCGTCGAGGTCGCTGGAACTCGAGGTGGAGTATACGCTTCTCTCCGAATCGGCCGCCACGAGCGGGGGGCGCGACGGTTGTACGGAGACGTTTGAGATGGTGACATCGGGGTTCGTGACTCGTAGAGAGATGGTGCGGTGTGGATACGGAGGCAGCGGAAGCGGTTCCTCCTCAACCTCTTCGACAGGGCTGACCGAGAACAACTTCGAAGCTTGGCCGGCGACGTCGGTTGCCGATGCATACCGCTCAGTGGTACGAGAGCACAGGGACTGGGACGACTTGATGTACGCCCCAGTGGAGGATATCAGGCCCGCGCTCGGAGGCGGGTCGATGGAGATGAAGTTGAAGATCCGTATGGGCAACGTGACTGAGACGTCTGGGAGTCAAAGAGCCTGCGCTGATTGTCACTCGGATGGAATACTCGACTTCCAGAAGGCGTCCACGAGTGACGGATAGAGAATCCGCCTGCCGCGTGGTTTAGCATCGTTGAAGAAGACGCATAAATGCACAGAAAGGAGAACTTACCGGAAGGGATATGTAATGGACGAAATCCAACTCTCGTCCAGGAGCAACGCCAGTCCACCACCCCTTCGCGCTTGCGTGGCCCTTCGCGACCCCTGCGCACATTATGAGCTCGGACACCGCGACGACTTTGTGAGTGGTAGCTGTTTGGCAAGAGTCGGGATCTCCGTCGCCACCAACATCGAGATTCGGCCGCGGTCGGAAAACGGTCACGGTGCGAACGAGCGAGAGGACGAGGCTCCTGATCGTCTTCTTCGACCCGTTGTCCACGTGCAATGTGACAGGGCAGCGCGATCCCGCCGGCCAGTGAAGGCGATGCATCTGGGCGCACAATCTAACTTTGGAGGAGGAGCCGAGGAGGGCCACGCTCTTCGCTGTGCTGGCTTGCAACGGTCGTGAAGCAGGTTGCATGATCGTGCCCGGGTTGAGGTACGGCCAGACTTCGCAATGGCGGTAGAAGTGGGCTATGGAGCGCTTCCCACTGCTCGAGTCCTTCACCTTCAAGGAGCTGGAGGGAAATGCAGTCAGGCAGGCGCATGGGAAAAGTTGGCTCAAATACGTACACCATGGCTATGTAGCGAACCGTAATCCCGTTGCCGATGTTGAGTACGCCTTTGGCGCTGCCGAACGAATTGTCGACCGGTAGCTTCAGCGCGAATGGCAGGACGTGCAAGCCTTCAACGGCTGGCGCAAAGCCCTCCTTGTCCGACTCAGCCTCATACAGGCTCTGAGCAGTGTCGGTGATCGCTGAAAGCGGAGCGGCACACTGATAGAAGATATGCCGCTCGTCTTCGTCCGCAATGAACTCGTACCCGATGAGCCGGACCTTGCCGTCCGCCAGTAGTATGGGGCTTTCCTTCTTCGACCGCTTGCGTACGCGGACCTTGACGTGTCCGCGCAAATATCCTCCTTGCACGCAAACGTCGCTCTCCAAGACGATGTCGACCTCGACGCGCGCCCGAGACTTGGCTTGCTCCAGTGCGACAGCGTATTCCCTTTGCGCCTTCCTTGTCCATCGAGTTGAGATAGTGGTCAGGAATGATGACGGCACCGGACTTGAGTCGTGCGTTGGAGTTACCGAGCAGGGACTTGAGCTCTGCAGCGCTACGGGTATGGGGGGCGCCAAAGCTCAAGAGAGAGGCATCTCGAGGAAACCCACTGCCGCTCCCTTGAACACTGCGGTTGAAGCCACCGGTCGAGGCGCGCCGCTTGAGTGGTGGCAGTGGGCAGGTAGCCTCCTCGAATGCCGGAAGGCCATCGTCCGAGCGGCTCTCCTCGACTGGGTCATACCTTGAAGCTCTGAACCCAGGTTGCATCGGTATGTTGCTGCATCGCTCAGGCGGCCGCTGGGTCTTCGGATCTCGCACGCCAGGAGCATCATATATCGAGGAGATTGGCACGATGTTGGGGACGCTCGCTTCACTGCGAATAGGTCCGCCTTGGGAGGGATGGGGTCGGTGGGGTGCCCTTGGTCCTGTGAGCGTGCGCCGAGGCCGATCAACCTCTTTCAACCCGTCGACCCGCTGCCCTGAGCGCGGCATGTCAAATTCAGAGTGTCTGCGAAGATCGTTGGTGTGAATACCCAGACCGACCGACGACCGCTGTGAAGACATGTTGTACACTCACTATACAACGGCTTGCCCATTGTCAGCTCATAGATGCCCACCGGGGCTGACAGTTCGCAACTGGTCGGGACGGATTGGCACTTGGCATGTCAGCCCTCCTGGCAGTTGAGGTGAAAGGGTATAAGCGCCGAAGGTGAGGTTCGCGGGAAGGTGGGCCGAGCTCCGACGGGATTGGCTGCAGCTAGCTTGAAATTCTTCCTGGAGGGGGGGTAAATAAAATAAGCTCGGCATACAACTACTGTACATTGTTACGTAGTTAAACGCTTTAATTATGGCGTGTTGTTGGTGCGAATGTCCGTTTTAAATCTCTGAACGGTAATCAAACTAATACTGAGCACAGCTCAATAGCTACTAGTAATGTATGGGAGTCCAGCGTGATGAATCAGTTTACCAGTGTCCGACTTTGACATATCTCTGGTCAAAGCCCAGCTCTAGCCACGAATCGACCCCTCGACGGGCTCGGCCTCCGGACCCAATCCAAGGAAACCGACCCGGTGATACACCTTTGCCGCTGCAGGGTTGTTGTGGGCTACGTACAGCACCACCTTATCTTTAGACTTGAGGAGACTGTCATACATTACGATAGTTAGATGTTGTACTGCACAGGCACCATCAAGGGACGTACTGTTTGCAAACTTTGCGTGTAAGGCGTTCTGCACACCCGCGCTGCCGCCATCTCGGGTTCGTGTACACCTTGGTGATCGCAGCGACGGTCTCGCTTGTCCGTGTGACGGCAACTATGGACGCAATCTCCGCTGCTTGGCCATGAGACCGTATCTCGTGCACCCACAGCTGCCGTTTCATGATTAACGACGAAGCCTCCCGCAGAGCGCCGTCTTCGCTGAGCACGAAGGGTTCCTGTGGCGCGGACAACGGTGAGAAACAACGCCCCCTCGGAAGAAATAGACATATATTGAACTCACCGATTCCTTTGCGAAGCCGTAACACAAGCGAGCGCAAGCTTCAACGTCGTCCTTTGTGGCGAGACGGAGGTCATACTCGATATCAGGTAAAATACTCCCCCGCCTCGGCCGAAACGACTGCGCTGTGCAGTGCGATATCTTCGCGGCGTAGTACTCCGGATCGTTGTGCAGAGGAATGCCAGTCTCCTGGGTCCATATTGATGCGAAGAGGCGAGTAATCAACTCCGGTGCGAATACAGAGAAGACGCGTTCCGAAGGCACCGCCCGCGACAGGCGGTGGGCGATGGTGCGAAGGCAGCGTACGGAGGACTCCGAATCGTGTTGCGCTTTTGGGAGGGTGGTGAAAATGAAGATAGGGTATGAACCTTGCGCGCCCTCCGTACAGCTCAACACGAAGTCCACCTTTGGGGGTGTAAATGCTCCAGTGCTCGTGCAAGTGATCCAAATTCCTGTGGAAGGCACCCCAAGTCGCTCTTGCTCTCTACACTTCTCGGCGTGAGGGAGCATGATATTTGCGTCAGAGGGGCTGCTGTGGAATGTCTCCCAGACCACCTCGGGTAGATCGAGAGCAGAGTGGTACACATGGACGCGGTGGTCGTTTCCGACGGAAGGCATCGTACAGGAAGGGGCCGCGTAAAAGGAGAGCTGGGTTGAGATATGAGGGTAGCGAGTCGTGAAGGGACTCAATGAAAGTGCGATTTGGTAGCGCGACCTCCATTCTGCTCTATATACCCAGAGCGGGTTCTGCAAGCGAAACCGCTGCTTATTCAGAAAATAACACGTCTTGTTGCGGACAAATGACTCGATGCTACTTACCGATGCACTGCTCTGAGTGGGCGGAAATTGATACACCCGAAGGCAGTCATCGTATTAACTACAGAAACCACCGGGCGCGGTCTTGGCTAAACGGACAATTCCAGCGGAAATCAATCGTTTTGGGTGGATATCTGGAATGGCGGTATCTAATCAGTCGAGTCAACATTTCATCGCGTACATATGTCGCGAGAAAGGGACTGTTCCCACCATCGGGGTCGCCAATGTCCGTCAGGCGCGGGCCTCGCGCGCACATGCTATGGGCGCCATTGCACTGCCTACGACACGTGTATGGGCGTGAGAGCAGGGCGGATGGTACATCTAATACACACACCGAGAGAGACTCATGTCCGCCATGCTTGAGCGACAGGTCAGTGATTTTCCAATATTGTATGCGAGGCTTGGTCGGCTTGGTCTGGGGCAAAAATCCATAATCGCACAGCGACGTTGTCAATAGGAGCGCCACATATGCTGGAGTCATCAGGCCGTGATCACCGCGAGCAGAGCCACCGCGAGCACGATACGCGTTATGGATCGGGCTGACACTGATATTCCGCTAACAGTGGTGCCGACCCATTACACATCTCGCGAATGTTACGTTTGTTGATTACTGTCAGAGCTTGGAAGCGCTATTGTGAGGGCGCGGCGATAAAGGCGATTTGATATTTGGGATGTTGAGTGCGTTCATCACTACCGTTAGGTACATATCTGTTGTTCTTCCTGCACGTTAGTGGGAAGCCAAGTTGAATCGGGCAGGGGCTAACGTACAGCTGACGAGTTGCCCCGGCTGAAGTTCGGCGGACTATTGCCGATGTCTGCGGTACCTCATGTACGAGTACTGGGCTGTGGCGGCATAGCTCTGCGTCACTTGCAGCTACCCAGGGGTTGTGTCGGAGTTGCGAACCTGTGGCATTGATGGAAGGCGGTGATAGAGTATTGCTGCGCTTAATTGGGGCGGAGGCGTGGTGGCGTTGGAATTTGGCTCTGTTTGGCTCCGGCGCTGTGATCCCTGATCGCAGACAACCTGCCACCGACCTGTTTCATTCCTAGTTTCGAGTCAACCACGCTTCATCACACACGCTATACTCTCATGTCGGAGAAACTCGCTCGCACACACACCCACAAATCCAATAGAGCTAAAGCCAATCTCGAACGTAAAATCGTTTATCGGAGTGTTCTTGAAAACCCTTTCCAGGTTCAATGGTACGCGGGTTTCCAATTTCCGGGTCCCCATGCGGATCAATACACCTACATAGGCCCAATGTTCCTGACAATATCCAGAACGCCGTCCTTGCCACTGTCGTCAATATGCTCGACGGAGCTGCGGATATCCACCACAAGGCACACCTTGAGAGCCGGAAGAGGAAAAAGGAGAGGGGTATGGAAGCCAGGGCGAGAAAGAAGGCGAAGCTGCTGCCGGAAGCCGTCATTGAGGGCGATTCAAATTCAGACTCCCTGAATCTCACTGCAATCGCGTCAGAAGAACACACTGTTTCTACCGGTCCACAGCTTTCACAGCCACCAGACCCTGTCAACATCCCAACGATCCTAGACCATACTACTATCGGAATCAACGAAGTCACCAAACTCCTGGAAAGCACGGCCAAGACGCAACGCCACACACCCTCCGCCGGACCCTCGACGTCTTCTCCGTCTCCGTCTCATGACAGACTAATTGTGGTGTGCCGTGCGGATGTGAATCCGCCCATATTGATCAGTCATCTACCCAACTTGGTCGCAGCCTGCAACTCAGCCGGGCTGCGCCAAGATTCTCAGCCTGCGGGAAGGACATGGCTAGTGCCATTGCCAAAGGGCGCCGAGGAATCATTGGCCGCAGCTGTCGGTCTGAGGCGTGTAGCGACCATGGCTTTTGATGTGAGTGTCGCATATGACGTTAGTGAGATAATTCTGGATTTGAATCTAAAATTCAGAGCTCGATCCCGTCTTTCGAGTCGGTGAAACCTCTACTCTCTTCTGTGCCGATCCTGGCGGCCCCCTGGCTCTGCAGGGCTTCGAGCGATACACAACGTTCCCTGGTTCCTACGCACATCAAGCAACTCAAAACCACCGCGCCGAAGGATATGCGCGCCGCAAAGGAACTGCGAACACAGGGTAGAGCAGCTGCGAAACTGCGGAAGAAAGAGCAGGCTGCAAAGATCCCCAAGCGCGTCACAATCACAGCAACACTGGGGTCCGGTCCGCTTGTTCCCTAAGGACACGGAGAGGACACTTTGACCGGGCTCTTTCAGTCTGATCACCCTTCGGCATCGGTAGCAGTATGATACATTGCTCATCTATGAGCGCATTCGCTTGACAGACATGCCCAGGTGGTGTATTGTTTCTGTGGTAACTGTTGTCGGATGGTCAATGTCCACATCACGGGCTGCTACGATGCTTAGTACTAGTGAGTTCGAATGAATCCTGTCGCACATGTATTCCTCAGTATCCGGCGATCAGGGCGGATATCTGGGGGTAAGAGCAGTAACACCCTAGTGCACTGTAATGCGTCGGATCTCCGATGGTCCAATGTGGTTGAAGTTACAGTAATTGCATGCTTAGCGGCTGTGTGTAGGCGGAGGCAATTGGTGGTCTACTTTCTCGTTCTGTAACTTCTGTTTATACTGGCGCTTGACCAGTACCACGTATACCGTACTCGTAACATTGCTTCCATGATGAGAGCACGTCGGAGTTGACAGCACCGCTTTGGCTCTGGCCCTGGCAGCTTCAGGCCGTGAAAACTACGCTTCCTCACATCAACTAAGTATCCTCAGGTAGTGAAAGTGGACGGAATATTGGGTACAATTCTGACTCTTGTAAGTATTGACTGTAGCGCATCTGATGGGTTATTTCAAGAAACCTCTCCCTTAGATAAACTGCACGCATGTTCATCGCCATTATCGGCACCCGCCTTTCGGGAAAGACGACGGTGCAAGAGTACCTCGTGAGACAAAAGGGTTTCCTAGCCGTCCATCTCACCGATACCTCCAGCAACGTAAGTCGCCCTTTTGTCATCTGTCATCATGACAAACCCGTGCCAACGGTTCTGTACAGGATGACGAAAGCTCGCCCTATGCTTACGATCCAGCATCTTCAAATGCATCATCAAACCACAGTTTGACCGATGGCAATTTTCTGCAAGTCGATTCGCCGCTGTCGGGCCCTCGCGGCGGCAGCCAGCGGCCGACCTCGTTCTTGTTGATGAACTCGCCCACCACGCCGTATTTCCCAGGCATCTCTCATGATCTGTCCAGGGTCAGCGCTCCGAGCACGCAGGTGTTCACGAAGGACGCCGAGCTGCTCGACTACGTGACCAAGAATTGGCAGTCGGATTTCGTCACCGTCGACTTGACTACTCAGGACATCCTGGACAAGTTTGCTACGCGTCCATTCTTCATGGTCATCAGCGTAGATGCTCCCCATCCTCGTTCGATACCATAGGAGCCTAAGGTTCGTCTCATTTTTGTGGCGTCTGCTATACTGCGTCAGGCTTAATCCCCAGCGGGCTTCAAGGTCTGGAATGAGCGAATGTTCCTTACGGGCCTTCGTCCAGGAGCACGATGACCACTTCTATGGTTTAGCGGACGCGCCTTCCGGGTCTTCCGAGGCATCCAAGCCGTCTTTACACAGTCTCACTCAGCTGGTGAATCTCCGAGTAATCAACTCGGCTGACACTGTTGACGCGCTCTACGAAAACCTCGATGCTCTGGATCTGACGAACGGCGAACGACTACGCCCAAGCTGGGACACGTACTTCATGCGACTAGCCTCATTGGCCTCATTGCGGTCGAATTGCATGAAACGACGCGTAGGAGCAATACTTGTTCGCAACAAGCGCATAGTAGCAACCGGGTGTGTCCTGGAATACTCTGCGCACATGATTATGACCCGCTGAGGCCAGTCATCCATAGGTACAATGGCACGCCGAGAGGCCTGACAAACTGCAACGAGGGCGGGTGCACGCGATGCAACACAGCCAGCGAAACGGCAGACGAGTGCGTCTGCCTTCACGCGGAGGAGAACGCCCTCTTGGAGGCGGGCCGTGAACGCGTCGGAGACGGCGCCGTCCTGTACTGCAACACGTACGGCACGCGACTCGGGCGAACAGCAGCCTACTGATGCACAGCTGTTTCAGCTGTCCGTGTCTCAAGTGCACAATCAAGATTATACAGACCGGTGTCCGTGAGGTGGTGTACAATTTGAGCTACAAAGTGTAAGGTTACATTCCTTCTAGTAGAGCGCCGGCTAACGTCCCGCCCATGCACAGGGATGATGCTTCCGCTGCCTTATTCAAGGAGGCCGGAGTGACTCTCCGACGGCATGCACCACCGCCCGATGTTTGAGCGTGGTCCGCGGGGTGGATACACGACATGTACGATATAGTGTCCTCATACCGCATCTTCGCCCAATATCGCGCGTAAATTCTCTGTGATGTCCCATTTTGGTTCATGAAGGTAAGGGCAAGACGGTAGAAGACCCGCGGTTGCCGACAATGCAAGCCAGACCGCATCCCCGTCATCCGCGCTGAGTGCCTTGTAAAGATCCCTCGCATGAGCTTGCAACTCAGGATGTGCGCCACCGTCCAGAAACCGTCTGCAGGCAATGATAACTTCCCAATTGAGAGAACCTTGCATCTTGACGTCCTTGACAGCAGCCCCGAGAGTCCTGAGGATCGCGGAGTACAGCCGGTGCGAATACGTATAGGCAGACCCGGTCCCTACTGCGCCCGGTCCTCGCCGCGCCAAGGCGTTGGTCGAGTCTCCTGCTTCAAGTTTGCGGAGGATGACGCGGAAGCGCGGCCAGACATCGTCCCATACTCGTTTGTACATGAACTCGCCGACATGCTCGGAGAGGGTCGCCACCAACATAGCCGCCGCTCTGACGACGAACGGCTCCGGGTCTCCGAGGCGATTGAGGATAAACGGCCAGGCATGGTGTACAGACGAGAGGAGGGCCGAAGGCGGCAGCACAGGCACAGCGGACCCCAGTAGATTCAGTATCCTCGCCCGAATCTGCGGAGATCCGTGCGTCAGGAAATAGAGAGAACGTGAGACAATCAGTTTGGTGAGTGCTTGCGTGGGGGTGGGCGGTGCTTCGGCCGTAGGATCGTCTGCGGTCTCGGGTGCCTCTTGTTCATCGCCTTCGTCCAACTGGGTGCCCCACGCTTCACGAGGCATGGGCCCGATGTCGACCGGATCAGACTCTTCGCTCAGCTGAGAGGCATCGTGGCGATGGCGGAACCAATCCTGGAATTCCGTAAACTTGTCGTTGTCCGAGGTCTCCTTGGTGGCCGGAGTGGCGTTTTCGGGACGTACAAAGTTGGCTTCGTCCGTTCCGACCACGGTTACCACCTCCAGGAGGACCGCCACAAGGCCTTCGACGAGAACCTCGTAGCCATGATACTCATCCAGTCGGTCGAAGCACTCTTCCACCACGTCCCCCGCCTTTTGTACGACATCGCGGCCAACCAGACGCACGAGCAGTGCGAGCGCCCGGGTGGCGTCCACGTCGAGCCACCGTCGACTGAGCCTTCTCGAAACGGCGTCGAGAGCGTAGTCGAAGTTCGACAGCAACAAGTTGGTGGGCGAGGCGTAGGAAGTGCAGTACGTAATGTAATGGAGTGTTGCCAGGCCGGTGGAGGACAAATGGACGTGGTCCGAGATGAGCGAGTTAAGTACTGGGTACAGCGTGTGCAGCAATAGGGGTGTAAACCGTGTCTGCAGAATGCCGGCACATACCGCCAGCCCCTGCAGAGCTATTGCTTTGTGTAGATGGGGTGAAGATGTAGGTTGCTTGGGTCCAGTGGCCGGTGACGGACGACCGATGTCCAACGGCGACCGGATCTGAAGAAGTCCTTGGATATGCTCAACCGTAGGCTCATCTTCCTCCAGAGAGGGCGCCGCCGCGCGAGTCGTATTGGCCGGCATGTCCGAACTTTCTTCGTCCCATAGCTCCGGAAGTGCTTTGCCTAACCATCGAGCAAATTTCTCCAGTCGCTTTCGCCGCGGAGTAATCTGAGAGTCTTCTCGATCTCGAGAGTGATCCCGCCGATGCCTTCGAGCAGCCGAGCTCCGCACCACAGCGCTGCAGTCGCTCTGCTGTTGCTCGTACCGCCTCTACCGACACCGAAGAACCACTCACAGGCAAAAAGCCCATCCTCCCCGGCTACATGCCCAAGAGCGCGGAGCATACGCTCTACCGCCTGTTGCGCAGAGCGGGTCGACAGCGCACGTATACTGATCTCAGGGAACGGTGTCCAACGAGGCGTGTCTTCACCGGCTTCCAGCAAGAGTTGAGCGGTCGGGGTCGAACCAACCGTAATCGATGGAGCGGAGATGTCTAAGACGGATAGTAAACTCCATCCCCATCGCTCAATACCTCCATTAGGGCCGAGCAGCTTCCCTACTTCCGAAGCTATGAGTTGTAACCCGTGGCCACGCTGGCTGTCCTGCAAGACTCCAATGTTACAGATGGCCTCGACAATTCCAGCACTATATTCGACCTTCGAGTCCGAATGTTTTGGAATAAGTCTAGGGAGGTGCATGAGATGGTCTCGTGCGATCTGCAGAAGGGTCTGGAGGAGTGTGTGCCTGGCCGGAGAGTTATCGCTGAACAGATCGAGCAAGCACTCCTTGGCCTGGCCGGAGACTTGAGGGTATTCGGATAGCGTTAGGGTGAGGAGGTAGGAGAGTAGAAGGGTGGCACTTTGTTGTAGCGTTAACGTGGTAGCCGCCAAAACGGAGGCAGAAAACGAGGCCAATGCGCTCAGGGCAACGATAGACGGGTGAGAGACGAGGGAACTGAGCGAGTTCAGAGCGATGTGAAGCTGAGAGCTGGTGGCACGAAGCCAAGAAGATGTACGTCGGGTAGCGTAAGGCGGGGCTGCTCCAGACTCTTGGGCTGGTGGATCCGTGCCCAGCTCGGCCAGTTCCTCCAATGTCATCGGTCCTCGCACCACCCCCTCTTTGATGCAGACAGCATCTCCTATAGACCTGACGGCGACAACCTCGAGCACAGAGAGGGCAAGCGCGACGAATTCGCCATTTGCCCACCGCTTCGAACGGCCGGAAGAGAGAGCGATCTTGCACATGGTACTGACCACGCCAGGCAGAATGGATGGGACGAAGTCATCGGGGAGATAGTCATGAATTAATACGTGAAGGATCTTTAGGGATATGCGTTGGAGGGGTGGGTGTTGGGAATTGGAGGCATCCAGGAGGGAGTTGACGGTTTGCCCAATGATGGGGATGAAGGTAGGGGTACGGCTCTGCGTCTGGAACTTTGAATGTTGGGCTGAGCTCCGTGACGCGTCATCCGCGCTCTCAGTGGGAGCTTCTTCAGAATCTCGTTGACGTAGCAAGGCCCACAAGCAGTGCAAAGCTGCTTCGATGGTCTCGTCGTCCCTGCGCTTCGCCTTCCCCTTGCCGTCCAGCCCACCAGCGATAGCACTGCAGAGCATGAAGATTTGCTCCCACGTCTGCACGTCCATGTCCCACCACCAATACTCACATATTATGGCAAGGGCGGTTAATAGCTTCTCGAGAACCTGGTCCGGTAATGCAGCGGTCGGGTTCCTACGAAGGATGGTGGAGATCGGAAAGAAGACATAGGAGATGAGGGATGGCTTCAGCGGTGTTCTTCTGGCTTGTGCATCGCGTAGGAGCTCAATGAGCTGCGTGAGTAAGCGAGAGACCTCCGGTATGGACGAAGGTGTCAAGCTGGACTTTCCAAGCAAAGGAACGCAGATTCCCTTGAGCTGATCAGTAGACTAAGCTTTCAAGTCACTACTATTCATGACTATAAGGGCGCACCTTTTGGAATAAACCCTGCGACTCTTCCTCACGGGAACCCATCTCAATGAACGTGAACTAGAAGTTTCGGTGTACTCAGGACTCGGGTGTGCGGATGTTGGGATCGCGTGAAACATGCGGGCATACGCGAGCGTATCCGTGGATGCCTGCATAGTGGACCGGTATCAGCATGAGAAGAAGAAGAAGGTACTGTGTCCGTCGCACTTACGCTAAGAGCGTCGCGGCGGGACCAGAGTGAGGCTTAATTATGGGCGTCTATCTCAATAAAGCAGTCTCACGCGAGGCGCCTAAATTTTGAAGCCGTTCGCATTCAAAACGTGCTCAGGTTGTTTCTTCCACCCACCATGGTCCCCACTCTCCATCTCTTTGTCATCGGCTAACTCTGCATTATTTATTGGATGTGTATCACTATTTTCTTCTAATTCATCACGGCTCGAACACCCACCACCACATTACAGCATCTCGCAATGGCTTCGGACGCGCCCAGGATACTCTTGATAGACTCGTATGATTCATTCACTTACAAGTGAGCAATTCCGCTACAGCACCTGCTGTGTCCTACATCCTGAACACTTCCACAGCTTAGCCTCATTATGTCGGAGGTCTATCCCGAATTGCATCGTTCACATCGTTAAGAACGATGCGATAACTTTCTCGCAACTCAAGCCCATTCTTCCCAAGTTCGCCGCCGTCGTCATCGGACCAGGCCCAGGGTCCCCAGACAAGGACAAGGACGTAGGCATTGTCAAGGACATCTGGAAGCTTGACGCCACGTATCTGCTCCCCGTCTTCGGGGTTTGTCTCGGGCTGCAGAGCCTCGCGATCGAGTTTGGCGGAACCCTAAAGCGCCTCGATGTCGTCAAGCACGGCCAGATTTCCCACATCGCGCACGAAGGGAGCGAGATATTTAAGGGCATCGGGCCCGTGCACGCGGTCCGCTACCACTCCTTACACGTTTCCCTCAACGGAAACGAACCCTTGGAGGCCTTGGCATGGGCGGATGACGAAGAGGAGAACGGGCGGGTGCTCATGGCGGTGAAGCATACATCCAAGCCCTTTTGGGCCGTGCAGTACCATCCGGAATCCGTGCGCACGGCGGCGGGCGGCGACGAAGTCGTGCGGAACTTCTGGCGGCTCGCGAAACTCTGGTCCACCATCCATGGTAGAGTGTCCCAGGCATGGGATGCCACGGCCGAGTCATTAATAGGTTCCCCATGGCCGCATGTCCATACTACTTCTGTCTCGCGCAGCCCTTCGCCTGTCGCGACCAATACCGTATCGACGCGCATCCTCGACTACCCCGACCTATCAGCTACCTCCATTTGCGAAGCTTTAGGGGTGGAGAAAGAGTCTTCGGACTTCGTGCTTCTCGACTCCGCCGCGCAGCCGGGTCGCTTCTCCATCATCGGCTGCCTCACATCGTCCGCACCAAAGATCACCTACCGCGTCGGCGAGTCCCGTGTTTGCATATCTACCGGCGACAGGGCGCAGTGGGAGGATGTTGGCACGGATATATGGAAATTCCTCTCTGCGTTCATGCGAGAGCGGAAGGCTCAAGGTGGCGAGAAAGACGTACCCTTTTGGGGCGGTTTCATCGGCTTTCCTGAGCTACGAGCTTGGAGTGGGTTCGCTTTGCCCCACCCTCAACCGGGAACCGATGGAACATGAGAAGACGCACCACGATGTCAATTTAGTCTTCGTTGAACGCAGCATAGTTCTCGACTCGGGCATGGGCAAGATCTATCTACAGTCTTTGCTGCCCGATGACGAAAGATGGATGTCCGACACTGCAGCAAAGCTTGTACGCTTAGCTTCCACCTCAGTTTCCCCACACAGCACTAGCCGCAAGAGGCGCAAGACGCTCCCTTCACACCCTGTGGTAACGCTCCCTGTCAGAGAGGCCTATATCGAGAACATCCGACGGGCCAAAGACTACCTCGCTTCAGGCGATTCCTACGAACTGTGCCTCACCGCTCCTACGCGGATCTCAGTTCCCGCATCGCCCGACGTTCCCGAAACTCATTCCACCTCTTGGGACTTGTACAGGACACTGCGCAAGCGCAACCCGGCACCGCATTCCGCTTACCTTCGTCTCCACCCATCCACTCTCGTTGCCTCCTCGCCCGAACGCTTCCTGTCCTTCTCGCGGCCGCCCACAGGCGTCTGCCAACTCCGACCGATCAAAGGCACGGTTCGAAAAGGGCCAGGAATCACTCGCGCTGTTGCGGAGAAGGCCCTCGCCGGCAGCGTCAAGGAGGTCGCCGAGAACCTGATGATTGTCGACCTGATACGGCACGACCTGCACGGCGTGGTGGGCGACGACGTGTCGGTGCCGCAGTTTTGCGGCGTGGAAGAGTACGAGACTGTCTGGCAGCTCGTCAGCGTGATTGAAGGACGGCTTCCCCAAGGAACGGAGCTCGATGATGGAGCAGACCTGGGCTGGGAAGTCTTACGGCAGAGTCTGCCCCCAGGTGCGCGGAATGTGTTGCACGGCTCTATCGCGCTCTGATCGTTTCGCAGGCAGTATGACGGGCGCGCCGAAGAAACGGAGTGTCGAGATACTGTCCTCTCTGGAGGGGCAGCCTCGCAGTGTGTACTCGGGTGTCTTTGGCTACTGGGACGTTGGCGGGGGCGGTGACTGGTCCGTCGACTATCCGCAGCTGTTTCAAGTACGAACCCGCGGCATCGACGAGCAGTGCAGCGGAAGACAAGGCCTCGAAGCCTGTTGAATGGACTCTGGGAGCGGGCGGGGCTATCACTGCGCTGTCAGATCCAGAGGCTGAGTGGGAAGAGATGCTGGCCAAGGTGGAGAGCGTTTTGCCTGCGTTTGCGAGCGCGGCGTGACTGTCAACCAGGCCGCCGACCCTGCGATCTACGAGTCGACCTCATCGTCGGCTGTTGTGTACATCACAGGCTGCTTTCAACTGCAGCGATATTCTGTTCCTTTTCCTCCAATATACGGCGTGCCTGACTACATTGAATGACATGTTTAGAGTTTAGCGCCGGCGGACGAACGTGCTCACATAGGGACCAACCACAGGCGCATGTCGGCGGTCCGTGCGTGACAGTCTACCGTTGCATCTCCAGAGAATTCTGCAGTCAGGTTCGACGGTTTAGTGCCTGAGAAGACGCGGGCAGCCTGTCCAGAACTCCCGCTGTGTGCGGGCGCATCTTCGTATATGTATCGCACACGACCATTCACACCTTCTGGCGTCCTCCCCCTCAGATCCCTTCTTCTCACTGATCTTCACTTCCTGGCGATATAGCTGCGAGATGGATGCACACGGCCCTTCCTACCCCAATGGCCGATACTTCGGTCGCCAGGACGCTCTTGGGCGGCATAAAACGCCGCCACCATCGTGAGTAGCGCACCTCACTCTTTCTCGCCCTCGCTTTCTAACATCAATGGCCTGGCCTAGATACAGCTACCCCGCTTCCGTTCGCTCGGGGAGGTCAGACGAAACAATGACGTTGCCGGGGTCGGACACGACGTCGACCATGACCGGGCACCGTGACCACTACTACGCGAACCGCCGGCGCGAGTCCATGGAAAGCGAGGTCCTACCCCGAGATAGCGCCTACGAACCGTCCCCGCGGCGCGACAGCGGCTCGTCGTCGTCAACGTTCGGCAAGCACGCTCAGTACCGCCCTCATCCTGTGCCAGGTCTCATAACACCAGTCTCTTCGCCGCAAGCAGCGCATAGCGGCTATGAGCTTCGATACTCCCGGGGACGGCCGTCAGTCTGCGCTCTCGTATTTATCCGTCGACGAGACTGTTGACCCCGCTGTCATGGCGTCGCTCTCAATAGTCCCCCGACGTCAGAACTCGAGGTCGACGCTGCCCTCGCCTGGCTTGCCCTCGCCCGGCATGCCCTCGCCGCAGTCTCCGTTGCGCATCTCGCCCATGTCCAGATACCCTGCGTCGTCCATTTCCGTCCAGCGGTCCCTCCCATACACTGCCGTATTTCGGATGTCCGTGACAGGGTCCATGATCCTGACCCCGTTAGAGTCCTCGACAGACCTCAACCCGATGTACCGTATAGAGACGCATGCGAACCCGTTCAACCCCACTTCGTTCATTACCAGAATATATCGTGGGAATAGCACGGAACTGGGCCAGTTTGAGTGAGTCGTCGAGTCTATTAGTTAACACAGCCGAAACTAATGTGTGACTTTAGGATGGGTAT
Organism: Terana coerulea; assembly: GCA_024811115.1. Classification (NCBI taxonomy): domain Eukaryota; kingdom Fungi; phylum Basidiomycota; class Agaricomycetes; order Polyporales; family Phanerochaetaceae; genus Terana; species Terana coerulea. The sequence continues at coordinate 552,244 of JAKOGH010000042.1, forward strand.
CTCAAAAGACCCGCCAACGTTGTTCGTGGATCAAAGGTTCTATCCTTTGAGGGAGGTCTTCCAACCATACCGCAAAGTGAAGAGCCGCCTGGGGGTTCGCACCCCATTCTTGTTTGCATAGACGATTCGGACTGAACGTGGTTGTTCGATAGGACCGGTGGATCTGGCAACGCGGCAATGCCAAGCTGCACTGGGACTGTCGGAAAGAGCAGGAGCTCATTGTCAGCATCCTTCTGCTCGTTTCATGGTTCTTCGAGCTAAGCGAGAGCATCTTTTAGTGCTACTATGAAGACGATCGCGAGAAGATTCCCCAGGCTAAATTCCGACCCGCAAATACGCAGCCGCCTGGCACCTTCGCCCTCGGTCTTCCAGTGTCGACGCTGGATATCTTTGTTGATAGTCAACCCCTCCTGGACGAGATCGTCATCTCATGTCTTGTGGTCGAACGGCGACGAGCGAGTCCCACTGAGGGCAAGGAGAACGAAAGTTTGTTCAACTAGGCGATCTATTCCATCCATTCCATCTTCCTGGGCTTTCCGACGCACCGCTATTGAGTAACTTTATTCTTGGAGACCTGCTTATGCATCTAATGTACCCTGGATACCTGTCGCCTCCGCCGTAGAGCGTGTAGACTTTGCTGGATACCCTGCACTGTATTAAAAGAGAGAATAACCATGTGCGGCTACGTGCCGTTGTGTATACACAAGCTGTCGCGTTCCAACGCGTCGTAATGCCGTGTACGCCGGGGCTGGGCCGATTTCCTCCTGACCGACTACATAGACAGATCGCGTCGCACGACGTCGACCTGGAGCGCAGTCTATACTGGGACGTTGGAGCCCTTCGCAAGGGAGGCATGTCGATAATGCAGCCCTGTCGTGAAGCTGGGAACCCACTTTGTACTGATCGCAGGAAGTTCATGCTGTACCTGCCGAGCGTACTCAGGCACGGCTGAACATGTCAACATATCAGCTCTATGTTCTTTTCGCCGTGAGTCTATCGACAAACGTGCGCGGAAAACTCTAAATAGCTAACTGCCGGCGAGGAAGAGCCCACGGACTTGGCACCCTCCCGGATAAAGCTCGCGATGAGGCGCAAGGAGACCACTTTACCACCCCTCTCACACGATCATCTCATAGAACTCTTCGTGTTCTGCGTCTTTAAATTTACCTCTGGAAATGTCTAGCTATGGTCGGCGACCGCTCCCCTTCACCGCAGTCTTCTGGTTATCCGAGGCAGGGTTTATATTGCTCACCCCGTTGGACACGCCGAGCGACCCGAGCCCACTGCCCATATTTCGCATCCAAACCATCGCGAACCCACTCATCCCAACGTCGTTCATAACTAATGTATATAGAGGCGACAACAGCGCAGTCGGTTCGTTTGAGTAGGTCGTGAATATTGTCTCCGTCTACGGGTTGTGCTGACGGCAAGACTAGGATGGGTGTCTCGAGAGACCCGCCATCGCTGTTCATTGAGCAGAGGGCTTATCCTCTAAAGGATGTCTTTTATAACTTTCGCATCAAAGCCAATTCTCGGATTGGGGTCTGTATTTTCTATTACACGGATAAAAATGCTCTTGCCTCTAATAGCGATATTTTATGTGCAGGACCGGTGGATCTGGCAACGCGGTCAATATAGGCTGCACTGGGATTGCCGTGACGAGAAAGAGATCGTTGTAAGCTTGCCCTGTCGTGCCCAATCCGCCTCCGGTTTACTCACGACCGTGCAGTGCTATCATGACCATGACACCGCGAAGATCCCTCTGGCCAGGTTCCGTCCTGCGGCGGCGCAGCCGTTTGGCACCTTCACGACGCGGCCACCGGTTTCGACGCTCGAGATCCACATCGGCGACCAGGCGCTGCTCGAGGAGATCGTCATGTCGTGTCTCGTAGTCGAGCGTAGGCGCGCGAGTCCTAGGAAGGGAGAGGCGAACGAGGATCTCTTCAACTGACTGCTCTCTGAATTTCAGGCTGGACTGGGACTATTTTTATCATGGGACTTTGTGTAGCACCTTAGGTTGACATATCGTTTACCTGTTGCTTGCCTTGTGTTGGTTGATACTTATCACATGGACCTTGCACGAGATTTCCAAATGTTAAACAGACGCATCGCCATTCCTTAATAGTACATGATTTCGTGCTTCATCGTTGAACAAGTGCTGCTGCCTCAATATGAGTATTATGAATGGAGTTGCCAGGCAAAGCATCAATAGAGACCACTCACAGAAGCCATTACTTCTGGCCAGACTGCGCTTCCTTCCTGCTGCTCCTCCCACTCGAGGCGATCTTGCTCGCGGAATTGCTCGATGATAGCCTTGCCTTCCTGCACATCGTCATCGTTCGAGGGCTTCAATCCGTAGCTCTTCATGAAGTTGTTGTAGCCTCCGGACTCCTTTTGGTACGCGTAGTCAGACTTCCGGTCATCAGCCGAGTTCTTGTTGCTGGACATGAATATTAATGATTCTATACGACGTTAGGAGGGCATGAGCTAGTGGTTGGTGACCTGCAAGACCTAGGTTATAGTTTTTGGGATTGTTTTCAAATATAGAGTCCTGGAAGGCAGAACAGAGTCAGGGCTGTCGTTTTTGTGCCTCGACAAGGACGGCACGTTAATTATTCCACTACCGCGTTGTTGTGCTTTGTTTTGGCACGCGGAAGCTTGTGATTCTCATTCCACTCGAAATGAAAGTGCAGCGGCGAGACCCAAGAACAATTGAAACACCAACGTAACCAATATACATCCATTGATACAGGAACACAGGAACCACCCAGACTCATGCCATAAGGGCGATGTGCCGCAGTTCGCTGAAGACTTGTCAGCCAAAGCGCTCCAAGGAATGTAGCAAACGCAACTCACTTTTGCACCTGCTGACCGACTTTCATTGGCTCGTAAACGGATTCATCTTCATCTATTTTGCCCAGATTGACCGTTGCCGCCTTGATGTCCTGGGCCTGCTTCTGAAGGCTGGGAATTGGGGTCAGGTCAAAGTCAGACGATAGGTGCCAGAAGAACGTCGAAGAGATGCGGATCTGGGGGCGGCCTGGAGCCTGCACCTTCCGCCGTTCGAGAGCCTGGTGATGCATACATTCAGTACTCGAATGCACAGGGCATGTACGTATGTGCCCTCACCTCTAATGTCGCGTCGTTTACCACGACCTCGTGGAATCCGGCCTTGATGAGCCCTCCGCTAAGATGCTCAATTTGCTTCCCGGCTTGGACAAGCAGGTAACGCCCGGTGGCGGGGAACTTGACGGGGATGCGCTTGCCAGAGTTACGCGCCCAAATATTTAAGCCGGGATAGCGCGAACGTCCATGGATGGTCAAGAAGTTAAGATCGGTGTGGAAACCAGCAAGGATGCTATCCTTTTGCCGCATTTGACCAGATCGGAGGCAGTGGGAGCGAGCAAGTGTGGTCTAGAAGCAAGCAAATTAGCATATTCCAGGCTCCAAGCCGCTGTAGGAAGGCAAGCTCTTACCCATATCTACCCGCTTCCCTGAAGGTCTCCCGAGGAAGTCCAAGTCCGAGTGCTGCCATTTCAGCGAGATTCTCCACGCTAAAATGTCACTTAGCAGAGTTGTAAGTGTGCATATCAGGCTGTACATACGCAGTCTTCATTGATCGACCCCACTTCTCCATAATAGGCGTCCACCGTTCCTGGATCTCCTTCGCTTGAGGAACCACGTTAGGAGCATTTAGCCCGGGGAACTGCGTCTCGTACGGCGGCTTCTCGCTCATCTTCCAGAAAAATCTGCATTTAGGGTCAGGGCTGTGTGCCGTGATATCCAAAGGTCGCTCGGAAGGGTCGAGGCGGGCGATAACATTTAGGCATGGTTCGTCTGCAGCACACTTCGGCTTTTCGGTGTTCTCCAACGTGACACCAACCTGAACAACTGTCAGCATGAATGTGTTAAGTGTAAGTGCATGTGTGTACGCACCTGGTAGCCCAACTCCGGTCGTTCGTCTTGCTTCAGCGCGACTTCGGGTTGGGCAAAGTAGTCCTCGATGAGGTCGAGGAAGACAGTGTTGTCCTCTTCGGAGACACGAGAGTCATGCAGGAGAAGAGCTCCATAGGTGATCAATGCATCTGCAGCCTTCATAGCATGAGCTTTTGGTACGAACCAATGAGGACGTGGTCATCTCACCTTCTTGCACTCCTGAAGAACGCCAAGGGAATCCTGAGGCTGCGAGAGGAAGACGTCGAGGTCGACGATGGGGAGAATCACGTCGGTCATGGTTCCAGATGATGGTGGTGGTACACAAGCAAATTTTGTTGCTGCCCGTGCGCGTGTGCAGCTTTATATCTCGAGGAAGCCGGTAGTTCCTGGCAGGATGCCATATGGACGAGAGCAATCAGCTCTGGATGTGCACGCGCGCGCTTCCGATCATACATTGCTCGTAAGCGCCCTAATACACTCCGCCACCGCTGTGCCGTGAGGCAGCTCACTCAGCCGTCTACCTCCAAGTCGCAAGACACCCCGCCACCGCCACACTTAGCCCTTCAACCAAGTACCACTAGCCACCATGATCAAGGTCCGTATCCTTACAGAAATCTGCCAGTGTGCTGCGGCGCGGATGACTCATGCACGGTCCTTCAGATCTGGAGTATGAAGAAGAACGAGGATGCTGCCGCCAAGAAGAGGCCAAAGACGAGTGCAGCACAGATCCGTGTACAGAAAGGTGCGTAGTATATCGAAAGTGTACAACGACCATCTAATTCATTCTCTCCCTCGCCTACGTACAGATCTGACAGAGCTTGACTTGCCATCGACCATGAAGACCACCTTCCCCGACCCTGCCGATCTCCTCAACTTTACCTTGACTATCACTCCTGATGAGGGTATGTACTGGCCACTTTACGCCGTAAACGCGCACAAAATGTGACCGTACGTTATGCAGGCATGTACAAGGGTGGCGCATTCGTCTTCTCCTTCGTGATCAACAACAACTATCCGCATGAGCCACCAAAGGTCAAGTGCACTCCCAAGGTATGTGCATTGTATGTATATTGGATGTATATCCTGACCAGGAAGGTAGATCTACCACCCTAATGTTGACCTCGAGGGCAACGTATGCTTGAACATCCTTCGTGAGGACTGGAAGCCCGTACTCAACCTCAACTCCGTCATGGTCGGGCTACAATACCTGTTCCTCGAGCCAAACGCAGATGACCCTCTCAATAAAGGTATGCCGATACTCCCTCCGGCAGCGAAACATCACTGATGATATGGCAAAATCTTCAGAGGCGGCCGAGGAGCTGCGCAAGAACCGCGAACAGTTCCTGTACAACGTGAAAGCTTCCATGCGCGGAGGCGCTATCAAGGGCGTGCAGTACGACAGAATATCCGTGTCATGAGCTAGACATCCGTTGAGAACCATCTTCCCCGTCGACGCTGTGCTTAATCTGCTACGACACTGCCGCAGCGTTCTCATTTCCCAACAGCTAGACAACCTTTCTGGTAGCATCTACATCGTCATCGTGTACAGTTCTCCTTTTTCTTGCCTGCGGGTGTCGCTGTAATCCATACCTCTCGTACTACGTGGCCTGTGTAATCTTACTCCTTGCATGATATTCTCCAAACTCGCGACCATCTGTACAAGTAGATAACTCAGATCGGAACAAGGCTTGGCATGTCGAAGCAGGATCAAACGTCGAACTTCGCAGCATAAAAGGATATGAGCTTGTTTGAAGATTGGATATTTGAAGGTCGCAATGTCTGGCGAGCGGGATTTCTAGTGCGTGCATCGACTTCCAAGACGACGCAGGCGTTTGCAGGGCGCCATAATACAACGTGGACTTCTCGAGCGACCTGCTGCCAATATCGAGTTGCACGAACTGCACGGAGGAGTTGATACTCGCGAACAGCTGATGGACAAGTAGATTCATGGGTGCCTGCAGAGTTTACGGTAAACTTCGTGCAACTGTGGTGGCGCGGGAGCAGATTCACTTACCGTGGAAGCTACGAACCGCGAAATCGTGTACGGTAAGCTTCCCAGGTGGTAGATAGAGCGCCTCAAGGAACTTCTCCGAGCTGCCACTTCAAGCAGCGCGAAGCTGTAATGCGGGAACTACGAGTTTATGTGTGCCTATGAACGAGAGATGATATATGACAGATTCCAGGGGTAGCACGGCATGGCGGCTTCATGAACTGTGTTCGGGCCAACGACGAACGGAACCGTGGCACGCGGGTGCACTAGCTTGACAACATTTGGATTCTTGCGGAGCAATATATAAGTTGGTTCGTCGCGACAGCGGGAACTCTACGCGCAGGTGTAGCTAAGGATGGCGCACCGTTATCCATGTATTTAACAAAGGGTATAAGGCTGTTCGAAGGCGGCGTGCTGGCCGTAGCCGAGAAGACGGGTGAGGCCTTGGCTTCCGGGCGACCATTCCACAACATCTGAGGGTTTCGTCGAGGTTATAGCGTCGGAGATCGGGATGTTGGGTTGTGCGACAAGGGGTGGAATGAATTGTGCAGCGAGGATATAGACAGCCGAATGGAAGCCGACCGTGATTCTCTTCTTCGTCGGGCCTGGTAGGTTGCTGGCCGGTGATAGTAGTCGGTATAGCGCGGACAGGAGAGCAGTGTTGGCTGCTGTGCCGCCATAGTTCACAGATAGGTGTGGGATGCGAGAGAGAGTAACAAGGCGCAAAGGACTATTTGACGGCCGCATTCATACAGCCCCATGAGGTCGCAAGGCAGAGGTGGTTGGTCCTCGCCAGTGCAGATACCCATGCCGTGGATTGCTGAGGTTTATGCAGCTGAGCAAAATCGTCCAGGGAAGAATACGCAAGTGCGTCAGGCCCAGTTCCCGGTGAAGATGAAGGAAGTGGGGAGAAGGGCGTGGAAGGCAAGAGGGCAAGCCAGCGGAGGACCAAATGCGAGCGGCTCGATCGATCGCACGGCGTTGTGGTTGAGCCACCTCCAATCGCGGGTCCTGTGTTCGACCTCGAACTTCGACCACCACCTGGCCTCTTCACCTCGCCGCTAGTGTCGCAGTACTTCAGACAGGTAGATGCGGTATTCTTCACCGGCACTAGGGGCTCTTGGGCTTCTCTGCCAACAGTGATTCACGCATTTATTCCTGCGTCGTTCGGTCTTCGAGTCTTGCCTCGCCAATTCTGGAGAGCTCACGCTCGGCCTGCTGACTCTTGGGGCCTCTTCTCTGGACGTCTTGTCACTCATTCACCACCTTCGGATGGTCGCACACTCAACGACGGCCGGTATATGGCGGGAATTTCGAGGGATAGGGGCGTTTACGGATGAAATTGCGCAGGCCGGGATTTAACGGTTGGATCGGCCTTTGGCGTTGCCTGTTGAGTCTCGCACATCTTCTGGCTCCCCCTGACTGGAGACATCTTGGGCTTGACGATGAGGTACTTTCATGCCATCCCAAGGGGCTCTTCCCGAGACGGCAAAATTCCTCAAATCCAGCGAAATAATATGGCGTCCGCATAGGGAAGTAGAGCACATTTCGAGGACAACCATACTTTTGTCTTGATACAAGTCTCGCCTGAAACGCATCTTCGCCATTTTGGATAAGTCAGACTGTCCGCTGTGGCCTGAGGACGAAGCGGAGCCATGTTGCATTTGGTAAGGGTTTACCGTCTTGAATTTGCTTACGATGTTGACCAGAGTATGCAGGCATCCGGGACGATTATTTCAGATACACCTCGCTGTCTCTGGCACATGCATTTCCGAATGGCTCTTGAAGTTGCCTTGCCATTCCCCCAAGTCACACTTGGCTCAGGTCACATTCAGTCACACCATGTCATGCTACTTGTCACGCTGTCACGGATGGCTAGACATGGTGTGGAAATGATAGAGCAGTGTGAACTGGGGGAATCGGAAAGACGACTTGAGGCTGTTCGATCGACGCAGTGACTAGATGTGCGTCCAGCATGGACAGTGACTCTGTATCATGGCACGGAGATGGTCGTATGGCCGCCATGAGGGGTCCGATCGCGTTCAATTTGCTTCCGCGTCGCACTCGCAACACCTCCAGGCAGCCCATCTGCAACGTCGCGCACATCAGCACTGTGGCTTTACTAGTGAACGACTGGAACGCTACGTCTCCTATCGCCTTGCTGGCTGCGAGGGCCGACTGCGCGGCCTCTGGCCTCATGATTTCTGCTGTCTTGATACCGCCCGTCCTTCGCCAAACTTCTCGGTGTGCCCATCCCTTGGCAAGCTCGCTCCTGATAGCTTTGGCTCAAATAAGTCAGCAAGATTCGCCTCCCTCTTGCTGGTATGCCAGGAGCTATCGCAGCGAAGGCGTGAACGCGGTCGCGGCACGAGGAGCGGGGTCAATACACGTACAAAGTCTCGGTGTTCGACATCTCGGCGGCGACACGGTCGTGCCTCGCTCGCCTCGTTTGCCGCCTTGATTGACTTTTCCGTCTCCCGCCGCGTAACAATCGTCCAGCCCACCACCCTATATAATCCAGCCGATGTCTCAATATTTGGGGCCCCACGCTCTTCCTCGCTCGCCCAACCCTCGCCCACTGTGTGCGTATCTCAGCATTTGCGCTCCTCGCAGCTGGCAACCAGGCGGGCGCTGTGGCTGCAATGGTCATTGGCAAACTCGGCGAGGAAGAGTTCGACCCTCCTCCTCCTTACGTGGAAGACGACGAATATGACGAATACCTCTTCTACCCATCTATCTCGCCGTATATTCTGTACCCAGTCAACCCGGATGACCACGGAGACGGTCATCTTTCCCACCTTGCTGCCAAGGCCGTTGATACTCGCCCGCAATCGCTCTCGTCAGTTTCAACATGTGAATACGCGACACAGACCACGGAAGAGTGGGCAGTGCCACCTCCACCCATGACTGTACGCCATCTTCATTGCTTGTTCTTCTTCGCTGCTCACGCGTTTGCAGCCTTCTCCGATGCATTCACTCGTGTCGGAACGCGGTTTCTTAGAACTTGCTGCTTCGGATGGGTTGGAAGTGTTGGGGTACAGCAGGCTTTTTAGGTCGGGATTGATATTGAAAGTGAGTTTGCGTGATCGTCGAACTTCGTGGTCTTGAAGATGTTGACTTCCTATCTCTTCCAGTCACGCAGGCTCAGTCGACACTTCGACGTTATCCGCCGCAAACTTCGAAAAATCCTGGAGTTCTTAAAGCTCAAACGTCGATGAAGTCGAACCAGTGTCTTCTCAAGCGTCGTGTCGTAAGGTTGCACCGTTCGCTCTCTTCGTGCTACGTTCATATCTTGTTCTTGGTTTACTTTCTCGTTGTCACACGTCGTCTTGCTCGTCTTGCTTTCTTGCTCGTCTTCTTGTATAGTCTTCTTGTATCTTGGTTGCACACCTAATGATCCCACCTACTACACTTTTATGATACATTCTATTGGATGACCATGTAATGAAGAATCAAAACAGTCAGAAAATGCCTGCTCTAACTGAGCGCCCCACAACGAATAAAAGAATGAAAGGAACATGCGATATAACGTCTGAAATTTGCCCTTCGTTGCTCTCAGTCAGCACCCATCAGCCGACGCGTACGCCTGGGAACGTACTCATTGTTCATTTGATGCTGTCGAGTACCCGACTCGTAGTGTTCGTGTGGCTTCAAGTCGAAGGCTTGCTAGCTTGAGACTTGTGCCTCATGGCACAGAGATTCAGAGGAAGAAAGGGCTCGTCGTGCAGTCGTGCGGAGAGATGATCAAAGCGAGTCATTGAGGCAGCGGCGGGGGTCGGGAGCGCGACGTGTTGCTCCTCGGTTCGTCGTTCTGACCTGCCCTAAGCACCCACGTGATACGCGTCTAATTAAGGTCGCGTTCTCGCTGAACTCCGAGGAGAATACATTCAATAACACATCATCCGTTACCATGAAAATGTAGTTAAAACAGTGCGCATAATCTGTGAAGATTATTTGCCTATATTTGAATTTAATTATGTAGACTGACATCAGCGCGAAACGCTGCATCCAATCCAAACGCGTACTAACTTAGACTGAGCCGTTGAGAACTGGTCGGAGACTCATAGTAAACTACTACAAAATTCCAACTATTACTTACCGCATGCTGAAGCGAAATTTTCCAAGCAAAGCCTGGAGTGATTCCTGTGCTCAGTATGCGCAGGGAACACGGTGCCTGCACGGCGCAGCCAGTGATTGGCTAGCCAAACCCTCGCGTAAGCGCCATGACATTCGCATCATTGCCAGTTTCGATGTTTTCATGCTCTCCCAAACCGTCATAGCCCACAGACCACGCCCCCATACTCCCTACCTCACGCAGCCCACGTAGAGTGGAGCACACTCAATTCATCACACACTACAAAAGGACTCCTTGTGGACGATGAGCGAAACGACCAAGCTCACGAAGAAGCAGAAGAAAGCTCTCGCTTTCCGCGATCGCAAGGGCAAGGGCAAAGCGAAAGCGACGGACGACCGGGAAGAAAACGATGTTCCTGTCATGGAGGACCAGGATACTGCTGAGGCTGAAGTGGCGGATAGCCCTGTGGACAGTAAGAAGGGACGTGCGGCAGCGGATAACGGCCGTGGGCAAGTGGTGGAAGGCAAAAAGCGGAAACGCGAAGGGGAGGAGTCGGGCGTCGCTGTGCACGGGGAGAAAAGCAAAAAGAAGCAAAGGAAGGGTGCAGAGCAAGTGGTGTCTGCCGTGGCTGCGGGTGAGGGACAGGAAGAAGACGCGGCAGCAAAGAAAGAAGCAGCAGGAAAGGGCAAGGGCAAAGGGAAAGAGAGGCAACAGCGGCTCATTCTTTTCGTTGGTGAGCGTACAATTACTATTCGCTACGCCGCGTCCACTCAATATCGGATATGCAGGTAACTTGAAATATACCACGGGCAAGGAAGCGGTGCAAGCGCACTTCGCGCAATGTGGTGCGTCCTGTAGTAGTATGCGCATGTATTTGTGGCTAACTTCTGTACTGTAGACCCACCACCAAGTGTCCGTCTTATGACACCGAAGCCGTCCGCAGACAGTAGACCAACTGCCAAGTCAAAAGGCTTCGCTTTCCTCAGAGTTCACTGCGAAGACCGGCCTTCAACAAGCTCTGAAGTTGCATCAGTCGCAGTTGGAGGGACGTATGATTAATGTCGAACTAACAGCAGGTGGAGGTGGAAAGAGCGAGGGTAGGGTCACGAAGTTGAAGGAGAGAAACAAGGAGCTGCACGAGCAGCGGGTAAGTGTAACGTCCCATCCATTCGAATAATAGTGCTGATGATGCAACATAGAAAAAGAAGCTGGAGAAAGGAAAGAATAAGGGCGATGATAGCAGTATCACTGTCATGGACCTGGAGAGGCCGCAACGTCACTCAGCTACTTCAGGCGTTGCCCACGTACCGTTGCAAAAGCGCACTTGGTCAATACCCGAGGAGGGTAACCAACCGAAGAAGAAAAGGGGTGCCAAGAGACCAGTCAAATCTCAGGGAACTGGTGTCAACGCTATACCTGTGGGTTGATCTTTACGCACAGTTCGTGGAGGTTTGAGGGGTATCGCATGCCGCATACACTATTAACATTTCAGGGTTATATACTACGCATGTCCATGATCCTAAAAATAAGGTCTATATCGTCCTGACATGATCCCGTCATGTTTATGATACCAAGATAAAGATTAGGAACTAAGTGATATACAGTTAGCAGCTGGTCTCCGTTCAACAACCTAGGGTGACTTACAAAGACGATCAGCACACCAAACACCTTCAGCATCAACCATCTGTTGCTGGATATGCTAGCGTAGTATTTGAGGAGTTCGCGCTGAGCTCCGCTAACGTTCGACGCGATGTCGACCGTGTCTGCATCGATACGTTGCACCGTCTCTCGCTGCTCTGCGACCATTTGTGCCAGCTGTGTGAAGATTTGGCCGAGCTCAGCGATTGTTGATTCGATAGACTCGATTGCAGTTGAGCGGGATTGGATGTAGGAGTCCTATGCGCGTGTAAGCGAAATGGGTCAGGCTATAAGCATGGCACGTCACCTACCTGCTGCTCTACCAGCTGCATTTGCATGAAAGCGTCGCCATTTTGACCTGCCGTGCCTTCTTCTGCCGACCCCAAATCTAGTGCGAGGATATCTCCGTTCGATGGAGTCGCTGCACGACTTTTACCCTTCGGATCGAATCGTGACGCGCCCAAACTCGAGCCATCTCCCATAGGATCCTGTCGCTGAGTGTTGCCAAAGAGTAATGAGTCTAAATATATAGTTAGCACGGCGGCCGTGGAGGTAAGCGCTAGACTTACTTGACGGTGCCTGGCTTGCAGCCGCAGAAGTAGAGTGCATGAACTGCTCAGTGCGGTCCTTAGACTCTTTCATGTTCTATTATCATCGTCAGTGTGCGCATATGAGAGTATAGTTACGATACTGACCTGTGTCCGTAGTTCCAGTACGTCTTTAAACGCCATACTTATGTCGGCCAGCTTGCTTTGGAGTAGCATCACTACGTTGTGCTGATGCTCGTCCACCTGCTTAGCTTCGGGAGACTTGGATCCAGGCTGAGCGGAGCGTTGTTTTACGGAAGACTGCAAGGAGGCTATCTGCTTGTTGAGGCTCGCAATGTCTTGCTTGATAATGTACGTCAGTTCCTGTGCACGTCCGTAAGTTGAAGGCTCATGATGAGAGTGGATTGGCTGTGCATACGCTGATCTCCACTGGTCGGTCGTCGAATAAAGTCTTGCGCTTGGCGACTGTGTAAGGTCAGCGCGGGGAACTGCGCGAAACGTGTCCACACGTACGTTGCGCCAACTTGCCCAACTTGATAGTGGTACTGCTGATTTCCCTGCCTATGCCAGTGGCCATCCGCGTAAACTCTGACTTGCTGCTGCCTTCTCCTACGCGAGACTGCAGCAACCGCTGCTTCGCCTCTGATCCTCTGGTGGGCAGAGACGACCGGTTTCTTATTGACTCCACGCAAGCGCGGAATTCATTGGTGCGGTCCTGTATCGGCATTCTGAGTGTCTTCCTGAGGAGAAATAGGTCACGGATTAAAAGGTAGATAGTACAATGCTGTCTTCAGGAGACGCAGCAGCGGGTAGGTGGAGGTTGTAGTCGACGTTCACAGCTAGCATCCAAGCGCCGACCGGGCAACGAGCGTCTACGGAAATTGCCGCGTGGCGTTCCTGAGTGAAGCGGCGCGTCCAGACGATGATGCGCTCTCGCTGGCGACTTGGAATTTCTATGCTCCTCTGACTCTCTACGTATAGATCACCGCCATCTGTGGTACGAAAGCGCATGAAAGGCTTGAGCTGTGCTACATCTGCATCTTTATATACGACCAGCATACCCCAACATCTGAAAAGGCGGCTAACCCCCAACACACGTGTAATTGGCCTTAAAACCGCGACAAGCAGCCAGCTCTCCAGCTTCATCCTCTCCCGTTCTCCTACCACTCGAGTCGTCAAGCCCTCCAACTTCGAAATGCCCGAATCTCCCCATCTTCCTGCGCATCAGGCGAAGGTGCTCGTCTTTGGTGCCGGAAACTTTGGTAGCTGTCTGGCCGACCATCTGGGAGACTCCTCACACAATGTGTTCATGTGGTCGCGGTCAGCGAGCTTAGTGGAGCACTTTAATCTGCACCACCGAAATCCGGAGTTTCTGCAGGACCACACATTTCCGGAATGTATCAAGGCCATCGGGCCTGACTTTCCGTCCACTGAACTCATTCGAAGCATGGACGTGTTACTCTTTGCTATCCCTACGCAAGGTGTCAGGTATGCTTAACACCTCCCATATCTCTTATTATTTATTATATTTAATCGTCTTCACACTCGTAGAGAAACACTCACTGCTTTGAAGCCAACACTGGATCTCAGTCACCTACCTCTATTCATCTTTGTGAACAAGGGTGTTGAAATTGGGACTCGCGCTCTCACGCTGGATATAATTGCTGATACATGCGGCCCAAAAGTTGCGAAGGTCGCAACTTTCATTGTGAGCTCCTCCGCGATTGAGGGAATTCTGCCGATCTTACAATGAAATACGGTTCCTAGTCTGGACCGTCATTCGCGAAAGAAAGTGAGTGCGATAAACGGTCCATCGCGTAGTACTGATAGTAGGCAGTTGTGAAAAGACAACCAACATCAGTTTCGGTCGCTTCTTTGTCACAAGAACATGCAGAGAAGGCGTCGGACGTATTCCATCAGCCTTGGTTCCGGTGGTACGGAAATCACCACATACCTGCGCTTTGTTGCCGCTCACGGTTCTGCGCACAGTTACACGGGAGACGATCCCGTAGGGGTCGAATTGGCGGGCGCGTTGAAGAATGTATACGCTATCGCGGCTGGAATGGCGGATGGCCTTGGGTTCGAGAACAACACCAGAGCAAGTGAGTTCAGTGGGTCCTTGAGTTATAGTTGTGTGTTGACTGGTTGAAGTGTTGATCACCAGAGGTCTCGCTGAAATGACACGTATAGGGACCGCTTATGGCGCGTCTCCTCTCACGTTCTTGTCCTTGGCTGGTGTAGGAGATCTGTTTCTAACCTGCAGTTCCTCCGCGAGTCGAAATTACACAGTAGGCCACCGACTCGGGAAGGGAGAGACACTTAAGGACATTATTGAGACGTTGGGCAGCGTGGCAGAGGGAGTCACGACCGCGAAAGGGCTCAAAGAAATGATCGACGACTTGGGCGTGACCGCGCCCATTGCTACTGCTGTGCGTGTGATGATACATTGCTCTTTAGCTAAGATAGCTGATGCAACTCTGATTTTCGTAGGTGTACGAGGTGCTACACGAAGGTACGATGAACTTTCTTCATCATGACCTATGCGCTGATACTACACTTTGTAGGCAAAGCTGTCTCTGAGAGAGCCAAGGACTTGATGTCGTTGCCACCGATGCAAGAACTGGATCTTCCTGAAGCTGGGAAACCTGCGCACAAGCTGATGAAGAAGTTAGGCATAGTAGCGTGACCAGTTTAGCGTAGCCTCACTGCACGTAATATTTGATATGCTTGTCTGGGCTAAATGAGCGTCACGACGGAATGAGCGGAGGCAGACGGCGACTGAACTCTGCACTTGCCTTTTGCAGGTGATTATCGCGTGTCCGATCGGGCGTTTCGGCGGGTGCACGTATGCAGGCGCTCGCGAACTGCCGAAAATTTCGTGGCTGCCGATGCAGCCAGCGCGAGCGGTCCTCTGGCCGACATCTCCTGAGCTCTCCTTTACCTCAAAACGCCCGAGGTTTGCCTCGCTTTGTCTCCGTCGTCGTGTCCGCCAGCTCACGTCGACATTTCCAGTTATTTCTTGGTCCGCTGTCCGTCTGCAAAACATGGTGTCTGCTCTCTGGAAGGCTTGTTCGGAAGGGGATGCTGGCGCGGTCACACAGCTGCTGAGCGAGGATGCCCAGGTTGATCTGGAGATCAGAGGTATGTTTGCGATTTGGCAATGGGGTTTCTCCCAACCGTAACAGCGCGTAGTCGTGCTGCGTTACTGACCGCTGCGCCGCAGATCAGGCTGGTGTGACTCCCCTCGTTGAAGCCGTGAAGAACGGGCACACTGAGGTCGTTCGGATTCTACTCGAAAAAGGTGCGCACTAAATTCGTAAACCGTCTGATTTTTTTGTCTACGTCCTCTTGACGCGTCCCGTCCGTCAATCCAGGTGCTGATCCAGCCAACTCCTCCGCTCAAGGCCCTCCAGAGCAGTACAACTCAGACACAGCGATCTTGGAACTTCTCGCAGCGGCAAGAAACAAAATGACGACGACCCACAATGTCCAGATGGAGCAAGGCTACCCTCATGAACCCGCTGGCGATCCCTCGAAGAATTACTATCCCCCGCCAGGACCTTACTACTACCCTATGCCGCCTCCTATGATGCCAGAGGGAGGGGTTGCCTATTATCCACCGCCACCACCTCATCACCTTATGACTGATCACAATGGGATGCCGAACCTCCCTCCTCCTGAAATTGCTCGTATGATTCCTTGCAGGTACTTTCCGGCCTGCCGCTATGGACAGTCATGCATGTTCGCCCACCCTCAGGGACCGTACTTGCAAGGGCCGCTCCCCCTCCGGCTCAATATCCCGCTCCTTATGATCCGATGAACACTGGAGCTTACCCTCCATATTATCCTCCGCCTCCACACTCCTTCCAGCCGTCCCCGAATGGCGCACCGATGCCATCGGTCTCACCCACACTTGCTACTACTGCTCCGCCTTCCATCCCTCCGCCTCATCCTATGGCCCACTCCCGTGCGGGCTCAGACGTGGCTCAGCCTGGCTACCCACCCGCCGGGATGCCTTCCCATATCCCTTACGGTGTTCCGCCCCCGCCGTTCGCCCATGCCGCACCTGTACCTATCCCCATGCAGCCTCATTCGCCCTTAAATGGACCCCATTCGCCGCAACAGTCCATGTACCCCCAACATCGCCTGCTGTGATGATGCCTGGCCCCTCGCAGTACCCCATTCAGCAGGGTATGCCTGGGCACCCCTACCCCCGCAGGGCATGAGTAACGGGCATCCTCACGACCCGGCTACATCGCCGAAGTCACCTTTGCAGCATACGCAGCCGGATGGCTACATCCCTGGCCAGAGGGAGACTTACGGTCATCATCGCCGCGGAAGCGCTCGTCGCCCTTCATTCGGAATCGGTCGCAAGCCACCATGCCTGTTCTTCCCCTCTGGCAGATGTAAGAACGGGTAAGTAGCTTTTAGAAGCCATATTTAGTGGGTATATGCTTATGATTCTCCGGCAGGGATGATTGTCGTTTCCCTCACGTCCTCGATGGGCCACTTTCCCCGCAACCGCCTCCTTTTGTCCCACGCAATGGACACCGCCCGAGACCTTCCTACCACAACAACGGAGTGGGGGTTTGGAGGACAGATTTGCGGCATTGACTACCCAAGATGTATGACTATCATGGTTTACTGTATACCGAAAGTTTCTGATGGCATACATGTAGACTGAGCACGTTGGCCCGCCGATTGTCACCAGCGGGGTCAGTGGGGTCAATGGGTTTAATGGTGTGAACGGCGTCAACGGGAATGGACATGTCAGCAACGGATCCAGCCGTTCACATTCGACCGACGCTGGAAACCGTGCACGCAACGGTTCTGGCTTCCGAGGCAACCAGTACAACAATGGCTACCGCACGGAGCAAAGGAAATACGCCCTGCCTGCAAGGCCGCAACGGTTACCCAGTGCGGACGAATTCCCTGTGTTGGCGGGCTCGGCCACTCCGCCGCTACGCAGTCCTGGCGGTAGCTCCAGCTGGTCTGGACTCACTGCTGCTCAGGTGCTGCAAGCCCCTGCTCCCCGGAAGGACAGTGAGCCAGGCACACGTGGTACCAGCCCCGTGAATGGTCATTCCACACCGTTTGCAAAGGTACGTGCTACGGATTGATCGAGATCGCCGGTTGCTTACGACACAGCACCAGGACGAATCTGCGCCAGATTCGGTTACCACCAGTCCTCCCGCACCCGCAGCCTCCAACCTTCCTATATCATTCGCTGCTGTCGCCGCTCCGGAAGCGGTAAAAGAGGTTGCCACTGCGGCTTGAAGCTTCGCTTTTGGCTCTTCAACCTGGGGTCACCATTCTTGGTCTCAGTCCTCGCTCTCCTTTCGGCTGTGTTTCTTCGCATCTCTGTTTTCTCCCGTCCGGGTCGCAAGGTGTATTCTTTTTTCTTGCTTTCAGCTTCTTCTTTCACGGTTGTGGACCCAGCGTATCATCTGCTGCTCGTACTGTACACATCTCTGGACGCTCCTCCCTCCACTCCGCCCTCACTGCATTCGTCGCTTTCACCATCACTTTGCATCTACCGCGTACGCCTCCATCAACGCTAAGCTTACCAGTGGTTCACTCTTCATAAAGCAACCGACCGTTTGACCTCGCTGTTGCAAAACCTACTCGCACCTATCATCTGCTCTGCTACATCTTTGTTCCCTCCGTCTCACAGGCACGACCGTCGGTCCTAGATTTTCTACTCCTGTTTATATGTTCTCATAAGAGTATTATTTACTTGGTCGATGGTTCGTATAAGCTACATTGTAGTATTATATACAAATCTCATGCTACATGTCTATGGTTACCGCCTTTTGTTTTATGAGTGCCACTTCTCTAGGTTGTGCATCTGGACGCCGCTCTCCGCGGTGACTTCGCCAATCTGATAGACCACAGAGCCTGCAGCGACTACATTTTGCTTGACCTTGTCCACTTTGGCACGGTCGACGATGAGGACCATACCGACCCCGTTGTTGAACGTGCGGGCCATCTCCAATGGTTCGATGCCACCGTGCTTCATGAGGAAGCGGAAGACGGGCGGCAGCTCCCACGCCGCGGCGTCGACGTAGCACCCTGTGCCTTTTGGCAACACACGAGGGATGTTCTCGGTGAAGCCGCCACCAGTGATGTGCGACATGCCCTTGATGAGGCCGGCCTGGACCGACGGAAGGAGCTCCTTGACGTATATTTTGGTCGGCGTGAGCAACTCCTGGCCCATGGACACCTTCGCATTCCATGGGCAAGGATTTTCGTAGGTGACGCCCGAGATGCCGAGGACCTTGCGGACGAGGGAGAATCCGTTCGAGTGCAGGCCTGATGACGCGAGGCCAAGAAGGACGTCTCCTGGCGCGATGTCGGGCGTGGGGAGTATGAGCGACCGCTCGACTGCGCCTACTGCGAAACCAGCAAGATCATAGTCGCCTAAAATTGACAGAACGTTAGGCCCGTTCGGGGCGACAGTTAGAGAAGGTGTTACCTTGTTGATACATGCCAGGCATCTCTGCGGTCTCGCCGCCGATCAGCGCACATCCTGAGATTCTGCATCCCTCCGCGATGCCCTTGATGACAGACGCGGCCTTTTCAACTTCGAGCTTGCTGCAGGCAAAGTAGTCAAGGAAGTACAAAGGTTCGGCGCCTTGCACAAGTAGATCATTGACAGACATAGCGACGAGATCGATTCCTATCACATGAAATTTAGCTTTGCTCTTACAAGAACCTTCGTCCAACATACCGACAAAGTCATGGATGCCAGTCTCGATGGCAACTTTCAACTTAGTGCCCACACCGTCAGTACCGCTGACGAGTACTGGGTCCTGGTAACCCGTGGCCTTGAGGTCGAACACGCCGCCAAAACCACCAATCTCAGCATCTGCGCCGGAGCGACGCGTTGCCCGGACAAACGGCTTGATCTTGTCCACCAGAGAATTGCCGGCATCGACATCAACTCCGGCCTGAGCGTAGGTCAGCTTTGGGGCTGCGTCGCTCGCCTTGAGTGCACTAAGTGATGGTCAGCCCTTAGGTCTAAAATGCCCACGAGCTCGGAAGCTGCGTACCGGTGTGCAATATCACGCCGGAAGACCTTGCCCTCGAAGTTCACCTGATCAACAACGGTGTAGGCAGCATCGAGCGCGCCTTGCAGCGTCGGTGCATGGGCAGAAACAGCAATGACACGGCCGCCAGAGGTAACAACGTCGCCATTGCTTTCAGTGGTGCCTGCATGAAATACGACAGCATCTGCAAGTCCTGGTATGAGTACCAAAATACGAATAGTGGTGTAACGACATACTCGACGGGACCTCGCCAACGGCGATTTTCTGGCCTTTGGTATAAGAGCCGGGGTATCCCTGTGAAGCCAAGATGACAGAGACGGCAAAGCCTGAGCGAGTCTTGATCTCCACAGCATCCAGACGTCTTTCCGACACATGCCTACAGAAGTGAATCAGTCATAGAGCATCTGGCTGGACTACAGAGAAGTGTGCTCACAAGGCAAATAGCAGCGAGGTCTGTGTCCTCACTGAGAAGGAGCATCAGAGCTTCCGTCTCAGGGTCACCGAACCGGACATTGTACTCCAAGAGCTTGGGCCCGGTGGGCGTGAGCATGAACCCAGTAAAGAGCAGGCCCAGGAAGGGGAAACCTGCAGCACATCATATTTATATGTTTCTCAAGAGATCCACGAGTATTCATACCTTCCTTCCTCATCCCAACGATGGTAGGCTGGAGAGCCTCTTTCATGATGCGATCCATGACTTCTGGGGTAGCTACAGGCGCAGGTGCATACGCCCCCATGCCACCGGTGTTAGGACCAGTGTCACCCTCTCCAATGCGCTTATGGTCCTGTGCAGCCGGCAGTGGAACGACAGTGTACCCATCAGCAAAGGCCAGCACAGAGATCTCTGGACCGGTGAGGAGTTCCTCAATCACAACTTCGTCACCTGGTGTGATAGGAAACTGGTATGAATTACTTGAATAATATATACATGGCAAGGTCGCGGACCTGCGGATCCAAATACGTTATCCACCATAATCTCCTTGAGCCCAGCAATGGCCTCATCGACTGTCTCCGGAATGAGGACGCCTTTGCCGGCTGCCAGGCCGCTGGCCTTGAGGACAACTTGGAAGCCACAGGTCTTGACGTATTCTACTGCTTGTTCGTGTTGAGAAGAGGTGAACACGCGGAACTTGGCCGTAGGAATATTGTGGCGTTCCATGAAGTCCTTTGAGAACGCCTTGGAGCCTTCCATTCTGGCCGCAAGCTTGGAAGGGCCGAAAACCGGGATACCAACTGTACTAGCGTGAGTTCATCGGCCTAGAGGTTGGACGCGGAAGGACGATGCACCTTTGCGGAAAGGCTCCTCCACACCATCTACAAGGGGCTGCTCCGGACCCGGCAAGACGAAAGAGATCTATGGCAGCGATGAGTTGCCAAACGACGGTATTTGGGTTATCAAAGCACCTTCTGCTTGACCGCAAACTCGACGAGCTCCTCGAAAGTATTGTTACCGATGGAAACATTTTGAGCTTTGGGGACCTGAGGAGTTCCACCATTTCCGGGGCAAACGAAGATGGATTCTACGAGGTCCGACTGCGATAGCTTCCAAGCCAAAGCATGTTCTCGTCCACCACTACCGAGAAGTAGGATCCGGAGAGCCATGAGATAGAATAAGAAAAGGAGACAAGCGAGACCAGCAGCGTTGAGTCCAAGTCCAAGAAAAGAGTCAGAGCAGCGGGAGAAAATCCATCCACGTGGGCGCCACGCGGAGGGTGAAGTGGTCGGGCGGAGGTGATGTCCGGGATGTGGCAGAAAGTCGCTACGGCGGTCGTGCTGAAAACGTGTTGCACCCGGATTCCATCTTTCCATTCGACCCAAGAATACAGCGCTCGAGTCTCCATGCTGCTTGCGAGATAACCACCATCCTGCATAGGAATGTACAAGGCACGTCCAGCGACGACGACGACCGTGAAGCAGGTATGTTCAACCATTCATACCCGCATGAGCCACACGACTCACGGCGACGTCTTCCCGCGTGGACTAATCAGAGTAACGATGCACCTGTGAACCATTCCTCTCCTCCACCCCCATCTACGTCTGGCGCGATGAGTAACGACAAGAACAAGCTGGCGTCGCGTAGGAGTCTCCTCACACGCAAATCCTCCAAGCGGCCCGAGCAGCAGGGAAAGGCGACATCCGTGAACAGTGCTCAGAGCAGAAGAGGGAGTCAGGCGAGCGATAGCAAGGGCAAGGATAGGGCGAGTATTCTTTCACAGAATTCTGAGCAGCAGCAACCACCGCAAGACCCGCCAAAGCCTCTGTTCCGACACAACTCCATTATCCCCGAACCACTAGCAGAGCTTCCCGCTTCGTACACAACGGACGCACAATGGGTTGCGACGTCTGCAGCTCAGTTCAGGAAGAAGTATCCTCTGCACAACCGAGTCGGCCCGCGGCACTACAGAAATCACCACTTGGCCCCTCCTTCGCGTGAAAAGCGGCCACCGTCGGTGTTCTCGCCTTCGTTCCCTCCTATGGCCGCCAGCAGCGATCGCCTGGATGAGATGGGCAAAATGCCGGGCCCCAGTAGGACACCATCTGCCTCACCACTGCCAACGCCATCGTCGTCGCAGGTCCGTATCCACGATGTGAGAGTTAGGACACGCAAGACATCCCAAACCGCGCATGACAATGTGGATATGTTGGATGTCAGTGACCCTTGGGGTACGAATTGGCACCATCAATCCCCGTATGACGTTGGGAAGAACAAGGAACGTACCCCTCCAGGGTCTCCAGAGGTGAGTGGAATAATCGCTCGTAGCAAGCTATATCCAACACATAATTGCCAGAGTCCTACAGCCCCAGACCGCCCACGAAGAACGAGCATGACGTATACAGGCAGGCACAAGACAACTGCCCCTTCCCCTCTTTCGCAGTCAACCTCTGCCGTTCACCTCGCATCCGAACCGTTGACCACGCAGTCGCCTCGCAGGCTGAGCAAGCGCCGGAAGACTTTCCGCGGTCTCTTTGGCGGTGATCATGACGGTCGTCCGTACATGTCTCGTGGTGGCTCTGCCCCAGCTGGCACTGGCGACCTTTCTCGGACGCTGGGCCGGAAACTGTCCCATACCGGATCCATCGTCCCGCCATCCATAAAGTCTAGCTCCAACTCTATCACCGCCACCGAAAAGTCAACAAAGCGTCAAAGCATATTTGGACGACTCGTCAGGCGCTTCAGCGTGGTTCGTCGGTCGGACGGATCCAAGTTGTCGAAGAGTAGCTATCAGAGCTATCGGCAGTCCAGCGAGTACGAGGCCGAGTCCCACAGATCTCCATCTCCCGAGAAAGCATCGGTGAGACTGAGCAAGTCTGTGGAGGGCCAGCGACGTATTCCGCCACCTTCAGAAAACGGTCCACCTCCGCGAAACGGCTCGGTTCCAAATGATGCTGACGCTCGCTCCGTGCTGTCAGTTGAGAACCGTTTCTCGATGGGCAAGCTCACTGTGGCCAATCCGGACGAGTCAGCATCTGGGCACGAAACACTCGAGAAACACCACGAGACCGGACCAGATGTCATCATCCCTCGCAGCTCTTCGCCTGAACAGCTTGATGACTCGCCGATAGAGCCTCCCTACTATCACGTTCGAGCCCCGCTGTCCGTCATCTCTGAGGGCGAGACGTACCTGTCGTCGCCGAGGATGCAGCGCGCGCCCAGTTTGAAGGGCTCCCCCGCTACGCCGCCCACCATCCCGTCGATACTGTCTTTGCCCATTCGTTCTGCTGCTCTGCCTATGGACCGTTCTGCGCCACCTTCCTCTCCACGACAGGCAGATATGCCCCCACCGCCCTCCCCGAGCCTGCCAGAAATCCCGACAATGCACTCGGTGGTCTCCCTCGTATCCCCACTGACACCAGCTCCGCCTGCGCCTCAAGTTGAGCCTTCCCTTCCACCCACGCCAACCGCCTCGAGCCCGCCAACCCCCAAGGCGCCTGCACGCATCGTTGAGGAGCCTTCGCTTGATGATACCCCCAAAGCCCAACCCATCCGTTCGTTACCTGCGTCACCGCCCATGTCTATTTATCAGCCTATAGCTTCGTACCAGGATAATACGCCTCTGTCAAGAGTGTCAATGCTTGTGAACCCACCCACTCCTTTCACGCCGTCTCTGGCGATACCTTCAGAACCACCCTCGCCTCACACCCATTCGCCCAAGGTTGAGGAGGCTTCACTAAGAGCCACTTCTCCCGGAAAGAAAGACGGGTCTCACCGCTTGAGGAAACATACCGAGACGTTCAAGCTTGTTCGCAGCAATTCAGGCGAAGTACCCGTCGTCGGCGACACATTCGTTGCCGATGGAGAGCATTGGCAGGTTATTGAGTCGCCCAAGGAAGAGTCTTCGAAGAAGAGTAGGCGGGAGCGCGAGCAGTCTGGTGACGGCGAGAGGTCAGGCAGGCGGAGGAGCAAGAGGGCGGAGAGAGAGAAAGAGAGTGCCTCAGAGGATAGTGACCCTCTCCGAGGACAAGTGCAAGACAACACGAGGTCGGCTACGAATGGTTGGAGCCGTGGTGATGTCGAAGCGTCCCAGCGCCACCCTCGTTCACCTAGCGGCGAGTCTCACAAGAGGTCCTCTGGCCTCGACAGGCGGCGGAGCCATCGCGAAAGTCAGCCGGAGGCAGCCAGGTCTACGCAGACACCCGTGAGTTCTTCGCACCGGCAGCACGTCTCGTCGTCTTCTACGACAACCACAGGCGCAACCGTCGAGCGCCGCAAGTCCGCGACGGCATCCACGCGCCCATCCTCCGAGTTCCCGTCCGTAGCCGACATGAACACCCTCAAGGCGAAGGACGCGTGGGAGATCGAGCGGCTGTGGAAGGGCAGGAGCATGATCTACGCGCCCGACGGCGCGACGGCGCACAGCGGACGCGCGCACATCGGCAGCGACTCGCGCCCGTCGACGATCATGTCGCACGACCTGCACCGCGCGAGCACGATCCCCAGCGTCGGCGGCGACGTCGCGACGACCGTGCTCTCCACCTACGGCTCGGGCCACACCACCTACACCGTGCAGTCCATCTACGCCGGGACACAGCATGCGGCGACCTACCCCCGTTCCCTGGTGCGCCCCACGGTGTTGCCCCCGCGAACGGGGCCTCCACGAGTCCGCCTCGCCCTACCGCCGCCGCCCATGATCCTATCGTCTCTCCCCGCACGAACCCCCTCCCGGAGCCGCCCCGCCTCTCCTCATACAAGCCCTCGCTGCCGAACGGCGAGGGCACCGCCACGGCGGAGTACTGGAACAGGCTCGCTGGCGTCAGCGTGTCCCACTGATACCCACACGGTACCCTCCCATAGCACATCTGGACTCGATCTTTAGACCGCCACTTATAACACCACTGACTCTCATCGCCCAAGCCGTGCACGCATCTATCTCACTCGTTGCCCTGTAGCTGCTGGATCTCACGTTCGCCCATTACGACACTGCTGGCACATTTTATGGACTGCTTTTGCTATTCGCTGTACATCATACGTTACTTTATCTTACAGTATCTTTCACACAATGTATTCGGGTCTACGCATGCTGTAATAGACGACATCATATTCATCAAGGGGTGAAGGGGGTACAAGAAGAGACATACAGGATCCTGCGGGTGTGGTATAGTACAAATGCGTGGTGGTACAAACGAAAGCACAATATGAGCCAGCATATCACAAAAGAGCATAACAAGCGTCTCAAAGCCTCGGCGGACTTGCCTCAGCTCCTACACATCGTCATTCACTGCTGCGGCGGGAGGCCGTGCACGGTGACGTGCGGGTCGAGCGGGAACTTGGGCTGAGGGTAGTCCTCCCACGTGCGGTCCGAGTCGAGGAAGCGGCGGAGACGGGCGACCTGCGAGGAGAGGTACATGACAATGATCTGCATCTCGATCTCGAGGTTGAGCGCGAGGATCTCCTCGCACGTCCGCAGCGCCTGCGTGCGCGTCGAGACGAACATGTTGCCGTCGAAGCCGAGCTGCTTCACCGCCTCGATCATCTCGCCGAACTCGGAGCACCATGCGAGCACGCCCAGCTGCAACAGGGCGCGGGCGGTCAGTCGGCGAGCGGGTGAGTATGTGACAGAGGAGAGCGTACCTGGCCGTACTGCTTGTAGCGGGAGTAGAGCACGTTGGGTGCGCTTTTCAGTGCGTAGTCGAACATCTCGTTCTGCTCGATGACCCCAGGCTGTGGCACGTAGGGCTCGACGACAGGCGGCGGCGGGGCAGGCTACACTCCCGCATCAGCCTTACGTACACCCGCACACGGAAATGAAGCTCACCTCTGGGCGGGGCGGGGGTCCTTGAACCACTCGTAGCCCGAATAATCGACCTCATCGCCCCAATCGACCGTGTCCTCCTCCTTTCCAGTGTACGCGTTCAGCGGCATGTCGGGTATGCGGTTCGGGTTGCGGTGCGTGCTCTGCGCGAGGGCCCTGAGGTAGTTGGGGAGCGGGAACGTGTCCCTACTCTCGTCGAATGCGCGGGGCGACGGCCGGAAGACCTGGGGCGCAGACGGCTCGTCCGGCGTATTTAGCCTGGACTCCGCTGTGGGATGATAGGCGCTGTCAGTGCGTGGCCGCGGGCAGGCGGCAGGGAACGTGGACGCACAGGTGTCCGAGGGCCCGAAGGTGATCCTAAGGGGCAGCGGCAGCGGGCTGGGCTGCGCGTCGACGGGCGAGGAGGCGCGAGATGGGTGTAACAGCAGAAGAACCGCGCCTACGGCGCTTGTGTGTTAGACATAAAATTGATCCCGCCCGGCGATCAAAGCACGCACCTGGGCCGGGGACGGCTGGGAGACGGCGGTCAGCAGCGGGCTGTCCTTCTTGTCCGCGAACGCGATGGAGAGGAACGACTGGAGGCTGTTTCTGTTTCCGGCAATGGCACTGCCAAACTGAGCGAGGGCCACTCGGTTGATGCTTGGTGTGCTGGGGATCCTGAGCGTGAGTCGGGCAGGACGCTTCGGGGGGAAGAGTATAGCGTGAGAGCCGAATTCTCTAAGTTAACAGCCTACAAATTGCAAGTTAAAAAGGTCTTTAACAGTACTCCAAGGACTACACACAAACCTCAGTAATTGGCGACGGCGGGCAGGAATAGTACTGAGATTGAACAGGCAGGAGCGATCTGGGCAGAATCGGGAGCGGGGCAGGGGATACAGGCGACGGCGGCGTGACCTCAATCAAAGGACTCGGGTGGACTTGCAGATGCGGGTCGATGCCAATGGTGTTCCTCGACAGCCAACTCGGCGACGGCACAGCCAGCGGCGTCTCTGCGGGCGAGAGGTCGGTCACAGTCGGTGCGTACGGCGACGGCGTGAGGGTCTTGGGGTCCACGCACTCCCACCTAAGTAGCGGAAAGGCCGGTGGCGGAGGGCAAGAGACAGAAACTTCTGGAACGTCCGGAGGACGCAGCGAATGCGGCTCGGAGGCATCGTGGCGTGCGGCGCCCGCGGGAGGTGCCGGCGAATCCGCGAACGCCTCGATGTCCAAAAGCGGCGCCGCGTCGAACGAGAGCTCCGGCAGGAAACGCGACTCGTGCGTGTGGGTAGCGAGTTCTACCGGGTGCGGCCGTCTTGTCACTGCGTCCGCTGAGGCCCTGCGGTGCGGCAGGATCGACCTCGTCCGCGAGAGGGTGCGGTTCAGGCGCTGGATGCCTTTGCGGAGAGGGTGGGCGCCGGCGGACGAGATGGCGAGGGAGGGCGTGATGGTCGAGGGGCTGGACGGGCGTGTTGCGGGCGGTGAGGGCGGGATGAGGTTCGGGTCGATGGGCTCTTCCTGGGTTACGTGCAGAGGCGAGACAGGCACAAGCTTCGGGCGAAATGCAGCCTCTTCAACCGTAAATTCCTTAGCGGCGAATGGGTCGTTGTCGTGGTACGCGCCCGGGGCCTCGGGTTGGTAAAAGGAGACCGCACGGACCGACGGCTTGCGTTGGAAAGAGGGCGATGCAGGAGAGTTGAACGGCGGGGCAACTGGCACGACTGGGCGGTCGTCAACGACCGTCTCCGTGGTGCACTCACTGCACTCCGCTAAATAGTTGGTCTGACGCTGGATCGAGTGTGGCGCGAGTGTTTTGACACGAGAAATAGAAATGCGAGGACGCAGAATAAGCGGAAGATGTGATGCGCTGACCAAATGTTCAATTGCACATCCCGTCAAGAACAGCAGAAAGCACTCACAATCAAATGGTCGGCGAGCATGGCCCAACGGTGCGGGTGGCGCGGAGGCACAGAACGCGGCCGCGGCGGGGAGCTCCTCGGGGTCGATGTCGACCAGGTCGTCCTCGCAGAACGAAAATCGGCTCTCGTTGGCGTGCTGCGAGAACGGACGGAGGGCCGGGAAGGGGATGAACCTCGTCGACACCCGTAGTGAGGCGCGCAGGCCGGGGGCGACGGCGGGCTGGAAGTGCTGCGTCGTCGAATACATTGCGCACAAATGCTGGGAACACTGGCCTGCAGAACGAACCTGTGAGAGAGGAAAGCAAGCGCAGGCGCGCGGGGGCCGTTAGAAGAGAGCGCAGGCAGCGTGCGCACGGCGTGGCTGGCGTGCTGGCGTCAGCGGTAGTACTTCCGGTTATCAGCACACATGAAGTGCGCGTCCGGCGAGTGTGCATGGTGGGAACTGAGCTTGGCTTACCTGCTGATACGGAAAGGACTCCGCGAGCCGTGACTTTACGTGCAGGTCGAGAAGCGGGCAAGGAGACCGCGCGAAATGCGATAGGCGCGCTGGCGACCTTCGAGAAATCCGAAACGCGACTGCCGCGAGGCCAGGTCCCAGGTTCATGAATAATACCAGCAACGTTACCCCACACTACATGGCTCTAGCCTCTACTCGGAGATCTGTGGGGTAAAACTGAATGGCTTGCCACTGATATTAATTGATGACAACATACGTGGACTGGAAACGAGCGATTAGCATTTCAGAGAGGGAGGGCAAACAAGCAGACGGGGCGGTGGGTTACTGGATACTATACAAAATATGGCTCAGATAAAAATAATTCAGCCACAATATTCTCCAGAGAACAATAATTACCCTCGAAAACACGCGCTGCAAAGCTATGAACAGATGCCTGTGAATAGTAGGGCACGCGTGCGGCACCATGGTATATTATAAAACGGCGCGACTCGCCATGCTTGGTTCACGGCTACGTTCATGCCTCCGTATTACAGCACTCTCCGGTCGTTACTCGGCGTTCTTGGCAGAAAAGCGGAGCTCTTCTTCCGTGGCAATCAGATACTATAGCGCACGGCGTTCTCGACCTTGACTTGCATTCAGACACAAAATCAGCCTGAGAAAATGAATGCATAGATCTACGGGAGGCAGGCGCAACGTACTGCAACTGCCAATCGTCTATGCCCCGTTCGCCTGCATGTGGGTTACGAAGTCAAGTCTAGAGCGTTCCGGCTGTACATAGTTTTCAGTAATGACACTACGGCAACAGCGGTCGATGCTTACAAAGACTGCGGTGCAGCGCTGAAAGATGAACCATGGATAACGGTCGGTACATGCCCGGGTGGACTGCAGAGACCGCTGTCACAATGTCCTACGCCGCATTGAGCCAGACAATCTCGGGCACTTGGCAGCATATGCCACTAATGAACAAACGAGGACATACCAAGGACTTACGTAGTAAGTGTTGAGTTAGCGTAGGCTAAATGGAGATACCCGTGTGATAAGATTTAAGATGGTAGTGCAGGAAAGGGGCTGAGCACGTACGCCAGAGGGCATAGCGAAGAGCGAGAAATAGGACATTCCCTTGCGTCAATCTTCGCTGCGCGAAACATGTTAGCTTATATTATGGGCGGATCTTTGTGGCTACGAAACAACTTACGTATAATAGTGAGAGGACAGTGAGCACTATGATGCCCTACGTCAGCTCCGGTTCGGATATTCAGGAACAATCATCACGCACTATGAGTGCAGCCCCGTTTCAGCCGCACACACAGACACAATCTAATGGCTCGGTACATGTGGCGCTTCCGCTCGTGGTGAAAACCTCAGAGCAACTTGAACCTACTAGTAAGTGAATCATTCAAGTTCAACATGACAAGAGGCGTTCATGCGTACTTATGACAAGCACGGCCCAAAGCCATACATAAGTTCCAGCCCTCTGCTCCTCTGGGAAGATTTTGCTATGTTACGTATAGCCAGATCCTTCCAGAGGAAAACGTGACAGCGAGTGGCGGTGGGAAGATGAGAGAAACAGTAAGCGCCGTCGGGCGTCGGCGGCTTCTGATGGCACGGTGCGCCACAATGCTTGGTGATCCCAGATCTGGTAATCCCGATCCATCCCAATTAGCCGTGGGCTCCCTCTGATTGGCCAAGCCATCGCATGTGTGCAAGCTTGCGTTCGAAGAGAAGACAAACAGGTTCATGCAGCCTCGAAAGCAAAAGCGCAGTATGGAATGTCGAGTGAAACAGCGCAAGACAAGGGTGCTTTATTGTACAAGATACTGGTATACGGTAGCATGAAAAAGCAGCAGACAGCAACTGGCGACGAACTTTGGAGTATAAGCCGCCAACGAACGTGCGATCAACGCCGGCAAGTACAGCCACGTATATAGCAAGGAATTTGGATAGCTTCAACGAGAGACCACAACAATTCATAATCAGGGTAAACGTTGGGGACGCATGCACAACAAGCTGCAGTCCAGAGCGTACCTTCATAGGATCACAGGTCAAGCAGAATTCCCCTGCGGCGGCGCCGCACCACGCTTCGACGGCATAGCACGACGGACAGTCTGGGATCACGCGGCCGACGAACACGGCGGCCAGCGGCCCTGCATGCCCGTACGCAACCTCCACGATGTAGCCTGCGGCGACGATGGCCCACACCGCCGCAAACGCCGCGGACTGCCCGCCGCGCGCGTACGGCGTCCGCGCGGCGTCGAACGGGTACGGGAGCGGCACGGGCGCGCTCCACGAGCCCTTGCCGACCTGCACGATCTCGCTGTGCCGCCCGCCCGCGAGCCCACCGAGCCCGCCCGCGCCGCCGTCGCACCAGAAGACGGCCGCGCCGGTCTCGGCGGCCCGCGCGCGCGCCTGCTCCCACATCGCCAGCCCTACACTTGTGTGCCACGTCTTCGCGGGCGCGAGGACGAGCGCCGGCCGGCTCGACAGGGTAGTGAAGGACCCGCTCGCGGCGAAGTCGAGGCAGATGGAGACGGTGAGCGGGATGGGGCGGGTGTAGGCGGGTGGGGGCCCCATTCGGGCTTGGGCGTGCCTTTCGGTGCCTCCAAATCGAGAGCGTAGATGGTGGGAGGTTCAGTCCCCGGGGTGAGGAAAAAGACTCGGCAACTGCCCAAGTCAATTATAGCGTTAGTTTACATTCCATTGATAGGCATGATACACGTACTCGGGACAAGGTTCCTCTTCCTATACTCGAGGACAGGTGGACTCGAGGAATTGCTTTGGATCAAGGCAAATGCATTACGCCGTACGCCAGGCTCGCCTTTGCGCGTGTCCGGAACATACTCCTCGAAGGAAACACCAATAAACCTATTGGCCGCCTGTACACCATGGCTGATCTTCTCAAAGGCGTCATCGCGTTCCTGCGGGCTCTCGAAGCGGACGGCACTCTCAGGCCAGAGAATGACAGTCGAAGTACTGGTGAGACGGTTGGTTTCCAGGATGAAATCGTTTGAGTGTAGGATTTCCCGTGCCATGTCCTGCGGTAGATGGTCTGGGGAGTGCGCATGCAACTCTGAGCGGTGTTGTATGGGAAGAGTTGACGGGGAGAGGCATGACAGAGAAAAACCACGACGGGAGCATGAGCGCCACCAATGCCCCAGTGAGGACCAACATGCTGCGCGATCGGGAAAGAGACTTTGAGCCAGTCTCCTTCTGCGGTCGAGCGACCGCGCCGTAGTTTGGGATGCCAGCATGCTCGCCCAACAGAGGCTCCTGAGTCCACCAAAACATCCTCATCATGTTCACCTGCGCCTGCGCCGACCAGCCAATCTCCCAGCACCTCCGAGACAATGACCGCCCAGGCGGCAGTGATCCAGTCGATCCCCCACTGACCGAGGAAGGGCCTGGTCCACGCGTATGGGCCGAGTCCGAGTACGGGGCTCCATGTCACCAGCTGGCCTACAGGGCTTAGCTGTGACATCAAGCCCCATCCGGACGCCCACAGCGCAGGGAAGACCGTCAGGCGCGCCCAGGGCGCGCTGCCCGACGACCCGAGGCGACACCCGAGGAAGACGAGGGAGACGGCGAAGGCGGACGCGAAGAATGAGATGGCGCTGACGACGACGACAGCGACGTTGGGCGTCGACAGTGCTTCGAGGCCAGGTGCAAGATGCGCGACGCCTGCGGAGACGGAGATCAGGGCGGCCTGGAGGGCACCTTTGGTGTAGCCGAGGGGGCGGGGGACGAAAGGTCCAGGCGGAGAGTCGTACGATGGCGACGAGTAGGATGACGGGGGTGAGGACTGGGGTGGGCGAGAGCGCGAAGAGCGCGACGAGCGACCCGGTGGCGGTGTAGACCGTTGCCGGGTGAGTAACGGCGAGTGACTTGAGTCGTCCCGACATGTTTTGAACACGACTCGTTGCAGTTCAAATATGGCGTGAGGTTGCGGGGAGGGCGAGAGGATGAAGGGAGGGGACAAGGCGCAGCTGCTGGTAGATAAAGTTCCAGGGGCGCTTGACTGTACTCCGAACTCTACTACGAGTGAATCGAGGAAGAGGGAAGACGGACGAGGACGGTGCAAGGATAGGGCTATCTCTTCTCATCGTGCTGCGCGACGAGCAGACACAGTTGCTCGATGTCCACGACGGCCCAGACCGATGAGATGATCGGCGAGCGGAGGCATTTCCCTCGACCGGGAATTCGAACGTCGCGCCCCGCCGCGGCGACGACAGGGTCGCGCTGTCCCACGCCGGCCGCGTACGCTTCGTCGACGCTGGGGCGGAGCAGGGCCCCGGTGATGGAGCCACTTTGCGCGTTATTCGAATACGAGTCGGCGTTTCGCAGGCGTTCTTCGGGTTTAGTCGTTTAGTCATAACCAGCCTCGATGTCAAAGCACGCACCGTCCTGATGCGCGTGCCGACGTCCGAGACTTTATTTATACACCCCTGCCCTCCGTACAACTACCAGCCCCTCTGCCCCCTCGCTCGCTCTCCCCGAGCCCACCACCACCGCTCCCTCCCGCTCTTTCCCTCTGTTCCCGACACGGGCTGCCATCCCCGCTCAGGCTCGCGGGCGCAATGACAACGATGGCCGGCTCTTCCGCGCACGACGACGCCCCGACGCTGCTCGACGTCGGGCTCTACCTCACCATGCACGGCTACAACTGGTTCTGGGTCGCCTTCCTCTGCATGATCTCCTCGCTGCTGCTCACCGTCGCCCTGGACCTGATGGTGCGTCTCCCCTCGGGTGCTCTCGGCCCAAAAGCTCATTATCTGCGGTGGACACGCAGCGGCCGCGAGGCATCCGTCTTTTCCACCAGATTGCGATCGTCGTGCTGACCACAGCGAGTCTGGCGTACTTCAGCATGGGCTTTGATCAGAGTGCGTATTCAGTTCTGTGGCGCAGCGACTTGATCAAGGGAACTTAACGGTCCTGCGCATTGATAGGCACAGCAAGCCCAGACTCAGAAATCAGCCATGGAGACGACAATCGTCCCATTTCCGTGAGTGCTAATCTTCCTGCGCATTTACCGACCAGCTGAACTCTGCGCGCAGTACGTCTGGTACATCCAGTGGCTCATCAACCTGCCCCTCCTTCTGCTCTCCCTCCTCCTCGTCACCGGCCTCTCCCTCGCCGAAATCCTCGTCACGCTCTTCGCCGCGCTCGTCCTCGTCCTCGCCACCCTCATCTCCGCCGCCCACACGCCCTACACGTCTGCCGGCGCTGGTGCCGCGCTCCTCGCGCTCGCGTACATCCTCTACGTCCTCCTCGGCCCCGCGCGCACGTCTGCATTTGCCGCAGGCGACGCCTTCGGGCGGCGCTACCTCGGCGGCGCCGTCTTCCTCGCGACCGCGCTCGCAGGGTACGCCATCACCTTCGCGCTGTCCAGCCACAACGCGTTCGCGGACCTGTGCAACGGCGGCGCGCCGCTGGCGCGCACGGAGCAGCTCGCGTGGCTCGGCGTGCTCGACTGCGCGGCGCAGCCCGCGTGGCTGCTCTTCTTCCTGCACCAGCTGAGCCAGATCGACCCCGGCGAGATCTGCGGCGCGATCGCGCTCGGCGGCGGGGAGCGCGACCTGGAGGAGCTCGGCGCGCGGCGGACGCGCCGGCAGCGCGGGTTCCGGAGCTATTGACGTGACGGCTCCTGGTGGTGTCATAGCTGCGAAGGTGAAGCGCCATGGACGGAGGACGACGAGGACGGTTTACGACGCACGACACTCATGACGCGATGCGCCCGCGCATCTGTACGCCATTGCTCTGTACGATATGTGCCCCCGACGGCACACGGCGTCCCCCGGAGGTTACGCCTGGCCATCTCGCGCGGCAGGACTACTGTTGCGTAAAGTCAAATGGACCACGCCACGGGCCTGCAGCCAGGGATAACCCAGGGGTGCGCGCACTGCCGTTGGAGGAGGCCAACGACGCCTTGTAACACTATGCACCCAGCTGCTGTATGATCCCTTCTGCTGTATTATAGAGCCCCATCGGTGTGTACATTACCCATCCATTCATGCATAGTTGTCTTGCTTCCCCATACCTGCGTGTGTTGAGACCTTCAGTGTCGCCCAAGCTACGAGAAAATCCAACATTTATTGTGGTAAACGGTGCGTGTGCAGGATAGCAAGGCAATCTAAGGCTACGGCTACGAGAGAAGTACATGATTGCGAGGGTCGATAACGTAGAGTACATACAGCTCAGCAAGATACAACTAATAGGGAACGATATCATGATACAGCTGCGAAGGCGTGGTGTATGGTCGGTACAACTGGTTATGGGTATGCTTATACAGATCCGTGAGTGATGCGTGCGGTGTGGCAGAATGAAACAGATGGAAACCCGAACCACAATGGCGAATGTTGGGGCAAGCAGGGAGAGTCATCGAGAGCTGTCCAGCGTCGTAGGTTTTTCGTCGTCGTCGTCGTCGTCGTGTCATCGTGCCAGAGGCGAAGAAAGGAGCGCGCCGCCCGCGGCCCACTCACCGCCTCGCCTTGCTCAGCTTCCCCTTCCCCTTCTCCCGCTCCCGCTCCCTCTCACTGACCCTCTCCCTCTCCCTCTCCCTCTCTCGCAGCACCCGCTCCTTCTCCCTCTCCCGCTCCTTCCCGCCCCCCGAACAAAAGCTCACGATCCCGCCCCCGCCCTCTTTCTCCCGCTCCCGCTCTCGCTCGCGCCGCGGCGGCTCGTCGGGCACGACGACGACCTGGCCCGCCCACACGGCGGCTCCGGCCGGCGCGGGCCCCGCCCTGCCCTTCTTCAGCACGTTCTTGCCCGCGCTCATCGGGATCGCCTGCGCCTGCGCGCGCCTTGGCGCAGGCAGCGTCGCGCTGTACTTCAGGCTCGCGCCGCTCGTGCTCGGCGCGTACCCGCCGCCGCCGTGCCCGTGTGCGCTCGTGGACGCGTGCGGGTAGCCGTGTGCGGGGGCGGGGCCGCCGCGGGCGTGGGAGGACGCGGCGTGCGTGGTCTGCGAGGCCGGCGCGCTTGCGGGCGGCGGCGGGAGGGGTGTCATCTGCTGCAGTGGCGTCGGCATCACGAGCTTCTTCGGGTAGTAGTGCGGTGGGCGCTGCTGACCCGAGCCCTGGCTCCGCCCGGTCGTCCCCGTCGCGTACGACGTCCCCGAGCGCACGCTCGGCGCGGCGCCGCCCCGCTGCGATGGTGCCGATCCCTGAGACGGGGCGTGGGAGGGTGCATAGTGGGATGAGCTGTATGCTTGGGGGGCCGGCGCAGGCGGCGGGAGCTGGATGTCGGGCGTCGGCGGCGGCTCGTAGTTGAGCGTTGTGCTTGTGCTCTGTTGGACGGGCTCGGGCGTCCTGTTCGGCGCGGAGCGGGAGCGGCTCAGCGTCGACCGCGAGGACTGCGGCTTCAGTTGCTGCTGAGGTGGCCCCGCCGGGGTTGTACGGGCGCAGGGTACGGGCGGTGCAAGACGTTTGACTGGTGCGAGGGTTGCTGCTGATATAGCTGGGGCTGGTATGGCTGCTGGGCCGGCACACCCTGCGGACCCTGCTGGTACTGCCCGTGCCCACTCACACTAGAACTCGACCCGCTGCCTCCAGACACCCCACTCACCATCGACACGGACGGCGCCGACTGGCCCGAATGCATCGAGAGCATCGAGTGCCCCTCGCTCGCGCTGCGCGCGCCGATGCCACTGAGGTTATGCTCCGGCGGCGGGCTCGCGACCTGCGCGATACTCATCCGCTTGTCCCGCCTCTCATCGCCGCCGCCGTGTGCCCGCGCCATCTCGCTCGGCGTCGGCGAGAACAGCGGCGGCACAATGTCGTCGCGCGGCCCGCGCAACATGTGCGCGTTCATGAACGGCTGCGCGAGCACGGGCGAGAACGGCGCCTGCGGGCTCATCGGCGTGGGCATGGTGCCCGCGAGGAAGGGCGCGGGTGCGGCGAGCGGCGGGAAGATTTGCCCGGGCTTGACTGCGAAGGAGGTCACGGCTGGGTCGAGCGACATCGGAGGCGGCTTGCGGTGAGACTACACAACACAGGCTCCTGTCAGAATGGCCGCAACCCATGCAACCCAGCAAGCCAAGCTCGACCTTTTTTGAAGCACTCCCACTCTGGCTCCCCGCACTCGCGCCGTTCTGCGCCGCAAAGATCTTCGCCCCTCGCCCCTCGTTGTTCTCTTCCCCTCGCCCTCCTCCTTCTTGCTCGCCTTTGCGATCGCCTCGTACGGCCCGTGGTGGTGCCACGCGAACCCGAGCGGGTCCGTCTCGTCCAGCTCGTCAATCTTATCCAGATCCCGCGGCGGCGTCGACACCGACACCTTGCGGCTCCGTGTCTTCGTCATGGGCACCGCACCCGCGTTTGCCGCACTCGAAGCCGCCTGTGTGGAAGATGCGGACGGCGCGGCCGAGGGGAAGGTCGTGGTAGATGCGGCAGTAGGGACAGCAGCGGGTACGGG
The DNA here is from genome assembly GCA_024811115.1 of Terana coerulea. Taxonomy (NCBI): domain Eukaryota; kingdom Fungi; phylum Basidiomycota; class Agaricomycetes; order Polyporales; family Phanerochaetaceae; genus Terana; species Terana coerulea. The sequence continues at coordinate 588,483 of JAKOGH010000042.1, forward strand.
TACCGTCGTCGCACGCACCGGCACCTCGCGCGCCGGCGGGATGTGGAGCTCTGGCGCAGACACGTTTGCTTGCAGCGCAGGCCGCTGCTGGGCCGACGCCCCGCCATCACGGTGACTACGCGAGCTCTTTGCCGACGTCGAGGACACCGCGGTCTTCGAGCTCGCTTGTGAATGCGACGAGTGCGACGAGTGCGACGCCGCGACGCCCGGTGCGGCTGCGGAGTGACTTCGGTACGGTGCGTCGCCGTACGGGTCGACGACGAGCCCATCGGGCGTAAGGGTGATATGGCCTTGCGGGTTGTACTTCACGTCGCCCGTCGTGGGCGCAGCAGTTGCTGCTACGGTCTCGGTGCGCGCCGGTAGAGGCGTGTATGCCGGCGGCGGGACCGCCTCCTGCTGAGTAGTTTCTGGCTCATACTGCGCTCCATGTGCCGATTTCTTCTCCTTCCGTCGCTCCCGATCCTTCTCGCGCTCGAGGCCCTTGTCGTCCAGGTACCCTCCATCTTCGGAGTGATATGACTTCTTAGTATCATCCGCGTGCCTACGATGCTGGTGCTGGTGGTGATGGTGATGCTGGTCGTGGTGGGGATCGAAGCCGCCGTGCACAGGCGGCGGCGTGAGCGGCTCGTCGACCGAAGCCACCGACGAGGCAGACGAGCCCGGCGAGTGGCGCGGCGTAAAAATCGCGTATGGGTCGGGCGAATACTCTTCCGGCGACGGATTCGCAACGCGCAGACTTGACTGTGATTTCGAAGAGGCAAGCGAGACGTCCCCACTGTGCCCGCTTAGACCGCGCGCAAAATTCGACGCGGAGGATGACTTTGACGACTTGGACGCCTTCGAGTGCGCGGACGAAGACGAGGTATTTGCGCTGGCGTCTGCGGGGGCGCTGGACTTGTCCTTCCGCGCCTTGTGCAATTTCTTCCTATCGCTGCCCGTGCTTGCCATACTGAGATCTCCAGTGGACCGGTCTGCGTCAGGCGCAGCCTTGCTCCAGAACGATAAACGAGCTCCCGGAGAGGGTTCAGGTGGTACGACGGATATTTGTTTCGTCCTTAGCCGGGGGGCTGGCGGATCGTCGTAAGGTGCGGGCTCGTCGTACGCAAGGTGGACGCTGTCGTGCAAGCTCGGGACAACGGAGGCACGAGGGTCACGCACACTAGTATAACTAGCATTTGGGTAGCTATTCTGGGCGTGCGATTGGGAGGAGGAGGTGTAGGAAGAGCGCGTATATGCGGAGGCATCATCCGGTCTGGGGCTGTCTGAGTAGTATGCGCTTCCTGGGAGGGGCACGCCATTGCTGTCTACCGCAACCCATTGGGGCGCTGGTTGCGGCGGGCCGTAAATGGATGTGATGTCGCGCTTTGGAGGGTGCGTGCTGGAGCGGGACGATGAGGCGGAGGGATATGGCTGTGGGTAGGTGAGAGTATATTAGTATACCATCGGAGAAAATAGAATAGAGCTGCGCAATGAGGCAAAGTGAAGCAAGGATAGAAACGTCCGAGGAAAGTCAGGAAGAGAGACGTACCTGATTGCCTGCAACAGGTAGGATCTCCTCTCTCGAATTCATCGCATAGTAGTGGCCGAACGGATTTGCCCTTGGGTCTTGAGAGAACGCGGGGTCGTCTTGGGGGACAGACATGGCCATGGCCGGGTAGTGCGGCATGCTCGCAGGTGGACCGTATATCGAGGGATTGTGAGGCGGAAGGGGCGAGGAATGGTAGTAGGCTGGGTCGTGTGGGAGAGCAGGCTGGGGGTAGTAGGCACTGGGCTGATAGCGTTCGTCATGAATGGCGCCGTCATGGGGAGGACGGGGGTAAACATGGTGGCTCGCCGAGCGGTACATCCCGTACACCGCAGCGGGAGAGGCAGCTAGTTGGGAGGAAAGGGTCTTTGTGGGTGCAGAAGAAGAGGAGGCGGCATCGCTTTACGGCCCAGACGCAAGGCCCCGCGGCCCATGGCCAGTGGCGCTATTGTCGACACACGTGAGCTACACGTGGGCGCGAACAACGCGTTCGCCGGCGCCTCCGTCCTCTGTTCAGCTGCAGCGACCTGCGATGGACGTGTCTGCCCTCCGCGCAGAGATCAAGGCTTGGGAGCGCCAGTTCAAGGCAGAGCACGGACATGAGCCCACCGTGCAAGATATCAAAGAGCAGCCCGCCGTCGGTCAGTCTCTCCTTGACGCGCCCGCCGCCATCCGCTGACCGACGTCGCATCCACAGCGGACAAGTACAAGCTTTACAAGAAGCTCTCCAAGCAGCCCGCCCAGTCCGGTCGCCGCACCACTCCGCCCCAGCCGTCCACATCCTCCTCGGCCCTGCTCTCCGCCTCCAAATCCCGTGCCGTCAGAACAGAGGCCCCCGTGCACACCTCAAACCCCTTCTCTCCTGTCAAGAACAGACACGGACGACATCATATCGCGGAAGATGACTCAACAGAACTTCCCATACCCTCCCTCTTCTCCTCTGCCTCTCGCACGAATCCCTTTGCGACCCCTACCAAGTCTGCCAAATCGACTAGGACACGGCGGCCCTCAGCCGCGCCGCCCATCCCAGAGGGAGACGAAGATCCCTTCCCTCTGATAGTGCAGCCCCCAAAGGCTACTGCAAACCAACCTTCGTCGTCTTCCCCGCCACATAACCTAGATCATCAGCGACCACAGCCAGCAGGGGGTTCTTCCACTTCATTTGCCCCAGACGCCGCCGAACATCCTCCGGCGCACCTGCCAGATGGTTTAGCAGGCAAGCAGCTGGACAAGAATGCTGTGACGCGCGCGCGGAAGCGGCTGCGCGGTGAGCCGGTGTCCCCGTCGCCGGTGAAGGAGAAGAGAGTGCGCGTGGCGGAAAGGATGCATACAACGCTGGACTTTACGGCCCATGCGGGCAGCGACGAGGAGGACGAGAGCATATATGCGCATGAAAGAGAAACGTTTATTGATGACACGCCGGCCAAGCCCGTGCAAGGCAAGAAACAGTTCAAAGTCCTCTTCGAGGAACAGCATGCCTCGCATGCCACAACCTCGTCACAGCGACCGCTATCCAGAGCGAAATCCACGAGCGGGAAAGGGCTCTTTGGCTTCGGCTTCTCTGCCGCGAAGGACAGCGGGCTGAGGCGGAGCACGAGCCGCGCTATGTCACCCGCGGCGGCTCATTCGGACGAGGACATGGACTGGGACGCGCCCGCGTCGGCGTCCGCGAAGCTGAAGGCCCCCGCGTTCGCACCCCCTGCCGCGTCATCAGGCAAACCTGCGAAACCAACGAAGAGCGCGTCCAAGGTCCCCAAAGGCGTCATTCCAGGCAAAGACGACCTATGGTCCGCTACAGCCCAGTCGAGCACATCCACCTCTACAAATCCAAGAAAACGCTCGCTCTCCCCACCGTCGTCCCAGACCGCAGCAAACGCCTCATCATCTGCACAACCCTCCTCGACAGCACCGACCCTATCCAACCTCTCCCTCCTTCCGCCCTCGCCGCCTCCTGCCGGTACGTCCGCGAAGCCGAGATACATGGGCAAGGGCAAAGCAGGCGCGTCGGCCCTCGCGCGTAAGAAGTCGAAACTGCTTGCCGACGCGGGCGCGGGTATGTCAGAGGGCGACGAGGCCTCAGCGGAAAGCGACGCGGATAGCGCGCTGGGCGGGGTGAAGGTGCGTGAGGCGGCGTGGCGCTGGGGGCGCACGCGTAGCCGTGAGCACCCTGACGCGACAGACCCGCCCGAGGGCGACAGCGAGCCGGAGTTCGACCCGACGGCGTTCAAGCCTGCCTTCCCTTCTTCCTCTCTGGCCCCCTCCGCGCTGCACAGTAGCACCACGAGTGAGGAAGCCGAGACACTCGAAGTCAACCTCCCCGCGTCGCTACGCACGCTCCTGACGCTCGCGCCGCCTGCACACGTCGTGCCAACCGACCTCGAAGAGGAGGCGATTGCGAAGCAGCTGATACACGGCCGGAGAGAAACGCATTATGACGCGGGCAGGGGCGGCGAGATCTGGGGCGTCGGCGAGGTGGACGGGAAGGATGAGGACGAGGACGAATTTGCTAGGGGCAGAAGAGGGAGGGACGAGGAGGGTGAGGAGGATGAGTGGGAGGGGAGCCCGTGCCGTGGGAGGTTGGCGAGCTGTAAGATTCCGAGTCGAGGGATGGGTGCGGATGTGTCCGTATGTGCTTTCCGTCAACATGCTTTGCATGAATGCTATCGCTTTGGCTTATCATTCTCAGACGATGACATGATGCTCGTGTGCCAGATGGAGAGCTCGGTGACTTGTTATATGCCACTGACGGCACCGCTGCAGCGGACATACCGGTGGAGTCCATAGAGAGCTGCCTGCATCTGAGCTCGCCACTCTCTCGGTATGTTTAACTTCTGTGATATTGGAAATTCAACAGTACTGATCGTATACAACGACCTAGGCTTCTATCTTCCAGCTCTCACGCGGACGAGTTTAGCAGCATCGGTAGGAGATGTCAACGGGAGATTCTAAGAGAGACTACAGTCCACTTTGTGGATTTCACTCCGGTAATGTTTACCTGGCGACTCCTGTGATGTTAACGGAAATAGCGGATTAACTGCAATAGAGCTCCTTCACTCATACTATATTACACAAGTGGGTACGTTCTGGTGATCCAGCCCCGATGCAGTGCACGGAAATGACGACTTACCTGTTGTAATTTAGGCTTTTGGCATCCGGATCTCATGCGCTATGCGTGATCCGGCATCCTACACAGGCATCTTTTACGATACTGTTACGAAACGGCGAGGAAGTATAGAGGCAGGAACAAGGGAGGGACGAGGCAATGCGCCGGCGGCAAGCTAAATGAACGCGTCTACCGCGTTTCGCGTCTCGAAATCACATGGACACGTGGCGCTGGCCGCACGCACTATCCTCCAGGCGACCACCTCCGCTATTGCTGGCTCAGCAGACTTGGACCGTGGTTAGCCCAATCAAAGTCCCAGACGCGCCTTGCGGATCACACATGGCGCCCCCTACCGACCCCCCAGCCTTGCCCACTTCATCTCCTGGCGACAACATGCTCCTCTACATTCCCGCTATGCCCCAGTGTTCCTCCGAGGAGACGACACGAGTAGGCCTGCAGCCTGTGCTGTGCGCTGCGAGATACCAGACGCATCAGACATGCTATGCTAGGAGGTGCATATCAAGGCGAGATATGCTTGGAGGATTATCACCTCTCTCTGCGCTTTGACAGCCATTGCAATCAACGACACTCGTATCGTTGCAGTCACACGAGCTGCATTTCTCGGTGAGTTGTGGGCCACTAGTTATAATATCGCTTGCGCTGATTCGAGCCACGCAGATCATCTACGCACTTGATACTGCCAATCATCCTGCGTACGCAGGCCTCCAGGCAGCCAGCCCCCGTCGCGTGTCCCTCCAGCAGGCGTTCTTCTCGTGCGTGCCCAGCTCTTGCTCTTCTTTCCTCCATAGACGTCGTATAATAACGCACCGTCATCTCCAGGCTTCCCACACATATCATATCCGTTCTCCCTGCCTAGCATTGCGTCGATCGCAATAAGTACTGGGAAGACCACAGCACCGCGCAAACCTTCCATCATGCCTTCGTCCTCGCCCACCCCGAGCCTCCACCGTCGGAGCTCGCTCAAGGACTACTTTACCTCGTCGCTCCCGAGCGTCACCCGCCTCCCCAGCCTCCGCTCGCGCAAGTCCACCGCGTCGCTCGCGTCCATAAATAACGCCACCGTGAACGGCAAGCCCTCGCACGTCAGAAGGGACAGCACGTACGCTCCGTACGCCGTGCACCAGCAGAACATGGCACCGACCGTCCTGCGAGACCCCGCCGCGACAGCACGCCTCCTCGAGACGATCCTGGAGAGCCCCGGCGGGAGGAAGAGCCTCGCCCGTCTTGCACGGACGTGCAAGGCATTCAAGGAGCCCGCCCTCGACGTGCTCTGGCGCGACCTCGACACGTTCGTCCCGCTGCTGACGCTCTTCCCCAACACGTTGCTCAAGCGTGCGCGCCGCCCTGCGCTTGGCTTGGTGCGTATCTCTACTTTTCTGGAAATGTAAGAAGGAAGATATTTACAGAGGCTTTTTTGCAGGCGAAGAATCCAGAGGGCGCAGAGTGGGACAAGCTGCTCGCGTACGGCGAGCGCGTCCGCAGCATCTCGTACGTCGAGGCCTTCAACACGCTCTCTCAGAGCGTCTTCCCCTACTCGAGACGTGCCCGCGCGACTTCCTGCTCCCGAACCTCACGTCGCTCACCTGGAAGGCCGAGACGACGCCGGGTCTCAACTTCTGCCGCGCGTACCTCACGCCGACGCTCCAGCACTTTACGCTCGAGATGGGCGTCCGCAACCCGAAGATGAACGACTTCCTCGACGAGGTGATGCGCCGGACGACGCTGCAGACGTTCAGCTTCACGCTGCACAGCAACCTGCCCGAGAACTTCGTGGAGAAGGTGAAGGGCAACCGCAAGTTCGAGAAGCTGGCGCTGCTCGCGCCCGGCGCGCTCGCGGCCAAGGTCGGCGCGTGGGCGTCGACGCTCCCGCTGCTGAAGAGCCTCGCGCTCGACCTCAGCAACTCGTCGACGCGCATGGTCGAGGGCTTCTTCAACGACATCGGGCCCGGCTCGGGTGCAACGACGCCGAGCTCGATGGGCGCCGACAGCGGCATCTTCTCCGGCGAGGACGACGGCGTCGACTTCTCCGCCGTCCGCAAGAGCATCGTCCGGCTCACGAACGACGGCCCGCGCCACGGCGCGTTCCCGCAGCTCACGCAGCTCAGCCCTCACCGGCGAGGCCGCCAACATCGCGACCTTCCTCCGCCACATCACAAGCCCGATCACGCAGATGGAGCTCGCGGTCGAGGACCCGCCCGCGCCCGAGGACTGGCAGGATCTCTGTGCGCTGCTCGGCAACCATTTCGGGCAGACCCTCCAGGGCCTGCGCATCATGGCGACGAGCGCGTCGCGCTTCAACGAGCTCGTGCGCTCGACGTCCCGCGGCGGCGACGTGCAGCTGCGGCACCTCCCGCTCACGTACCTCAGCCGCCTCCCGCGGCTCTCCCGGCTCGAGATCGAGCTGCCCGAGTCCGCGATCTTCCACGACGCCGACCTCGCGCACCTCGCGCGCGTGTGCCCCAACCTCGAGATCGCGCGGCTCTGCGGGCAGGCGCGCTTCCCGCCGTCCGCCGGCCCCCCGCCGCTGACCCTGGAAGGCGTACTCCCGCTCACGAGCGCGTGCCTGCGCTTGCATACGCTCGCCGTCGTCGTGCATGCGCTGCCCGCGCCGGACGAGACGTTCCGCACGCGCGAGCACTCGAGCCGCGCGCTCATGCGGCTCAACGTCGGGCACTCGTGGGTTCGCGACCCGCTGCAGGCCGCGCTACTGCTCAGCCACGTCGCGCCGCACCTCGAGACGCTGCGCTGGTTCCAGCAGACGCAGAAGGCGGGCGTCGTCGAGGCGCACGCCGCCGCGTGGCAGAAGGTGCAGGACTGGCTCCCGCCGCTGCAGAACATGCGCCTCGTCGAGCGCAGCCTCATGCCGAAGCCCGTCAAGATTGAGCGGCCGAAGACGGTCGACCAGGAGGTCGACGCGACCCCGCTGGCGGTGTCCAGAGGTGTGCTGGCGAAGCCGATGTATGTGGAGGCGGAGATGCAGAGTGAGCCTAAGTTGCTGAGGGAGACAGAGGTGCAGGTAGTGCCAGAGACGCACGAGATGGAGGTGGACGCGACACCGGTCTGCGTGGAGGAAGAGATCGAGGCTGTTCCTGAGATGGTGGAACAGTCCGTGGAAGCTATCCCAGAAACGGAAGAAAAGGCTGTCGACACCGTTGAGCCCGAACTGGCGGAGTTAGTCACCAGCGAGATTTCGACGTCAACATCGCCACCTCATTCAAGCATGTCGCCACTGCTCACATCGCTTGCGCCCTCAATACACGGGCTTGTCACTCTACCGTTCCGCGCGGTGCGGGTCTACACGTACTACCTCTCGCTGCCCCTGCGCTATGCCTTTTCCTTCGCGACCCCGATTATGCCCGCTATCTCAGATTATGCCGCAAGTATGCAAGCCGACTCAAGCCCTGCTTCGGAAAAGTCTATGCCTATGACACCCATGAGCCCATCGGAAACCTCTATGCCGGCCTCGCCGTCGTCGGACACTGGCATCCACACTGTCGGTCATTGATCCTTGTTGTCGTCGCATTCTTATACTTATTCATCGCTGGTGCTGGACACTGTATCATGTAGGACTCTACGCATGAACTTTATGACTCTAATGCATTCCCTTCTGCTCCTCCGCTTGAAATGCCCGCACACGTCCCGACGAATGTGTTCCACTTTCTTGCTGAACCTGAACACTTGCCTAACCCGGCACAGCGCGCGGCAACAAGCGGCAGACCCCACGTGGCGTGGGCGTCTCGCAAGGACATGCGCGCGACGCGTCAGTCTGTGCAGCCGCTGTTTGCAGCACTTCCCTTCTCTCCCGCCTTCGTCACAAATCCCATCCACTTCAGACGATACGACATGGCTGACCCCAAGAAGCAGGAGAAGGACTACACCAAGGAGGTTGATGAGATTCTTCCTGAGACGAAGTCGCTTGCGGAGGTACGTCTGCACGAGACGCACGGTGTATGCCATCAATACTCAGTGCGTGTTAGTCTGGAAAGCTGCAAGAAGCAGTCGATAAGCTGTTGATCCTCGAGAAACAAACACGCAATGTACGTGCAGTACATTTACCTCTGTTGGCAATACTTATAGCTGTATACATAGGCGTCAGACCTACAGTCAACGACCCGCCTTGCCAAGGAGATCACGCAACTATCCTATGATGCACGAAACTACGACCTCCTCAACTCCAATGTACAACTGCTGAGCAAGAAACATGGCCAGCTGAAAGGCGCCATACAGGGCATCGTCGAGCAGACTATGGGATGGTTAACGGAGATCAAGGAGCGCGACGGCACAGAGCGGTGGTTGCAGCTCATCGAGACGCTGCGCGCGGTGTCCGAGGGCAAGGTGCGCACTCACTGAAACGTATGCGTTGCGTATCTCATGATGAGGCGTGCAGATCTTCCTCGAAACCCCGCGAGCACGCGTCACCCTCCTCCTCGCCCACCACCACGAGTCCCTCGCGAACGCGCCCCCGCCGTCCGGCCCGACGGCGAAGGAGTCGCGGCAGACCGCGTCGGACCTGCTCTCGGACCTGCAGGTCGAGACGTACTCGTCGATGGAGCGCCGCGAGAAGACGGAGTTCATCCTCGAGCAGATGCGGCTACTCATTCTCGTCGCACGGGAAAAGGATGCGGAGAAGGACGTGGAGGGGAAGAAGGACGCGGTTGCGGGCGGGGAACCGGACTGGGTGAAAGTCCGCGTTGCTGGCCGGAAGGTCAACGAGAGTTTCCTGACGGAAAAGACAAGGAGGTGCGTTCATAGCCACAAATGGGCTGCTCGTGAACTGACCTACACAATAACATTCAGGACCTCAAACTCAAGTACTATGACTTGATGATCCAGTATGACCTCCAGCACAGCGAATACCTGGATGCTGCAAAACACTTCCACAAAGTCTGGGAGACGCCGTCAATCAAGAAGGATGTGAGCGGCAAGGGACGTGAGGTAGGTTTGCTCGACGTTTTTCTGAATATGCATCTATTTATATATCCTTTCAGGCACTCGGAAACATCATCTGCTTCCTTCTATTGGCACCGCATAATAACGAGCAGTCCGACATGCTTCACCGCCTGTACAACAATCCTGCTCTGGTCAAGCTTGACCTTCACTAGTGCGTCTATCACTGCAGCTTCCAGACTGCAAAAATGACAGCTGGTATAGTGCCGTGGCAAAAGTGTTCACAACAGCAGAGGTTATGAGGTGGCCTGCTGTCGAGCAAGTCTACGGTCCCCAGCTCCGTGAAACCACGGTGTTTAAAGAAGACAAGTTCTGGAAAGACTTGCACACGCGAGTTATTGAGCACGTAAGTTCTACGAAGTGCACTTCACCCGCCAATGCTCACAACCTCTGTGGTAGAACATTCGCGTCGTCTCAAAATACTACACCCGCATCACCCTCACCCGCCTCACACAGTTCCTCGACCTCTCACCACAAGAGACAGAGGAAACGCTGTCACGGCTTGTGGTGTCAGGGACCGTTTGGGCTCGTGTGGACCGCCCCGCGGGTATCATCAACTTTAAGCAGTCGAGGACGGCGGAGGACGTCATGAACGACTGGAGCTCGGACATGTCGAAACTCCTGAGCTTGGTGGAGAAGGCATGGATGGGCGTGAACGCAGCGCAAGCCGCGCAGTCGAAAGTCAACGCAATCAAGGCGGCGGCGTCGTAATCTTCCTGTTTTGTATGTAGAGTACCTTTGCATGAACCCATTTCTCCAGCAAAACGGTGTCGCGAGCTGGTGATTTGAAAGAGCATTAGGTGGCAAAGGATACAAGCAGTGACCATGAGCCGATTTTCTAGTGGACTTCCCGAAAGGCCCCAACAACGGAAATCAGGGGTACTATTTCAGGACTCGCATATAGTCCACATCTGCCTTCCTTCTGTCCCTGGCCTGTGCCTCTGTCGGTGCGGCGGTGGGTCTCGGCGCAGGCTTGCCAGCAGCCGAGCCTGCCTTGGTGATGACCGGCTGCGCCAGCGCGGGCGAGTACGACGGCCGGACGCCCTCCTGCCACAGCCGCGCGTACCGCGTGCCCCGCGACCAGTCCGCGTTGATCCCCACCCGCTCATGTACCATGTGCCAGCGCTTGCGCGCGGTGGTCTCCGCCGCGTCGAGCTCGGCCGTGCGCGTCCAGGAATTGAACTTCTGCTCCTCGATGCCGAAGATACGATCGACGACGGACGGCCCGAAGGAGAGGCCACACGCCTCGGCCTCGCGCAGCGCGATCTGCGCGGCGAGGTCGTGCTCAGAACGCAGCGCGCGGAACTGGGCGACAGCGGAAGCGTATGCTTGGTTGAGAGACATCTCGTGGTGCTTGTGTAAGTTGACGGCGTATTGGATGGCACTAAAGAATGCTCAAAACGTATGCTCGAATGTAATGAGTGTGAAACGTACTCTTCGGGTTTGACGTTTCTGCCTCGCTGGCGCAACCTCGTCCACGCTTTCCCACTTATCGGGTGCTCTGGCTCAATGGCATCCTCTTCCACAAGGCTTTTGGGGCGGAGCGCCTCGAACGGATGGTCACTAAAGAACTGCTTTCGCAGCTCGTCCTCCAAGTAGACCACAGGCAGCGGTTTTGGACTGTATCGTTGTGTGCGCTTCGTCGCCGTCGCGCGCGCGGCGGCTTGCCTGTCCTGCGGCAGGTCGTAGTCCGACCGCGGCGCGGTTGCGCGGGGTGGCAGCGGCAGCGGCGGGTGGTCGAGGATGGCTTGGAACCACGCGGGCTCTTTCTGCATGTGCCGCGCGACGAGCAGGCGCGACGCCTGCTTGTGCACCTGGTTGGCAAACCTCCGGACCATCGCCTTTTGCAAGGACGCGAGAAATGCCTGGGCTGTCTCGGACAGCGAGTGGTTTGTGCAGAACTATGAACGCCGGCGGGGGGCTTGGGCGGGCGGCTGCGAGACGGGCGCCCGGCGAAGCCAAACAGGCGCACACACGACGGACCAGGCGCCCTCTGCCTCCCGCGCCGTTTGTTCCTTTCCTCGACCGGCCTGGCTGGGCCAATTCTCTCCTTGCTCTTGTGCTGCGCCTTGGTACCCGTGTATGTGATGTCCAGATACCTGCTTGTCTATCTTGACGATGGCGAGCATCGCCGACATGCCGTGCCGTGATGCGTCTGACGACTTGCATTGGTCGCTGCTTGAGGCATATCCGCTTTCCTATTCTTCATCCAAGCCCGACATCGTCCTCAACGTCCGTGCCAAGCTCGCATCTCGCGCTCACCGGAAGATAAAATGCAGCAGAGTACTGTGCTTGGTCTCCACGATGACTGGCATACACTCCCAACGGCCACCCCAGTATGAACACGCATGACACCCCGGCACACGACCTCCGTCTCATCTTCAAACGCCGCTCAGCTAGCGTGCTCTCGCTGCGCCGGCTCTCTCGCACACGATCCTCAACTTCCTCTGTTTCTTCATATGTGTCTGCTTACGGGATTGGGTCGGACATGGGGCGGGTTCTGTATTGGCTGGGGGAAAGGATGCTGGACGGGTACATCGAGGTCGCTTTCCGCGCGAAGCTCGCGTCCCTACGCAAGACCATTGCCCGCTCGCGACGGCAAAGCCTCACCCCCGTGAGCGCCGCGTGCGTCCGACAGGCCCTCGATGACCTAGTCTCATTCTGCCAGTGCGCGCCATCTGGGTCTCACTCTGCATGTTCGACTGACCCCGATGTCCGCTTGCGTCGCCATTCCCTAGCGCGGACTACCCACGAAGGTTCAGGTTGTGGTCGCTGAACACCCTTCTGGGGACGCTGCGCCCCCTCGACGCTTCCTCGATGATTCTTCTCGAGTCTAATTTCGTAGAAGTGCTTGCATCCTATCACCTCGAGCTCTGTGAGGACCCGCGAATCGGTGACGTTGCTGGTCTTATTATGGAGATCGTAAACGCGTACCACAGCTTGTCCTGTCGATGTTCAGTATGCCTTCGTGCTCTGAGGGTGCGTACCGTTCAATCTCATTTGGTGCGTTGCTGACTGCTCTTCTTGGCACAGAAAGACTTGCAGCCGCCAGAATTATTACAGAGGAATATTTTGTCGTGTTCTGACTCTGAGGTTGAAGATGTAACAGTAGATGTAGTTGGAGCTATTCTTGCACAAGGTGGATTTGGAGGAGCGGGGTATCTCATGCGTCCTGGCCGAATCTGATTAGATGTCCACGCACCATCTGCTTGATGCCAGGTGGCAAGATTTTATCTGATTAGATACCCCGTGTGTGTTCTCTCCATGCCCCTTCAACGAACGGAAGTAGTGAAAGACATGCTTTCCTGAACAAATATCAGCACGAGCCGCGGTCTGAGAGCTGTCAGGCAGTAACTGAATGTATTGGCCGCGGGGTATCAGACAGGGAAGGTGACTCTGGATTATATTAAATCCTGAGTTTACTCGACTATGAGCCAAATAGGGGACGTATCGTCGAGGGTCCTAATGGTGTAAAGCCCTCAAAACCCGGGCGAGAAGGCACGCACACATCATGCCTGCTTACCCGCTCACCCGAGTGGCGGCTATCTAGCGCTGAGGAAATGGCAGTCGTGGGCTACAAGCCCCGTCCTCCCAGCTCCTCCTACCCCTTGGGCTGCTTGAGTGGAGCCACGGCTGCGCGGGCGGAAAGCCGAGAAGGTCGTGCATGCATGGTGCTGGGAGGCGAGGGGTCCGCGCGATGAAATCTCGGCCTTCTGATCATGGGTGATATTCCAGCAGCATGTGTGAGAGGGTCCCGCGCCGTGCAGAAAAATCCGAATCGGCCATAAACGTGCGAAAGGGCTGGGAGAGATGTGTGCTTTCGGTAAGAGGCTTGGGCGGCGCACAAGCTTCCGTGTTCTTGGAGCCAGGGTGGTTCACCAGGCCGGCCTGGACAGTACATCGCTCACGAGGGCGCCACCATTTATTTCTGTCAAGAGATATGATCAGCACATGAGCCATGAAGATAGCGCACTTCATCTTGAGTTTGAAGGCTGTGCGCTACGTCTAATAGACACTAAACATAGAGCTCACCTTGACCTGTGCAATTACGACACCACTGAATGCACGGGAGAATCCGACAAGCTACGGGTGCAGGCCGGCGAGCCGCAACACGACCATCTGCGCATCGTGGCAGAAGTCCGCATGCAAGTGTTCTATCTCATCGCCCATCCGCCGGCAAGGACAGATCGGATCATGCTAATATCCTCTCCTCTGGACAACAGAGAGTTCCGGGCTAGCAGGGAAGTCTAGGGCAGCCGAGGAGCTGTCCCAAGGCACCACAACTGCATTAGAACACCACTATCTTGTTGGCGCAGCGTATCAGCACCTTTGGATTGCAAAGACATACCTCACATGCGCACGCCACGAACGTAGTTGAGTCCCAGGTATTGAGCCAAATGGGTCGGCGTTCTCCACTGTACCATCCATACGGGTAACAGCACCTTTTCTTGTCCTAGTCGTAGGATCAAAGCCGTGTTTTGCCGACAGTGTGCAGCCGCTGTGGGTCGTTGCTGACATCTGGCACATATGATCGTGCGTGGAGGAGGCATGGTACAGTCTTGTAAGGGGATGCGTAGTGCTCATTACCGTGGTGAATTCAGATATTGTGGCCAAAGTGGGACCGGCCAGCGCAATATTTCCTTGCTTGAGCTGGGTAACACTCCTAGTTAGACAACTCGACACACTTCTTTGGACCGCAGCGGCGCGCTGTAGAAGACATTCATGTTAGCCTGCCATTCCTGGAGAACATGAGCCCAGCTTAGAGTTCGTACCGTGCACATCGATGATCGTATCAGGAAGTCGGAACCACAGTTACCACACCGGAGCAGCCCTGTGGATTAAGGTGTCTTATCGGGAAAGCGGTATCGCGGCGATATAGTCTTGGGGCTTCTTCCAAGCCATATCCAGTTGAAATCCTATGTCAGCACTTTGGCAGAGGTTTCTGGATTTGTTATAGCACAGCCGCGATAGGCCAGTGATCAGCAGGTGAGGACGGCAGGTGGACGACAAGGTCACTGTGCTTCGGAAACGGCCAGGCGCCCCTCGAGCAGGTCTATAAAGACCCCTCGGATGGCCTGCCCTCTCTTCAGCAGACACCCAACTGTTTCTCTCGCACAACCAATCAGCCACCCACCTCACATCACAATGGTCAGTGACAAGCACACACTACCATAACATGGCACTCACCTTTCTTGCCATCCTGCAGCCCGCCGCTCCCGAGAACGTCAAGTGTGCTACGAACGAGGCCACCAGTTGCAACTACCCCAACTGCGGCTGCGAGGAGAAGAAGTAAACCATCTGCGGCATGATGCGACATCGTCGAGGTACGCACCTTATGGATTCATGCGAGACGGAGGTGCTGACTCTCCATGAAGCTCCCTCCGCTCCTTGTCGCCGAGCGTGAACTCACCTTCGAGTTCATCGAGCCATGGTCATAGTCTGGCTCCAGCGCACGACGTACGAGAGGGCTTGCACGCGTTCTGTCTTTTCTTGTACCAACATTTGTACATTCCGCGTATCGTTGTACCACTAACACGCTCTGTATAAACACTTATGAAGACATAAGCGAATGTTTTTTGACGAGGAGTGCTCAAAGGTAAATATGTCTGTATAAAATGAGATATAGACCCACAGGAGAAGCAGCTATGTAGATGGCTCAGCAAACGGATCAGTGTCCATTGTATCGTCGAGCAATGGCCCGCCGCCCATCAACGCGTCCGTGGCTTGCAGCTGGGACAGGTCATTGGCGCCCTCGAACGGCTCGCCGTCCGGACCCATCTGCGACATGTCCAGCGCAAGGTCGCCATCGAGGTCGTCGACGCCGACGCCGACAACAGGGATGTCCACGTCCAGCTCCTCCTCCGCCGGCTTCAGCGCCTCGTCGAGCACGTCGTCCTCCTGGTCCTGCGGGGACGGCGACGGCGGCTGGAACGAGACGGACAGCGGGTGGGGCTTCGGCGTCGCGGGCTTGGACTCCTCCTTCGGCTGCAGTGGCTCGGATACCTCCCGCGAGGCGGGTGCGGTCGTTGAGTCCGGCACGACGGAGATGTTGCCTTCATCTTGGTCCATGTCGTCCTCCCCGTCCACCACTTCTGGTTCGTCCGGCAGAGGCGCAAGCGGCTGGTCGGTCTCTTCCTCGTCGTCACTAAATTGCTGAAGCCTATCCTCAGCAAGGTTGCATATACACTTTCGTTGTCGCGCACTTGTTTCTTTTCCGTCCTAATCCACTTGAACACCTTCAAAGTCGATCCCGGCGCCGCGCCGTCCGGCAGCGTCCACACCTTCTCCCAGCAGGTGACGGGCTGCATCAGCTGCCGTCGCGAGGCCTCTGAGGCCGAGTTGCTGAAGCCGACTTTACGTCTGGAGGACATTGTTGTGATGTAGTGTGCACGGAGTGCGGGCAAGGATGGGTGAGCTTGTATGAGCTTGGTGGCGGAGTGCAAGCGTTCGCGTCCAGCCCAGCCTGGCGCGTCAGACGCGATTTACTCTAGGATTCCCACGGTCATTGCCCAGGGCACAGCTCGAGGAACGATACAGTACTTGCTTGCTGGCTCGCACTCTCTTCTTACGACAATGCCTCAATTGCACGCAGTTCATGCATCCTCCGCAGACGTTGACGCATCCCTGCCCGCGATCCTCTCCCTGTCAAACAAGATATTCTCTACAGATCCATCCTCCAAGTATGCATCACTCGCTATCTGGAAACAACGCCTATCCCTGCCCCGCGCAACCATCCTCTACATATCCCCTACGGCTTCCATTCCTCCAGCAGCTGCGGCCGCCGCGACCGCGTTCCTGTTTGCCCATCCGCGGGCGCACTCTCCCGCTCTACGCACCGGCGAAACCGAGACGCTGCACATCTGGCTCGCGGGTGTCCTACCGGACTCCCGGCGCGACGGTCTGCTGCAGACGATGGTCGACCGGTTACCTAGCATCGCTGAGGGCAGGTTGACGGTCTGCACGACGCCGGATATGTACCCGGACATGTGGAACTGGCTGCAGAAAAGGGGTGGGAGGTCGAACGTCAGTTGGGCGGTGGCAAAGTCCTGCTGAGCAAAGCTTTCAGCGACAGCGTTGTTGAACAAGTTGAGTAATGTACACACCTGTGTCTCCGGCCATTGTCGCGGTCTGCGACTTATCTATCAGGATGTCTAGCCAACTTCCTCTGCCCACCGCAACACGTCGTCAGTTGTCACGGGGACATTCGAGGGTTCCTGAAATATCTACTCGGGTTAGCGTGGTCGATAGTTGTGGGATAAATCATACTGACAGCTGTCGTCTGCGAGTCTTCTATTCCCTGCATGGCCTCAGGATGCTTTTGGTCTGCTTCATCTCCGTCCTTTGACGCGTTTTTGTGCCGAAAAGCTCAGCCCGCTCAGCTTGGCCTCCAGCAAGTCACACTTCCTGCATAGTGAATATACATTAGTCTATAGCATTGAGGATACGGTCGACTAAACCTACTCATGAATGCTTCTCGTCTCCTCACGGCGCAGCTCGAGCTGTCTGCGCATCATGACTTCCAAGTTTCCTCGAGCCTACGAGGGACAGGTCAGTACAAGCGTCACAGGAGGCACAGACACGGTAAAACACACCTGAACAGGTCGTAAATCATTCGCAGCAGCCATGAGATTCTGCGACATGACCGTGATCCACTCGACTTGTCGTTGCCAATCTGGCGGCGTGGTCGCGGAGGTGGTGGGCGGCGGCGCCAGGAGCGCGTGCAGGAGATGAGAGTATGTAACCAGCATGGACTTCAAGATAGTCAGGAGAGCGGGGCGGCGGTCTATTCATCCATGAGAGTCGTATCTATACTTAAAGGCATAACTGACCGGTAGCGGGATCTGACGGATACAGCTGATGACCCCCGAGCTCAGCCAGGGACGGGATCGTCTCCTTCACCTGCACACGCGCGTCAGCCGTCCTCCGACGCGTCGCAAGCGAGCGTGCGCACAAACCAGGTGTCCCCAAACACAGTGTACTGCCCCTCTTCCAATATCCAGTCGACCCGCGGCTTCTCCAGCTGCGTGAGCGGCCAGTCCGGCACGTCGGTCTGGTCGGACAAGACCTCGTACTGGTTCACTTGCGAGAGGTCATCATCGTCGCGACGCTCGCGGAGGAGATTGAGAAGCTGTAAATTATGATTGGTGTGATTTGTGTAGTGAGAGGGAGGTGAAGGGAACGGATTTCGCAATTCTGCCTCCTCGTCGTCCATGGTGGTTCAGTATAAACTCGAAGCCATAAGCGCCCATTGCGCTCCGAGAGTGCCAACAGGAAATCAATTTGAAGCACAAGCAAACGCACAAATAATTCTCGCTAGGATTTATAAATGCATGGAAGGCCTGTCTGAAGCTACCTTCTCACCGGAGCCAAGTGCACTATGCTACGAGGATATCAACATAATTGTAGAATTGGGGATATCATCTAGAATGTATGCAGCATCTATAGCTTCACCTTCGTCGGTTGGTTGGCAACCAACTCCTTCGCCTTATCCCTCAGAAACCTTCGCAGCAGCTTCCCGCTAGGGTTTTTGGGAATAGAGTCTACGAATATGACACCGCCGGCAAGCCTCTTGTAATGCACCTTGTTATCGGCGACATGCTGCAGCCAAGCATTCGTCAGAGTACGCTCGTAGGTTTGGTGAGCATGTAAGATACCGACTTTGATGATAGCAAGCTTGATCTTCTCTTCTTCGTTTACATCCTTCTTTAACCGTTCCTGCGCATCGTGGGACGGCACGATGAACGCAAGCGGCACCTCGCCGCTGTATTCGTCCGGTATGCCGACGACGCACGCATCGCCGACGTCGGCATGCTCGAGCAGATGGCCTTCGAGTTCGGCCGGCGCGACCTGGAACCCTCTGACCTTCATGATTTCCTGGCAGCCACGAATAAGAACGCATTTTGTTGGACGCATAGACGACACGCACTTTAATACGGTCGAGCACGAATATTTCCGCATCTTCGCTAAACATAACTTCGTCGCCCGTGCGTACCCATCTGTCTAGTGTGTCATCGAGGTACAAAATGTCTCCTTCGTCCTGCCGAATGCTACTGTCAGCATGGAGTCTCCGAAGGAATTTCCTTGGCGTACGTACGCTTGCTCATTGTTTAGATAGCACAACGCCGCTGTCGGGCCCTTGATCACAAGCTCGCCAGGCTCGTTGTACCCCGCCCACGTCCCGTCTGGCTTGCGAACGCGGGCAACGTTCCCGGGGAGCAACTGGCCACCACTGCCTAGCGTCCCGACTTTCATATGTATATGCGGGAATGTGACCGTTGTCGCTGTCTCCGTCATGCCTGGGCGTAGTGGTTAGTAAAGTGGGCAGCACCCCTAGCAAAGGTGCGCACGCACCGTAGCCCTGGCCAATCGCAGCCCCAGGCAGTCTCTCGCAGAACTGCTTGGTGAGCTCTGCGGACAATGGCGCCGCCCCGGACATGCAGAATGTGACGGACGTCAGATCATAATTCTTGACCATCGGATTCTGTCAAATCTGCGTTTAGCGCTAGCGCAGTAGATGGCCGAAGCGTGAATACTTGGGACTTACCTTGGCCAGTAACACGACCATAGGCGGTACGAGTCTGTGATTAGAAATATGAGCGCAGGGGTGTGAGAGGTTGATATATAGCTTACAGTAGGTGATTTATGCGATAGTGCTGGATGTTATGCAACATGCCTTCCAAAGTAAATCTAGGCATAATGATCAAAGAGAACTGCAAATTGTCAGGATGATTGAAATTCACATGGGGGAAAAACATACCCCCGCAAACATATAAAAGTGCATGACAACTATCAGCCCGTATATATCTGAACGGTCGGAGTTAGCAGATTCAGAGCTTGTGGGACAATTCACAAAACAACGCACGGTAAAACGGGAGAACTACACAATCTCATGGTCAGCCATCATGCGGCATTCTAGCTCTGAGGTGACATTACCTGCCAGAACCACCTGTCCCGGCAGATACCGCGTCGCGGGCCCGCTCTTCGCCTGCCCATAGTACGCCATCTGGATGACATTCGCAATCACCGCATAGTGCGGAATCGCCACCGCCTTCGGCCGTCCCGTCGTCCCGCTCGAAAAGTTCAGCAGCGCCAACTTCGTCTTGCCCTCCCCAGGCTTCAGCCGCCGCTCCTCGAACTGCGGGTGCTTGGACAGGCCCTGGGCTATCAGACTCTCTAGGGTGTCGTGTGGGCCGCGGTACTCCGCGGGCGAGTCGAGGATGACGATGCGGTCCACGGGTATATCTGCACTTCGCGCAGCCGCTTCCGCAGTGGTTACGCTACCAGAGTATGTAAGTATAGCCGTGGCCTTTGTGAGCTCAAGCTGGTATAGCAGCTCGTCCGCGGTGTAAGCAGGGTTCGCAGTTCTTGAGCCAAGAATCAGCTTGAGTGCCTCGAATCAACCTCGGAACTCACTTACGTTACAACGCCGCCTAATCTGTGCACTGCCCTGTATGTTCGCTTAGGACATAAGGAGGTAAACTAACACGTCAGGCGCACCAGAGACATGTAGGATAATCTAGGAAGGTTTTAGGTTCAAATATGGCGCAGGCTGGCTGACATTGAGAACATACCAACGTGATTCGAGCTAAATATGCAGACTAATATGAATTCACCGTCTTTAGCTAACGGAGTTAGACACGGAGTAAAAAGGAGACTCACCGACATCGTCTTCGCCTACCCGATGATTCCAATAATGAAACCGTTGCCAAAATAAACGGACCGAGTAAGGCTCACCTATACTCCAGCGAGACTTCATCTCATTGGCCAGCCCAAAGGTCCTGGCGCGAATCTACACATGTGTGCAAGTCAACAACCCGTCATAATTCACATAGTCAGAAAATGTACCTCCTCAAAATGCACTCCGCGGCCTGTCAAGTCGTCTATGAGCATAGGATTCGAGTGCTGGTTTACAGGACGCGTCGGGTGCCATGAGTCCAGCATGAACTGGGCAGCGGTCACATCGTCGGGGATGTGCGGGAGGGTGCCATGGGGGTATATAAACTCTGTGATAGGTTTCGAACTCATCGTGCCCGCTGCAGACCAGTCAGTGCTTCAGGCGAGAGTGTTGTGGCGGGCGGACAAGGGAAGGAATCTGGATCCTGTCCAACTCTACAGCCACAATTATAAGCTCTGGCGGCGGCGGCGGAACACAGACGAGACGCGACGTGGCGTTAAGAGGGTCATGCGACTGATCATGTCCATGGACCCGGATTCACAACGGAAACGCACTCGTAATAGCACGAGAGAGAGCGGGGCAGGACCTTCCCACGTGGCCGCCGAAGCGCCAGACGCGAACCAGCGCGAAGCCCGCGTGTGCGCTTGGCGCGCACACCGACCATTTCCGAGCACCCACACATTCCCAGAAACGCACTAGAGGCCAATCGCATTGCATGAGAGCGTGGACAAAATACGGCCGTGGCGGCGGACGCAGATCCCCGCGCCGCCGCCGCGCAACGCGTCGGAGCGCTGAGCAAGAGCCGCAGCGGACACGATCCCTCCTGGAGGCTACAGCTTCGCCTTAGCGTTCGGCGGCGGAGCCCGCATCGCCCGCGCCTGGTCGCGGAGGACGCGGCGGAGCAGCTTCCCACTTGGGTTCTTTGGGATGCTGTCGACGAACTCGACGCCGCCCGCGAGCCGTTTGTATTCCACCTTTGCGTCCGCGACGTGCTATCAGGCGCCAGCCGGTGAGATAGGGGGCACAAGACGGCGCAGCAGGACGGCACACCTTCATCAACGCCGACTTGATCTTCTGTGGTTCTGAGGGGTCTTTCTTGACACGGTCCAGTGCGGCGTGGCTCAGAGAGACGAAGGCGAGCGGGAGCTCGCCGCTGTAGTCGTCTGGGACGCCCACGACGCAGCAGTCTGCGACGTCGGTATGGTCCAGAAGATGGCCCTCGAGTTCAGCTGGGGCCACTGTAGATGAACTATTGAGTTTAGTGTCATTCATGGAAACTTGTCAACATGCCTTGGAAGCCCTTGACTTTCAGGATTTCCTGCAAATCATAGCCTTCTGATGAACTAATAATACACCCACGGAAATCAGGATCGCTTACCTTTATACGGTCCACGATAAAGACTTCCTGCTTCTCATTAATGATGACTTCGTCACCCGTATGGACCCATCTGCGAAGTCGCTGAGCGCATGGCAACTAAACAACCATAGGCTGCCCACCCGTTAACGAATGTCTCTTTGGTCCTGAGTTCGATTTTAATGGCCAGGCGTGGATGATAATAGATATCGTGCGTACGCTTTCTGATTTTTGTGGTAGCCCAGAGCCATTGAGGGCCCATGGACCACCAGCTCGCCTGGCTCGTTATACTTCGCCAAGGACCCATCTTGTTTCAAGACCCGTGCAACAATCCCTGGTATCAAAACACCAGCGCAGCCAGGGGTAGGAGGGTTCTGATCATTGGGAGACAGACAGATAGTTGTAAATGTCTCCGTGAGCCCTAAATGACTCCCATAGTGAGCCGATGCATACCAGTCATGATAATTTATCACCAACCATAACCTTGACCTGCACGACATTGGGGCAAGATCTGCGATATCTGTGCCGTCAGTTCAGCTGACAGCGGGGCGGCGCCACACATGATCCAGCGGACGGAGCTGAGGTTGTACTTCTTCGTCAAAGGGTTCTGAACAGGTTTCAGTCAATGTGAGCCGTCGATACGGGACGCAAACTCACTTTGCATAATAACACAATCATTGGTGGGACAACTCTGGTGACAGGGTGACAGATGGTTAGCATTCCGGAAGTTCAGGATCTGGAGGACTCACAGCAGATGTTTGATGCGGTATCGTTGTATGCTCTTCAGGAAGCTCTCAAAATGGAACTTCGGTACCACCACGATCGTAGTCTGCGTAAATAAGAGTCAGAGTTTTGTTCTTGGGAAAGCCTTCAAGAAGGCTTACACCCATGTATAAGTGGAAATGCATTGAGACAACCATACCGAATACATCTGAAACTAGCTGAGGAAGCTGGAATTGTAAAATGTACTGCTGACTCACGATAAAACGGTAAGACTGTTACGTATTGGTGGGGCATGATCAGAGACAGCAGTAGCACGCGATGGTGTGAATCACTCACCTCCCAGCGCCACATCTCCTAGCTCGTATCGAGGTTTCTTACCTATTGCAGCGCGACATTGGAGGACATTCGCGATCATGGCGTAATGCGACACCTCAACAGCCTTCGGCTTGCCCGTCGTGCCGCTCGAAAAGCACAGAAATGCCAACTTCGTCTTGGCCTCTCCAGGAGCCAGTCGCTTCTCTGTGAACACCGGGAGCTTCGATAGGCCAGCAGAAATCAGTGCTTCGACAGTCGGATACGGTGTGGTTCTTGAGTTCTGGCCGAGCACGACGATTCTGTCTTGTGTAATGCCCGCGCTCTTTGCCGCAGCGGTTGCCGTAGCCAAGCTGGAGACATGGGCGACCAAGAGCGTGGACCCCGAGAGAGTAATCTGGTGCGCGAGTTCGTCCGCAGTGTATGTAGGGTTGGCAGGTCTGTCTGGCTATCAGCATAGAAATTGGGCATCTTGATGAGGGACACTTACGTCAAAACCGCGCCTAGTCTATGCACGGCCCTAGACGGGTTTCATGAGTAACAGTCATGTCAAGAATGCTGGCGCAGTTGAAACAAACCAAAGAACGACTGGCCAATCTATCAAATGCGCCGTCAATGATATTTTCAGTAGATGTTGCCCTGCTCTACTCACCGACGTCGTTCGGGCTGAACAGGCAAACTGCGCGGTTCGGGGTTTGTCAAGATGCGGCGATATTTGCTGTGAAATTGTGGAAACCCACCGACATCGTTCTCGGCTACGAGTCTGTCAGCGTTTGCTATGCACTTGAGCACGGCACTTCCACGTACAGAGATTCCACCGCGCGCTGAGCTCGTTGGCGAGACCAAAGGTACGAGCGCGTACCTGTGGAGGGGGTTCGAACACGTGAGGCCGAGACCAACGAGCACAAAGACTTGACCTTGCACCTTTGCGTACGACACCTGCCTCCCTGTAGCGTCCTCGATGAACCAGGGCGCGCCGTTCTGGATGGGTCGGAGAGGGTCGTGGCTGTCGAGCATGAACTGCGGAATGGTCAGGTTGTCGGGGATGCCCCCAGGGCTGCCGCACGGATTTCGGACATGGGGCGTTAAGCTGCCAGTGCAGGGGGAATGCAGGGACTGGAGGCACTTTGGGAAACCGCGCTATATAACATCTGAGAGCACAATGGATATTTGAATGGCAGAATGGGGAATTCGAACCGGCTATGTACGGCGCACGCGAGCAAACAGCCCCTAGCGACTGCAGTACTGAGTTCCGAGCGGCAGGGACGGGGGACCAGCCCGTCCGACACGATCTCCTAACTCGGTTTGGTACCACACCGCGGATCCTGAGGCAGCCCTGCAGCCCTGGCCTCCCAGCGTTCCCCACCCTGTCCGAAATCATTTCGCCTGCGGATTCCATGGGCGAGCCGTTCGCACACGTACGCAAGCGCAAGCAGGGCGCGTTCCCTGGCTCCGGGCCCGCTTCGACTTCGCTTCTCGCGCCCCGGCTTGCGCTGACGACAAATCGTTACAAACGCACCCGGCCTAAACCAGCACGCTTTAACGCTCTTACGACATGGCCCTCTTTGAAGCACAACCCCCACGTCCCGGACAACGCCCGTCGCTCGCAGGGCGGTCGTACCCGCAGCAGCGGCCTCGGAGAACCAGGGAGAGGGAGAGGATGGGCCGGACAGGAAGAGGCGGCGGGTGCAGCGCGCGTGCGACATGTGCAGGCTGAAGAAAGGTGAGGTGCTCCTGAGTGTACGCTTCTGCACGATCCGCGCTGACTTAGGTTTCATCAAACTGTGTAGTACGATGTGAGACATTCTCTTGCCTCAGTCTGAAGCGATGTTGAGGTCTGCGCTACCTAGGTGAAGGAGGAAGCCCTTCACGCAAGGCATGCACCAATTGCATCACCGGCAAATACGACTGCACATATGTCCAGACGGCGAAGGTGCGTCAGCTCACAAGACATCCGGAATACTTGACTTATGTGCGATGACACGTATAGGCTGAAGCAAGAGACAAGGCGTAAGTCCTCGACGTCATGCTCGCCACAAGGGTGTCGCTCAGATCGTCTCAGATACGTGCAGGGTCTAGAGACACGGCTCGTCAAAATGGAGGAGTTATTGCGCAAGGTATGCGGATATATGCTCCCGATAACAGTCCACGGCTGAGGGCATGCATAGCTCGCCCCGGATGTTGATCTCTCGGGCGATGTGACAGAAGTAAAGAGTCCGGCAGCGAGTTCCAGTCTGTCGGGCTCGATGACACCCACGCTGCACCGCGTCGACACCCCCGTCGACGCAGACGATCTCGAATCGGACGACGAGGAGTTCACAGCGCGCAGGACGCTGGCGGACAACCTGAAGCACATCTCACTGGATCCGGGGGAGTCCCACTTCTTCGGGAAGTCCAGCACGCTCATGTTCGTGCAGACTGCTATAGAGCATAAGGATGGCGGCCTGGACCCCAAACCGGACGCTGCACCGGAGGGCGCAGCTCAGGGCAACACGGCATTTTGGGATTCATACACGGTGAGATCCGTTCACAGTCCTTGAGACGACTAGCTAACTATGGTTTTTCACAGTGGCTCACCCGACCATCTGGTCCCAAACATCACTACATATTTCCAGATGAAGACTTGATAGGCCCTCTCGTTGACAATTACTTCCGCGAAATTAATGGCTTCCTGCCCCTACTACACCGTCCCACTTTTAAATCCGGCATCGAGGAAGGCCTCCATCACAGCGATGAAGGCTTTGGGGCAACCGTCCTACTGGTCTGCGCTCTCGGTGCCCGCTTCTCCGACGATGCGCGTGTATTCTCTGGGGGCGTCCGGAATCCTCAAGCGGCCGGATGGCTGTGGTTCAATCAAGTGCAAGCGACTTTTAAAGTCATCAACTTAGAGCCGCCGCGTTTGTATGACTTGCAGATAACTTGTGTGAGTGTGATTCGAACTGTCCGGTCAACTGTGCGTGCTAATAAAGTCTGTAGCTCGCGTCCACCTTCCTCCACGGCATGTCGTCCCCACAATCATCCTGGCCAATCATCGGCGTCGGAATTCGCCTCGCACAGGACCTCGGCGCCCATCGTAGGAAGGTTTACGGTACGATGCCCGCGGTTCAGCGGGAGCTGTTGAAGCGAGCTTTCTGGTGGGTACATAAAGCCAGCGATACACACCTTCAATTGAATTTTCGACCAGGTTGCTCGTTAAAACAGACCGTGACCTCAGTTCCGCGCTTGGTAGACCATGTGGCATTCAGGATGAAGACTTTGACGTTGACCTTCCCGTCGAGTGCGACGATGAATATTGGATAACAAGTGACCCAGAACAGGCGTTCAAGCAGCCGGCGGAGAAGCCGTCGTCTGTCTCGTTCTTCAACTGTATGATTCGTCTGACACAGATTCAATCATTTGCTCTGCGGACCGTCGTCAGTGCTTTCTGGCTTTATGCATGGCTGTAGGTTCACTAATTGCATGTATAGTACTCAACTACAAAATCAAAGACACAGCTAGGCCATGTCGGTCAACAGTGGGAAGAGAAGAACGTCATGGAACTGGACTCTGCTCTTAACCAATGGGTTGACTCCATCCCAGAACATCGTACGTTCAGGTTTCTATCTGGTTTCGTGGAGGGAACCTTGATAGCATCGGCGATTTTTTTAGTGCGCTGGGATCCCAAGCAAGAGAATATGCTCTTCCTCAATCAGTCCGTCACGCTGTACGCGAGCTACTACAGTCTGCAAATCGCCGTCCATCGCCCGTTCTTGTCGCCGCGCAAGCAGACGGCCGCGTCCGCGCCTTCGCTCTTCATCTGCACCAACGCCGCGCGCTCGTGCCTACACATCCTGTACATCCAGTACACGCGCGCGAGGGCGGCGGGTGTCAGCCCCGTCCCGCAGCTGGCAGCACTGTTCATGGCGGGCATCGTACTGCTGCTAAACATTTGGGGAGACAAGAGATCAGGCGTCGCGGCGAATGTAGAGAAGGATATGGTGATGGTGCATAACGCGATTGAGATGCTGAAAGAGCTCGGGCCGTGGTATGTATATTCAGGCTCTGTTTTCCAACTCCGTTTTTTTGGTTGACCATGGAGCTCGATGTAGGTGGCATTTTGCGGATCGTATGGGGTAAGTCGCAAGATCGCAGCGTTCTTGACAATGATGTGCTGAGTTATATGGTCAGGGATGCGTTGTACGAGTTGACAAGAGCAGGAGGTCTACCGTTACCTCGAGCGCCCGAAGCCGCGCAAGGAAATGAACAGAACGCTGCGCAAGCCAAGCAAGAGGACGTGTCAAGATCCGCGCCTCCAGCAGCACCGCACCTAGTCGTTCCGACCTCACATGATAGGCACGCCCCCACTCATCGAGCTCGTCTCCCGCCGCAGCACCCGGCAGCTTCGAGATCCACGCACCGACGCCTGTGGACAGGGCGCGGCCCTTCCTGCCTGTCCGCAGCGAGGACCTCGGCCGGCAGCCCGTGCACTTCGACTTCAACCCCGTCATGGCGCACGTCCCCGTCGACGTCCCGCCCGTGCTCGAGCAGGCGTGGATGCCGGGCGTGGGCCCCGGCGCGCCGCACGACTTCTCGGGCCCGCTGGACGGCGCGAGCTACGTGCTCGGGCGCGGCGCGGCGCCGAGCGCGATGGACGAGGGCTTCCTGCGCACGCTCGCTGCGGTGACGGGCACCGGGCCCGAGCACATGCTGCAGGGCATGTAGGCGATGCCGCTGCGGCGGGCTTTGCGGGCGGCGAGGATATGTTGGGCATGTGGTCGGGTGTGCCGGGGAACATGCAGTGAGTGGCGTCTTGCGTGGTCTGGCAGATAGGGGATTGACGTGTGTCGCTTTGCAGGTGGGATGCTTGGGGAAGCTACTTTGCGAACCTGGGGGCACCGCAGGAGCAGCAGTGGCAAGCGCAGTGATTCCTGATACATATCTGCCAGCGAGACGTTTGTTGGAACGTATGTGGACTTTCGCTATTATACCGGCCTAGAACAATGCTCTATACACCTCGCTGCGACCCATCGAACAGAAGCCGAGGGCGCGCGCGAGCACCCTGCGGCGTAGTCACAACGGGTGAACATAAGTCTAGTAGAGTCGTTCCTCGACATGTGGATCGACAGTTCGAGCCGGGGGACGCGTCAGCTACTTGCGTGGCGCCGCTCCCGGATGTTGGCCTGGCTGGAGGCAAGGCCTGAAAGCGCAGCAGGAGACTCGGTACCGCCGTATAGTTCATCCTACAAGCTTCATTGCCCCGAATACATGGTGTACTAGGATGACTAGGAACCCTTCCGGTAATATAACCGCACTGAATATTGACCTGAGAACATGGTAGTAAAGGTGTTGAACATGGATGACTTTCGAGCGAACTGACTTGGGTGAGAGTCTGAATGACTGTGGCGAGATTGAATCGGGGATTGCGCGCGTCGCGTCCCGGCGGCTGCGGCTGCCGGCGAATGCCGAGTCAGTTCCACCCGACTGCGGGGGCGCTGCTGTGCCTCACCATGCCGTATATATACCAGGGCATTGTGCACCACTTGCCCGCCACACATCTCTCAACACACCTCCATGTCTGAGACCAGCTCTCTGTTCAAATTCACAAATTCGCCCGACGGCCTCACCCGTCGGGTCATGTTCTACAAAACCCCCGGCTGGAATGAGCTCGCCACTAAGATTGAGAGCCTCTACGGCATTCCCAAGGACAAGGTTGGCGTCTCCTACGTTGATGCAGACGGCGACGAGGTCACTCTCAGTTCAGATGTCGAGCTCCAGGACTACTACCAGTTCAACACACCCGTCAAGGGCTTTGGCTCCTCCGGGGATGCCATGAAGGCCATTCGCTTTACAGTCCGCGACTTGTCCGCTGTGCGCGAGTCTGTTGCAGGCAAACCTCTCCCCGAGACTCCCTCGCAGCAGCGTCGTGAACAACCGCAACACCTTCGGCGTGTCCACCGGGCTCCCGAGCACCTTCGAGTCCAGCGAGGACTGGCAGCACGTCGCTGCGTACCCTGGTGCGGGCGCTCAGATGTTCGTGCCCATCTACGAGCAAGAGAGCCCTGCTCCTCACGCGTTCGTCGAGGTTCTCTCCAGCAACGCCAGCTTCACCAAGGACGATGACAACGACACTGCGTCTACCATGTCAGACAACGACTATGGTACCGTTAGGGCCGATAAGGGCAAGGGACGTGCCTTCGCTGCTGATGAGACTCTTCCCGACGAAGACCACAGCTCGGACCGCGCTTCCACTGCCTCTGTGCTCGCGAACAGTCTCCCGCGCAAGCCTCCTATTCACGTCGCTAGCCATGTCAGTTCCGCTGGTACCTTCGGCGAACGCAAGCCTTCCGCGCCTCCCGTCGTTGCCCCAGCCAATGACGCGACGCCCAAGCCGGTCGAGAGGGACGTCACCCCCGACGTTGATGATCCTCCGCTGCCCGAACCTCGACGACATCCCGGCTCCAGCTCCCAGCGGGACTACGTCTCTCGCCAACGACATCGCCAGCCTTATCAACACCTTCTCCACGGTCTTCGCTGCTCACCCCGAGCTTTCAGAGGGCGTGCGGAATATCGTCCGCTCCGCCAGCAACGGCGAATACTGGGCTGCACACAGTCAGGCAGTCGCCCGCGCGGCCGAAGAGGTCAGGATGAACGCTATGCAAGGCGCGCAGGACGCGCGCCGTGCCGCCGAAGAGGTCCACCGCGCCACCGAGGACGCTGCAGGACGTCGCGTCACGGAAGCGCTGGGAAGCGTCATGCGCGCAATTGGCCAATTCACTGGTGCTGCTCCCACTGGTCAGCCTGCACCTTTCACCCCGGTGGACCCTACACAGAGGCAAAGGCCTGGTTACCCTGGTCGCCGGGAAGGCAGGCACCACCATCCCCACCACCCTCACTCCCACCACGGCCCTCATCATCCCATGCCGCCTCCTCCTCCCTTCGACCCGCACTTCGAGCCGTTCTTCTCGCGTGAAGGCAATTTGCACCGGGCGTCCAGGGGCTTCCCCGCGTTCCCGGGCGTGCACCTGCCAGATGGCCCCGCCGCATTCCCCTTCGGCGGCCCTGGCATGCACCATCCGCCCCCGCCCCCGTTCCCTGAGATGCAAGAGCCCGACATGCCCGGTGCTTGGCCGCCGTTCCCCCCTCATTTCACTCCCATGATGGGCTTTGGACGTGGTGGGATGCCGGGACTCGGCGGCATGCGAGGACGCGGTGGAATGTCTGGGCGTGGCGGGATGCCAGGCCGCGGCGGAGTGCCTGGAGGCCGTCACGGACATCGCCACGGCCCCCATGGCCATCACCCTCTTCATCGTCACTCGTGGGCCGCCTTCGAGCATCTCAACCGCGACCCCAGCGATGTCTCCGTACCCGAGCCCACCGAATCGATTTACGAGAATGAGAACGAGAACGATGTTGACGTCGACTCCCCCACCACGGCTGTGGACCTAGACCCTCAGGCAAAGCAGACCGAAGCCGACCGTGATCAGTCTGCAAAGGAGGCTTTGCAGGCCGCTAAGGAAAGGTACAGGGCCGAGAAGGAGAAGTACAGACAGGAGAGAGAAATGCGCAGGGCGAACAAGCAGAGGAAGATCAATTCGAGCGGAGAGAGGTACGAGATTTTCACCTCGGATGAAGACGACGCCCGTTCTGACATGGACGTCGACAGCTCTGACCCCTTCAAGGACCCTGTTTTCGCGAAGGACGATGCACGGGAGTTCACCGAGATCCCCGGCCCCATGGACCCTAACGCCGCCACATCGTCGTCCCGCGCCCGCGCCGACGCCGACGAAGACGAGGTCATCCAGATCGTTAGCAACGCCCGCGGCACGTTCCCCCAGCTCGAGATGCTCAGCGTGAGCCCGCGCCGGCACCACACCCTGCCCACGCGCGGTCGCGGCGGGCACGGCCGTGGTGGCCCCTTCGGCGGACGCGGCGGACACATGCACGGCATGCACATCCCGCCGCCGCCGCCTCTGCATCCGATGGGCGGGCCGTTCGCTCCGCATCCCCGCCCCCGGCGCCGATTGCCCACAACCCCTTCATGGCGCCCCCGCCCTCGGCGCGCGCGTCGCTGAACATCCTGCGCCGGCTGCAAGACGTACGTCCCCCTCCGTTTGCTGACCGCCTCCACCCGTATGCTGACCTGCCCGCCTCCAGATGGGCTTCTCGCCGAGTGGCACGCCCCGGCCTGCAGCAGAAGGTGAGCGCGAAGGTCGCGCAGAAGCCCGTGGACCTGACGCAGGAGCACGAGGACGCGGCGGTCGCAGAAGTGCTCGAGGAGCTGCTGAGCCAGCCGACGGCGGGCAGCTCGACGGCTGGTGCGGCCGGGCTGAGGAGGAGTAACACCACGACGGGGGCGACTGTCAATGTTCCTGGTGCTTGGGAGTAAGCTTTGTTTTGTATTCTCGCTGTAGTATGCGATGAGTGTAGGAGTACTGCTAGGTAGGTTATGTTATAGGTATTTGCTCAGAAAATTAAGGGGTGGAATAAGATGGAATGGTTTTAGGCTATATACCAAATGGTGTGAACTGGTGTGATTGTGCAACATTGAACATTTGATGAGAGGCTGCTCATGGCCGCGAGCTAAGCAATGCTTTTGAGTATGTAGCTCATGCCTGAATCTCGGAGTAAGGTCGAACCTCATGATTTCTATTCATTCACGCCAAGTGTGCAGTGCAGCATTGCTGATTGTCTTTGAGTGCGCACAAATTGTGTCCAGAATACAACCTTTTGTTGAAATAGTGAATCATCCTGATAGTGACTTTAAGTAAATCAAAGAGCGACTTTTATGTTGGCAGCGACCGTGCCCATAGGATGTAAACGACAGACTGCGAACTTTATCCTATGAACCGAATGCATGATAAGAGCGGACAGCTTCATCATCAAGAAGAAGTCCAGAGGGGTAGGTCCGTGACAAAGCAAAGGTGTATGCAAGTATGGATGCATTCACCTTGTGCGTATTTGTTAACACGCTTCAAGGCAGTGATCACTACGGGTATATGATAGTTAAAATTGGGAGCACCTTGCAATAGGCGCGATGAGAGTGGCAGTAAACATAACCACAAAGGGTGCTGAAAACGATACTCAAGAGGCATATAACGATCGTGCGCTAGGAGGCGGATGGCGCATTGGCGATTGTGATAGAGATACTAAGAATAATTGTTAGTATTGAGATATACTTCGGAGATAGCAGGAAGACTCACTCGAAGATCTCGGCCGCGAAGCGACTGAGCTTGCAGGCGACATAGTAAACAAGACCCAACACGGTCATATACACTATCGCGCTGAGAATGTCGCGCTGCGACGCATCGAAGCCAAGCCTTAACGAGGCCGCACCACCAGCGAAGACACCTGGCATGGGGAGGTGGACGAGCGGATAACGCTCGGGTGTGCTGGCCGTGATTTCCGCCAGCGCCGCGCTCGCTTGGACCAGCTCGAGAATGCCTGCAGCGACGCCCGCATACACATCGCGGACATCCGAGAGACCGACGAGGGACGAGCCGCGCAGCGGTGAGGGCCCTGCAACCATGATGAAGCGCCGCTTGTCCCACATGCGCTCGCCGAACAGGCATGTAATGGCGCCGTTCTGCCGGACGACGGTGACCTTCAGGTAGAAGTCGCGCGAGGCCTCGAGTATTTGTTTCTCGAGCATATTCAGCGGGGCGCCCTGGTGCTCGAGTGCTCGTATGACTCTCACGAGCAGGTCTTCGCGCATGCGCTCAGCTGTCACCAAAATGTCAGTATTATCTCCTTCTGAGGGCAGAGGAAGACTTACATGCATTGTAGAGGAAAATTCGGCTTGGTGATTGAACACGGACTTTAAATGCTGTGGCAGAATCTTCGCTGGGAAGTTGCAGAAATTCCCCAGTAGTAGGCAGAACGGCAGAGCCAGATGAGTATCTCTGAACCTCGGGTCGACTGACTGTAGAGCCGGGCTCGGGGACACAGCAAGTGGCAAGGAAAGTTGAAGCTGAAGTCATTGCGGGTTGTGGATTATGTGAGAAGTCAAGTAGTGTAAGAGTAGGCGAATGACTGAACCGAAGTCTGGCTCCGAGGCAACCCGAGGGGATTTATACATTTTTCGAGACAGCTTGTTTTCGGCCTTTCCGCAAGCCTTGCTGCTTCTACAACGCAAATCGCTGCATCAGAGTGATATTCCGAGAGAAAGGGATATTCCGCGCGGAATCAATTTCTCTCGAAGCAGCGGTCTGAGCGTCGGCAGCGACGTTGTGGCCTCGGGGGTGCTGCACGCGGAAGTAAAACGCCGCGATCACTACGTCGGTCAGCATCGAAATGGTGGGCAAGCTCCTCCCTTTGACATTATCACATAAGGAAAGGCGGAGCACTCTTTATGGCGATTATAATTCGAACTGGTCGCTTGCCTAGGCACGTTCCTGCGGCCAGCGGCTGGTACTAGACGAGGGTACGGGCAAACATGTCAACTGCTGGTGGTACTTTAATGCATGCTGTGCACGCAGGTGGAAATTTGAGACGCAACTTTCTCGAGGTGGTGATGTGAGTACCCTTGTTTTCGTAAGGACGGACATCTGAGTGGCATGCTAGCGGCACGAATAGGCGGTAAAGAGTGGAGAAAGGCATGGCCATCATTGCTGTAGTGCTTCGCAGGTGCTTCGGCCGCCAAATGCTGACGCTTGCAGGATAGGGTCACCCACTATGCGGCATTGAGTACAGCGTTGCATGCGGTGAGACGGTCGAACTTGCTAAGGAGGGCTACATGTGTGGTGATTACTGAGGCATCAGCTATTTCTAGGACGCAGTGACTGTCAACGTGGTCAGCTTTGGCTGTGTAGCTAGCGTATAAAAGCACGTCGGCACACCTGTAGACTAGACAGCGGTTCATTGTCTACTCTCTTCTGTGCACTGTTTGGTTTACACACCAAGACCACGATGCGTACCGCTGCCGCCCTCGTATTGAGCTTCTTGCTTGCTGGTACCAACGCTAGCATCCTTGTACGCCAATCTAGATGATGCAATTGCGATGGTCGGTGAATAGCTACACTTCTGTAACGTTGCACTGATATCACACGCGTATGTCATCAGGGACTACATACACTGCTTCCGACATTTCCAACGCTACTGACCAGGCTGTGAACGGTGGTGGCGGGTAGGCTTTCGAAAAATCTCAGTGTAGCTTGAACTCACCTCTTGTAGTGACTATCCCCACCAATACCACGACTACGAGGTACGACGTTGCTAGTATGTTTGCATCGGCAAGGTTCACCTCACGGGTGCATTATGGCTTCTCCTTCCCGTCCTGCAGCGGTGAATTCTTCGAGTATCCGCTTGAGCAGGATGATGTCTACACTGGTGGTAGTCCCGGAGCTGACCGTGTCATCTATGACGAGGATGGCGACTTCTGTGGTACGATTTCCATCTGAACGACTATGCCAAATTCTCATGCCCGCTTCATAGCTTGTCTGGCTCACACCGGAGCAAGCAGCGATGATTTCCTGGAGTGCACGTTCTAGGGCGCGTACATGAGGCCAAAAGAAACGCGAATATCTTCACACTTACTTACTGTATTGCAATGTCCACTGCCGTATGTCATCATGAACAATGATTATGATGAAGCTGGACGCGTGAGAATGGTATACATACAACAGCAAAATCAGTACTGAAGGCGGAACATAAACTGGAAGCTATATTGCTTGGTATCAGGATCCCAGTGCGACCAGTTCCAGTAACCTGCGTCATCAGACTCATCCTCGATCTCCCGAGCAGGGATCCGGAATGCGATAGTCTCGTAAGGCTCAGCAGCAACCTGAAGTGAGAGGTAAGAGACGTATCATTTAAAATGAACATGGCACCACGTACGATGAGGTACTGGTAGGCTTTGTTCGGTGGCTCCCTCTTCTGCTCCCAGGCACTCATAAACCGACGCCTCGGTATAATGCCAGCTTTGATTTGTGGCAAGTGCACCTGCACCATCATGCCCTCTTTACCAGTGTCTCGATCCCTCACCTTGGTGACCCGATATCCAGGCCGCCCAATCTTGAGGAACACTTTGCGCTGGACTTGGTTTTGTGCACTGGGTGCGATCATCAACTGGGTCTCTTTGAGATCCCGAGCGGCACGCCTAGCGAGATTGGTTTGGTGCTTCTTTCCTTGCGTGTGAGCGAGATAAGAGCCTTCGTTGGTGTGAAGAGTGAGACAGAGACGACATTCCAGCGATCCCAGGTGGTTGCGCAGGATATAAGGATCCTACAGCGAGGTGAGGAAGCTATGTGCTGTCTCGGAGGACTCGTAGACGTACCTTGGCCAGGTCAATCGTCTCCAGGGCGAGCTTCCTCAGTCGCTCTCGTCGGTCCACATTGGTCTCCGAAGCACCTGCCACACCTCCACCACCGAACTTCGAACCTACACGATTCTGAGCACCTGGTTAGATCTCGCATAGAAGAGTATAGGATAGATGTATGCACCTGGTAATCTATAAGTCAGTCATTAGTGGTTATTTTAGTAGCAAAATGGAGATAGCTGAGCTCACCCATTGCACAATGAGCCTTGTCGTGGATGGCAGAGGGACGCAGGAGGTAGACGCCTAAACGAAGCGATCCTGCCGCCTGCGTAAGTAAGCGCCGATGGGATCGAGATCCAAATTATACCAGCTTGCCGCGGACTTAGCAAAATTCTGTTCATTGACTTCAGCGCACGCCCATTACCTTATGCCCTGCGGCTTTCCTGTCGGCCCTCAAAACAAGGATCACTCTACCTTACTTGAAAATAGCCATCCGCTAGTTCCCTACTCTCGTTTACGACGCCATGGCCGCAGGAAAGAAACGTGCCAATGAGGATAGCACCACGCCAAAAGCGAAGAAGACCAAGGTCGAGCATAAATCACAGAAGCAGGGTGCAGCGGACAGGCCCACACGCCCAAGCTCCAGCTTGCTTACGGAGGAGGTTGATTTTCCCTCGCGGAGGAGGAACAAGCTTCACTCCTCTGGAAGTCAAGGCTATTCGCGCTGAGGCAGTCAAGGAAGCTAATGAGGAGCTTTTCAAGGTATGGGTAGCTACCAATGGCCCTTAGCTTGTACTGATCAGCTTCTATAGGATAGAAATGCTCAGAGCATCCGTCCAGACCGGAGAAAGTCTGACGCCAAGAGGAATGACAAGAAGAAATCTGCAGCTGAGGGCAAGTCAGAAGCTGTGGTTCGGATAGAACACTTGAACTACAAAGTATGTGACCACGCATTTTTCTCGTCAACGCAGGAATTTATATCACCACTCAGAGGGTCACCGTTGGCATGAAGATACTTGGCCAAGTTATGTCCGTGGAGCCTCTGGCACTCATCGTTTCTTTACCCAACCAACTGCTCGCCCACATCCCTATTACGAACATCACGTCGCAGCTCACACAGCTACTCGAGACTATGGATGAAGACGAAGCATTGTCAGACGAGAGCGACGATGAGGAAGACACGAGCAGCAAGCGAATCCCAGAGCTGTTCGAGATGTTCCGACCAGGGCAATACGTACGCGCCATTGTCAGCAATGTCCATGCACAAGGTTCCACGGATATGACTGGCTTCAGCCGCAGTCGCGACGAGTCACATAAGGCCAGCAGGAGGGTTGAGCTTAGCCTGTTCCCTGAGAAAGTGAACGAAGGTGTGGTGAAAGCAGATGTGAAAGCTGGTTTTGTGAGTGGTGTTCGGTAGTCGTTCGCGTGCGAAGATACTTATTGAAGCACGCAGACATGTTCCGCTTCCGTTAAAAGCGTCGAAGATCACGGATACATTCTGGACATGGGACTGCAAGACGTGTCTGGCTTTTTATCATTCAAGGACGCAAAAAGGTTCCTCATATCGGCGACAGGAAACTCACTGTAGGCTATCCACTCGATGTCTGTGTGATCAAGCTCTCCGGCAATGGGCGAACTTGTAATGTGTCTGTTAACCCAGAGTCTATAAGATCGACATCCGTATGTCTCTCATACCGCATTCACTCGGCTATAACGTTTTGACGCACATTGTCAGTTAACTGAAGTCTCCAACGTCAACTCTGTCGTCCCAGGTTCCCTCGTTTCTGCTCTCATAACCGCTATCCAACCCACGGGTCTCAATCTCCAGGTCCTCGGCTTCTTCAACGGCACTATTGATCAGTTCCACTTACCTCTGGGAGACGTGGAGGAGAACTTCAAGATTGGGCAGAAGGTGAAGGCGCGCGTTCTGTACGACATAAGCCCATCCACGCCTCCCAGGTTCGCGCTTTCGCTAGCGAATCACGTCGTGTCGCTGACGACCAAGTCCGTCGCCGCTTCAGAGGATGAACATGGAACGCACCTGCAAGAAACATTCACTATCGGTGCCTTCGTTGACCCCGTGAAGGTCGTCCGTGTTGATACGGAACGAGGTTTGATCGTCGAGGTTACTCCGGAGGTGCAGGGCTTCGTTCACGTAAGCGCATTCATGCAGAAAATAATGATTTTTCCTGACTATTCGCGTAGATATCCCAAGTATCAGATGAACATGTCCCCTCACTGTCGCCCTCTTCTGGTTCGTGGAAGATTGGCACCATTCACAGAGCCCGCATCACTGGCTACCATCCCTTGGACGGTCTCCTGCAGCTGACAATGCGGCCGTCCATCCTGGAGCAAAAATTCCTGCAAGTGGGAGAGGTCACCGTCGGCGAAGTAATTAAGGGTACGGTGAAGAAGCTTACCGATTCGGCGTTGTTCGTCTCGATTTCCGGGAATGTGGACGGTGTTGTCTGGCCCAATCATTATGCGGACATCGCTCTGAGGCACCCTCAGAAGCGCTTTAAAGCTGGGGGCACCATCAAATGCCGTGTATGTGATATTCTCCGGCTCTGAATGTGCGACATTAACAATGAAGCAGATCCTTGTTGTCGATGCCGCGCGGAAACGAATCGTACTCACGGCGAAGAAGACCCTTATTGAATCTACCCTCCCTGTCGTGGCCACACTTGACGATGTGAAGGAGGGTGTCATTACCCATGCAACGGTGTTCAAGGTCTCGGATAAGAGCTTGCAAGTCGAGTTCTACAACAACCTCAAGGCGATTGTACCGATCAAAGAAGCGAGGTAGGCATAATTACACATTGTAACTTCGTTATAAATGACCGAACAACCTAGAGAGACTACGATTTCGTCGCTAGCGGATGCGTTCCCGGTCGGCAAGGTCACGCCTGTTCGCATACTTTCGGTTGACCGCGAGTCCGGGCGCATAGTTGCCAGCATACGACAGGCTGCGTCAAACTTCCAGTCTGCCATAACTGCCATCCAGGAGGTGGAGATTGGCAACACTGTCGAGGGTACCGTTTCCGAGATTCAGAAGGAGAAGGCCGTCGTCACGCTTCAACCTACGCAAGTGCGCGCCTTGCTGTCTCTCAACAACCTTGCCAACAAACGCGGTGTGGCCGTATCGCAACTCCGGACAAGCTTAAAAGTCGGTGATAAGCTATCTGACCTCGTCATCACCTCCCGCAATCCGGAGAAGGGATTCGTGCTGGTTGCGACGAAGCCCAAGGAGAAAGAGGCTGTGGTCCAGAAAGGCACACTCTCATTCGACACCGTCAAGATTGGTGACATTATCGGCGGTCGTGTAATCCGCCATATTCGCGGCGGAGCGCTCGTCAAAGTCACCACCAAAATCTCTGGGTTGTTGCATCCTACAGACACCGTTGACGACTACGAAACGGGCACTCCATTCCCTCCGGCAGACGTGGTTCTCAAAGCTACTGTCGTTGCAATCGATGCTGACAAAAGGACACTCGCGCTGTCCACCCGCCGCTCGGTTATGCACCCCGAAGGTCACCCTCCGGTTGTTGATCCCTTGATCAGCGACATAAGCGACTTGAAGGTTGGCTCAACTGTTCGCGGATTCATCAAGAGTGTAGCAGAACATGGTCTTTTCGTGACACTCGGCCGCAATGTCGATGCGCGCGTCCAGATCAAGGAGGCATTTGACGAGGTGCTTCATTTGCGTATAAGTTGCCTGACCACTCAACTGACCGTTAGTAGTTCGTCAAGGACTGGAAGAGTCGTTTCACGGCAAACCAGATGGTGAAAGGACGTATTCTAAGGTTTGTACCTATTTCAATGCTCGTATACATGGACTTACAAGCTCTGCAGCATCGACCCGGAAAAGAAGCAAGTGGAGATGACCTTCCGTTCAGCTAGCTCGCAAAAAGAAACGACTTCATCTCTGAAGCTTTCTGACCTTTCCGACGGTCAGAAGGTCGATGCCACCGTCAAGAAAATCGAGGACTACGGATTATTCCTTGAGGTTGAAGGCTCTAAGGTTAGCGGCCTTTGCCACAAATCTGAGGTACGCCAATTACTCGTAGGGTAAACAAGATCACTGAGGTTGTTGCAGCTCTCCGACAACAAAGATGCTGATGTAGCCATGGCTCTAAGAAGTTTCAGGGAAGGCGACAAGGTCAAAGCCGTCGTTGTCTCTGTCGATTTGGAAAGGCGTCGCATCTCGTTTGGCCTCAAGCCGTCCTACTTCGGAGAGGAAGATTTTCAGAATGAGGAATCCGAAGAGGAAGAGGAGCCTGTCACTCTCGGAGTCGTCGGCGACGAGTCGGAATTTGATGCTGATGAGGACGTGGATGAGGATGAAGATGCCGACGAGGAGGAAGGGGACGAAGGCGAGGATGACGAAAGACGAGGACGAGGACATGCACGTCGATGTGGACCTCGATGCGGGAGCATCTATGTTCAAGTCGTCCGCCGGCCCTTCGAGGGTTACAGCATCCGTTGCCTCCCTGAAACTGGACGACGGATTTCAGTGGTCTGGTGCCTTGCCTGAAGGCGATGTGGAGATGTCAGGATCCTCAGACGAAGAAGAGGATGAAGACGGGCCTAACAAGAAGAAGAAGCGCAAGGCTAAGGAAATCGAGCAAGATTTGACCGCTGACTTGCAGCACAAGACTCCGGAATCCAACGCGGATTTTGAGCGTCTCCTCCTTGGCTCACCCAACTCTTCCTACCTGTGGGTACAGTACATGTCCTTCCAGCTTCAACTCTCCGAGATCGAGAAGGCAAGGGAAATTGCGCGCCGAGCTCTGAAGACGATCAGCTTTCGGGAGGAGCAGGAGAAGCTCAACGTCTGGATTGCGCTGCTAAACCTCGAGAACGTATACGGTACGGAGGAATCCCTGGAGACCACCTTCAAGGACGCGGCTCGCCACAACGATTCAAAGACGATCCATCTTCGCCTGGCAGCTATTCTTGACCAGAGCGAGAAATTGGAGGTACGAGTACACTTGCACTCCCGACTTAACTATCATGCTGATAGTCATCGGTGAACAGCAAGCAGAGGAGCAGTACAAGCGCACTTCGAAGAAATTTGGTCAGAGTTCGAAGGTGTGGACCTTGTTCGCCGAGCATTACCTCCGACAAGGCAAGCTTGAAGCTGCACGAGCTCTATTGCCCCGCAGCCTTCAAAGTCTTGAGAAGCGCAAGCGTACGTGCCTTTGCTCGGCGTAACGATGTCGCGTGCATACTTACCTTTTGTATAGACTTGAAGACCATCTCGAAATTTGCTCAGCTCGAATACAAGCTGGGTGATACTGAGCGAGGCAAGACGATATTTGAAGGGATCGTTGACTCGCATCCGAAGAGATGGGACCTGTGGTCAGTCTACCTGGACATGGAAGCAGGCCAAGGCGACATCACTAGTTTGAGAAACCTGTTCACCCGCGTTCTTGCCTTGAAGATGACAAGCCACAAAGCCAAGTGATTGTCTCAGATGGATTTATGCTTTTGGAACACGCTGACATCCGCTGTAGATCCTTCTTCAAGAAATGGCTGGAGCTTGAGCGTCGCATAGGCGATGAGGATGGCGCTGACGCTGTGAAGGCGAAAGCGATCGAGTGGACACAGCGAGCTGCAGGGTCTGCGTGAGATATTGTAGTAATATTTTAATCCATTATGCTATTCACAACCATCGGTGATATTGAAAGGATGAGGAGTGTCAAAAACTACGAAGTGCAACAAAGGACCACATACAGCGGAGAGCAACGTGAAGAAATGATAACTAGCGTAAGATATGCAAAAGGAGTGTGCGAGACAGACCGAACTTGGGTATATACCATTATAAATACGAAGCATATACGAATAGCGAAGGCTATGAGCGGGAGCGTGCTCGCTCATGACCCTGCGCCGGGGAATCGTAGTCGGTCAGTGGTCGTCGAGTGCTCATCGAACTAGCGAGCTGCTGCCGCCAGTCGTCCAGTTCGCTCGACAGGTTTTCGAAGTCCATGGCGTTGTCGAAGCTGGAGGTACTTGCTCGATGGTCCGAGATACCTGATATTGGCCGACCTCCGAAGCCTGGTTGATCCACCTCGAGCAGAAGGCCGATTTTGTGAGACAGTTGCTCGTTTTCGCGCTTGAGGGTCTTGTTCTCGTTGCTGAGTTGCTCGAGGAGCGTCTCGTCATGTCCACCGCGAGCGATCACCAAAGAACTCTCTAGCCGCTCGATGTCCTGCTCCAGCTCTTCGATGCGCAGTTGACGCTCGTCCGCCTCCCGCTGAGAGGCGATGACGTTGTCGCGCATGTGCTCGAGGTCGCTCTCCAAAGACTCTATGCGTACGCGGAGTTCGCGGTTGTCGCCATTGAGCCGCTGAACCTGACGTTGGGCGTCGAGCACTTGGTTGCGGAGGATGTCATTACTATGATTGTCGTCGGATGATGGTGTACCTCGTCCGTTGACAGAACGAATACGAGAACCAGGATCGGTACTCGATGAGCGGTCCAGCTCGCCCTGCATGCTTTGGTTCAAAGCTTTCTGCTTCGTAAGCTCGTCCTTCATCTTGCGCATCATCTTCTCGGTACCCCTGAACACAGCGTCAGCACGCAAAAACGCAGTTTAGAAGCAGAGGACTTACTTCACATAATGGACGGCAAGTTGATAGTCCTCTTCAAGCTGTTGCAGGCGGGCCTTGTAGCTGTTCTCGACTTCTTCAAGCTTGCGCTCGAGCTCCTGAACGCGCTCATCGCTGCTGCTGTCTGTAGCGGAGCGCCTCGATGGAGACCGCGCACGATCCAACTCAGCAGAAAGTTCCGCCACCTGCGCCTCGACATCCCGCTTGTCCTTCAACGCAAGCTGGAGCTCACGTTCTGCACGCTCTGCACGCTCCAGTTGGCGAGGTGAAGATGGGCCCGCATCGCGGTTGATCTCCGCTCCTGGAACGATGCCGTTGTCGGCCATGAAGGTGCGGAGCGTGTCGTGCTTGACTGTGGTGTTCGCCAGCTCCTTCGCGGCCTCGCGCATCTCGGCATCCTTAGCGGCGAGGTCCTTCCGCAGACGGCCACTGTCGGCGAGAGCAGAGGAGAGTTGGGTACGGAGGCCAACTATCTGCGAGCGAAGGGTGAGGCCCTCGACCTCAGCCTCGGTTAGCTTGCGCTGCGCCTCGCCGAGCTCATCCTGAGCCTTGTCAACACGACGAGTCATGTCCTTCAGCATCGCGCGCAGCGAGGTGACTTCGCTCTCGAGTGCGTTGAGCTTCTCGGTGTGGCCGCGCGCCATCCGATCCTCGTCGTTTTGTAGGTCACGGTGGGAGTCGAGGAGCTTGCCAAGGCTGCCTGTTGTCAGCGCACGGAATGCGTCGGCTTCTTCACGAGACTTGGCCCAGGCGTTCTCGGCTGCCGTGAGGCGACTGAGCAGGCTGTTGATTTCTGACGCCTTCGCCTCTACATCGCCGCGCATGTCGACGAACTCGGCCTCCATGCGAGCGATCTGTTCCTGCGCGAACTGGTACTGAGACTCCAGCTCGTTGGCACGGCTGGCAGAGGCGCTGACTGCAGCCTGTGCTTGCTCTAGAGCAC
Source organism: Terana coerulea (assembly GCA_024811115.1). Classification (NCBI taxonomy): domain Eukaryota; kingdom Fungi; phylum Basidiomycota; class Agaricomycetes; order Polyporales; family Phanerochaetaceae; genus Terana; species Terana coerulea. Next base: position 630,929 of record JAKOGH010000042.1, read on the forward strand.
GGATGTGCTGATCGCGGGTACGCAGCAGGTCGTCGAGCTGAGACTCTGCATGAACATAATCGCCTTCGCGTTGTTCCAGCTGAGACTTGTGTGTAACAAGTTGTTCAGCTTGTTCGCGCGCGGTGCTCTCGAGGGTGAGGAAGCGATCGCGGATGGCTTGATGCTCCTGGACGGCTTTCGCATGCGACTCGGCGAGTAACTCAGCGCGCTTGGAGTTGTCCTCGGACCTTGCTTCGGCCTGCTCGAGCAGTGTCGTCTGGAGCGCCAGGGAATCTTCAAGCTCCTTGATTCGACGCTCCCGGTCGTTCCGCCCCGCAGTCGCAGAAGATAGTTGACGCTCCAACTCAGCTATTCGCTCTCGGTCCATGCGTGAAACATCCCGATCCGAAGAGGCCTCGAGAGCGGCGAGCTTGCCACGGTAAAAGGAAGCTTCTTGAACGGCATTCCCGCGGATCCTTTCTGATTCTTCCAGACGCTGCGACGATTGCTTCGCTTGCTCAACGATCGTAGCCTGTACATGTTAGCATACCTGTGCCTAGACAAGTCAATGGATAGACTCACCTGTATCTTCGCTTTGAACTGCTTCAGGTTCATCACTGTCTCCGCGACTCGCCGGGTGTCGATGTCATCGTCATCCGCATCATCCGCCAAAGCCTCGTCGCTCTGGTAGATGAAGCCGCTTCTCGACGCCTTGGCCAACGCCGCCTTCATCCAAGCCTCCCGCTTCTTCATCGTCTCCATCTCACTCTCCTTCACCTTCAGATCCCGAATGAGATCGGCAGTAATGTTCCCTGAGGATCCACCCGTGGTATGCGTGAAGCCATTGATGGACGGCGAGTTGGGCTTGTGGCCTCGGTGCCCCTCCACGGACGTCTTCCCCGCTGCTCAGTAAACGCGGGAGAACCACTGCGCGCAACTCCATTGCCGTTCATACCCATGGCAACACTGGCCATGCTGATAGGGGCTTCGTGCGAGTCCGTGGTCTGAGATGCCGGCGACATCGCACGATTTGAGCTGAAGGTATTTGGGCTTTTGGCTCGGCTCTGTTCAGGAGAGGCTGATCGCTCGGCGGCAGTAGCGACCTCTGGACTGCTGTCTTCGTCGAAGTCCTCGTTCTCCTCGCTCGTCGGGCGTAGAAGCTGTTTGCCTCTGAGGCTGTCGCTAATGACAACGTTGCCGTTCTGGACGGATCTGACGCTCGACGGCGACATCGCACGGCGGAGGTAGTCCACATCTGCGCTCTGATCACCCACCGGTGACATCGCTCGGACGCCGTTGACGGGCTGGCCATTGACGGTTGGACCCGGTCCCTGAGCCTGCGCGGAGGTTTTGCGAGTTGGAGCATTGCCGCCCGTGCTTGGCGGTGCCCCACTATTGGGGTATTTAATGTGTTCTGCATGACCGGTGAGCTAAGTACGCCGATGAACGACGAGCAGAGAGCGTACTGGTATCTAAGACATGGACTTGAGTAGGGTCTTCGGGTTTGGTGGGGTCTAGTGACGATCCACCCAATCCTCCGAGGACGAATACGCGGGTGCCCATGGAAGCCATGGCATGCCCTGACCTCGCAGTCGGCGCAGGGCCCATCTTCTGAAACATGTACCATCTCTGGTCTGGCTTACGACGTGAGACTTCTAACTCAGTTAGGCCTATGACTAGTACTCACTTGATAGCTTGAACGCGCCGAGATCACCCAGATCTTTGCCATCGACGCCCCGACCGCCAAAGATATACACGACATCGTCGACCACAGAAGCTGCATGTCCTTCTCGCGGAGAGGGGATGAACCCTATGCACGTCAGCTCCGACCATATCCGGGTGGTGGTGTCAAACACCCAGGTATCATTGTAGTGGTACTGGCAGTCTGTCCCACCGAACCTTAAAGAGGGGTAGCAGATTAGCGCTCAACTCGACCCAAACCCGCCTAGTCGGTAATCCACTCACAATATGATCTTTTCGCCATATGAAACGCAGATATGGCCTGTGCGCTGTGCTGGTCTTGGAGAGCCCTCGACGGGCTCAATGAGCTCCCATTGAGCCTTCGTCCGTACTGGATGTATGCGTCATAAGCAAACCTCAACCTGGTTTAACCTGGCACATAACACTTACATGAATTCAGATCAAACATCCACAAGTCGTTCAAGAACTCTCCATCGACTTGTCCTCCGAACATGTAGAACTTGGACCCAATCATCGTGACCGCATGTCCATACCGGCCTGCAGGACCAGGTCCATAAACGGCGACACGGGTCCATTCGCGGGAGACTAATAACATGTCATGCTCTATCACGAAGTGCATCTGCGTCTGTCCAACTCACCTAAGTTCAACAGATAGAGCCCGTCGTCCTGCTTGTCGGCTGGCTTAGTCTTGTTGTTCGTCTTAGTATCACCGCCCCACACAATCAGGACACTGCCGACGAGAGCGCTTGCGTGCCCGACTCTTGGCGAGGGTATCTCGCCTGCAGTTTGCAGTAGTGTCGCTGACAAATCTCGGGTGGAAAACAAGTACAGGTCGTTGCGGACGGTTTCTCTGACGAGGCCTCCGAACAAGAAGAGCTCGCCAGTAGCGGTCGCAGTCGCTGGAAGGGCATGGCCATATCTCGGGAATGGCGATGGCGATGGTTGTGTCGGCGCTGGAACACCTGGCTTCGGAAGCGTAACAGGGGGTGGTAGAATAAGACGACGCTGCGACCATGGATATGCCGTGCGTTGGCTAGATTGTTGACCGGACTGAGATTGACCAGGCTGCTGGGACGCTTGCTGCTGTTGCTGCTGCAATGGTTGTGGCTGAGACGGCCCCTGAGGTTGCGATGGACTTGGTTGCGCTGAACCATTTGAGCTGCCGGCGGTATTGGGACTTCCACCACGAGGTCGTTGTTGTTGTTGCTGAGCTGCACCGAGAGAAGGACTGCCCCTGCCGTTCAGCCCACTATGTTACGTGGTCTGAGATTCTTTGTTCATGGCGCTTTGATTGGGTCTGAAGACGCACCTATCATAACTGTCCTGGTTCGCTATAGGTCTCTGCTGCTGGACAGGAGCTTGCGAGGGTGCTGGAGGTTGTTGCAGCACTGGCGGGTTGCTGGGTTGAGCAGCATGCTTCTTCCTGCTGAAGAAGGACATTCTTCTGGCCTTGCCCCCTAGGAAGGACTGTATGGCTGCAGAGTAGGTACGAAACCTGCGGAATTATGATTATAGCGAGGCGTGTATGGTGATGAGTGGATTGGTGGCGGGCCTGGTGGAATTATGCGGTGGTGGCAGGTCCCGCCTGGACGTAGGAGAGAGAAGCCGGAAGGCGACAACCAAGGCGGAAGCGCTACCATCGAAATTGGGCCTTGCCTTCCCAACACGCTGATGGCCGTCGCTCTCACGCATCTGCCGCGTGCTTTCGCACTCCTCAGTTCTCCGTCAGGAAATATTCCGTGCACGACTACGCCGATTTCCAGAAAACACTCCAACTACACAGTCGCACTGAAGGCGACCAATTACAGGTACTATGGCTATACTAAAGGAACTGCGTTTGCAAACTTGTAACTGTGTGCTAAAGAATCCGTGCTGTGCGGGGTGTCACTTTGACACCCGACGCCTACCTGCTGACATGCTAACCCAAAGATCAATTGTTGACTATCAGACGTCTACGAAATGATCAGGACTGGAACGCAGTGTCGCCTTTCCATGGTGCCACAATCCCGACAGATGCCCAGGGGCGACAAACATCACTTATACGCCAGACTGCCACAGGTCCGACGGGGGAATCAGTCGATGAGGTTACTGAATTCGCATCGCCAGTTTGTCTGGTCTTTCACAGATCAACGCAATCTGCGCGCAACAATACCTCGATGAACGGTGCTAACCGTCAAGTACCTGGCGAGCGCACCTTGAACGCACCGCTCACAGGTCATCAAGATAGGGAAGAGTGTTCCGTTGAACACCAATGAAAGAGGATCTATCAGCGGCTCCTGTGAGAGAAGAGGCGACTTATGAGATATATGTTTGCATTACAGGCTTCCCCAAGTGATGCTTACCGGTCAGCATCAACTGGCATGATATCATGGCGCAGTCTCAGTTCCCAGCAGCAAGCATGATGAAGAGCAAACATTGGACCTGTGCTCGTGAATCAGAATTCCGGTCTGCGTATGAAGAGGCTGTTCGAGCGAGAGATGCGACAAGGTCGAGGAACTCACCTAGTGCAAAGGTTCACTCATTCCAGGTGATTATATCGCGGTCATCGTCCGTAGAATGGGCTGCTCGGCGATGTGCCATGAGACGGTCACGCGAGGGAAACAGTCTGTTGCAGTCTTCGAAAGCGCATATGAATATTGGTGTCCTAGGAAAGTAATTAGTACGACCACGCGAGTAGGACCCTTCGTGCAAACGTACTCGGTAGGATTAGTCACTCTGGCAACACCTGCGTTGATTTGCTGAGGTGTAGTAGTGACTGATAAAGGTTCAGTAACATAAATGAATATGTGACGGAGTGTACTGACTGTCCTGAAGTGCTGGAGCTGAAGGCAGCACGGAAGGCAAGCTCGGGTTGGCTGCCATCGTCACGGTTCACTCACAAGAGCAGCTGTTGCCGCGTGTCGTCACAGTCACTGAAGCGCGGGAGTAACGCGTCACGTCCAGTATCAAGCGTGACCAGGATCACGCTCCTCCCCTGACCGTCATGGATAGTGCGGAGCAGGCCGAGGGTAGCAGTCGGCCCTCTCTTTCTTCAAGACTTAACTGGTTGCTCTCCAGCTCGTCCTCGACACCAGAACCGCACTCCCACTCCGAGCCTTCGTCGTCGCGGCACTCGTTGGATTCCACAAGCCACGAGAACATGAGGTCTGTACGCACTCGCCCGCCTTCCCCTCGAATACCAAGCTCGCATGGTTCAAATAACTCGAGCTTCTCTACACATAAACGACAAGCAATGTCTCTGAACCTCAACGTACCATCACAGAAGGCTAGCTCTAAGGGAAAGGCTGCCAAACGCGAGCAGGCGGAGGACACGTTTCCCGTACTCCGATGGTTTTCCGCAAAGCAACGGGCAGCAGAGTGCACGCCAGCTAGGACGCCTTCGGGTCTCGCTCGAGCACGCCCCGTCCGGTACTCTGATTCCCCCGTGGACGTCCAGTCGCACACCTCGGCAATAGAGGATGCGCTACACGATGATCCGCGTCTCATCGACGCTCGGTCTCCACATATTGACATGCCTTCACGCCCGAAGACAGCACACTTACCACCATCTTTACGCCCTTGGCGTCCACCAAACCATCTCTCGGACTTGTCTCGTTCTACTCTGCCGACGGCGAGCCTGTCCCCGACCTACTTCTCGTCCGGCTCCCGTACAAACTACACCGACCCATTTGAGGATCCTTTCACGCAATCCGACCATGACCCGAACATGGACATCTTCTTCAGCCCAACACCCAACCCGGTGGAAATTCCCCATAGTCCTGTACCCGCCCATCACACCCGTTCTCCACCCAGCCTCTCGCCATCCTCGACGCGTTCGTCCATTGACAACCTTCGGTTAATACAGGAAAGAGGAACTCGCGGCATACATACTACGCCGCCGGCCCAACGCATGAGTCTTTCGTCACTCAACCCATTCGAGTGGTTCTCGTCCGAAGATGAGAGTCAGCGAAAGAAGAACATGGATCCATACCTGACCAAGGAGGATAAGTCAAGTAACCCTCAGAGTCAAAGGGAGAATATCAGGCAGCGTTGTATGTCTTAAGTTATCTTCTGGTTTTATCCCACTCAGCGCGATGCAGACACGAGCCCGAAGAATCCTGTTGTCTTCTGTCATGGGCTCTTAGGCTTCGACACAGTCCAAGTTGGCTTATCCATAGCCCCTCTACAAGTTGCGCATTGGCGAGGCATCAAGGACGCTTTGGAAGACAACGGCACCGAGGTGCTCGTCACTCGCGTTCCCGCCACAAGCTCCCCCATCGACCGCGCAAAGGTGCTAGTGGAAAAGATTGACGAGGCGTACCCGGGGCGAAGCGTCCACCTGATTGGTATGTAAACCGCTCAATGCCGCTGTTGGAGTACTCATGTGAACGCCAGGGATGCTTGGTTTGCAGGTCACAGTATGGTGAGTACCCTCTCGAACGTCTACGTCGTTAGAATTCTCAGACTGTATGCAGGGCGGCCTGGACTGTCGATACCTCACTTCTCACCTAGTCAAGCGCAAGTTCAAGGTGTTGTCTATCACGACTATCGCCACACCACACCGAGGGTCCTCATTTGCCGACCATTTCCTGCATACCATTGGAGTTGAGCGAATGCCTTCTGTACTGTCGCTATTGGACATGCTGCCGAATGGTGGCGGCGACGGTAAGGCGTTTGAGTTCTTGACTGTTGAAAATATGCGGAAGTTCAACGAAGAGACGCCTGACGTCCCCGGAGTGAAGTACTTCAGTTGGGGTGCAGTGTACGAGCCTGGCCTGATCGACACCTGGAAGTAAGTCTCAGCTTTCCCAAACGCGCCTGCATTGTTGACACAACCATTCGAAGGTGGTCGCATTCTGTTATACTAGAGAAAGAAGGGCCTAATGACGGTCTCGTATCTCTGGAGTCCGCGAAATGGGTATGTTTCGACTGTATGACCGACCCGCTGTATGTTTGCTAATGCTCCAGTAGGGGACATACCTTGGTACACTCGAAGGTGTGAATCATCTGGATCTTGTCGGATGGATAAACACCGCACGTTACAAGTGGGCTGAGATCATGGGCCGGTCGATCAAGTTCAAGCCTGCAACATTCTACTTGGGCATTGCAGACCATCTGGCACGAGTGGTAGAGGGCCAAGCCCACCCTCACGAGCAAAGCCAGCAGGATCCCACGGCGCGAGGCAGAATGAGTACCAGCGAGAGGGCTGAGGCGGACGAGATTGGGAAGGAAGGTGAGAGGGTCGAGATGGCGGAGAGCCTTGGGAAGGGAGGGGAGAAGGCACCGACAGCCGGCAAGCCGCGAGTGGGGCAGGATAAGCACGCGAGTGCATCGAAGCAGGGTAACTTGCGGGGCCATTAAGCTAGTTGGAGGCAAGTAGATATTCAGAGTGGGTTAGTCGAGTTGACAAATGCTAACGGTCTGAATCCTAGACTAGGGTATCGTTACACTTTACTACGAAGTAATGATCTAATACGGCCTAGAGGACCTCATGTATTAACTGTATATTCCGCCCTAATCCAGGACGCCATCTCCCGTTCACAATCTCTGTCGGTGGTGAGAGACTCTCGGAGCCCCGCTGCAGCCTTCAGGCTTCCGCCAAGAGGGGATAGCCTGGGATAGCGTATTAGGCGCCCATTATGAGATCGCATCGGGGGATTAGATCATACCCCCGCTCCAGATATATCATATAAGGAGTTCCCAGCAGTTGCCCAGCAGGGTTGGTGGAACTCTTGCACATTCACACTCACACATCGTCACAATGTCCCTTGAGAAGCTGTCGTCGAACAAGGCCTTCGAGGGCGAGCTCGTCAAGTACAAGTTCAAGGTGACGCCCATATACCTGGAACGCGCGCGAATGCAACTCAAATATGACCCTGCACTCGTTTAGAGCGAAGTTTTAGGCGGGCTCGACACGCAGTTCAACGTCTTCATTCCAGCAAATGCCTCGAAGGGCAAAGTACCAGTACTTGTCTATCTCTCAGGGCTGACATGTACGGAAGACAACGCGTGAGTCCCTTCTAAGTCCTCAGAATGCTGCACACTGTTATTAACTCTATATACCCGCGTACACCCAGCGCACAAAAGGGCAGCTTCCTCGGGCCTGCCGCGAAAGAGGGCATCGCAATTCTCTTCCCCGACACGTCGCCGCGCGGCGCAGGCGTCGAGGGCGAGACAGACAGCTGGGACTTTGGCGTCGGTGCGTGCTGCCCGGGCGCAGATAGTCATGGGAACACCTGAGGTCATGCCCCCTCGCTAACGGCCACCCATTCAAGGCGCGGGCTTCTACGTGGATGCGACGAACCCCAAGTATGCGAAGCATTACAACATGCTGACTCACGTCACCGTCGAGCTTCCCAAGGTCATCGAGGCCGCGGACCTACCCCTCGTGCGTCTCTTTTCCCTGGAGCCCAGGCTACGCTGAACGCTAAGTGCGCACGTTTGGGTCCATGCAGGACTTCTCGCGCCAGTCCATCTTCGGACACTCCATGGGCGGCCATGGCGCGCTGACGCTGTACCTCAACTCGCTCCGCAAGGGTACGAAGCAATACCGCTCCTGCTCGGCCTTCGCACCCATCGCGAATCCCACAAATTGCGACTGGGGTAAGAAGGCTTTTGGTGGATATCTGGAGGGTGGTGTCGAGGAGGCAAAGGAACAGTATGATGCGACCGAGCTGATCTCCAAGCTCGGGGGGAAGCCCGTGCATGTCTTAGTCGATTATGTGAGTGGTAGTATCCTGCACCGTTACGAATCGTTGATGCTGAGGAGTTGCACCTGATAAGGGCACTGGCGATAACTTTTACAAGCAAGGGCAGCTCCTGCCGGAGAACTTCTTGAAGGCTGCACGCGACGCTGGATACGACGAGGTTCAGGTTCGTGTACGGAGCCAAGAAGGATATGACCACAGTTATTTCTTCGTATGTATTCCCTTTCCTCACATTAGCTACAGAGGCTCACATTAAATTAGATGTCCACCTTCGGTGCTGACCATATACATTGTAAGCCACTCTATATCAATGCTTCCATATTCTTGCTCAAGAACATCACTCTTACAGTTCACGCAAACTTCCTCAAGGCGTGATCAAGTAATTTTAAATGAAAGAGAACGTGTATATCTCGGAAGATGAGACAAAGTAAAGTTCAATGTAACAAATACACACAATTGGAAGGTTGCTCTATTTCCAGTCAGAGAGAGACGTCCAGACAACCAGAAGCACAAGGACCACAGAGCACCAGCCAGAGCCCAGATATGTCGACGTAGTTGAAGTCCGGGAGCCAGATATATCAGGTTTCGTCTCCGATTCGTCGCCTATAAGCAGTAGACAGCTCTTCCAGGTCGCATTGAATCCAGGTACTGTTGAATGCGTCCTGTATCTGCCAGCGTAGCCGAGGTTCGAACGCCATTAGCCCTAAGCACAGCGTCCGAGCTAGCGGTAGTCAGCTATTCGTCCTCAGGTAGAATCACGGGATCGAAGCGAGACCAGAGGTGAAGGTTCTGCATACCGTGATCAAGACCCGCCCATATGTCGGGAGCGAATTCCGCCTCGTCGTCAATGATTCGCCTGCGTACACGTCTGTCGTTCCGGATATAGCTCATTGACATCTTCTCTTCCCAGGACTTGAGCTCGAACGGTTCTTCATCCTCATACTCTGACTCGCCGGTAACTACGCCATAATCGAATGGATGGTAGCCTCTGCCATGGCGGTAAGCGTTGCATACAACCAGCACGACAGGTGAAATACGGACGAGAGCATAATATAGAGCAGCACGCCCGCACTCCAGCAGTCGGCAGGCATTCCAACGTAGCCGAGGTCCTTGTTTTCCAGAGCCATTATGCCTTCCGGTGGGAGGTACGAAACGGTGCCGCAGACGTTGAAGGTCTCCTCGTAGGATTTCTTTCGAGCCAATCCGAAATCCGCGATCTGTATGCGTGGATATGGTCCAGGTGCGTACAGGAGAATATTTTCAGGCTTTGTGAGGACGTGAGTTGCATTGAGCTAAGCCGGAGTAACATTTACTAAGAAATAGTACCTTCAAATCTGCTCCACATTTGTGAATCAGGATACGATAGAATATTTGTGTGTCTTGCGCACCTCTATGCGATATGCATTTCTCGTGCAAGTAAGATAGACCGAGAATGAGTTGGTACATTATGTACTTTGTCTCGCCTTCGTACAGCCGACTTGCCGGGTCTTTGTGGTTTACGATGTAAGAGAACAGGTCACCTCCGGTGCAAAGCTGGAGGAAAATGTATCTGGCGAAGTTGAGATGAGAGGTGTATCGGTCCACACGGAGAAAGTCGTACAAAAAGGTCTCGTCGTTATGGACGTCGTACACCCTGTTGATCGTGGCCTATCCCAAGCCAAGACATGAGAATGGCACCTTTATCATGACCGGGAGCTTACGTGGTTGAGTGCAGTTAGTATACGGACCTCTTTCATCATCTTCTCCATCTTCTGGTTCTTCTTTTTCTTGATGATTTTGCATGCTACCTGCTTGTACGATGAAGATCCTGAGTCCATGCACAGTTGCACATCCGCAAAGCTGCCCGAACCCAGGCAGTGCGACGTGAGCAGGTAACGGCCGACTTGCTGCAGGCGATTGACTGGTTAATAAGGCTACGCACACGACGAGCTTAACAATGTACCTTGGTTTTCATCAACTCGTCTGACCGGGGGGTAGGATCGAAAAAGTGTACCCGTTGTGGTGGAGCTTTGAGTGCATGAACACATTCGAATTCTGCCAAACACGAGTCAAGCGAACCGCACAGTGAGCGCAAAAGAAACATCGGATACTTCGCGAACCAATCTGGATGATGTCGCCATCCATGAGTAGTATTGACAACTTTCGTATCCGCACGCCGTTGAAATAGAGCCCGTTTGATGATAAGTCTTGCAGCGAGACCATAACGCTTCCGTGACTTGACTGTATGCTGTTTCCTGTATCATCAGACAACCTTGGACCGTGGGGGCTACGACAACATACGCATATATCTTGCAATGAATTCCAGATACCGTACTATCTGGTATCACGTAAGAGCTGTTTGGGTTCAAAGTGAGGTGAGTGGGATGGCATCGCGCAAATGGGGGAGGTGGTCACGAACCAGGCTGCTGGGTTTCGTCCAATAATCAATGGGCAGTCAATACTCAAAATCAGAGCTATAACACGTGGGTCAGCGAGGGCAGAAGTGGATACAGCGGCCAGTGCATCTTCACCCTCCCTGCGACCCTCATAGACAGTATACAGCTTCGCGCATACAGTCGAGCCGCTGATACGAGGTGTTCGTGCAGGTGTCGCCTGAGGCTGTACATACTCGTTTGAAGAGCTTGCCGATGGCATAGCGGGCCTGCCAATGACGGAAATCGCGATGAGCAGATGTGGCACGAAGACGCAGAACGCAACTCAAGCGTGACGCACTTTGAACGAGTAACATAACAAGGTCACGGATAGATAACGAAGTGACGCAATGTCACATCACGCTCGAGAGGCAGAAACAGTGCTAAGACTAAGTACTGGAGTACTGAGTGGCGACTCGTTGTTGTCGACTAAAATTATGCAGGAAATTACTGAGTTATGTTTACAATCATAAGCGGCCTCTGTTATATACCAAACAGACCCAGGGAGATTCCAAGGAAAGCTGATCGCTGAAATGAGCCGGCCTCGACGACGATGTTCTCCCTGCCAACTTGAATGCGCATTATTGCTAAAACGAAGCTATCCGTGTCTCTAGCGGTGACTTCCATCCACCACTCACAGCTGACTTTGGCTAACTGCTAGCTTCGTTCTTGCCCAAGGGACATATTCGACTTCTTCCTTCGACATGGCGAAGTCGAATATGGGCCAAAGGGCGCAGTGCACAATCATTCTCTTCAGCGAACATATTCAGATGGACCTTCGATTGGTTCGACACGAACGAACACTCACCGAGAGTCCATGTTGGCGACTTCGTGGCGTGCGAAGCTGATCTCATCACGGCATCCGGTGCCTGACCTTCAAATCTAGATCTTCTGCAGGAGCCCACATGAGCCTAACGATGCAGTATGGAATGAGATATCGATACACATGTTCTATGTCATACAAAAATCAGTCATATCCTTTACCACTTCTTTGCTTCACCCGCTTCATCTTCTTATGGTGTTTTTTCCCTGGTGCAATGTCGTCACCGACGCTGGCCAATACTGACGCCATCCTCGCCCTCCTTCCACTCAGTGGTGTCCCGTCGTCCGCAACCACGTTTTGGTGCGGATACAGCTTCTGGCGGTTGAAGCTCTGTCCCCCATGTGTGGATCCCGATACAAAGGCATGCGACTTGGAGTCCAGAGTTGTTCGCGAAGAAATCATGGTCCAAGGTCTGAGATTTGTGACTAGCACCTGCTGCAACCGACGGTGTGCCAGATAGTGTTGCAGACGGAACGAACGTATCTGCCTTCTTCGTTACACGCGTCGTCGGTGCAAGCTTCTTTCCCTCGGCGCGCTTCAGCGCAATTCGACGTGTGTCCTCGTTGAACGCGTCCTCCGTAATGTCAGGAGGCGAATGGCAAAACAGCAACTTGGCGTTGACGTAGTCCTTCAGGATGTAACGTGCCGCACGAGCCTCGTCTGGATTACCCTGACCAGAGCGCGTGAAGCCTCTACCAACTTAGCAGAGACGATGCTCAGTGAGAGACTCAGACAATGTAATCCATAAGCACTTACTGGCATATGTTATGAGGAGATTTTCCGCAGTGACTCTTCCATCTCCACCCTCTTCAACACTTTTGGCACGAATAGACAGCCCATAGATCGCCTCTAAGACCTCCTTCGGTATCCTTTTAACGACTAGACTAGTAGGCCCAGTGTGTTCCCTCAGCTGATCAATGGGCAAGACGCCATCACAGACCAGATCTGCTCGTGTCGTCGCGAACTGAGGAAATACCAAACCGGGACAATCACAGAGCACAAGCGCAGGGGTGAGTTGGATCGTCTGGAAATGTTTCGTCTTTCCTGGTGTTGAGGACACGCTGACCTTCTTCTCCCCGATCAAAGAGTTTATGGTACTTGATTTACCGACGTTCGGATAACCGACCAGGCCCACGACCAGTTTCGAAGCTGGCTGGCCTGAGGCGTCTGTGAAGTCTGGGGGCGCAATTTGATTAGATATGGTTCGTGAAGCAGAGCCAATAACAACGGACCGCTGAGAGGAGGTGCAGTTCTGAGGAAAAGATCCTCAAGTTCTAGCACTGAAAGCACCCTAGCCCTTGGATCTCGACCATCCTCAGTATCCTCCTCATTCAAGAACGCAAATCGATCCTCATCGCTAGAATATTCGTCTTCCGAATCGTCCAGATCCTCTTCGTCATCAGAAATGGCCGGTGTGTCAGGAGGCGGGGTAGAAGTACCGGGCAGCGACTCGACCGCGCCCAGATCATCGCCTGCTACTTCTGCCGCCTCTATGGGCTCGTCCTCCTCCTCATCTTCATCTTCTTGAGCTGCTTCCTGTGCAGCGAGCTCTTCAGCTTCTTGCTGCGCCTGTTGAGCAGCTAAAGCGTTTCTCCGAGCTTCTTGCAGCGCCGTAGCATTTGCCGCGGAGAAGAACGCATATTGTACGCCTTGCGAGTCGAAGTAGTCCGCCCATTGACGCCTATAACCAATGAGATTGCCGCGTGATATGGTTGTCTGATAGTAGCCCTCACCTCTGCTTAGCCGTGAGCAAATCAGACTTATTTATCAGCAGCAAACTCCTGCGCTTTCCCCCTCCCAGTACCCTGCTCGCCCTCGTTTCCCTCGACGTCCTGCACATACGCCTCCAAATCCTCACAGCGGAATCGGAGGGGATTGCGGGCGTCCACAATTCTGCACGATTAGATGAGAGCGTTCGAGCACACGCCAAAGCTGACGCCAAACTTCAATATTCCGTTCAAAAGGGGGTGAGGAGGAGGTTGTCGTGGTCTTGCAGTCTGCAAAGGGGAATGTTCAGTGAATGGATAGGGTACCAACCAATACAAGACGTACTGAGCAATCCCTCTTCGCCATTCGAGGAAGGCGTCCTTCTCTTGCCTATCCAGCTGAGCAGTGGTCATATTCTTTGTCCACGGCGGCCTCCTAGGCACACGTAGGCGCTGCTTGTTTTCCGCATGCTTGCGTAGCGTGCTTTTCTCTTCCTCCTCAGTGAGCAAGTAGGGATTTTGTTGAGTGCCAGAGGGTGCGTTAACAACCTTTACGTTTCGTCTCTCTATTAACATCAATTTGAAAAAAGCTTCCAAATGTCAGCGATGCCTCTCACCAGCCGTGAAATTTGTGCCAGCCAGAGTAGCGGTGCTCAAAAACTCGTCAAGATCTCGCTCCTGCGTAACAGACATAAGCTTTGCGGTGTTATCTAGATCTGTGGTATACTGAGGGCATTGTGAGCACAAGGGTCTTCGTACATCTGCCGCACGTACCAGCCCGGATTCCTGCATACGACGAGCATCTTTCACTTTCTTGTTTATGATTGCACGACCGAGGCCGCTGGGATTGCGGTCTTTGCCTTTGGGTAGTGGCTGACTCGCGGTGAGCCCAAGAATTCATTGAAAGATGCGTCATGAGCATACCATTCTTGGCGGGAAGGAGGAGAGATGGGGGAGGTAAGAAAGGTGTGAAGAGTATGAAGTCAGTACAAAGCTGCCGCCGATCACTAATCGCTTGCAGATCTGGCTGTGAGATCTTGACATCAAGATTCAGGGCAGATCCGGCGTCTTCACAAATGGGCGCTCTTTCCGGAGGACAAAGCGCTAAAGCCTGCTGAAGCAGTCCGAACTTCGAAGTACAGTATGGCCAACGTCGTGTGGGCCGTGGCGGACGTTGCGATCTGCAAATTCTAGCAAAGAATATATCTGACCGAAGCTGATATGTTTTGTACAATACACGATGTACACATGCCAAAGCCGCGAGGCACTTTTACGCTCTCCCAAGCTCTACCAGAATAATCTCCGCGGAAGAGATTCAGGGAAGGTTGGGCTTGACGGCGTCGACCCAGAGAGGCTGATCTGAGCCGTCAGCGTTGGGAGTGACGGTCAGGACGTAGGTCGTGTCGAATGCACCGGCAGACCAGCTACAGTGCGATAAATATCGGGTCATTTTTGAGGAGCTTGAGTACTTACACGGAGAATCCGGCCAAAGTAGGGTAGGCAGACTTGACGTATGCGAGCTCGTTGCTGAGACTAGATAAAGAGCATCAGCAAGATCGGCCCAGAGGTCTGCGGCATTATACGTACAGTTGCTCGCAGGTGGCAGTGTTGCCTCCACCAGTCTCACTGAGGATGGCTTGCCTGTTACCATTGGCCTGCAAGAACTGGACGAGGGTCTGTAGGACGGAGACGTTGTCCTATAGAGAGGTTCACTAAGAGGGCATCATTAGCAGCAAAGCCATCGGTACTCACAGTCGTGCAGTCCGGATGAGTGCCACTGTTGTCACTGTCGAGGTACTTGTGGACTATGTTTCCACTCAGTGAACTGTATTTTTCGCATGAATACCGACAAACATACCGTCAAAGATCAGCTTGCTGGTGCCGCCAAGAGGATCGGTGACCTTCACAAGACCAGGACCGGCCTCAGTGGGGAATGCCTGAGCAGAGGCCCAACTGCTTCCTGGCAACAGGAGGTAGTTCTGAGAACCCGCCTGGCGGATGGCGTTCACGGCTCCTTGGACGGAGTTAACCCAGGTTGAGATGGAGGGGATGTCATGCGGCTCGTTCATGATACCTGAAGACGGTAAAGGTTAGAGGCAACGGGCTCTACTCAATCATATCATGGCCACTCACCGAAGATGACGCGCTGGTTGCTCCCGTACTTCTGAGCAAGCTGGGTCCAGATGCTCTGGAATTGAGCATCAGTCGGTCCGCCTTGAGCGATGATGCCGCCGTTCCAGCGGGCGTAGTTGTGCTATATTGCCTGGTCAGCGCAGTTCATAGAAAATGTATCGCACTCACCAAGTCGATGATGACGTGAACATTCGAGCCCGAGTTGAGAGCAGCTTGGACAGTTTGGTCATAGCGGGAGAGGAAGCTTTGGTCGATGCTGCCGCCGACCGTGGGTGTCATTAGTTGCCAAGCTGTAGAAGTACTTCAGTTGAAGCTCAAACCCATTGATTGGGAGTGTGGATCCTACCGAATGCTAATGCGAAAGGTGTATCGTGAGCATCACTGAGAGAACTGCAGCTCTAACGGCACTCACGAATACGATAAAGGTTAGCACCCTCAGAAGTAAAGTGGGTGTACTGGCTGGTAGGAGGCGAAGCCGGTGGACCTTTGAAGCTACCATCGGTAGCCTGATAAATGTAAACAACTGGCTTTCAGTTAAATCCAAGGGAGAAACGCACAACGCTGAAATCGTAACCGGCCGTGTTGACCCCGCCAAGGCGAGGCAGAGCACCAGCAGGAGTACTGGGTGCGGATGGTGCAGCGGAGCCAGTGGAAGAGGGAGAGGCGGACGCAACACCGGGGATGCACTGGGAGTAGTCTAGCATTATCGGCCTGTCAGCGTCACTAAACCTAAGAGTGTACAATAATACATACAGCTGTTCTGAGCAGAGCAAACTGAGCCAGAAACACAGGTCGTTGCCCCGGCTGTAGAGGACCGGTTAGCAAGACCAGAAATGTTCCAGGGGTTTGAGCTTACTCCATCCGATACCACCACACTGCTGCCAGACCTGAGACTGGGCAAGGCCGAGCGCGGCAAGGGCCAGAACAACGGATGCGGACTTCAACATCTTGCAGCTTAGGAGGGGCGTGTTGCTGTTTCGTTCACAACGATGGTCAACGCCTTTTTATATGCAAGGGAAATGAGCCCGCGTGCGCATGCATATATGTCCTGATTGTTGCCAGTGCGCGTCGCCGGTACGGATAAATAGCGGTACATGTCCGCCTGAGTGGCTGGTGTCATACGGGACAGACTTAGCGCATCGAAGCCACGGACGACGCATGTGAGCACCGGTGACGTTCGCGTATAGAGGCAGCGGGCGTTGGCCATCACGACGCCCCCGCAAAGAAGTGCATCGAATCACAACCTCGGTGCTCAAACCGGGGTATTCTGCGGGATAACATGGGACTTTAGCAGCTGGTGCATAACCCCGGACATCTGGAGGATGCCAACCTGCGTTGAAGCCTAAAGCCAGTGTTCCGAGCGAGAGGGATGCGGCGGTCGTGGTATAGATCCAAGAAGGCGCGCCCTCTGAATTCTTCCGGCTCGAGCTGGCTCGAGCTGATCAACCTCTTCTTACTTCCTTCCGCCACTCGCCCCCGCACCATCAACCTTGGTTGGCACCATCTCGCCGCGGGGTGACATCGTATGAGCAATCCCAATTCACCGAAAGTAACTGTTATATCGCTATACCGGTCATGTCTACGGCAGATTAGGCGGCTTCCAAACGAGTATCTCCGGCGAGTACCTCTTTCCTCCACAACCTCAGCCGAACTGACCGACGTTCTAGCCAGTTCTTCCGAATCACGGTTGCAGATGATGTTCGAACCGTCATTGACAGACATAAGCGTCCAGTGTTGCAGAAGAAACGGTTGAAAGCAATCTCAAATGTGAGCACCACCTGTCGATGTGTCCCCACGGAGTCCAAATTAAATCCTTCCAGACACTTAGTAAATTTAAGGCTGCAAATAACGGCGATGCAAAAAAATACCAAGACTTGCTCGAACACGCGTATGGTCGCAGGGGAAAGCTCAAATGGGAACTCATGGAGGTACGCCCATGCTTTGCTTGCCTGTCTAGTCACCAACCGACTCGTCTGCCCCTTTCGTAGCCCTTGTTGACTGATCCGAATGCGGCTCTTCCTCCTCCCATCATACGGGACGTGGAGAAATCTCGTCCTCCAGTGTACTCTCCAGAGCTACATGCCTTGCTGTGCTCACCAGCAGCACGCGCTGTGGGCAAAGAGCTAACACCAGCAAAGCTCGACAAGCCACCAAAATTGCCGGAACGTGCAGACCCTAACTCTGAAGATGCTCGACTGCTGGGCCCTTTCAGTAAGCGTCGCGAGGTCAACATTCGATGGCGCTTTTTCACCGCCGAGTCGAAGAAGGTGTTTCCTCCCTTGGAAATCGCTGTGGAAGAACGTGTGCAAGGAAGCAGCGAGAGAACGCGCAGAGTGGACGAGGGGACGCTCTCTCAACTTGGCGTACGACCCGCCGGCTTTCAAGGTCGAGGCCTTATGGAAGACATAATTGCGATGGCAGGTTATATTTCTGGATTAAATAAGCCTTTGGCTCGTAGAGAACGGAAAGCACTGGCCGCATCTTCGAGCGACATATCCGTTCGTGAACCTGCTATGCTGGCGTCGGTTCCTCAGGTGCCTAACAGATTTGTACGGAGGCGATTCCGACAGCTTTTGAACCACATACCCATCCTAAAGCGCGAGTACGTTAAGCCTAACGGCAATTCGTCGCCCAAACCTGGGAAATACTCTGTGGACGTCGCGCCAGGCGCGCTGTCATCTAACAGCGGCTTCCTCGGACGTGCCCCTCTTCCTGCTGAGCCATTGGACCTCGAATGGGTTGCTCATGTGGAACGGCAACGAAATGTCAACCAGAGGAGAAGCTAGCAAAACGGATTAATACCGATGTACAAACAGTAGAGCTACTAGACAGCATCCATAATACATTAGTAATCCTAAAAAGTTGAGAGGTGCCGGTGAAATCATGCTATGAAGCGTCCGCCGAGTTTTCCAGCTCAAGTCCATGCAGTTCAATGACATACATACTATAATTTCTATCCGTTGCATGAGCAGCCACGCTCTCTCCCTGCGTGGGATCGACGCCGCAGAGCAAGTCGAGGATAGTCTTGTATTCGTCGAAGGAAAACTCTTGCTTCACCCGAATGGCATCCAGTAGACTCTAAACAAAGTGTGAACGGCGGGCGATGCAGTAGGGCGAACTGTACTTACCGCAGGCGATGCGGAGAACAGCGAGTAGTATCGTTTAGCTCGCTCGAACTCCACTTGAGTCCCTTGGTCGGTAAGGATCTTCATATTCTGCTGAAGGGCCATGATATTGCGAAACATCTTCTTGACGCCTTTGTCGTTGATTGCTCGGATGAATCTCGCGTTGGATATGAGGAGATGCTCCATAAGATGACCAAGGCCCTCGAACACGAATCTACGGTAAAGTCAGTGTTGTCCAAGTGCCGCTTCGAGAGTAGGTAGTGGCGTACCTCCTCTCCTTTGCGGGCAGAGTCCTAGAAGCGTAATCATCACACATCACAAGATCTGCATTTAGATCTACTACGTGCGGGTCCGGTTCAGATGCTTCTTGGTCGATGAAGTAGTTCCCCTACGAGTGCGTGCATCAGAAGGGGCTCATCTGTTACTCATTTCGACTATTAACTCACCTGGCGAAGAGCGAGAGCAAGGTGATGCCAAATGCGGCAGCGAACGTCCACACGGATTGTATGCAAGATGGACTCGGACAGCTGCTCGTATGTCTTCTGCAGCGCCTGGAACCGTCTACAAGGGGAGTAAGAAAAAGAGCCGCGTTGGATGGACTGCACACTCGACTCACAACGCCATAGCAGTGGTAAGCGGTAGCTGAAGATGTTCGTCCGGCTGAAGAGCAAGTGCAGGGACATATGGCGTGTATGGCGTGAAGGCACTCATCGGCTCTAATCTCAACGGCGTGGTAGGCGACAGCGAAGCTTCTGGAGCTGACTTGAGTTTGCTTAGTTCGGTGTAAAACCAGGTCTGCAGGATGAGCATCAGTTCGTATATAAATACGGTACGGCGCTTTCAAACTTACTACACTGTCGTACAAAGTTGACAAGGTTGCAAGGTTGCGAGTGGACCGTATGAGCTCATCGTGGCCTACTGTTCGGTCGCCCAATAAGCTACCTTCGAGATGAGTTTCTTGCCTATGTAGCTGGGCCCGTTGGCTCGCTGAGTTCTTATCCTCGATAACCGCAAGCAGCTCTGTAAGACACGGGGCTAATTCCGAGCGTTGGGTCCACTGGGCAGCCAAGGACAGTCGTGGAGCGGCTTCCTCATCATCAGTTGATCTGTTGGATACGAAGTCTTGGAATCTGTCGCTGCTACGCTGGTAGAACTGGACAATGACGGTGAGAATGAGCCTGGAATAATTCTCTCGATGGAATGGCGTTGTTCTCAGCATCGAACAGAGTGAGTTGATCAATGCCATTAGCTGCACGCTAGCCTAAAGCACCACGGTGCAATGCCAGCATTAAAAATACGTTAAATTTTTTAAGGAACGGACGAACCTTCATCAAAGGCTGCGGCGAAAGCGTCGATGAAGAAGGGTCGGGCAAAAATGCGTCAGAACCTGAGTAAATATACGTAAGGATCCCTGTCCGCCGAATGGTTACAAACTCACTTGTCACAGCGTGGTGGAACAGCTCCGAGACCTTGTCCTCCAGCTGAGGAAGGTACACCTTCAGGACAAATTCGTCCAAGACAGCGCTAGAGGCGCGGACGGAATCACGCCCGCCGGGCAGAATTTCCGCAATACGATCCATAAAGGCGAGAGTCGGTTGGAATAATACGGTGACATGAAAGGCGTCCGGATGTATCAGTAAGCGATGGTGGTTCCCCGTTCCCAAAAGCCGATCGTCAGTGCCGACAGCAGACAGGGTGGCCTGGACTGCGTTTTTCCGCCGAGCCGTGCACCAGGCCCGGCAGCTTGTCGTGAAGAACGCGCGTCAATTCATCTTCATGGGCTCGTAATACTTTCGCTGTCGTCTTCATGTCCGTGTCTGCGAAGCGGAAGACAGGCTATGAGAGCATCACTCAGCCGTGCCAAATGGCTTAAGACAAATTATTCAAAACAAACCTTTGCCTTGTCACGGCTATGTCTTCCCTCACGTAGCACTTCGTTGATAGACGAGATCGGGTTTCGCCCGGACACCGTTCCTTGCTCTTCGTCCGTGATATAATCGTTCAGCAAAGTGCGCACCTATACATTTCACTTAAGCTTCCCTCCCACATTCTAGCATTGTAGTAACATACCTCAGCTTGAATCGGCGTCCATATCTCAGCCAATGGGAACAGAGAACCTGGCTTGGTCCCTGACATATCCTTGAAGTCTCGTCTCTAAACACACTGTCAGAGAACACGCCAATTCCAATAGTACAATAATCTCACAGATCCTATACGGTTTGACACTTCATAGACGACGCGTAAACCCTGGACCACCGCGTCAAGCTTGGAGTACATGGTCCAAAACAGATCCTTCATGATTTCCTGATCCCCTCGTTTCGTAGACATCTCCAAAGCCGCCAAGCGCAGTGAAGCGGCCGACAAGAAAAGCGCCATGACCAGCAGGTCGCATTCCTCCGTATGCCGAGCCAAGTGGAAGACTAGAAAGGCCAGCTCCAGTGCAGAAGTAAATGTCGCTCGGCCTGTCGACAGTACCACCACCGATAGGACCCATCATGGAGATTCGTCGCCCGTATTCGGCGCGTTCGGACACCTCATCGAGAGTTGACTCGACCAGAGAAAAGATCTCTTGAGGGAGTTTTTGGGAAATAATATCCAACGCCAGGCCGAGCTTACCCAGCACAGCCAAGGCCTCCAAAAGCGTCTCCATGTACGCGAACGAGTCCGATTCCGGATTTCGGTTTGAATGGTCGTGAGCGGTGTTCATCGAAAATCCACCATTCAAACCTACTAGCGACGAACGCGATCCGGAAGACAGGCCGAGCGGCACACTAGCTGACGCCTGCAGAGTTGCACCAGAAGCACTGTCACGAACGTTTCGGTTGTTTAGATCAAAGGGCGGCTCGTTGGTCCGTAGATTCATGTCATCCAGGTACCGGCTGAGTCGCGTAGAACTAGACGTCGGAGATGTTGGAGAGCTAGGAATGGAAGCCTTGGGCACGTCCGAAGAACCCCCTTCTTGCTCAAATTCAACCTCCGGAACTGCATGGGCATGAGCATGGCGATGCCGGCTGGATAGCTCAACTTACAAGCTTGCTGATTATGTGTGTACATCGCCCATCGGGATTCACACCAAAAGGACTTGAGATATAGATGACTATGAAGCTCATCAATAAGGATTTCTCTCAGAGACTACAAAGGCCGTGTTAATGAGGTAGCAGTAGAGGTAAGATCACTCACTGTCTCTTGAGCGTTGAGATAGCTGCGTAGGTCTGAGAGTGCTCCTATATCCAGCATGTCCTGTTTGTGAATGAGTTTGAGACTCCTTACAAGCAAGACGGAGGCTTGCAACAGCCTCTTCTCTGAGATGAGACTCTCTAACGCATCGGGTACCGAGCGAAGGTGTTCGCTGCTCAAGACGGTCAACAGACATATAGTCATTGACTGAGTGACATACATTTGGTCCAGGATACGTATCATTTCTTCCAGTGTCTGAGTTCTTGACCAAAGCTGGACTAGATCGCCTCGCTTGTTGCTCAAGCCTTCTTTAGCCTCTTGCAACGCACTTCGCGCCTCAGATATCTGAGTTTGAATACCTGATAAATGGTTTACAAGCGATGAATGATGTGGAAGAGCAGCAGCGAAGGCTTGGTAGTGCTCTGGAACGAGTGTCAAGTTACGCTCTCATGGTGGGTCTCTCAATGTACGCACTGTCAACTGAGCCTTTCAACGCTCTAGATAGCATATTTTTCGTCTGCCGAAACGAAGTCATGTCTTTTGATTGGGAAGAGTCATCGAGAAGTTGAAGAGCTAGGTCGACAGGGTTGAACTATATGGATTGGGTTATACTGACAAGATGGACAATACATGCACTCACATCTGGGTTGGTAACAACTTCCCATTCATCCTTAATTTCGTCAAGCACGGCTTGAAGAATTCAGTTTCATCCTGAGTGAATGGGCGAGCTGCATGCTCACCGTCGATGTCTCCAGGCCTCGCTTTGGTAGCCTTCCTACCAGGCACCTTCTCTCTGATCCTTCTTTGACGATCTCGTTGAACAGCCTCTTCCTTTGCTTTCTCCCTTTCATATTCTGCATCAAGGTAATCGTCTTCTGTCATCCCCCTACGACGCGTCATGGCATTCTGGAAGGCTGCTAATACAGCAGCGCCACCAGGAGACAACTCCGGTTCTGATGATGGCGAGATGGGGCTAAGGAGATCCGTTTGAACACGACCATCGGTAGGAGAAACCGGTAGATTGCCTCTAGGTGGGCGTGGAGGGGCTTGTGAGATATCCGAACGCGTTGTTCCTACACTGTCCCTGTAGTCCCATCCGTTACGGGAGTCGACAGACATCCTTTCGGATGCAGGGTACTCGGATATGTTTCTACTTCTTAAGCCTGACTTTGCAGGTCGTGAAGGGCCACCAGGCGAACCACTAGATGGTCCGGGAAGCGGCGCATTTCGACTGCTGGGAGTAACTGGACGTGTTGGTGGTCGATTGATCTGCAGTGGTCGTGTGGTGTTCGGAGAAGACGGTTGGTCATCATAGTAGTTCCCGCTGGGTGTTTGGGGACGTCGAGTGGAAGGAAATGGAGGAGCCCGAGACATGTAACCGTCAGTGCACGCCCAGTGGTCGCGGTCTGTAACCACGAGCAGACATCCGCGGACCTGCAACCAAATCCAGCCGGGCGTGCCAAGCGCGCTGAACTCGTCTCGCCCGAAAAAGGCTCATGATGCTGTGGTTCATCCGGCGACCATCATCTTGAACGGTTTCACATCGTGTTGCTTTAAATTTCTTGCCGTGCGATGCATAAACTCCCAGAGTTTCTGGATCCTTTCGAGGAAACGCTACCCGGACAGCCCTCAACAGATCCAGTGAATTATCTAAGCGCCACTTTTCAACACACGCGTTTTCCTTCTCTCGCACACGTATACTGGTGGCCGAGCAACAATAATAGTAGAACGTGCCTCCTCTTTATCCCTGGTAAGGCTGGCTTGGATACTACTGCAGAAAATTGACATTAGCGTTGAATAGGTAACCCTGGATTATTGGATTGGTACACGCCCTTTCTCGCTGCCCTTCACACGAAAACCAACGAAAATCTAAATATCCTCGCCCATGCTTTCGTGGGACATACTCCGAAAGTTGACCGGAAAAACCAGAACGCAGCAGCTACGTCTCTTGCGGCGCAGCTTGAGCATGTTCTTGAGGTAGTCGATGCAGTGCAGCAGTGTTATAGCCGGATCATCCTTGTTGGGCACAGTGTAGGCACTTGGGTAGCACTGCAGGTGAGCTGCTTATCACTCGGATTTGTCTCTTATGAACTGGCTGTGACAGGCACTGCGAGAGCGGCCGAAAGCCATCGAATCGCTTTTTTACTCTTTCCTACTCTTGCCAACATGGCTGATACTCCAAACGGCCGCCATCTCTCGGTGAGATATTTTCGTTTATGCTTCCGGAAGTGTTGCTTACTTTGCGGCTCTACTAGTGGTTATTCAAGTATCCTTTTCCTTGGGCGATCTCCCGCTTAACGCCCTTAACTTGGATGATACCTAAAAGACTACTTGCACTAGGTTTCAGCGATTGGCCTACCTCACAGCTGACCGTGTTGCGTACCCTCATAGGGTCGCCTTCGACTGTCTACGCAGCTCTGAGCATGGCCCACGATGAAATGCAGCAAATAAGGGCGCTAGACGAGGCATTGCTAAAGGAGTATAGTCATCGCATACACCTATATTTTGCAGAAGAAGATCGCTGGGTAGGAGAGCAACGAGAAATAATTCTTCAGGTATTTCATGGTGATGAGCGAAGTGTCAAGGTTGTACGGGGTCATGAGAACATCCCCCATGCATTTTGTATCAGTACGTTGCTTCAATAGTTGTTTCATACGCATAGTGACTGATTTGCATGCATGCTACGGTAGACCATGGGGACGCAGTCGCTCATCAATGTCACGAGTGGCTTATTAGTGGCGGCCTGCTAAATTGACACTACTTATTGGAAGTTAACATTTGACTGTTGGTCACCATATGCATCACCTTGCAGGATAGAGATTGCTGTGTATCACTTTAATTGGCAATTCCAGGCTTGATTTAATTGACGGCGGCCCTTAATTGCTCGTTAATGCACATGAATCTGAATCATGATTCATTCGACTCGGTGGGTGTGGCCCTCGAGCGTCTACAGACGGTTCGGCAACTGCCGTAAAGCACGAGGTCGCAATATTGCAGCAGACGACGCGCTGTTTCCTTCCTTCGCACCGCGTTCTCGACGCGACCTCGATGTCATAAACCTTCGTTCCTACTGTACATAAACTCCCAAATTATGACAGAAGACACCTCCGACGTGGAACTGCCTCTATCTCCGCTCCAACACGACCAGTCGGACGTAGGGATGGCCGCCTCTGAGGGACCCGCACGTTTGCCGTCTGCGAGGTCGTCTTCGCCAGAACTCTCCAGGCTCACCTCCCTATCCTTAACGGACAGGAAACCTTTGGCATATGTGGACCTCAAGCAACTTGCACCCGAGCAAAAAGTCAAGTACTCAGCGGTCGCTGGCCACCCCATAACCTCAGACGAAGAGTTTCCTGAAGACGCAATGGAACGCATTCTGGGCGAGTACGAGACTTCAAGGGCCCTATATTACTTCGTCCGAATGTCCAGTGGCATTGCATTCAAAGTGAGTCTCTCATCATTGCACCGCCTCCACATCCCTCATTCCAGATCAAGTTTCTTGCGGACAAGTTTACGAAGAAGCATCCTCGTTTGGTCGAAGAATACGGTATGATTACCACTTCAATTAAACGGAGCTTGCGATAATTAAGTGAGCCATAGAACATAAGAAGGCCACCGGAGCCCTGGATGACTTCGACCCTACCGCCTCCTACGTACACCCCGAGTCACGCATCAAATTGACTCTTCGTGTAGGACCAAGCTCCAAACGTGCCAGCGCACAGACTCTGGAGGCTGAAATTGAGCATGAGCTCTCCACGAGCTCTGCCGGTTCTTCTACGCACGAGACTGAAAGTGATGCATTCTCTGAATCTGAAGAAAGCGACGAGGCCCCCATACGTCGCTCAGGTAGGGCCACGGTCACAATAGCGGCGGGCGGCAAGAAGCAGACGAAATTGCCATACAGTCCTCGCAAGACTCGGTTGCAAGCTATCGTTTATGCTGACGAGGACAGTGATGGTGACCTAGCGACGGCCAATTCTCGCTCTGCCCCGCCACGGCGATCTACACGTGCGGCAAAGCGTGCACGCGAGACCCCAGACGACGACGAGTTCTCGAGCGAGGGCGGTTCGGATTTTGTCGAGGGCGGGTCTCGGAGCAAGGCCAAGGCTCCCAAGAAGGTTTCCAAGCCGAAGAGGGCACCGCGCGGTTACGGGATTGTTCACGAGCAGTACGATACAATCGACGAGAAACCAGGTCCGCTAGCGCATAGGAAGATCTGTGAGAAATGCCGTCGCGCTCCCACTCCCAAGCTTCTGAAAAGCAAGCCTGGCCGACGAAAGAAGAAGAATGCGGAAGACGATTTTGAAGACGAGGATGGCGATGAGGAACGTCTATTGGCCCTTGGTGGCTGGGTTAGATGGTATTTTCAAATTCGCTGCGAAATTTGAAAGACAACGCTAATACGGGCATTTAGTCTCAGATGCCCGGTAGCTGCTCATTGGGGTTGTTTGGCAAAGACACAACGCGACGAGATCTTGAAGGCCTCCCGGGAGAGGGACACTGCCCGATGGAAGCTTGACCAAGAAAACAGCATCCATGAGGATGATCCCCCAGAGCCTGCGAAGCGGACGACCCTTGCGTCTCACCAGGCAACCGACTTTATTTGCGGCTCATGTATGAAGGGGAGGGGTTTGTATGGCTTGTAACGAGCCAGCAGTCCAACCTGGCGGTATCGCGGTCCCCGCCGGTGGTCTCCAGGCGGCGGAACGTTCGCGGACATCTCCTTCGGGAGATGTTAACGGAGACGTCAATATGGCAGACGGAAACAGAGAGTCTCTTATGGACATCAACGCAGACGATCCCAAGCCAGAGCAAGATACTACGGAGGAGCTGCTTTTCCGATGCATGACTTGCAAGCGGCTTGCCCATTATACCCACCTTCCTCTGTCTCGTTACGCTGATCCGAACGAGACGTATGGCGTCGAGGACATGGCCAAGTATTACCAGACAAACACAAATTGGCAATGCAGCGACTGTGTTTCGTTCATATACACTGTCGAACACATCTTGGCTTGGCGTCCATTCCCCGAGAACGCCGCACAGCCGGAACTTTCCGCCTGCGGACCTCCACAAAGCTCCGTTACCGCGGGAGTATCTGGTGAAATGGGTGGATCGTAGCTACAAGAGGCTAAACTGGGTTCCTCATATGTGGTTGCTCGCGACGCAGCCGGCAAAGTTGAAGAACTTCCTCTCGAAAGGACCCAGCATTCCGCTGCTTCCAGAGCCCGTCGCGGAGGATACTGTCGACGCCATGGACCTTGATGGAGGTGAACCTACTTTCGCTCACGACGACGACGAGGTGGCCGAGGAATCGAACGGTGCAAAGCGACAAGGAGAAGACGACGCGGCTGCGGTTCTCTCTCCGATGCCGGATGCGGAGAGGAGAATACATCCCGGCTGGCGGACTGTCGACCGCGTACTCGATATTTTTCTCTGGCTGCCTAAAAAGCCCAAGAAAACAAATCAGAAGAACCAGAAGAAAACGGCACGCGTAACCGTGATTGTCAGTGAGGACGAAGAAGCTCCCGATGCTGAGCTCGATGAGCAGAAGTGCTCAGCGTACGATGAGGGAGAACAGCCTGATGACGCGAGATTAGAGACGGTCGAGGAATTCCAGAAGCGAGAGAAGAGGCTATTGAGCGAGCAAGACATTGCGCTGGTCGCATGGGGATTCTTCAAGTGGAATGGACTTGGATACGAAGCAGGTGCGCTTGTGACATACGCCTTTTCTATTTTCCAATGCTCAAATAATCGTTAGCAACTTGGGACTCGCCGCCTCGTACAACTGGAAGCAAGTTGGCAAGCATTTCAAGTCGCTTTCAGTCGATTCCTTGCGGCTCGGGACGTTACCGTTCCCGTACTCTCAAATCATCAACGAGAGATGTTCGATAGCCGTCCCAAGGACATTTTCGCTAGACAATACAAGTTCTCACCCGAGTCCCAGCCTCAGCTTGGGCAGAGTGCGCAACTCAAATTGATGCCTTTCCAGGTCGAGGGGGTGAACTGGCTCTGTAACAACTGGTGGAATCTCCAGCCTTGTATCCTGGCTGACGAGATGGGTCTGGTAAGTCTCCCCACATCTCATTTTCCTTGGTTGAATGGTCGTTAATCCCATGTGTAGGGTAAAACAGTCCAAATCGCGATGTTCCTCGGTCAAGTCATCAAGGGCTTCGACAAGCTGCCATTCCAAGCCTATCCTGCCCTGGTCGTCGTACCGAACTCGACTATTACGAATTGGGTGCGCGAACTCGAGAGATGGGCTCCCGAACCTGCGTGTTGTGCCCTTCTGCGGAGACGCGAAGGCCCGTGATATCATCAGACAATACGAGCTCTTCCACGCATCCCCTGCAGCCAAGACAACCGGGGCAAAGTTTCATGTCCTAGTGACCACGTACGAGACTTTCACAAACGCGAGAGACGTTGGCACGATGTTCAAGAGTATGCCCCGCTGGGAAGTTCTCGTTGTGGATGAAGGACAGCGACGTGAGTACTGTACAACCATGCCAGGGTCAATATCACTAATCTTTCACACTTCACAGTTAAGAATGACAGCAGTTCGCTTTTCAAGAAGCTGAAAGAGCTCAACATCATTCAGCGCATAATTCTCACCGGGGTATATAGTTTCTAGCTGTCTCACCCCCTTGCATGTTCAACTAATAATATGTTAGACGCCGCTCAACAACAACATTCGCGAACTTTTCAATCTGATGAACTTTTTGGATCCGAGCGAGTGGCGCGACCTGGAGAACCTGGCCAAGGAACATGAAATTCTGGACGAGGACAAGATCAAGGAGCTTCACAATCGCTTGCGGCCATACTTCCTCCGTCGAATTAAATCTGAAGTACTCCAGCTTCCACCAAGGGTGCGTGAGTGTGATAACAATCCGATATTCCGTACTAACGTCTTTGTTTAGAACGAGGTCATCGTGCCCGTCAGCATGACTCCACTCCAGAAGGAGGTATACAAGTCCATACTAAGTATGTATACCTTCGTGTATGCGGTACGATCTGACTCATTAATGCCGACCATGCGCAGGTCAAAACGTCGATGTCTTGCGTAATATCGCCTTCAGAAACGAAGGTTCTCGAGTGAATGCGGTGGCGAAGAAGACCAACATGAACAACATGCTGATGCAATTACGGAAGTAAGCGTACACTTCCGAACCATGCACACGTTATACTAATCTTCTTCGCAGGTGCCTTCAGCATCCGTACTTAGTCTCGAGGGATATCGAGCCTACCGAATTGGCCAATACACCTGAAGGGCATAGCAGGCTTATTGGAGCCAGCGCGAAGCTTCTCATGCTCCAGTCTATGCTACCAAAGCTCAAGGCACGCGGACATCGTGTCCTTCTCTTCAGCCAGGTAGGTGTACGTCTCATGGTGGAAGCCCATCGTTCACGTAACTTTATCAGTTCGCCATTGCGCTCGACATCATACAAGACTACTTGAACGGGGAAGGTATCAAGTACTTGCGTTTGGTGCGTATATGCTACATGAGCCCGGAGGTGCGATCACTCACAAGAAGTACAGGATGGCAGTACCAAGCAAGCCGATCGTCAGAAGGATATGGACGAGTTCAACAAGCCTGGCTCGGACATTTTCATCTACATCCTCAGTACCCGTGCCGGAGGGGTCGGTATCAACCTGACGTCGGCGGACACGGTCATCATTTTGACCCCGACTTCAACCCACATCAGGTTCGTGCAAACAATGCAATCCGTTCCTTCGTATTCTGACCCCTTTGCAGGATCTTCAGGTGCGTGGGCTCCATCGCCCACTATCTCAGTCCTCATAATCCTTGCAGGCTATTGCACGCTCGCATAGATATGGCCAGAAGAAGACATGCCTTGTCTTCAAGTTCATGGTCAAAGACTCGGCCGAAGGCACGCTTATATTCTATCTCATATGGGCCTGAGTTTGACCTTCCTTGCAGAGCGCATCATGCAAACGGGCAAGAAGAAGCTTGTCCTGGACCACCTTATTGTCCAGAAAATGGACGATGCTGACTCTGGCGAAGACGTGCAATCTATATTGTTGTTCGGAGCTCAGGCGTTGTTCGAGGGAGGGGAAGCACAGGCTGCCCGAGACATACACTGTAAGAACCTCAGCTTTACACACCCAAATCTAATCGCTCCAACAATGGATACAGATTCGGACAACGACGTTCAAGAGCTTATCGAGAAGACGGAGAAAGAAGGGGACCAGCAAGTAGCAGCTGAAGAAGGTGCAGGCTTCGCCTTCGCCAAGGTTTGGGCCGCGGACAAAGAGGGCCTGCACGACCTCGAGGAATTGAACACGGATGAACGAGCTCAGGAGGACGCATGGGCCCAGACCCTTGCCCGCATTGCTGAGGAGCGGCAGAAGGAGATACAGCAGGAGGAGACTGGCCGCGGCGTCCGACGGAAGGCTGCAGCGGTGTTCCCTCAGGTGCGTGATTGGATCGACCTCTTCAAAAGATGTAAACTGAAGGCCCTTCCAGCAAATGTTTGAGATACCCGATGAGCTTTATAAAGGCAAGGACAAGGCCAACAAGAAAGGCAAGGGCAAACAGAAGGCCGGATCTGACGATGACGCCTTCGCCGGGTCTGAACCAGACGAGTCCGACGGCCAAAGCGCAGCTTCTGCGCCCGCCTCCGACGACATGGACGTCAGCCTCGCGAACCAACTCCTCAAGCAGCAGAAGAAGAAGCGCAACAAGCATAAAGACGATCCAGCCCGTCCTGGACACCCATCTTCCACCAATGCACCTCTTTCACCTATTGACAACAGGCTCGCTGTGAATGGTCGCGAAGATACGACCTGCGGGTTATGTGGTACGGACCACCCTCATCGCCCTTGTTACATGACCGAAAGCCCAGAGAATTTGGTTGAGTTTCGTAGGATCCTTACGACCATGGACAATGGCGAGTCAGTGGAAGACAGGGTAAGTGAGACCGACTCGACCACGCAGATCAGCCAACTGACTTGCCACTCAATGACAGCGCGCCGCTGTTGCGGTTATCGACGAGACTCTGCACAAGCTCGGGAAGCTGAAGCTGATCATCAACCAGCCTCTTCATCCGGTAGAACGGCCTACCGACATGATCCGCCCCCACCGCCACCTACATTCCATGCAAGCATGTCAACGAGCTCGGGTGCTAGTGCTGCGGCGCCAAAGCATGCACACGCCCGCCCGACAGCCCGCCCGACAGCCCATGGCAATGGCATCATCCGCGGTAACGCCACTGCGGGCGCGACCATTCTTAATGGCCATCAGCCCTATGGAAAGCCGTCGCAACCGCGTGCCAGCCTTCCGGGCCCTTCCGCGGGGGCAGCAGGCCCTTCCAGACGGTCACCGTCGCCAGGTCCTTCAGGCCAACCCCCGAAGAAGAAGGTCCGAGAAAGCTTCAGCATCCCCGCCTGCTCTGTCTGCGGAACGGCGCCGCTGCACGCGCTTGCCAGCTGCCCGGCCGTCCTGGAGGGACCGCGGAGGTAATGACTCGATCGCTTCATGCGCTTGTGCCGCAAACTGATTCCATTGTCAATAGGGTGGAGAAGGAAATTCGCAGGCTGCACAAAGACCCCAAGAACACGGGGACTGTTGATACGCTGCAGAAGATCTTGCTCAAACAGCGACGTCAGTTATTGGCCACCACCTCCGCCGCCCAAAGGGGTCCTCCGTAGTATTTATGATACTCTTGGTTTATATCTTATTCTAGTTACAGTGGTGTAGAGCATGTGCCAATTATAGTCAGAACATTTCTTCTTGATTTACCCCATTTGTGTCCGTGCACGACCGGATGTCGTGGCCAGCGGCAAGAGGGCTGCGCCGCTGCGGCAGTTGTTTCCCAGCGCCTGGCGTCAAAAATTGATTTAGCGGCGTGGGCTGGCGTCTTTGAAACGGAGGTGGCCTGCCTTGTCATGAACGCTCAAGAAACTCTAGCTGCCGGCCTGGGTATAAATTGGCAGACCTCTTGCCAATCTCCTCGAGTTGTCCCCGTCATAATTTGATGGTCAAGGCGCAAGTCAAGGGCCTGAGCATGCAGTCGGATTCTTACCAATGGCCGTCACCGCCTCCAGGTGCGCTCATTATCCCAGCTGCCTGCGAGGCCTATGGGCCTTTGTTGACCTTTCTTTTCTCACGTGTCTCCCAGGTGCCAATATAAACCCTCCCCAACCGCCGTCTCAGCCACCCCCACCCCCTCCCAGCTTGAAACGACATCGCTCACCATCGCTGACATCCTCTGCATCCACTGGGCATATGGACTCTCCCACACCTGCGCAGCTGCCACCGAAACCAAACATCTCCGGGGGAAATCATTCTCGAAGTCTTCATGCATAGGTCTCTCCGTTTTGCGGGTGCACCGATGAACGAGGATTCCGAGTACGGAGACAATGAACGTCTTGCTATCCTCGGAGAGAAGGTTTTGGAGGCCGCCGTGACTGACGCCTTATTCAGGATGCGACCCATGCTCGGTGGCAGGGACATCGAGGTATTGATTCGTTATCTTTCATATTGATGAGCGACCCTTACGTCCACTCCTCGCTCAGAAACGTCGCGACGACATGTTGTCTCCTACGAATGTGGAGAACTGGATCGTAGGCTACAAGCTTCCGAGACAAGCTGCGGTGTACCCCCGACGCCATGAAAAATCTCGGCGACCCGGAGGCAAGTGCATGCACGCTACCTAACATTCCCAAGCCGCTCACGTCATTCCAGGAAGTACAACTCTTATTCAATTCGTACGTCGGTGCTGTGTATGCTACTCAGGGTATGGTCGCCGTCCAGAACTGGATTGGCGCGCTAGTCGATCCCGACTACACGCCAGTTGCGCCTCCGGACGTCGACATGGACCCTTTACACAGCGCCAAGAAGGTCAAGATGGAGCCGTTCAGCTCTGCGTTCTCCGGTTTGCAGACTCCGATGAATATGACCCCGGAGCCGTCGATGTCTATGTCGCCCCCGCCTCCGACTTCCGCCCCTCCGCCGCTCCCGAACCCTCTGGCGCCCGCTCAGCCGCACACAGCTTTCCTTCCCATTTTCAATCAGACCGCAAATCAGCGGAGAATGTTCGTGGAGTATCCTGCACAGTTCTCCGGCCCTGCGCATGCTGGGAAGTGGGCAGTGAAGTGTGTTGGTGAGCACATCCGAATACACTGCCTCGCGGTTGGTGCCTGAATAACATGCGCCTCTGCAGTCAATGGTATCGAGAAAGGAGCCGGTGCTGGTGCTAGCAAGCAGCTTGCAAAGGAAGAGGCCGCTAAACAAGCGTATTTTGCCATGGGCTGGGCTCCGCGTGAGTGCCTGCGAATGTTCTATCTTTGGCCCATCTAACAGCTGGCACAGGTGGATAAACATTACTAGCATGGATGGATCACCACATTTGTACCCTTGTACTCTAGCCCTTGCCGCAGGTCGCATTGCAGCTATGGTCTGCTGCAATGTCGACCTCTGGCTTAATCTTCACGGGCCCAGAGCCTTCATGAATGAGATTGAGTTGCTAGAATACAACGGTACAACCGTTCCACTCAGCGGTAAGTGAACGTGGGGCCCCTGTCCCTCTAGCAGACGCTTTACCGAGCAGGGGTCTCACCTTCACTTACGGAAGATTGGATCCCAGGGCTCTCCGAGTCCGTGGTGGTGAGTACATGGTAGTGAAGTCATCCACGCTGATTTCAGCCCCATAGCCTGCTCGCGTGAACGTGTTGTTGAATGGCGTGTGTAGTACACACATCATAGTATTTTTCTGTTTTGCTACGCTCTGAATGATTATGACCGTAACCTCGAATCGAGGTCATTTCGCTCCTCCACGAGAAATGCGTGAGATGTTCTGCACCCCGTCCCAAAGCTCAAACGTCTCGACGTCGATCCCCGCGTTCCCAATCTGCTGCACCGGTGCAACGAACGCCATGGGCTGCAGCTCCGTGGTGCCATCGATCGCAATGACGAACTCTCCCGCATAGTCCCCGTCCACCCAGGCTGCGGTGCCGTTCCGCGTACCGACCAAGATGATTTCGTGCGAAGCCGCGGAGGAGCTGGACGGCAGAGTGTAGTTGGCGAGGCCGTAGACGATGTTCGTCGAGTTGAACGCCAGCGTGGTCCCGCCTCCAGACGGCAAGAACCCAAACGCGGAATCGGGGCCGGACAGCAGCACGCCGGACGGCTGCGCAGCGCGCGCGGAGATGAGGAGCGTATAGTCGGGGCCCTTGCTTCCCAGGGGCGTATGCACCGCGCCGCCCCGGAAGCGCGCGTCATATCCGTTCCCACTCGTGTCCCGCACCACGGCGCCGTCGCTTGCGCGGCCAGACAATGCATACCGGGCGATGACGTCCGTCTTGCTGGGAATCCGCCGGTCCATGTTCTGTCCTGGGGCGCGCGCCGCGAGCACGGGGAAGGCCTGCAGGAACTGGGCGTGCGTGAGGTGGTTGGGGCGGGAGGCGGCCTGCCAGTTCGCCGCGGCGATGACGGGCAGGCCGTCCCTTACGGCGTAGTAGGCTTCGAGCGGGGTAGAAGCGTTAGGGCCGTGGTCGTTCCAGACGGCCTACAAGAAAAAGTTAGAGACTATTGCGACCAAGCTTCGTTTGCGCAGGCTGACCATGATGGAGCCCATGAGCAACGGCTCTGCGATGGTAGGATTGTTAGAAGCATTTCCTGACAAGTCAGCTGTAAGTATGCGTCGCTTGCTAGCAAGCAGTAGAAGTCAACATGCCTCGGTCGAAGACATGAGGGTCCCAAATGCCACCCGTATTCACGTTTGCACCATCCCAGAGACGCGTTTGGTTCAGCCGTTCAGGGTATGCGCCGGGCTAACAATAACATCGGTTAGTTTGCCATATATACACTCCCAAGCAGAAAATTCACCGTTGGCGGCTGCTTCACCACGATGTAATGGAACGCATCGTCGCTGGTTCGGAGCGTTAATCGCCACAACGGGTGCTGACTGCGCTAACGAACCTGTTGATAACATCATATCCTTCGCGTATCAGGCCGAAAGGGTCCCCTTCAAAGAACTCCCTGGGGTAAGGGTCAGGAATTACTCTTGACTACTAGGAAAGGGGCCGTGTTACCAGTGCTGCTTGATAACCTTCTTGCTCACGGATGTCGTGTTGGATGGCTCATTGGTGCTCCATATGCGAATTTTCTTCCCTGATTCGGCTTGGATGAAAGCATCCTGTGCAGGTACTTAGATGTTCCGTCATCACTCCGACTCGTACGACATACCATATCATTGACGAAGTTGTTGTAATCATCGGCGAGGTCAGCGTCGTATTCGTCTGCGCCGATAGACACTTGCTCTATACACAACAGTTAGAGCACGTTTCACGCGTCGATGAAAGCGGCATACTGCTGTGGAACCACGGCAGAAATTCTGTAAAGTTTGCTCCTAATCAGTCACAGTTGGCAGAACGTGGCGATGTGCTCACCTTTCCAGATAGCCTTCACCGTCGGGACCGTCTCAGGAATTGTTATATTGAGTAAGGTTGGATCCGACGACAGCGCAAGCTCAGGCTTCCATTGAGTTACGACCAGCGCATGGCCAGGCTGTCACATTGTATGAGACGGCTTGGCCTGCACCTGACACGGCTGTGCACATACCGACTCTATCTCTGGAACAACCTGAGTGTGGCAAATGATCTCGTCAGAAGGCAGGAGATGCTGGGAAGACTCTGCACGCACTGTGACGCCACGACGAGCGCAGGTTTGTTGGAAGTCATCAAACTCACTCCTGGAGTATGTTTCGTTCACATGCGGTATCAGACCGGCCAGGGCTGGGTTCTCAGAGTGTAAACGAAAGCGCGCGTAGGCATTCGGATGACCCATCGGGTTGACATTGTCCGATAGATGGACATGCTAAGACAACGAGGAATATTGGTAAGCCCAGCGAGGACAGTCAGACGGGACTTTGCTTACGAATTCGCTCATCTTAAACCAGGAGACATAAGCACACATTTCTTTCAAGAACGATATCGGGTACCAATGCCGTCCGACATCTGCGATAAATTCCGACGGTCAGCAAAGGTCAGACATCCGAATCGGAGATCACGGCAACTCGCACCAAGCATAATGCCCCGTGTGGGCCAGTCTGGTTGGTCCCGAATGACCGAGCTCGGGAATGAGCCGTTGGTCTGGACGAGGCCCTGCAGCAGTGTGCGGGTGCCCCAGAACACGCCCTTCGCGCCCGCACCGGTGATCCTGACATTGCGCGCAGTAACGGCCATCTCGTAACCTTCTGTACTGGGAACGCCGCTGGCTGAGGTGCTGTTCAGCCCAGACGACAGCGTGAGAAAGACATAGTCCGCGAAGGAGGACATAGCGGATGTGGATATCGCAGAGACCACGGGCGCAGTGCCCGGGAACAACTCCTGGACATCCGACGCGAATGTATCGGCAAACTGCTGCAGCGTAGGGGGTATGAGAGTCAGGCCATCGTCAACGGATGTATTTGCAAAGTTTTTGTCGACTAGGATATGCAGGGTGTGGGGTAATTTGAAGCATACCGCCTGGGCGTGAGATTCAACAGAGTGTACGGCAGGAACCAGCGGCGGTAGGGGTGTTACGGTCGTTCCGCTTTGAGATACCGCGCGAAGGACTACAGAAAACAGAGGCCAGCTGGGCATATACACCATATTGACTGGGATACACGTCACTGCTTGGCCGCGATGTTCAGTGTCGATTGGCTATGGGTTTGTGGCGTAGCGCTACGCACCCGCGATAATCTCGGCGTGTTCAGTCTACAGCGGGTTACAGTGCGAGCCTCCAGTAATTCTGTGAATGATATGTTTGAGCAGTCGCTCTAACCACCAACCAGATGGCTTACATCGATGTGGACGGCGTACGTCGACTTGGAGAGGTTATCTCAGTCCACAAAATACAGATATAAGCACAATAGTTCACACGGAGAACACGTGCAGCATGACCGCAAGCCACTTCGTATCAGCTTCTTTATGTCGGCAGCGTACGTGCAGAATTGAGAGCGGCGTGCAGCTGACTCGATATGCCTTCATCCTCCGTGGCCAAGTCCTTCAAAGCCGTCGGCAACTCACATGGACGGGGTATTAATTCGATAACTTACGGTCTTGCACGGATGCGGAGTGCTCTGCGCGCGTAGGTCATCCAAAAAGGAACTACTCACGACCATAGATGAATGATAACGCTGCGTTTAGAGACTCTGCGATTGTGGTTGGATCTGCGAGTCCGACGGCATGCCACGGTGCCAGTAGCTAGCTGTGCGGCCGCAAACACTCCTGACCACACTGTGAACAACCCGTGGCCTGCCCCCGAGTCGCTCCGGATACTATAGTCTTGAGTGTGTCTCAGCTCACTGGCATGAACCACCGTGCCGCGAAATATTGGAAACCTACCAGCGAATTAATGACGTACATGACTGAGAAATTATGACACTCACAATTGCCGAACCGGACCACCGTGGACGACGGGAGACATGAAATAAGAGGGATCTCGCCACATCTCCTAGGATGACGTTTCGGGAGATGACCGCAGTTGCATCATGCATGCAGTTACAGCGCTGTTTGGGGATAGGTTCAGGCACTCAGCCTCTCAGCCTCACCATGAATTCGCCGTACGAACGGTAGTACGCTGTACGCATAGGCACTTCATATGCGGCTCTCTCACAGCCATTGACACTGCCAACGCATGCCTCTACTCCAGTCGACGTATCGCTCAAGGTAGCGCAGCCTCTGGATCACTGGATATCTGGAAAAGTGGAGGAATGGATGGACGGATGTTGAGCGCATGCTCGGCTGTACTTGGTCGTATGAGTAATCGTCGACTCGGGATAGCCTTTGAGTCAATCGGTATCGCGAGGGATTCCGTTCACATACCTCCGGAACCGCCATACAAGGCGGCGTTCCCTTAAAAAAATACCAGCCGAAGTATAGAAATATATAAGAGCGCACTTACTGCATACGTTGGCACTCGAGACAGGCATAAGGTGCGCAGCTGGGCTCAAGTTGCAGCAGAGACAGCAGACGGGGTAAGATTGGACCCCGAGGATCCCGATATTACTCACCAAGGACCTCCGGCCGACCCCGAGCACTGCTGCTTTGTCACGTGTATATTGTAACAGTTTTGCTTACGCGCTCCGAGTCCGAAGCAGAGCTCTTCACTCTCGCTGACCCTTCCGAGGCCACCGACACTCACCTCCGGACCACGACATTCTCACTGTCGACTACCGGTCCCATCCACACCGTTCATCGTGACGACCACATCCTTTTCCACGATGTCCGAGACCACCCAAGCCACCACCTTCGCTCAGGCGCTACCTTCCCCTGCCCACTGCCCGACTAATTCAATAGACCTCACAGGCCTCGACGACGACTCCGATTACCCTACGCGTTGCGATAGAAAACAGAAGCGTTTTTGTGCTGCCAGCCGTGCATTCAATGCTGCATGCGAAACGCCTAATGCTACTCTCAGTTCCGCGAATCCCAGGCCACCATACCACTCTGGTTTATCCCCTGCCATGTCCACCTCTTCGCTACAGCCGGACAATCACCCACTACCGTTTCCTCAGAACAGCCCTTACTCTACGATGGGACCCCCTCCCGCTCCTAATTCATTTACTGGAACCCTTCGTCCTGCATTTACTGGGCCGTCGGATTCGTCCGCCTTCTTTCCAAGAGCTGTCCAAATACAAGCAGGACCGTCCGCTCTGGCCACTCCTCAGCCTCTGGCCGGCCCACGTCCAATGTCGCGTACAGCATCACCCTCGACACTGTCAACATCTTATGCTCAGCCTCACGCTGTTTCCCGCCAGGTGATTGATCTCACCGCTTCCCCTTCACCGCCCCCCACGGCCCGTCCATCTTCCCAACAAGCTCAGATCCAACAAGGCCAACAAATTCAACAAGGCCAACCACAGCTGCCGCCGGACCTCCCACCGAAGACCCCAGTCTGTATTGGGCAATTGACGGTTACCGCACTTGTACTTTACCCTATCCCCTACCTTCTGCCCCAACATACCAGTTCTATCGAATCGGAATGGGCACCGGTTCGCATGAACTATGAACACAACTCGTCGAAGGAGTGCTCGGAGACAATTCATATCCGGACGCCAAATACGAATTCCCCGGATGGGCAGCCCGCCCAGGGAGAGAACTTTGGCGTCGTTGAGCAGAAGGTCGCGACATATTTGGGGCCGATGCTGGGGAAGGGTCTCATTCGCCTAGATGGCAAAGTCCGCAGAGGTCCACCCAATGTGAGTACCGCTGGATCGCGTATTCTGTCTGCGCTGACGCCTTAGCAGCTACCTATTCTTCCGCTATCTTTATTGGTATATACTCCGAAAGGCAACATCAACGTAGTCGCCAGTTATCTTCACCAGCGTGGTCTATTCCTTGACCACCCTACGTTACCAGCAGACCAACATCGCCTCAGAACGCAACACTACTTCAACCCTCATAATCCACCACCGGGAGGACATAGCCGCTCCCTCCTGGGAGCTAATGGCAGACCAGGCTACGCAGGTCCTGGTGGAAGCAGTCTTGGGAAGTGGAACATGGTTGGGAAGAGCGTGGAAGTGCAGAGGAGTCAGGTGGACGAGGTCTTCAAGAGCATGAAGGATGGTGATGAACTTCCGGAAACGGAACCTCGTACGTGCCCTCTATTGACGTTTTAGTCGAGTTTTGGGTCGGATATAGCACTAACATCTCTTCTTTCACAGCGCCGGAAGTAGCGACGAAATTGTATCCTCATCAGAAGAAGGCCCTCACCTTCATGCTTGAACGCGAGTACGAGAAACATGGCGCTGTCAGCCATTCCCTATGGCAAGAACGAGTCAATCCCATCAGCCAAGAAAGGTCATGGTTCCACCTCATTACACAAAAGGAGGTTTTCGAAGAACCGCCTATTGCTAGAGGTGCCATCCTAGCGGACGACGTAAGTCTACTTTGTCTGCCATCCAGAAGACGTTGCAGCTCATTCCGTGTGTTCTAGATGGGTCTCGGCAAGACTATCTCCTGTGTCGCGTTACTCGCGGCGACTCTTTCTTCAGCACAGCAGTTCGCAGCTTCCCCGCTAGAGTGCCCGAAGGCACTACCGCCACCTGAACCTGCACTGACAGCCGATCATTTCGCTGGCAGTGTGTGGGGTATGCCTCAACCTTCGACCGAGGCCACGTCTGGCAAGGGCAAGGGCAAGGCGGCGCGGCAGGATGAGAAGCTTGAAGCGGAATACGTGCGACTGTCTCGTCTCAAGATCAAGTCTCGTGCGACCCTCATCGTCAGTCCGCTCTCCACCGTGTCCAACTGGGAGGAGCAATTCAGAGATCACTGGCGTGGGGAAGTGGAAATTGTGGGAGGTTCGGGGGACAGTGCTCAGCTGCGATGGCTCCCGCTGTGCCTCCTGCATCTTCCCTCTTCACAGGGGTCTGCGTTCGAGGCCAAGCCGGACGTCAAGGCAGTCGCGCGTCGCCCCCGCGAGGGCAGGCCTCTACGCGTCTACGTCTACCACGGGAACGCGAGGAAGCCAGACCCTGCGTTCCTGGCAGATTTCGATGCCGTTATCACGACATACTCCACGCTGGCCGTCGAGTACTCCAAGCAGTCGAAGAGTGTTGAAGGGTTTTGTGAGGATGAGGAGGAGGCGGGTGCCAGTAGCGAGGGTTACGTGGAGACGGATGAGAGGGGCAACCAGATCATCAAGCTGCCGAAGCCCAAGAAAACTGGCGCGAAGAAGAGGAAGAACCCGCTTGCAGCGGCCTCGTCGAAGCGAGCAGTCCTCTACAAAGCGTCTACTGGTTCAGGGTCGTTCTGGACGAGGCACAGTGAGTACACTGCACCGGTTCGCGGTGAACATGCGCTGATTTGGCCTTCAGTTCGATAAAGGAAGTCAGCACCGTCGCGTGTCGTGCCTGCTGTGATCTGATCGCCGACCGTCGCTTGTGCCTCACCGGTACCCCGGTTCAGAACAAGCTCGATGACGTCTACGCGCTGCTGAAGTTCTTGCGGCTGGAACCGTTCGACGAGAAGGCCATCTGGACGGAGTTCATCGGTAGCCCTGTGAAGTATGGCCAGGCCCTCGGCGTTGCGCGCTTGCAGAGTATCATGAAGTGCATCACGCTCCGTCGGACAAAGGAGTCGAAGGCCGAGAACGGGCAGAAGATTTTGTCGCTTCCGCCACGACGTGACGAGCTGCGGTACCTCAAGTTTGATGAGAACGAGCAGGCCATCTACGATCAGTTTTTCACCGAGTCGAAGGCCGAGTTCAATGAGCTGTCCAACAAGAACGAGGTTATGAAGAACTACGTCGGTATCCTCCAGAAGATCCTTCGGCTGCGGCAGATTTGCGACCACTACGAGCTCGTCATGAACAAGGGTGCGGGCCTGATAGGCGACCTGCAGTCTGGAGACGCACCGAACTGGGAGCACTTGACTACACTCATCAGCAAGGATGGCATCGACACACCGCGGGCTACGGCGGTCTTTTTGCTGCTCCGGGAGGCCGGCACTGCTCAGTGCGTCGACTGCGGGTACGAGCTGGGCGTCCCCACCGAAGACGCGGAAGGCGACGCGTGCAACGGATACGACGCGGAGGCGTCCGCCGCACCCAAACGTGGCCGGAAGCCCAAGGCCGCCGCGTCCCGCGCGTCGACGCGCCAGAACAGCCCTGCGAACGCCGTGCACGCGATCATCACCCGGTGCCAGCACCTCTTCTGCGTGGGCTGCTTCCGCAACTCCAGCTTCCCGGGCTGGCCGAACGTCCCGCCGGAGACGCACCACTCGTGCGCGGTGTGCCAGGCCGCGCTGGGCGCTCACGACGTGGTCGACTTGTTGCCGGCCACGCTGGGGACCGACGCGCCCAGCGAAGAAGAAGCCGACGAAGCGCGAGAAGCGGCAGAAGGGCGTGGTGTCTCTCGAGACTTTGCACCTGTCTACGAAGATCCGCGCGCTGCTCACGGACCTCATGCCGTTCTCGAGGGCAAACCCAAATTCGGCCAACTACGACCCGTCGTCCATCGAGGTCGAGATGGTCGACAACGAGGGCAATAGCCTCGATGACGGCATTGTCAAGACTGTCGTGTTGTGAGTGCACACTTTCCTGGGTATCCTCTCGCTGATCTCTTTTTCTCCTGCAGCTCGCAGTGGACGTCCATGCTTGACAAGTGAGTGTTCGTTTTTACGCGTTTTGGGGCTCAGCTGACTGTCCACTCGTCTCTAGGATCGAGGATGCGCTCGAAGCGGCAAATATCCGTTACGATCGCTTGGACGGGACCATGAAGCGTGACGACCGCACGCGCGCTATGGAGGCATTGAAGCATGACCCCGCTTGCGAAGTCCTTCTGGTTAGCTTGAAGGCCGGTGGAGTTGGTCTGAACCTCACGGCTGCGCAACGGGTCTACCTCATGGATCCTTACTGGAATCCTGCCGTAGAAAACCAGGCGGTCGATCGGATTGTGAGTCTTCTGCCTATCAATCTGACAGCAATGCATTAATCTTACTGTCAAATAGCATCGACTCGGTCAAACCAAGCCTGTCACTACCGTGAAGCTGATCATAGAGAAGTCTATCGAAGACCGTTTGCTTGCCGTCCAACGGAAGAAGACCGAGCTGGCCAACATGACGCTCAGTCAGAATTACACGAAGGCAGAGATCCTGCAAAGACGGATGGAAGAGCTCAGTGCGCTGTTCGGTGGCTAATACGGAGTATACTTCTTTTCTTACTGTCTCTTGGACTCGTCGTTACGATTTCTTGCTGTGTAGCTATTCGCAATGCTGTGTTTGTTTACAATAGTGTAGTAAATTAGAATCAAAGACAATACCAGTATACATTATACGATACGATGGACGAGCACTGCTACGGATGAGAGCTCAGAATGCGAAGTAGGCTGCGTTCTTGCGACGCCCCAGAGCATACACGAGAATCTGGGCGACAAAAAGCCCAATGGTCACCCCAGAGGCGACTTGGATCATGCGCAGTCCGAGGTGGAATGTATCCGAGTATTGCTCAGCGGCCGTTCGGTAGTTGGCTATGAGCCCTCCTCCATTACCAATGGCCGACTAAAACGCATGTCAGCCCGGCTCGGAGCGCAGCGCCAGCCACAGCTGTCAAAGCACTCACGGGAACGAGGAAGAGCACGCCCGTGATCATGGACGTGAACGCCGTGCCGCCGCCGAGGCGCGACCAGATGTTGCCGCAGAGGCCGATGACGACCGCGCCGAGCGTGGAGACGACGGAGATGTGGTCCGAGACGTACAGCGTCACGGCCTTCGTCGTCGCGTACGCGGCGCAGGAGAAGACGACCATCACGGGCAGCTGCACGCTGCGCACGCGCTGCAGGTTCGCGAGCGACGAGCACGTGGCGTAGAGCGGGACGAGGAAGAGCAGCGTCCACCACGGGAACGGCTGGCGCCACCACGGCCAGGCCGGGTCGCGGTAGCACCCTGCGTGCGCATTTTAGCCAAAACGACGTTTTGTCCAGTACCGAGACCGTACCTTTCACGACGATCGGATTCGACGCCGTCGCGTCCAGAAACGTGAACATCCCGGCGAGGCTCTGCAGTTCTACAGACGTGTTGGTCGTGGAGAAGAGCCCGCGCAGGAACTGAGACTCCATGGCGGACGTCTGGCCGAGGTTGTGTCGGCCGTACTTGCTGATCGCCAGGTACAGATCCGAGCCAAAGCTGAGACCGAAACCCTGCTCGGAAACGCCGGATGAGAGAAACACCTGAAAGAGCATACAAGTAATGACATACCAGAAATAGCGTGTAGATGAAAGCGTACACCATTCTCAGAGATCCGCACATGATATTGCGCGACGTTAGCTCGAGGGCGCTGACCACTATGAACACGGACCCGTGTATTAGTTCAGGATGGAGAGAGGAGATCTAGAGATACGCACAGATTGTAAATCCCGGTAGGATGAGTACGACCCCAGCGGATGATATGGCACTATAGCAGAAGTAGTTGCCCTGCAGCGTGCCCAAGAGCCTAGCTATAAAGGAGACGAATATCGAGACAGATATCCTGCAGTGAGAGATCAGTCAGTGTGTCCGAGGCCGCAGCAAGACTCGAGCTCACTCATAAACATTCGCATACATCGCACTCCTGGTCGCGACGTTCAACCCTAAATACTGCAGGAGAGCAGCCCCAGCGCCGCTGATGAACATGTCCAAGAGCGAGCCGCCGAACGCGGTGGTGCATATAATGGACGCGCATATGAAGGCGAATATACAGCGGATCCAGTTGGGGTAGATCGGCCGCGCCCTCAGCAGTCTTCGCAGACGATCCGTGGCTTCTCGGACGCCCACTTTGTCGTGGAGCACGTCCCGGTAGATGAGGTGGACGCGGTGCAGCGACGTGAGGGCTATGCGGCCGCCCGCCCGCACAAAACGGGTCTCAGAGATGACGGTGCCGCTGTCCATGAGGTTGGCGAGGATGAGGTTGGGCATGTGCACGAAGCTGACGTTGACTTGGAGGATGTCCGCCGCGGATTGCAGCTGCGATTCGAGTCGATGCGAGGGCGCGCCGAAGGCAAGCAACGTTTGGGCAAGAACGAGAATGAAATCCACCCGGTCGTCGTAAGCTAAGGAGGTTTTCTGTGTCAGTGTATTAGCAGACGGTAGTAGATCAAGTTTGCTCACGTTCCACATGCTCAAAAATCTCCCGACTCTGTCTCCTCAGGAGCAATACCCTTTCTTTATAGCTCTTCGCGGCTGGCGGAGGCGGAGCTTTCGTTGCTTCCACTGCCGAAGGATTCTGGGCCCCTCTGATTTCGGTACTACGGAGGGATGCACGGCTGCTTGCCGCTCTGCTGAGATGAGGTCGGCTCACGTTTCCAGCGTCGCCGGGCGCGACCTTCTCAACTGGAAACCGGTCCTGAGAGTAGAATAGCCGAGAGACACTTGGTCTTCGCATCTTGGGTTTCGGTGTTTCCT
The DNA here is from genome assembly GCA_024811115.1 of Terana coerulea. Lineage (NCBI taxonomy): Eukaryota > Fungi > Basidiomycota > Agaricomycetes > Polyporales > Phanerochaetaceae > Terana > Terana coerulea. The sequence continues at coordinate 675,548 of JAKOGH010000042.1, forward strand.
CCTCGGCCTCTCCAGGCTCGGATGGCACCGCGGTTGAGCGACGGCGCAGCAGTGCATTGTCATGCGCACCAGGTCGCAGGCGGGCGCCGCCGGAGGCGACAAAGGCGTCCCTTGAGCTGCCAGGTTTCGGGGTTGTGTCATCGTTGAAGGTGACGGAGGAGCGTTTGCTGGTCGGCGTCGATTCGTCTTGCTCGAGTCCCTTGTGCATACCGCTGGGTGGAGGAAGGTCGTTCGAGCTTGCGAATCGCGAAAGTGAACGTGAGCGAGGCGGCTGGTTAGTAGCTGGAGGTGGAGATCCCTCGGGGCTGACAGGGAGCGGATCTCGTTTGCCAGCCGGAAGAGGTGGACCAGATTGCGACGAATGACCAGGTTTGGTCAGCTTCCAGAGCAAGGTATATCCGGCTGAAGATAAGTCGTACTTCGATGCAAGGACAGGCTTTTTAGGCCTTGATCCTACGAGCCAAAAGCAACTGCTTAACTTTGTTCCGCTCTTCGAAAGCGTCTGCTCGATTGAGGTTACATGTCAACACCCGCCATAAAGATTCCACTTCTACTCTTTTGAGGGAATTCAGTACGGCTAGTAGATGGTTGTGCTGAGCGTAGCTCTTTAGACTGTTTGCCTTGCGTTTCTTCCGTCGTCAACGTCGCAGGCAAGTGAGGGCGTCCAGGTTGAAACTCCGAGCCGGCCGACGCCGGAAGCACTAGCGAGCGCCACAAAGAAGAAGCTCAGAGAAGTTTGATCGCTTAGACGCCACAAAGAGTACGCTACACCGTCCCCGTTTACGTTCCATTTATTGCAGTCAGCCACACGTGGGTAAGCTACACATATTCGAGGGTATACAGTTACATATACAACGTGCGACAGGTGTTTTACAGGGAGTACAATGCAAGATGATTCGACAAGTCCTGGATCATGACGTGGAGCGTGGCGAGAGCGTGACGTACAACAACCGATGAACAACATGCGTGACCAAGAATACAACAAGACTGAGGAAGTGGGTATACCTATGAAGCGAGCTTGACACCAACGAGTAAACGCATGGACCGACACGGAGTCTTCAGCTCCTCTAATTTTCCGGTATTCTGGGCGTCGATGATCGCATCTCGCAGCCGCTCCTGCTCCAGCCGCTCCGCCTTCGTGAGAGGGTCTCTCCGAGGCGCTACCCAACCGTTTTTGGACAGAGAATGCCAGAGAGATATCCGCACATGCATATCGCTGCACATTGCCGAGTAAGTACGCAGTAGCATATGTGGCAGCCAGACTCACTTTCTGTACTGATCAACAAGGGCATCGAATTTTTGTCGGACTGATCCCATGTTGATATCGTTCGTCTCCCACCCGTAAGGATACAACCAGTCTTTGTCCTGGCCTATTTGGTCGAGGAGTTCTTCCCACATAGCCTCCTTCGTGGCAAGGACTATCCCAACAGCTCGCTGCAGATGCATGAACAAGCTGTGCTCATCTTCTCCAAGGGCGTCAGACAGCGGGAACAGTGCTACCGACGATGGCCCGCCTATGCGCGTTCCGTGCTCGTGCATATACGCCGTCGACTGCTGTTTCTTGCACGTGCAGTCGGCGCCGATGCTTGTAGCCATAGATACTGAGGATGCGGCTGTGGACACTGATGATGACCGTTGCATTGCCCGAGTTCTTCCCGGTGCAGGTCGGCCAAAGTCCGAGAAAGGGCTGGAGCCCGTGCTTGCCGAGGAGTCCGAGCCATCGGATAGCCTCCGATATGGCTCGACGGCGGATAACGAACCTCTTCGGGACATTTGCAAGGGCGCAATCGGAGGCATGGGGAAGTTGATCACTGGTGGAGATTGGACATGTCCAAAGAAGGCCGAAAAAAGACTCGGTAATATTGCTGGGATATGGTAAATCATGAGCTGTCATGTCAAGAACCAATGATTGATGCAGTGCACTCACAGCTCGGCGTAGAATTCACAAACCGGTTGTGGAACACCTTGTAGAACAGCTTTTCGAGAAGGGCATGGTCATGAGGGAGGTCCGTGGGACATGGCACCCTAACGATCGGCTTCTCCTCCAAGCCATCATCGTCTGGATGACCTGTCCGTGGAAGCGGTGCATTTAATGGTGCCGTAAACCATCGTGGAATGACAGGAAAGATCGCGTCTAAGGCAGCAGGTAGGAAAGGTTCATGAGCCCAGCTCCATACGATTACAAAATCGGTGACGCGTACCTTCTTCGATGACCTCGACGGTCCCCCCAGGACGGAGCACTCGGAACACTTCCTGTTACGGATTGTCAGTAAAGTTCACAGGAGAATCGTCGGGGTTCGTACCGCATACACATTATGCCACTGAAATGAATGGTGATATAAATTCCCGTGTGACATTTTCGCGCGGAATACCGCTTACTTTGTTTTCGGGTACTGCGAAGGCCAGGCCTTGTATGTGTACGTGGTCGAATTCATCGTCCTCGAAAGGAAGTCTTTGGCGAAGACTGATACCGAGGGTCAGTAAGCTATTCATTGCAGTCAATCATAGAAGCAGCTCACAAGTTCCCATGGACCCATTCTATCCGATCCGCAACTGAATCGTCGACGGCAAACAGCGGTATTTGGACGTTGACGAGGTCATAGCCCACCTGCAAGCCCGTGAGCGCGTGCACAGGTATACGGAGAGCACGCACTCACAAAGGTACAATCAGGCCATGCCTTCGCTGCGTCGATGACCCAGTCGCCGAGCTGTACAACGGTTGAGCACGTTGGAGGACGCCAGTGACAGCAACAGACGTACTCCAGTCCCCAGGTCCAGACAGCGTTGTGGTGTGTCGCCTTTGAAGTCGACGAAGCTCACAGAGCCTTTCAGGCGGTAAATGAACGAATGGTCTACGCAGGACCTACAAGCGCAATTAATTTGAGACTGCGTTCTTCTTCCTTCTTCGGATAAGGCGGGACGATAGGACTCACATCTCAAGCACCTCCCGATTGTATGAGAACGGATATGGCGCCTTGTCGCGGCCGTACGCATGAAGCTTTGAGCCGTGCTGCATTATCCACTTGTCTTCCTTCTTCCCCGACTTCTTGCGGTCGGGCGAAGGGGGCCATTGCTCGAGCTGTAGCTGGGGCGACCGGGGGAGCTGACGGTGTAGTAGGTGGTGGTCGACACCGGCATGAAGGAGGGAGAGGTGGAGGTGGAGGGCAGAGTGAGGGGATGGAGTGTGAGAGGAGGAACATATCAAGGAAATCAAAGGGTCGTCGGACGCCGTCAGACCGGGGAGACTTTCGTGCATGGACACGGAGCCTGGAGGCATCATTTCTATGCCAATGACTGCCTTTTCCGGACACACCTCATCCTCTCCATCGCACATGGCACCCAGACGCCCATAAACGTTAACATTAGTTCCCCGGCCCCGACGCTGGAACGCAAAGCGACCTCCGAGTCATGGCCATCTCTACTTCTCTCTGCTGGGCTATTCACCCCCGTCCTCCTCACCCAGACACCCAAACACTCCTCAGCCATGGCCCGACGGATCCCGATATCCCACAAGAAGCGGCAAGAAAGGAATCAAGCCAAAAAGGCCATCAAGCGCGGAGACGTCGAGCCCCCACCGCCCGTGTCAAAGAAAAATCCTGGCAAGCTCAAGGGCAAGCCACCTGCGCAGCCTAGGGACAACTCGACCATAAATGCCGCTCGTAAACTTCAGTCCTCTTTTATCAAACTCCCCAGTTCTTTCCTGGCAGAGACGAAACGTCTGGCGGCTGCCCTGCCGCTGCGACGTCCCATTCCATCGGAAGCCGCCTCGTGGACAGATGCGTTCCCTTCCGCGTCCAGCGACGAAGATAACGGTACGGAAACGCAGCTGACGTGCCCTAAGAGGCCCAAATGGCGCTACGAAATGTCCAAGAAAGAACTGGAGAACAACGAGGAGGGTCTCTTCAAGAAATGGATTGACCAGACAGACGCTGTCGTCGGTGCATGGTGCGATCCCAGCATTCCTACCGCAGAGGGGAACACAGAAACTGCCGAGCCTGAGACCATGCCTCGCGCGCCGACCACGTTCGAGAGGAACCTTGAAGTCTGGAGACAGCTGTACGTGCGTCGGTCGTCGGAGGAATCGCATCACTCTAACGGAGTCTCATCCCGCTCATGCTATAGATGGCGAGTGACGGAAATATCTCAGATCATCCTCATTCTCCTGGACTCACGCTGTCCCCTCCTGCACCACCCGCCATCTCTCGTCTCATACCTGTCATCGCCTCATCTCGCCCAGAAGCGGGTGATACTGGTCCTCACCAAGGTCGACATCACGGGCCCAGCGCGCGCCGACGCGTGGGCCCAGTACTTCAGGGCGAGATACCCGCACCTCCGGGTTGTGCAGGTGGAGTCCTTCGCTCCCAGCGGGAGCTCCGAGCACCGGAATGTGCACGAACCCCACCTCCCGTCCGCGTTCCGCCAGACGCTTGTCGACGCGCTCAGGGACACGCACGCCGAGCTGCTGGAGCCTCCCGAGAAGACTAGAGAGTCCCCCGAGAAAGCCGCGGCGTGGCGGCCGCCCGTGAAGAGAGAGGTGAACTGGGACGATGTCTTACACGCGCGTGGAGGCCAGGTCGGGTCTGTCGTGGGCGGCGCGACTGCTCCTAGACCCGTGGGCGCCGACCCTGACAAGTCTGCGGATGGATCGGAGCAGGACCATCCCGACAAGATCGATACTGAAGCAGAGCCAGATTTCTTGACCATTGGACTCATAGGTAGGTTTCAGACACTATATGCTTGTGCGTCGTACATAACAATTATCAATTAATCCCAGGCCAGCCCAACGTCGGAAAGTCCTCTCTGCTCAATGCACTATTCGGCATACAGAAAGTCAGAGCATCTAAACAACCAGGCAAAGTAATATCTCTGTCATTGTGAATCTTTCGTACAATTAATTGTGCCCTAGACGAAGCATTTTCAGACGCTATTCTGGACACCAGAGGTTCGGCTGGTCGACTGTCCCGGACTGGTTATGCCAAACTTCGTGCCAATGGAAACGCAGGTACGCACATTCAGTCGTGCAGTGTCCAATCACACAGTAAAACTCCCTGAAAATAGGTCCTAAGCGGCATCTTACCAATATCGCGCGTCTCAGCAGTGCCGCTATGCATCTACCACGCCGCACAACTCCTTCCGCTTGAGCGCGTCCTTGGTCTGACGCATCCCGCACTTGCAGAAGCCGCCGAGGAGGCCAAGGAGGACAAACGGACGTGGCGAACGCCTCGTGCGCCACAAGAGCCGCAGGCCAAGAGCCCGCACTGGACGACGCTGGACATCCTCACCGCTTTCGCCCTCAAGAGGGGCTGGTTCACCGCCCGGGCCGGCCGGCCTGACATGAGCAGGGCAGGGAACGCGAGTACGTGGACTTGCAGGCTTACAGCGTGTATTGCCATCTGACAGGTGTGATGCCCAGTCCTGCGTATGCTGGCAGAGGGAAAGATACGCTGGGCGTTCTGGCCGCCGGGTACACCCCTCGACACCATGGTGGCGGACCAGGGCGAAGACACGGGGATCTGGCTGCCTCACGGCACGGAGGAAGACTTTGACTTCTCGCACAGCGACCGTGACGTGCCCCTGAAGGCGGACTCGCCAGAACAGAGCGAGGATAGCGATGAGGATGAGGATGAGGATGATGAGGATGATTTGGAGGAAGAGCAGAATATCATATCCGCTATAAGGAGCCAGTTCGCCGTGCTCCATCTCGACAGCGACGACGACGATGAGGAGGAAGATGGTAGTGTTGTCGACGAGGAACATTCCACTTAGACACGACAAACATGTATTGCAATAGGACAATCAATCGGGTATCACTCACCAATGCATCGCATCAAGCTAATACAGGGGTATGGCTGAAACAAAATCTCGAATATGCACAGTGAAACAACAAGATGACATAGCGCAAGCATTAAGGCGGGATTATGGATCGACCAGCGGATGACGGTATCGGATGCATAGGGACGAATGAAGGGAGGATGGTTGAAAATCAATATTCATAAGAATCCAAGTGAAGACAAATACGAGGTGGGCAGTTGGAGGTAAAGAAAGCCGGACTGCATCATCCAGCAGCAAGGGGAGACTGCTGAACGCCGGGGACAATGACAGCCCGTGGTATACAGAAGAGGTCTCTCTCGCTCGTAGCAACATCGTTCTGGTCCCGGGAAGAAATCCATCGCAAACACATGAGGCGGCGGTAGCACGCCCCTACGGTCCACTGCCTGAGTGCACAGACGCAGTTCTACCGCCGTCAACTGGGCCGCTCGCCTAGTACCGAGTTCCGTTGTAGCCGTTGTTGTACCCCTCGTAGCCCTGGTTCATGCTGGGACCACGGTTGAGCTGCGCCATCTGGGGGCCAGGGCTCGGGCCGCGCGCGAGGTCGGCGTAGCCGCCGACGGGGGCGAGGTTCGCGCCCGCGGTGAAGTCGTGGTCGGGGATGGGCTGCAGGGTCGTGGTGCCCGCGGTGCCGTAGCCGTGGTTCGCGCCGTGGCCCGCGAAGTTCTCGTCGCTGTGGCCGGAGGAGTGGAAGGAGCCGTGCGAGGCGGTCGAGGCGACGCGGTTCAGGCCCGGGATGCCATCGGCGGGACCGGCGGGCTGCCAGTCGATGGGCGTCATGCGGTCTTCGAAGTTGGAGGAGGCCTTGAACTTCCACTTGCGGATGATGGTCCAGCCGATGGCAACGGCGGCAACGCAGGAAGCAATCACGATGATGACGGTGAGGGCAGTCTTCGGGGTCGATGTGGTCGCTGCAGACGAAGCCGTAGCACCACCGGTTGAGGCAGCAGCAGTGTTGCTGCTGGTGACCGTCTGGGTGACCCGGTGAGTAGACTTCGAGGCAGAGTCGCCATCTGTGTTGTCGTTGCTCGAGTCGGGTGCAGCGGTAGCACTGGGTTGTGCCGGAGGTCTCGGGTGCCTGCGACGTCGCGCTCGGCTGGGATGCGCTCGCCGACGACGACGAAGCAGAAGAGCTTGCAGCCGAGGACGATGCGGAGCTGCTTGCGGACGACGACGACGCGGAGGAGGCAGCGGAGGAAGCGGAACTCTGTGTGTATATTTAGTAAATTGAATTGATGGTGCCTGCCCTTGTTGAACGTACCGATGCAACTGACGACGTCGCAGAGCTCGCGCTCGAGGATGCGCTCGAACTCGCAGCGGAGGAGCTCTGGCTCGCCGAGGTGGACGAGGCAGAGGTGGAGGAAGCTTCGCTTGCCACTGAGCTGCTGGAGAACGAAGGCGGGTCTCCGGCAGCGCCGTTCGTGCCCAAGTTGGTCAGGCCGGCCTGGGGAATACGCTTTTGAGCATACGGTTGAGGTTGACATGGTCGCGGGCGACTTGGTGGTTGACGGTGTCTGCTTGAGCGACAGTGGCGAGGGCGAGGGCAAGGGCGAGGTAACAAAAGAGCGTGAGGGAAACCTTTCTAGGCTTGGAGATGAACATGGTGGTGTGCGTGAAGGACGAAGGGCTCTGCGAAAGCGGTGACGACGGTTAGCCTGAGTACGGTGCGAGCAGCGTGCACGAGTGGGGTTGAACGGTTCTGAAGAGCAAACGAGGGCCGGCCAGGTGAAAGCGAACCTCACTTGGAGGGATGCGGGGGAAAGCAAGACTCACAGGAGGGTGGGGTCAGAACAGCGAGCCCTGGTTTGTGTCGAACGTTTTGAGAGAACCGTGGGGACAAAGGATGGTGGACAAAAACGAATGGACACAGTTTGACTGCAGGGATCGATGCAGAAGAGAGGAGGCGGTCGCGGAAGATGTTCAAGAAACCAAGGCAACAACAGCCCGGTCACCATCATTTCGCACTGCCGTCATCGGTAGACGCCCATATGTTCGCCTTTGTCCCTCCCTACCGTCCGAGAGGCGCACCTCCCAACGAAGAAGCACTCCTCTTACGCACACAAGGGTATATCCTCAGGGTAGGTAGGTATGTATTACGCGTAGGCATTATCCGTAGAATACTTTGAAAACGGAGCCCGCGCAGCGAGAAAACTGAATGAAGAGAGAAAGCCAGTGGGAATAATGACATCGGAGGAGTCGTGAAAAGTCCATCATCACCAGTGAATGTCCGAAAACTAAAAAAATCCTATTCATCTGTCCATCTGTAGCTGTCTCTTTGACACACATCTTAGTTGTGACTGGTCAGGGTCCACGAATCGAGGTTGACGGAGGACGGTGTCACGAAGTCGCTAGACGACATGCCAGACCACTGGGGGTTGAAGAGCACTTGCAGATTGTAGGTGCCGGCGTCGAGGCTGATGGTGAGAACAGACACGCTCGGGTTGGGCGAGTCCACTGCGCCGGAGGGGAAGCGCAGGGTCAGTCGAGAAACGCACAGCATCCATCTTCGCAAAGGTCGCGCCCGAGCTGGGGCTCAGAATTTGCACCTTCGTGGTCTGGTCACCAATCGTGAGCGTGGCAGAGGTTCCGCCGTTGTCGACGCTTATAGTAGCGTTGGTGTGCATGCGCCACATAATGGGCTGAGTCGCGGTGATTTCATCCTGGAGCAAGACTTGTCTTCTCTTGTTCAAGGTACGAATACCACGTTTGAACGAGGACCTAGAGGCAGGTTAAACGATATCACGCTGGAAGTAAAACGAAGGCTCACGTGTCGTTGTAAGCACTGGTAAGATCGGCAACCCAGAACGCCGTAGAGTCATCGGGGACGGTGTAAACCGTGCTAGAGCCCTGAACATCGCCGGTCGTGCCGGTGTTAAGGATCTGGGGCTTGGCCTGAACATTCTGGTTCGCCTGGTTCACGATGATCGTGTTCTGGCCCTCCGTGCGCTTTCGGTAGTACAACCACCGGGTAGCGTCCTGAGCATCGCTCGTGAAGTAATCCGGGGAGTTGTAGTCGCCCGAACCAAGCTCACCAGCCCAACGAGTACCCATGGCGTCAAGGACGAAGTCACCGACGTCCAAGTCGTTGTGGGTCTGATGGTTCTGGTTCTCGCCGGCCTTAATCGCGACATACAGCCCGTTCTCATCCGTCCAGCTGCTCCGCATCGCCGCCCACTGGTCCACATCGTCGTTGAAGAAATGATCGAGGGGCATGTTATCCCAGAACGCGCCAGAGGCGGTGGGGTTGTACCAGAACATGGACCAAGGCTCCGGAGCGTCGTGCTGGTCGCGTTGGAATAGAACGTACTCGGGGCGCTGGAAGAAGTCGCCGTAGATGAACATCGCGTTGGCGGTCGTGCTGTACTTGTTGGGACCATGGTCTCCGTAGTTGAATACCGAGCCGAAGCCGGAAACGAACATGTGGTACAGGCCGGTCAAGTTGGTGTTAGGATTCGTGGTGAGGAGTTGCTGGTGAGAGCCGGTAGCGGTTAGGAGCGCGGAGGCCATCTCGGCGTGACCGGTAGTACCGAAGTACCAGTAGTTCGCAGTCTCCGCCCAGGTTCCATCGCTGCTCACGGCCAAGGCACAACCAGTCAATGCGTTCGGGATGGAGAGGGCGAGAATCTGCTCAGCGGTGTTTGTGGTGTCATCACCGAGGATGGCGAGAGCACCCAGAGTCATGCCGCTGTTGCAGACACAGTTCCAGTTACCGGTGATCTTGTTCGCCCACCAACCAGAGAAATCGCCGCTGTCGGCGTTGGCATACTCGTGAAGACCCTGGCTAAGGCCATAGGTAATCATGTTCGACCGAATCTGGCTCTTCTGGTCGTCGGTGAAAGCGTCGTACATCCAGTCGTATGCGATAGCGAAAGCGGCTGTCATTTCCGCGGTATCAAGGAAATGGCTCGGGTTCCACTTGGTAGAGTTGTTGGGTCCAAAGCTATCGCCCACGGCGTTCTAGGCATCCAAAATTAGTGACTACCTAAGCACCTCAATGATAGTTTGGACTCACTTGAAGTTCCGACCATGTCCGATCCACCCACTTTGTGTCGTTGGTCATCCGGTAGACGTAGCCCCAAGCTTTGACCCGCTCTTTCACGTAACGGCAATTGTCAAGAATACCGCTGGAGCCATCCATGAAGTATTGGACGGGAGGTAGTCCGTAGTATTCTGTCGCATTGCCGAAGATCGTGTCGTTCCATAATTTCATATAAGGGTCGGCTGCGATGAGTGCGGGGAGCGCCTCCCACTTGTATTGGGGTGCAATGAGACGGGGGCGGTCAGGACGAACGCCTGTCGGACTCGGGTTCGACGGCTGGAAGGGATCTTGCGGCCATGCTAGCGCCGAGTCGGTCGTAGGATGGAAGGTGGGGGTGGTGAATGCGGCGGAGTTTGTCTAACAAAGAGACCTGTGAGAACATCGCTCGTGAGACCAAGCGCGGCACCTGGATACTCACCGTGGAAGGGTAGAGCGGAAGGAGGTACTGGCTGTTCGTACCAGTGGGGAACACTCCGATGGCGTTCTTGACAGACGCAGCTGAGCTGGCGGCCGCAGCCTGGTCGCCCGACGAGCCGCCGCTGGAAGCAGCGCCGGACACGCTTGAGCTGCTGCTACTGTGGTGACGGCTGCCTACAACACCACCGACAACGGCGGCGACAATCACAATGATAGCAACCGGAACACCAAACTTGATCCAGTTGCTTGTACGTTTCTTGAGAGGCATGGGGGTGATGTAGCCCGAGGATTCGTTGTAGTATGGGTCTCCCGAGCCGTAGGGGGAATTGGCGTTGTGGTAGTTGGGGGCCATAGCACTGCTAGCCCCGGAGAAGATTAAAAGAGTGACTGAGAGACGCGCGATGGGCGAAGGAAGAAGATGGCCGTGTTGGGGGTGACCAGATGTCTGCGGACACCGTTTGACGAAGGAGGGAGAGGGAGATGGAAACGAAACCAGGAAAAAGACGCCCGAGGCCTCTGTTTTGTATCCTTCTATTCTTGGCTCGGCATGCTTTCGCCTTGATCCCTTTCCCTTCTCGATGACAACAACAGAAAACTTTGAGGGGCACCCTCACGCCTCAGCATGATGATAAATAAACAAGATACAATCCGCTGAAAATACGAGTGCGGTATGATACATCCATCCATCCAACTACAAAAGTGACCGGTCGATCAGACGACGAGCGCGGCATAACGTAGCCGAAGCTGTTCAGTCTCGTACAAAGACCGCCGCTGCCCCCATGCCGGTGCCAATACACATTGAGGTCACGAGGACCTAGACGGAACGAGAACGTCAGCAGATAGCCAAGCATGCCTGGTCCACGAGCGTACCTTCCCGTTTCTCCGAGCGAGTTCATTGAGGCCAGTCGCGAGTTGTCTGGCACCTGTGCAGCGTGCAGAAGTCAAATACAGATGAGTGTAAAGTATAGGGACGAGAAGCATGCGACAACTTATCTAGGGGATGGCCAAAGGCGATAGCACCACCGTTCACATTGACCTTCTCAGCATCAAGACCCAGCTCCTTCACACAGTAGACACACTGGGAAGCGAAAGCCTCGTTGATCTACGTGTGGAGTTCAAAGCTGCGGAGATAGTCATTCGTGTGAGAGTGCATACCTCGTACAAGTCAACCTCGTCCTTCGTGATGCCTGCCTTCCCAAGCGCCATGGGAATAGCGAAGACAGGACCAATGCCCATAACTCGGGGCGGAACACCCGTAACAACGGTTGTGATGTGCTTGGCCAAGATTTTCAAACCGAGCTCCTCCGCCTTCCTTCGTGTCATGAGCAGGGCAGCTGCAGCTCCGTCCGTAATCTGACTGGCATTTCCGCCTGTAGTCTGTGCACGACCCCATTGTGGGAAAGCGGGCCGTATCTTCAACAGCGAGTCCTTGGTCGTGCCGTACCGTATACCGTCATCTTGGGTGATAACCTTCGTGGTACGCACGCCGCTCTTGGGGTCAATGACTGTGGCCGTGAAAGGAACAATCTCTGCCTCGAAGAGACCTGCCTTCTGCGCTTTTTCTGCGCGCTGGAACGACGTTGCCGCAAACTCGTCCATGTCATCACGAGAAACATTGAAATCCGAAGCAACATTCTCGGACGTCCAGCCCATGGGCATCGCACAGGCTTGGCCAGCGGGGTGGCTCTTCAGTGCCTCGCTTTTGGGCTGCCATCCGAAATCCGGGCTATATAACCAATATTCAGCACCATTCCTACTTTGTGGACAAAAATGTACTGACTTTGATGACATGCTTTCCATACCAATTGCTAGACCAATTTCTATTTGCCCTGCCCTAACCTTGTTTGCGATATCTGTGACTGCCATCAAGACCGGAGGAACACCACCGGTTGACGACCTGTACCGGGACAGTCTCAGGGATGCCTGCTGCCATGGCTGCTGAACGAGCTTCGTAGGCAGCGTTAGGCGTGAGTACAGTGCCGACGGTAATATCTCCTATCATGGCAGGGTCAATCGTGGAGCGGACGATAGCTTGCTATAAGCAAGTTCAGTGTGTTTCAGTCAAATGAGCTGATAGACGTACCTTGTACATTTCGAGCAGTAGCTCCTCCGATCTATACAAGTTGAGTGAACAAATCCCTCGGTGCCCAGCATGTAAACATACAATGTGTCCTTGAAACCACCTTTCTTCGCCCTGCACAACGGAGAACGAATGGACATGGTAATGACCACATCATCTGGGTGCTTGCGCTCCAGAGCAGCGAGTCCGCTGGACAGCGGGGTGAGGTGCGAGACGACTTGCTTCACGCGTTCCATGGCGGTAGTCTTCCCTGGGGTGCTGGTTCGGGTCAAGGATGGAATAAGCTGAGACAGGGTACTGGCCTTACAATGGACACCTTTATAAATGTCCCACCCGAAAGTACACAGATGACCTGGCGTGGTGACCTCACCGGTTACAAGCCCGACCCCGTCTTCGACGGCGCTGAACAGGATACTAGTGTCGCGCTTGTGATTGCCTCGCCTTGACCCGTGGACCCGGTATATATGCTCGCTATTGAGTTCTTCATTTTTGATTGCGGACAGCTCATGCAAGCATATCATGCACAAGATACGGGCATCCAAGCATAGACAGCGAGTTACATAAATAAGCAGGCGATGTTTCAGTGCTCAGCAGTGGTTTGAGGATGAAGGAGCTCCGAGTCGGGATTGAATATTGAACGGCGTCGAAGACGAGGTAGACAGCGCTCAACGGCACCGTTTCGTCAGTAAGAACAATACACTTGCATTCTCACCACACTCACACCATGGCTGCAACTATTCCCGGCAAAGCTGCCGTACAGGCAGCAGGGGCGTACAAGTTCATAGGTCTGTAACACACCATGAAATTCCTGCGCATACATATTGAATTGCTGCTTAGACATCGGCGGTATGCTGGTAGAGCAACGTAACGTGATCTCTTGCTGAGATTTGTGTTCTTAGTCAATTTGACAGACACTGTGTTCAGAGGATATCACCATGGCAAGAAAAAGCATGATGGTGAGTACTTATATGCGTCTTATGGAGTGAGTGTGCTGAGAGTGGTTACGCAGATGATTTCCAGGCTATGCTTGAACGCTCTCAAGCAGCCGGTGTTAAGTCTATGATCATTACTGGCGGAAGTCTTTCCGAATCCAAGAAAGCCCTGAAACTGGCCGAGGAGCATAGCCTCTACGCAACCGTTGGCTGTCACCCCACGCGATCGAAGCAATTCAACGAGTTCAAAGGCGGACCTGACGCGTACCTCGAGGAGCTGAGCAAGCTCATCGAACGTAATCTGACGGGGAAGGGTCGGGTAGTCGCTGTTGGAGAGTGTGGCTTAGGTATGCTTTAATCTCATCAGTAATATTGACATCTGAGTAGATTTCTCGCAGACTACGACCGCATCCACTTCGCTTCTCCAGAAGTCCAACAGAAATATTTCCGTGCGTTTACAGCACCTTTGTTCGGCCTCAAGCTGAGTTGAAATGAAGGCATTCAGCTGTCTCTGGCGAAGCGTTGGCATCTTCCCTTGTTTCTCCATTCGCGAGCGGCTCATACCGACTTCGTTAAAATCCTCCGTGAGGAGGGGTTTGGCGCGGACGGAGGACGTAATGTCGGAGCGAAAGGTGGAGTGGTGCATAGCTTCACTGGTGGTACTGAGGAAGCCGCTGAGTTGGTGCGTGTAACATGATCATAGTAGCATGGTGTCTGATCATTCATTACTGCGTGCAGATGGCCATGGGCTTTCACATTGGGTGAGCACGCACGGTAACAGCTGGACTCTTCATCTCATAAGGCAAACCGTAGATTGAACGGCTGCTCGTTCAAGACGCCGCCCAACTTGGAGACATCTAGATCCATCCCACTGGACAAACTGATGCTTGAGACGGGTGAGCTCTTTTTCGTCGATGTCAATGTGTATGCACTGAGCCTGGCTCTCGCAGACGCGCCATGGTGCTCAATGACAAGCACACAAGCATCGAGACCACTGTTGACATCGCTACCACCTCTTCTCAATTCTCTGTATTTTCCTCCCGCAACGAAACCGGAGTCGTTTGTCTACGGCAAACCAGTAAAGGGTCGAAACGAGCCATCCGCTATTGGGGGCGTCGGCTGGATTGTTAGCCAACTTCACCAGGTTTCCCTGGAAGTGGTCGCCGAGCGCTCTTGGAAGAATACGGTCGAGTTATTCGATCTGGGAGAACTAGAGTCGGCTTAGAGGAAGCACTCGACCTCGGAAATATCTGCACAGTCTGTGGATAGTGAAAGACATGACATTCCTACTTGCATCCCCTCACTTAGATCTGCTACCCGGTGCAAAAATGTCGGAGTGTCACCTGCCGACGGAAATTCAATAATAGCGGAATCACACAGTGTCGCCCGCATGAGTTGGAGTTGCTCGCCATGGGCGACTCTCGTACCTAGTGGCTACCGCGTTATGAACTAAGCTGTGTGTTTTGTGCCGCGGCAAAGCATTGGCACTGGTAAAAAGCGTCATCCTGGAGTCGGCGTTCATAAACGAAGGCGTAGGCCGTTGTGGCGCGGTAGATTGCGGTGCGGCGGTTCTGATGCCCATGTCAGCTCTGTAGGCGGTGCTCAAGCCACGTCTCTTGCTCCACAACTTTGAACGACTCATACCCTCATACCGTACACGCCATGTCCTGGTTGAAATCCTTCTCTCACAAATCTCGAGGCAAACAACCTGCCTATGACGCCCCCGCGGGTGCACCTCCAGGATGGACGCCTGCCCCCGAAATTTCACACACGTTCGGTCTTCTCAACGAGGCAACCGATGAAGAATTCGAACAGGCTGAGATCTTTTGTAGACGACATCCGGTTGTGCCGCCAAAACTGCTGTCGTCCGACTTCGTAGAGCGGATCGAAGTAGCAGGTTGTACGTTGTGGACGATAGAGCAGCCCAGCTCAGCTCGCTTCGTGGGACGCATTGAAGGTGGCGGAGAGAAGAACAGAGGGGTGACTAGGGTTGCTACACAGCAGAACTGCGGCGATGTTTGTCTCATGAGCAACCTTCCCATAATGGCAGGCCTGTACGACATCCAAGGGAAGTCCGGAGTATACTATGAGGTGCGGATTCACAGGATGGACGGCATTATTGCGATAGGTGAGCATTTCATCTTGAACTCCTGCTCGCACACTCTACATAATCCAACAGGTACAGCATGCCGCCCATACCCTGACTGGAGGTTCCCAGGTTGGAACCGCACGTCGGCTGGCCTGCATCTTGACGATATGCGCAAATTCTTTGAAGACGCAAGTGGAGGACGAGACTACACGCCCCAACTACAGCAGATTTCCTCTGAGGACACGATCGGCTGTGGATACGACTTCGGCTCGTCGAGTATATTCTTCACATACAATGGTCAGCGACTCCCGGACGCGTTTGGTGGCATTTACATCCCTCGAAGCCAATACGACGTCTACGCCGTCATAGGCGTGGAAGGTGCTTGTGACTTTGAAGTCAACTTTGGTGCGGACGTTTTTCGATGGAAGGAGGGTAATGAGTGGAGCTGGCGGGTCGAAGGGCACGTTGGAAAGCTTTCAGGGCCCTCGGGAGCATACAACGAGCAGCTGCCCTCCTATGATGAGGCTCGTCGAGGATGACAGTGGGCTCTGCGATATTCAGACAAGTTCTCAGGCAAGGTCTCCGTACCTCATGCTCCTTGATCTCCCCGAGTGCTTACATTCAGTCTTGACTGAGGCGTCCATGAGTTTAAGAATAATGTTGGAATGCATAGCAGTCACGAATTTCTACATCCCCAATGAAGAACACATCTGCGTTGACTTCGCACGCACGCGTACCAGGCCTGCTAATGAATCGCGTCGCGCACACCCCACGTGCAGACTGGTGAGTGATGATCGTGCCTTCGATGGTATTTGCTTCCGCCACCCACCTTGCCCGTCGTTACCATACCGCCGGTCCTCGGCGCGACTCGATTTTTGGACCCCCTGCACATTACTATCCCTTCACTCTAGTGCCTAAGCCTTGTCGTTCGCATGTCGCAACTCAAGCCTATCACATCCAAATCCCGCAGTTCCCAGGCCAGGAAAGCTCGGAGCAAGCAGCCTCATGGCTCGCTTGGAACGGTCTTTCAGGATGAATGGAGCGATGACTGGGTCAAAATTGCAGATAAACTTCGCACCTTACTCGAAATCCCTGATAAGTTTTCCGGATGCTCAGAACAACTGCGCATGGTCAACGATATGGGACAGATCTCACCACTCGCAGCGGGCTGAAGAAGGTTCACTCGCACTTCCAAGAGGTTTACAAGCGAATGAATGACACTTATCGGCAAGCAAGACGTTTGGACGACACTAAGATGATGGGGGGACTAATAGTGATTTGGACCAAGCTATGCATAGCGGATTCGATTTTGCAAGACAAAATCATAGCAGAAGGTGCGCACCCTCCACAATGTTCCAATGACTGATTTACCAAGGTCGTGCATAGGGTTTTATGATCGTTTAATCAGCCTTCTCGAATACAAAGACACACGGCAGGCGGCCCTTCGAGCATTGAATGCCCTTGCGCTCACGAACGGACGAGCTATTCCAGCGAACTTCCTGAAGGCGGCACCAGCGGTGCTCAAAGTATGCCTAAAACATCTGGACGACCCTGTCATATTATCCATGTTAACAGGCTTCTTTGCTCATTCCACCTACTCGCTGCAAGACTTTCCCACCACATTTGACATGACTGTCCTCGCTCGCGCCTTGCTCGACGCGATGAAAACCCCCAGTCGACCATGTGGATGGTCGACCACGCTATCGGCTGCTTCATCGCCGACGAGTACGACATGGCGAAGCACTGCGTAAACGTCCCATCTTTCGTCAGCTTTCACATGGCATTGCTGCATAGCCAGTCCTTCGAACATCGTGTCTTGGCTATGGTGGTGCTCATGAATGCTATCTATGAGGGCGAACACAACTCTACGGTGGTCAAAGACAAATCAGCCCACGTGAAACCTGAACATAACTTCGAGGTCTTCGCGATAGGACGCAACTTCCAAGTCACGGATCTTCCTCCTCGCCTGCGAAAGGTGGCGAAGACGTACGGCCAGGAGAACCTGCAGATAGTGGCCTTCCAACGCGCACAGGCTATGTATTCGTCTATGGTCGCAGAGCATGCCCTAACGCCCAACCTCATAAATCTCCGCCGCGGGCTAGCACAGTTAATCTATTCCTACCAGTTCCCCCTGCCAGAGACGCTATGCAGCTGCTGCTGCATACAGACAAGCCCCTGTGGCCGGTCCGCCACCGCCCCGTCATGAGTGCACCTGCTCAGAGAGTGTCTCGCTGCACTACGAGAGCAGAAATCACCCTCGAAAGCCGATCAGCTGGACGCCGACATATTGGAGTGGAAGCTCGTTTGCGAAGAGAGGCCACCTGGGAAAAACTTCCGCGAATTTTGTCTCGAGGCTAAGGACCGTCACCCCGACTGCGCGTTGTTCTATTATTCCGGCACTGGCCAGGCGAAGTTCAGTTGCGGAGAAGAGACCTTGAAGATGGCGAAGAAGGGGTTGAAATGCCCCGACACACCAAAATGGCTGCAACTGGCTCTACGCCACGCCGCGGCGCAATCAGCTTTTTCTGGCTGTTTAGCTATGGCTGGTCAGTCTGAAGGATCGTCGGATCATCCCGATCTTTTCCCCTATACAAGTGCGCGCAAGCCGATGCTCAAGTTATTATGGAAGACGGGTCTCCGGATGACCTGGATCGATGCGACACCATCGCCGTGTATATCTTAACTACACTGGTCCTGGACGGTTCAAAATGCGATTTTAAGAAGCCCTCTATCGAGGTGAGCATATTCTACACGATCACACGGAGTGCACGCTGACATATTCCTTCGTAGCGGGCCATGAAGGGGATGGAACTCAACAAGGAATTTCTCCGACTCATGGGCCTCCAAACAAGTCGGGAACTGACACGTGTCTGCACGGTTCTCGAGATTCAAAAGCAGCTGGAGCTATCGGTGAAGGAATGGCGACAATTCTTGAGGCGCACGGACGTTCTGTGGGCGGATAAAGAGGCCCGCCGAAGGAGGCGGAAGGATGTGCATCAGAAGCTGACCGACTGGCTGAGTGGGCGCACCGGTTCGAGGACGACGCAATCGCACCTGGGGAAGGCCCTGGACGACCAGCTGCTTCCCGCTCAGAACCAGAATCAGAGTCCGAGTCCGAGTCCGAGCCCACTTCGAGGCGTTACAGCTCTGTTCGTGGTGCAAGAGACCTAACGCAGGCTTGAAGAAGTGCGGAGGATGCGGTACCGAACGGTGAGCAACCTTCCACAGATATCTGGACAAATTATTGACGTGGCACTGCAAGGTACTGCGACGTTGAATGCCAACGTAAGCATTGGAAAACGCATAAGGCGGATTGCAAGGCCTGTAACGACAGGAAAATCGCTGGCAACTCTAGATGACAGAACAAAGATCTCACCAACATTTAGGCGGTGCTAAAAGTGCTAATTTGCGGTCATCTACAGAGCATTTAATGAATGGATCTAGGCACTGAAGTATCTTATTGAGTAATATTTGCGGCTTGTTTTTCAATGAATACAGAACCCGGGATAGCGTACCACTTGGCGTTGGTACTACCGCCTCCAGCTGGCTTGTTTCTTGGTCGCATACTGACAGCTAACGTGCCGCACATTCGCCCTCAACCAAGGTAGAATATCTGATGAAATCTCTGGACAGCAGTTGACGACGAGGGAGGCTATGCGTGCCACCGGCGGCGTTTGAGCAGGCTGTTCATGACGCGAATCCTGACCACCTTCGGGAGCCTCTTGCTTCGTCGGCAGACGAAGTTTGACCAGCTGCATGAGAGCGCCGCCGCGGACGTCTGTGCAGTTGGAGAAGTTAATGTGCGTGAGCTGCGGGCAGGGGAGTGTGGTTGAGGTAGCCGAGTTCTGTGAAGCATCTCCACGGACGGGGCGGTTTAAGACTTCAATCACAGGCCCGACATTGGAGTTATGGGTGATTTGTAACACCTTCAATCGGGATGCTTTGGGCAAGATCGTGTCAAACGCTGTCGGCGAAAAAGAGCACTTGTCGATAACTAGCTCCTCCAGGTGGGGTCCGACGTGGTAGCGCAGCAGGATATCGATAATAATATTGTTCGGAACCCTGCAGCTAGATAAATGGAGGATCCGCAGACAGGGTAGTTTGAGGAATGGGAGGATCACTATAGGGCTTGCCCACGTTCCTCCGAATGCGAGCTTCGTCAACAACGGCATCTCTATCTCGCCCGGTAACTCTCGTGGCTGTGTGCCGCACTGGTAAACCGTGTGCTTCCGAGACGAGATTGGTGATCCGAACAGCTCCAGAGTTTTCATGTTGCAATTGCGGTGAAGGAGCCACAGCAGGTCGCTCGCATTGCTCTCGTCCAAGCAGCCGTGGTACGAAAGCGTAACGAGGGATTCAGAGCTGTTAGCCAGCTTCGGCCAATCAACCGGTGTGTTCCGCACTACCAAATTTCTCAGTTGTAGCGCAGGTGGTTCGAATAGCCTGTAAATGTCGCGAGTCGGCTCCACTAAATCAGTCAACTCCAGATCGTGCAGTTGACTGACAACTTCCGGAGTCAAAGCAGGAAGACGTCGAATAATCGTGGGGAAGTGGACTTCGGATAAGGAAAGGGTGCGGAGCTGAGCCAAGGAAGTGGCCGGTAATGCGGATAACGCCGACATGGTATCGAAGTGGCTTCCTCGGATTTCCAATGCCTTGAAGTTGCCATTACATCTACTCGTCCAAGCTGCGACCCTCGCCCTAGGCTTGACGTGAGAGAGAAGTAGAGTATTCCACAACCAGGGGATTCTCAGGACAACTTGTCGCCAATCTCGACAAACTTGACCGAGAACAACGGCCCGAGTATGGTCCTCATCTACAACCGCCGAGAAGATGTTGGTAGCAATCTCAACGGGTAGCCTTCCGAAGTGGTAGAACGTCTTGCTCGCGTGTCGGCGCAGAATCTCTCCGTGTGTGGCTTGAGCAGATTCTATATCTGCGCGGAGAGCCTCGAGTTCGTTTCGTCGTTTCGTATCTTCAGCTTTGAGACGTCCCAAAGCCATAGGAGACCATAGTGAGGGCGGAGTCAAACTTGTTGACATTCAAGAATAGACGGGCAGAGCGCGCATATCCCTGGGATGTGCAACGAACACATGAGCGAAGAAGTTTTACGCATAAGACCCAGCCATACCTGCCAACGCTCAGGCGCTAGCTTGACGACCTGCTTTGAGTCCAGTAGAGCTTCTTTCGTACGGCCTAGTTTCTCGTACACTGCGGCTCTCGAGTCATATAACGTGCTGTCCTTCGACTGCAACGTGATGGCCTGTTGGTAAAGCACGACCACCACGTAAGATGCGCAGCAGAGAATAATATAACAAAACATACCTGAGAGAGATTTGACAACGCGTCTTCGTAGTTCTGGGCACGGTAACACGCAATGCCCTTGTTGAACGCGTCTTTCCACTCGGACATGTTGTAATCTTCACTCTTGCACTAGGCAAAAGGACAATGCCAAAGGTTTTACGACTTTCGAGCAACATTAGGAGTACTGGAATTAAGCCTCTCGTAGAATCATGCTGGGATCGTGTAAAAACTCACATAGGACAGTTTCTGAGTTGGTGGGGTGAGACGGACCGCAGAGCACTGGAGACGCACGCGTAGAGCGGGTATTTGCCCCTGTTTGCGACGCGACTTTCCACGTGGGCGCACCATGACTGTGGACGACGACCTCCCAGCAAATCGCAGTCTCCTCCCGCTTTCTCTCGCTGTTCTTGGACTCGGATGGTACGCAGTTCTGTGGTCTATAGGGCTTCTAGGATGCTGGTCTGCGTAAGTCTCAAATTGTTTTCTGTCCGGGACATGCAAGCTCACGTATTCACCATAGACGGAGACGGTATCGCTTGCGACCGCGGTCTCCGCTTGCGTCTGCTGCACCTGAGGATGTCCCCGGAGTCTCAATAATACGTCCTCTGAAGGGGCTTGATGCAAACCTCTATGAAAACTTGGAGTCTACATTCAGCCAAGAGTACCCAAATTTCGAGATTTTCTTGGCCGTCGCAGATGAGCACGACCAAGCGCTTTCTGTAGTCCGGGATTTGGTTGCGAAGTATCCTAACGTTGATGCACATGTGGTCATTGGTATGTTCACATAAGAATTGAATGTGTTAGTCCTCTTAACCACTACGCAGGTGAGGAGGTTGTCGGAGTTAATCCGAAGGTGAACAACTTGATGCGAGCCTACCGACAGGCGAAACACGACATCCTCTGGGTCCTCGACTCAAACGTCATGGCTGAACGCGGTACCCTCGCGCGGTCTGTGGACTCATTAGGCGGACCTGCTGCGGCTGCTACCGCCAAGCGCAAGCGCATAGCCTTGGTTCACCACGTCCCCTTCGCTCTCGCTACCGAGCCTGCGCTCGGCTCGCACATCGAACAAGCATTCCTCAACACCAACCACGCGAAGATGTATATCTCTATCAACACCGTCGCGATAGACTCTTGTGTGGTCGGAAAGTCCAACCTCTATCGAAAATCCGACGTAGAGCGTGTAGATGGCACATTGAAACCTGAAACCGTGCCAACTTCTGGGCCTGCACGAGACAAAGGTCTGCCTGCCTTTGGACGGTTCCTCGCTGAAGACAACATGATTGCTAGTGCGCTGTGGAAAGAACTCGACGTCCGCCATGACCTATCCTGTGACGTCGCTCACAATGCGGTCGGAAACATGTCCGTCGCAGACTACTTCTGGCGCCGGGTCCGTTGGATACGAGTGCGCAAGCGCATGGTCCTCGC
Source organism: Terana coerulea (assembly GCA_024811115.1). Classification (NCBI taxonomy): domain Eukaryota; kingdom Fungi; phylum Basidiomycota; class Agaricomycetes; order Polyporales; family Phanerochaetaceae; genus Terana; species Terana coerulea. Next base: position 697,666 of record JAKOGH010000042.1, read on the forward strand.
CGCAACTCTGGTAGAGCCCTTGACGGAGTCTATTGTCGCCGGAAGCATCGCGTCCTCAGCATTACTCTACCTTCTCGGCATTCCTCGGTGGCTCTTCTTCCCAGTCCATTTCGCCGCATGGTTGTTTGTGGACATGGATGTCTATGAATCACTCGCAAATGAACCTATTCCCGCTGGCGCACATCGATGGAAGTTCTTGGGGTGCTTGGGTTATGCGCGAGATCATGGCGTTTCCCATATGGCTGTATGCAATTTGGGGTAGTACAGTAGACTGGAGGGGAAGGAGGTATAAGGTTATGCGCAATGGAGAAGTACGCAGAGTTGGTGACGGAGAGAAAACAGAATGGTTGGGCTGGATACCGTGGGCTTCACATCGGAAGCAGTCTTCAGAATATGAACCATTAGAACTTGCACAAGACTGAATGATGTATATCGTGTAATGTACTGCTGTCCCCTCTGTCCATTTTGAACAGTCCTAATTGACTGTTTGTGTACGTACCTTTATCTACAGATGTTGCGGCTCAGGGAAAGTGGGAGGGCGCTGATTGGCGTAAGACTGGGGAGTAGCGACGTTTTCCGAAGACGCGAAAGGCGTGCGTTGCTGCAACCCTGGGCTGGGGATAGGCTGCGCGGTGGGGGTACTCGTCGCCGCGGTGGGCTGTCCGGCGGAAGCACGAGCTTGAACGGAGTCGAGAGACGACTTAATGCTGCTCATAGCCCACGGCCCATACGTATGGAAAAGGTCTGCACCCATCGCCAGCACATTCGCGCGGGAAGGAGGCTGGTTGGAACCTGGTTGTCCTTGAGTGCCATCAGCAGTGGTCGCTGATGACGCCGTTGCGGATGCCGCATTTGCAGACTTGGTAGCGATACGCCATAGAACTTCCCAGAGAGCTGCCACTTTGGTTTGCACGAACGTGATGGTGTTGCTTTGCGCCGATAAGATTCCTGCATCAATTTCTGCTTCATGTACGCGGAAATATGGCTCCAAGTAGGTCTTGTAGACGAAGGTAGATCCCTGTATAAACGGTTATCACCGAGCTGAGCTCATCATCGACGGATGTCCACTAACCTGAACTTGTGGAAGAGCCAAAAACAGCAGCAAAACAGTTCGCAGCTCCCAATAAAAGGGAAACCTGAGAGGTTTGGCCTCAGACACGCTTTCGATGCAGAAACGGAGGCGACGAAGGCATACCAGCTTATGAACCATTGAGCAACGCTCTCAAAGGCAATTAATGCTCCGAGACACGTCCAGTACATGGCCAAGCGTTCAAGTTCTGGCTCAGACAATGGTCTGTGCGCCAAAGCCTTCCAGGTCGAGTAGGCTGGTATGAGGAACGCAAACCAAGCACTGCAGATGTGGATTCAGTGTCTTGCGAAAATGGTTGAAGATCACGGAAGACAAGTACCTGACAACTTGAGAAAACGCTGCCATCAGCATTTTTGCGTATAACAGAATTTGGTGAAGTGGTCGTGTGCGAAGGAAAGCAAGCTGTCGTCGAGCGGCGGGCAGTCGCTGGGAGCACCGCCGCCAAGCCGGCCGTCTTCATACGCGAAGCGCGGTGTGACGCGGACTTGATGGCGGCGTCACGGTGCAATGTCGGCAGAGATGCAAGGAGATGGCCGGGAGCACACGTGGCGCGCCTCGGTCGCAGACTCAGCTGCTCGCTTCAGCGCTGGGCATATCAGACTCTGCAGGCCGTCCAACTCCAGTCTCCTTCTTGCTCTCCTTCCACCTTCTCCTCCTCGACGGCGCGGGGACGGCTTGCGGACGGCGGCAGCTAGCTATCTTGCTCAATTGCGACTCTTCATGGACAACAACGGCAACGGCGGCCCAGTCAAGAAGCAGGAGGATATGGATGGGAATGACAAGGCTGCGGGCACGAAGGACACGAAACCGGTGGTCAGAACTTTGAACAGAGTACCCCGTAAGCCTCTGGAGATGTTTGGACACTGTTTCTGCTGCTCATTGCTGGTCTTTTCATAGGTGCATGCGTAAGTATCAGTAGAATGTTCCTCGAACCTAGATTTGACCTCGAACGGGCAGAATGCTTGCCGCAAGCAAAAGATGAGATGCGAGGGGGCAGAGAATCCCCCGTGCCGACGGTGCAGACATGCGGGTCTCGAGTGCCTCTTCGAAAAGCCTACTCGGGAAGCGAGTCTGACTGGCGAAGCCGGACTAGAGTGCGTACAATGTTTGAACTGGACGCGCCGGAGGCACTCACGGCTCTCCAGACGCATTCGGAGTCTGGAAGGTCATGTTGCAGATATCAAGCAATCCCAGAACATCATTCAGAACACCTTAGCAGAGATAGCAGCCCACCTGCGAGGCGGCTCGCATTTCACAACGCGTTCTCCCTCAGCTTATCCCCCAGCATTCGCGCACCAATCGCCCAGTGTGCATTCGATGGGGTCCCCGAGCATGTCCACGCCGACAGTCACCCATCCGCAGCAGCTGCTTGGCGACACCTCGCACACTCCTACCCCCGGCGGCAGTGGTCTCACGCAAGCGCACACTATGGGTCGCCAACATAGAGATTCCGTCTCTACTGTTTATCAGAGTCCTCCTCTTGCAAACAGGCCTGGAGGCGCTGGGGACATGCACTCTCCTCAAGTCCACTCGAATAACAATATGTACGGCCACCAAGGGCAGCCTGGCATGCATGGCACGACTTTACCCCCGTTCTCGTCACTTGAGACAACTATGGGCCCGCCGCGCGGCCAGCCCAGTAACGTGTCTTCTGTGCGATTCCATCCTGGGGACCACAGTCAGGGACAACGTCAATCTCGCAGCATGAACGGACAAGAGGCGGCGTCAGGATCCAAAAGGGCGCTTCCCACATCATCCAACGTTACGAGCGCAGATTCGACGGATGCAGAAGAAGATGGCGGTGAATTGCCTGCCTCGGGTCTGGTTGCCCCGTGGGAAGTTCTGAGAGGCCTGGCTGATGTCGCGATTGAACGTGCCGCTCAGGTAATACATCAGCTGTCTCAGCTATTTGCGCCGACGCTGACCCTTCACAATTATTCAGGAAAACGGCGAAGGGAGTGAGTCGCAAAGCCGACCGAGAACGACTTCTCCAGAGCCGCGTCACCCGCGCCCCGCTAAGCGCATAAAGCTGCACCATAAGGCCACCACTACAATCATGCCCGATGGTGTGTCTGTTTTACTGCGTTTGGTCCCTATCAGCAACTAAAATCCGCGGCAGTTGTTACCAAGAACATTATTTCAGAGGCCGAAGCGCGCGAGCTATTTAGAATGTGAGCTGCCACACTTCACTTCGGCATTTGAACTCACCGTGTTCTCGTTAGATTTTATCACGGATGTTCCACGTTCCTTCCCGTCTTTGACGCCAGTACTGATACCTACGACACCCTTCATACGCGCTCTCCTTTCGCAGTTGACTGTATATGTATGGTCGCGGCTCGTGTACGCGATGGAGGAGGTTCGCCATCCCATCTACGTTAGAAGAACTTCTGCTAACAGGCCCCGGTTAGCCAACCCCAGCGATACTTTCCTGAAAGTTCAGGAAGCAGTGCAGGAGATCTCCTGTGCGAGCTTGTTCTCCCCGGTGATGCGGCAAGAAGCGGTGCAGGCGATGAGTAAGTCGAACACTCTTGTAATACTGCCTAGTTTACTGACTACTCTTGCATTAGTTTTGGTTTCTGGTTGGTCTGACAACGGATGGCTGAGCGGTGGGCATGCCGTTCGTATGGCTATGGAAATTTGTACGTGGTCTTCCCACATATACAAAATGCCTTCTAATGGTTTGGGGTGGATCAGCTATGCACCAGGCATGGCCGGAGTTGCTGAAGAGAATGAAGGCAAATAAGATGTCTACGTCTCAGAAAGAGCGTGAGTTGGTTATATCCGCTCGCACGTGGTTCTGTCTCTACGTTTTCGAGCATCAGTAAGTTTCAAACCTTCCCGCAGCGACGAGTCTTTCCTGACTTGCTCTAGAATGTCCTACGGAACCGGTCGGCCAGCGATCCTCAAAGATGACGAGAGCATTGGACAATGTAGACTGCTGCTACAACATCCGCTGGCTCTCGAAGACGACATGCGGTTGGTATCGATGGTCGAGCTCATGGCCATCCGGGAGAGGGCACATAATAACTTGGCTCCACTTTTCGATAAACCCGTGGATGAACATACTTTTAGTGTGTTGCGACAGGCAGACATGGAGTTTCGGCAATGGTATGCTACGTGGGATCAAGCATTCTCACAGAAGTACGAAGACGCAGGTGCGTGTCGTAGGCTCATTGTGACGAATGACTGACTCATCGGCACACCCCTAGCTTTCTACCGCCAGTCTCTTCAGATTCAACATCTCACTGCAGAGTTGTTCCATAATGCGACTGCACTTCGAGGCATCAACGGGCCAGAAGATATACAGAAGGTTTCTCCTAATCAGAGAGAATTGGCTCTGAGATCAATACAGATTGGACGTCAAATACTCGACATTACCGTAAATTCTCCAGCATATAGGGAAGGAATGAAATATGGTCCGTGTTGTGCAATTCCCTCCGTTGCCAATACTCAAACCGTGCATAGCTGTCCACTACACCCACGCGACCGCAACGTTCTCTGCGTCGTTTTTGCTACGGTTGGCACGTCTGTTGTGCGTTGGTACCCGCTCAGAAGCTTCACTATATGCTCACATTGTCATGCTAGCCCGGATCAGTGCGACGCTCAAGAAGTGAGGATGCTTGTAGAGCGTCTTGCCGCCCTTCTCTCGGAAGGTCAGTCACTTTGAGATGTCTTGCCAACCAAATAACTAAACCGTGTTAGCAGTTCCAGGCAACCGTTATGCTATCACATTGAAGCTCATGTTGAAGCGGTTTAAGAGACGTAAGACTGGATCCATGTCACGCTCACCACAGCTACCCCGACCCGGTCATCGAGGCTCCATCGACGGCTCTCAGGATATGACAATGGGACACCCGATGTCTCAACACCTTCATCCACAAAACCAGCCGCTATCTCCCAGTTACGACACCACTTTCACGGCTCATCCAGACTCGATGGGACACGTTGGACCCGGCATGCAGCAACAGCACATGGGGCAATATACCACGAACATTGATCAGATATGGCGCGGCTTCGAATCCACGTCGACGGAGCAGCTACCGGTGTGGCTGTCAGACCAAAGTCTCGGTGGCGCATCCTTCCACCAGAACGGCATCGACGCCTTCCTCCTCCCGACGGACTATCTACCACCTGCACCACAGATCTGGTGATTGATCTTGCTTGCTCTCGTTCTGTACTATACATCTACTTTCGGTCTTCCTAGGGTTTCGCTATTCACGTCTTTCTCTGAAGGTACGATTTGTATTGCTTGTATTGCTCCTCCGATACCACTATGTCGCATGTATTCGCTATCATTTCACCCCCTTGTAGCCCGGATGTATCCTGCTCTCATGACCAATATTACGCTCTTATCACTTTGGGATATACCTGGATTCTTGTGCTACGAAGCAAAATCCAACTGCTGAACGTTGAACGTTGAACGATAAGTTACGGTCGGGCGACACTGCTCAGTGCTCACTCGCGGCTCCGGGCTTGATGACACAAGCGCCAAAAGGATAAGCGCTCATCTGTGCCTCGCGCAGAAGACGCCGGCAAGTTTTTGGCGTACAACTCTGGTTCCTCCACACGCTATGCCTGTCCCAGTCGAGGCTGTCCCCAACGGGGGCTCGACGAATGACGACGATGAGACTCAACCTGCGCCCCCAGTACTCATGAGTCTCCCAAAAAGCCAAAAAGTGCGCGAAAGAAAGTGCAGCGGCGAGGTCCAGACACACCACAGCAGCCTGTTGCGGGGTCCTCTACGGTGGCGGACGAATCACTTTGGGCTTGGAGATCTTTGACGGAGACTAGTGCTAGCAATGTCTCGCCGGTGTTTACGAGGGATGGGAGGTGAGTGGACTACATACAAGCTCTCGCGTTCGTGCTCACGGGACATGTACACCTCCAAGCTATTTCTTTACTGCCTCTGGTGACGCTGTGAAGATCCATTCTACAGCGACGGGACACGTAGTTTCTACACTTTCGCCCGCTGGCTCCGCGAGCCAACCTTCGATTGTTACTGGATACGGAGACGCGGTCTCATCCATGGTACTCAGTCCCCACAATCCATTCCAGCTCTATACCGCTTCCCTGGATGGGTGTATTCGGGTGTGGGACTTTGTGGAGGCGGTTCTTCTGCAAACTATCGAGGTTTCACGACCCATCCTACAGATTGCGGCACACGAGAAGTTCAAGAACGAGGTGTGTGTAGCTGTGTCTCGAGGCACAAAAAAGCTGAACGCCAACCGTACGTTCTTTCTTGACGCATCCTTCCACTAGTGTTGATCTGGATGACAGGCAATCCTTCTGCGGACGATAACGGGGCTGTCATGTCTATATCTATGATCCCGACCGAGGCGTCTGGCAAACTCTCCGTGCAAAAGCCCTCGCACACCCGTATCATAGGAAAGTGCCGCGCGACGTTAGGATTGGGATACTCGCCTAGCGGGGCATGGCTAGTAGCTATCGGTGGCCACAAGGCGTATGTCTGTCGCACCGCGGACTTCAAGGCCGGGCTCACGAAGCTAGTGTCACCAGAAAAATTGACCTGCTTGGCATTCCACCCAACCGAAGATTACTTTGCCACTGGCGACAGCAAAGGGGTTGTTCGGCTTTGGTACTGTCTCAACAATAGCATCCCTTCCGGTATGTCAGGGGTAGCAAGGAAGGCCCCTACAACCACCCTGCACTGGCACGCCCATGGCATCGCTTCCTTGGCGTTTACGGCAAACGGCGCATACCTTCTCAGCGGAGGAGAGGAGGCAGTCTTGGTCATTTGGCAGCTTCATTCCGGCAAGAAGGAATTCGTCCCTCGTGTCGGTGCACCAATCTCCAGTGTGACGCTCTCTACCAGCTCTTCTCGTGACGAGGAGTATCTGCTCGGCCTAAGCGATGCTTCGTATGTGTTTGTTCGCTCTGGGACGCTCAGGATATCAAGAACTATTGCAAAGGTCAAACTAGGTATGCTGTGTTAAATTGATTGCCGTCAATAGACGTCCTAACTTTGAGTACAGACCCAGCAATCATATCTGACCGACCGTCGGCAAGCACCTCTGTCCCACTCGCTGCACACTCCATCTCCTCGTCCCTTATTCTTCCATCTTCCCACCCTTCAACGCTTCAAACCTACTCTCCTATCACCGCCTCGCTCATCTCTGAACTGGAGGTATCATCAAGTAACAAGGTTTCTCGTAGAGACGATAAAGCTCTCGAACCTTGCCGGGTGGAACACGCTACTACCTCAGATTCCGGTGAATGGCTAGCTACAATAGACTCACGACCAAGCGTAGACGGCTTCCGAGGTGAGGTTTACCTGAAGATGTGGAATTGGAATCGCAAGGCTGGCGGCTGGACATTGAACACGAGGATCGATCGGCCGCATGGGTTGAAGAAGGTCACCGCCGTTTCTTTCCGGCCCCGTTCAGGAGATCAATCTAGTGCAAGTCTTGTGACCAGCGGTGAAGACGGTACTATCAAGATTTGGGGCGTGCGCACTGTCACGAGCAAATCTGGGGATGCCGAACGTATGTCTCGTTACAAATTTCAAGTGTACGCGGAGACTGATGAGCTGTTCTTAAGACTTCTGGGTGGCTCGTTCGACCCTTAACTCGCGAACAAAAGTAGCCTGTCATGTCTCTTGGTCCTCTGATGGCTCTCTTCTGGCTGTTGCATCCGGACCGTATGTTGTACTGCACGATCCGACCACGACCATCACGCTGCGGACCATCATATGCCCCGAGTGCGAATTCGTCTCTGCAGTCCAATTTGTGGGCAAATCAAGTCGCTACTTGGCCATTCGCGGTCACAGCGATTTGATTATGTGGGATTTGGTTAGTGAGGGCGGTGAGTACTGCACTCCTCCGAGATACGGACGCAGGCTGACTACTATACAGTGCGCTGGCATTACCAGACGTCCTCTACGATCACGCAAGTGTTCTCTCACCATCGTGACGAGTCTTTGGTCGTCTTCGAGTCGGACGCAAGAAGCTCCCGAACTCAAATACTGAAGTTCTCGCCGATATCCGCAGAGCCTGTCTCGTCCCACAGTCTGCCCTTCTGTCTCTTGAGCACTGCACCCTGTCCTCCGCGCTGGCTGCTGTCGAGCGACCCGTCCTCCTTCGCCTTCGTCGGTATCACACAGAGCTGGAACGCAGTCATCTTCGGAGACTACATCAAGTTCGCGGATGCGGACGAGTCGACCGCTCGTGGACTGGTTGGAGCGGCGCCTGTCACGACACAAACCATATTCCAAGATATCTTTGGCCGGTCAGCATTCAACGAACAGACCCCCAAGCTCTCGGCGACGTCTATAGTCGCGCAAGCCGCCTCAACATGGAAAGGGAAAGAGGTCGAGAGGATCTTCGACACACCAGCTTACCTCATGCCACCCCTCTCGACACTCTTTGACCCATTACTGGACGAGTTCCTTACGCTGCGCACAGACACCGACGACGGGGCTGAGAGAGTCGAAGAGGAGCAGAATGTCAAACGCGATGATGACGACGTGGACATGGAAGGCGTTGAAGAGCCAATAGTGGTCGGCCAGAGGTTGGAACGCACCGTGGACCAGCATGAGATGACGGCTATGATAGATCTCTTCAGAAAGCATGCATTACATTGTGAGTTGAATACATTTTCGCCACAGCTTGGCGTCCTCTCATCACTTCTCCCACCAGCCACAGGTGATCCCGCGCCAACGCCAAAAAAGCCCGCCCACATGAACGGCTACCACAAAGCCAACGGCCCAGTTAACGGCCCATCAATACCGACCGCCAACAGTGTCGCGAAGCCAAACGGATTGACTCCCAAACCCTCGCGGCAGGCGGTCGTTGCTGCAGAAGACACCCCTTCAACAAAATCGGCCGTATCTCCTGCTGCGAAAGCGGGACAAAAGCGCAAGAAGTCTCTTGGCTAATTGCTACCGGGAGTCCTGGGATTTGTCACTGTCAGACTGCATCGCATCACCACATTTGAGTATTTGCATACATATCTGTTACTTCCATGTTCTTCCTATGTAGCGTTTGTGGTCGCTTTCGTAATCCAGCTGTCGTTTTCCACCGTCCGTCCCGCGTGGATGACATTAAGTGCCATTATAAATGAATCCGTATCTTAGTCCGCAGGTCGACGAGCCGCATCATCAAGCTGTTCGTCGGCATTTGTAGGTTGTGTCGCCTCCCGACAGTCTGTAGGTATCCGTTCATGAAGCCGATTTCGGTCTCCCGCCCCTTCTGAACGTCGACGAGCATGGAGGAGTAGTTGTTCGCCGTGAGTCGCGCGACGCGCAGACACTCGTCCGCAAGCGACTCGGCGGACAGCTGACTGGGAAATTCGCTGCGCGACCCGGCGCCAGTTGCGTTTGCGGCGGCCAGCTCCGCCTTGTGTTGCGCTCGGAACGCGTTTGACGCTTCCATACAGATGCGCATACATATCGCCTTGCCGCTGACGTTGAAGATCTCGCCATTCTTGCATCCCATGAGCGCGGTAAGGGGGTTGATGACGGAGTTCACGACGACCTTCCGGCGCATGGCCATCTGTACCGAGTGGTGTGTCTGCCATTCGACGTTGAGAGCTTGCATGCCCGTCAATGCGCGCATTGTCTCACGCAGCGTGGTGTGGCGTGACCGAGGATCATCTTGGTCGTGCTCTGGTTCGATATCGTCCAAGTTGAGATCGGGGTACGATTTCTCGAAGCCGACGCCTTGTTCGGGGATAATACCCAGTGAGATCCCGCCCACTCCGGCGTGTACGACGTGCATATACTCTTTCAGGAAGGCGCCGTGTGTTATGGACCCAACCACAAAGTGCGGACGTCGGTCTGGGTTACGGAAGAGGTCGCGGATGAGGGCTTCGTAGATGCCCATGCCATTCTGCATGAGAACGATGGTGCTGTCGGGCGTGAGACGTGGGAGAAGGGCACGGATGGAGCTGACGGTGTGGTGGGCCTTAACGCATACAATGAGGGGAGTCAATGGGAGGACCCAAGCCTTTCGGGGACTCAGCTTGGCGTTCGAAGACCTCGTTGCGGAAACCGGACTGGCGGAGGACGACGCCGTTCCTCTCCATAGAAATTCTATTGAACGCATCGACAGAGCTGGCGACATGTTTTGCAGTTCGATGAATTAGGGCGATAGGACTGTTGGGAGGGAGGGTTTGTCGTAAGTGGTAGGCGATTAGACTTCCAATGGGTCCCAAGCCAAGAACATGAAAGCGCATAGCACGTCAGCAGGATGCTGGGCCTCAGTTATGCGCGAATGAATATTGGGGGCGTTGAATAATGTTTTAGTCTCCTGTATGGTCATCACGGAAGTCAGCACCGACCGTGGACGCACTCATTAGTTCGTGTGCTCACCTCTCCGTATGAACACAACCCCGTCCCCTCCGCTGCCCTCCCCGGTATCGTGAAAGGCGGAATAAGCGGAGCACGGGTTTTAGATATTAGGGTCGCGTGAAGAAGGTCGCACCGCGCCGCATAGCCCACCTGGGGACTGCTCGTCTCTGTCCCTGCTGTTCGGAGCGACGCTGCAGCTGGCAAGCTTGAAGAACTCGTAAGCGCGGAAATATTGTGAAGCGCGAAGCAGGCGCTTGCTATGAGTAAGCGCTATGACTAAAGGCCTGCTGCCATGGCTGATCATGAACCATGGTTTGGATGACGCTCTCGACCTTGGAAGTCTGCATAGTTGGTGAAAATGTTATGAAGAGCGGCCTGAACTGTGATTTGAACTGGACTAAACACGAGCGAAGCAAGTCAGCGTGCTCAAGCTCTGTTCAAGCCGATACTTATAGTATTCTCACCAACAGCGTACGCGTACTCCCTATGCCCAGCTATAAATCTAGCCGATCCACAGTCTTTGTTGGCTGTGTCCTGCCTATTGTCCAAGGCTTTGGGTGAGGGCGAGTAAGTGTTTGGCCCGCCGACACGTCGGGTAATACTCGGTTAAAGTGTGAGTACAAAAGTTGATTTTGTCTGCACTCATGATGAGCGTCTGGGTCTTCTTGACCGTGACCGTCCAAATCTGTCTTCGTAGAGTCTTGCGGGAGGCCGTCCTGACCTCTTGTGCGAAGAAAGAGACGAAACGGAAAGCCGTCAATGAAACTATAATGCTCATAAGCTCTCCCCTGCGCCACCCGCCCTTGGCTATCCTCTGTTTCGGGACTTCCACCATTCTCTGCTCAGGTCGCGTTCTGCCACCCTGGACACATACAAGGCTTAGAGCGAAGCTAGCTCCGGAGGAAGTATCCTTCGCCCTCATCGATAAACCAAAGCGGCGATGATCCTGCACTTTCGTCATGTGAACCCAGTGCGCACCGGCCCGCCGTTGCGCTCGCTGTTCCACGCAGCTTTGGGTATAAAGTCAAGAGCGACCTACTCTCCGTTCCATCTCTCCTCTTCCCCTCTCACTACCCAAGCTTCAACAATGGCCACAATCACGCTCAAGAGAACCGGTGCCAAGGTGTGTATGACTGCTGTTGGGGGCCTGTCAATATAGCTAATGCTATTGGCAGATGCCCGTTGTGGGGTAAGCCGCCTCAGGCTTGGGTGCATTTCTTCAACATTACTGACGTAGATTCTGCACTGTGAAGCTTCGGTCTCTGGAAGGTCCGTGATACGCATTTCGTTCACCCTAGTTGCCGCTAACATGCGTTACAGGTTCCTAGGCCTCAGTGCGCGGATGTGAGATCCGATACATTCGCGAAAGTCTAGGACCGATCATTGACGTATACCCTGCAGACCGTGTACAACGCCCTCAAGGCCGGTTACCGTCTCCTCGATGGTGCTGGAGACTACGGTAACGAGAAGGAGGCTGGTGAAGGTCTCGCTCGTGCTATCAAGGACGGTGTCGTAAAGCGGGAGGAAGTCTGTGAGTGCAATCTGACGCTCGCCTGTTCTTACAATGACGTCATTCCCTCACAGTCGTGACTTCGAAGGTTTGTTTACGTACCCGATGTGCGGCGGAATATGTTCTAAACATGTATATAGCTCTGGAATACCTACCATGAGAAGGAGACTGTGAGTACCATCAACTTGCGCATGTACGGCCGCATATATTGACTTGTTTTATAGGCCAAGAAGCTCGCGAAGCACCAGCTTGAGCTCTGGGGCATCGACTACTTTGACCTTTACCTCATCCACTTCCCGATCTCCCTCGAGTTTATTCCTCTTGAGAAGAAGTACCCTCCTGAGTGGTGGGGTCTGGATGGTGGGGTTCACCCTAGTGAGTGTCCTTGACGACTCATCGTAGCTCCTTTACTCATTCTGTACTAGCCAAGGTTCCCATCCGGGAGACATGGGAGGCCTTGGAAGAGATCGCTGATGCTGGTCTCGCCAAGAACATCGGTGTCAGGTGCGTTGCCGTTGCTTGAATTTTGAGTTGGCTAAGTCTCACGCCGTTTGTAAAGCAACTTCTCGGGTTCCGTCTTGATTGACCTCCTCCGCTACGCTCGCATTGAGCCCAGCGTGCTCCAAGTCGAAATCCATCCATACCTCTCAGAAGAAGCTCGTCGCCCTCGCTAAAGAGCTTGGAATTGCCATCACTGCCTATTCTTCGCTCGGCCCCCAGAGCTATGTGGAGCTCGGTGTGCAGCACATTCCCAGTCTGTTGGAACACAATGTGGTTTCTTCGATCGCATCCGCGACCGGCAAGAGCCCTGCCCAGATCCTTCTCCGCTGGGCTGTTCAGCAGGGCTTGGCTATCATTCCCAAGAGCAACAACCACGACCGCCTGCTGGCCAACCTTCAGGTCACCGAGTTCGAGCTCTCTGAGGAGCAGGCGAAGCAGATCGACGGCCTCAACCAGAACATCCGCGTAAGTCGCCTGATGATCTGGAAGATGAATGTAGCTCACGTCTCCGTACAGCTTAACGACCCTCAGGACATCCACCCTGGTCTCGGTATCTTCGCTTAACCATGTAGCAATGTTGTAGACCAAAACCAAGTGTATTAGTTAGAAACAATCATGGATGGATCACTGTAGGAACTAGAGAAAAATCCAAACCAGCAAGTGTCATGCGCGAGTTCGAACCATGAAACATACTGGCTGTGTCGACCAGCTTCGACGCCCTTCAACCGGCGTACATCAACTTTATGGAGAGCCGCCATGTCCACGTTCCGAGCCATTTTCGCCACTTATGAGATCATCTCTCCGTCTACTCTCTCGAGTCAAAATGTCTACGGCCACGTCCTCAGTCTCTATCGTTAGAGCATCTGCCGACCGTGTAGTCGAGCTGCACGAGTCGTTGCATGAAATCCGCTCCCGCGTACAGCAAGCGCAGACACAGTATTCTACCCGCGAGCGAACGGCCCCAACTGCTACGCTCGTAGCCGTCTCGAAGATCAAACCTGCATCGGATATCTTGGCATGCTATGAAGACGGGCAGCGAGATTTCGGCGAGAACTACGTGCAGGAGCTTGAGGAGAAAGCCAGCCAGGTACGTAGTGTCTGTTCTCTGGCGAATCGTGTGCTCAAGTACGGTGCCTCAGCTGCCCTTGCCTGACATTCGATGGCATTTCATAGGCACCTTCCAGTCCAACAAGGCTAAAACTCTTGCATGTACGTACATGAAGCATCTCCAGTTATTCATCTGGCTTACCTTTTTGCGTGCCCCAGCAATACCAAACCTCTATGCCGTCCAGACAGTCACATCTTCGAAGGCGGCCACAGGTCTTAACAAGTACGTCTCGGAAGACCGTCCTCCCTTGAACGTCCTTCTGCAAGTCAACACCTCGGGCGAAGACAACAAGTCTGGCGTATCGCCTCTCTCCCCCGCCGCGGACAACGGGTCCGCAGAGCTCACACAGCTCGCCAAGCACGTCATCTCCGCCTGCCCCAGGCTGCATCTTCAAGGCCTCATGACGATTGGGTCGCTTAACGAGTCGCTGTCGTCCGACGAGAAACCGAACGAAGACTTCGCACGGCTCGTGCAGACGCGGGATCTGCTGCAGACGGAGCTGAGCAAAGAGTTCCCTACGGAAGGAGGGAAGTGGGGCGCGGAAGGGAAGCTGTTAGTCAGTATGGGGATGTCGAGTGATTTTGAGGCGGCGTTGAAGGCGGGAAGCGACATCGTCCGCGTTGGGACAGGTATCTTTGGAAGCAGACCAAAGAAAGGAGAGACTACGGTATAACATTTCAAGGTATCAAAGTCGAACTGTATGAATAGGAGTATGAAGCAAGAGTAACATGTCCATTCGCCCTTCAACGGTCACTCCCGCTCGATAGCCAAGCAGAGACAATTCCTTTCCGTTCCAGGATCGCCAGCTTCTCAGACCTTACAAATCTCAGCACCTCCCACGGCTTCATGTACGCAGTCTTCAAGGCACCCTTGTCGACGAATAACCTATCGAATCCGGCGACAATCCCGGTGAGCTTCCACGAGTTCTTAGAAAAGCCCGTTGCGTCGAACGAGTTTGTACCCTTCGCTCGATCGATTTCTGCAATGGCATGCGTGATCCCTCGGGCTGCACTCAACCGAGACGGACTGATGTTCTCCGTCTTATTGTACGTCCACGAAGTCTCGTAAGGCCGCGGCTGAATCCCGAGCCACACCGGGTAGGGTGGTGCGTGCACTTGCTGGAATAGCGAAGCTCCAGTCTGTGCTGCAAGGTTGGATAGGTGGACATGCACTGCAGAAAGCTACCATTAGCCTGTTTCATTATTTTAATAAGGAAGCTGCGCACCGTTGGTTTCATTTGCGTACATCTCGTTAAAGCGAGCGATGGCTACGCCGCCTGGGTAGTTGATATAGGACGTCATCGTCATGAGGGATGTCGCGAGCCAGTTTCCCGCCAAGCAGCCAGCGACGAAAAGAAATGCGAGCCTCCCAAACATGTTACTCTTTCGAAGTGATATCCTAGAGAAGGTCACATCAGAGGACTTTCAGGAAAGTATGCAAAGATTCGGATGATCACAGGTAATTTGCGCCTCGAGCTGCAGCGACGTTGAAGACCGGAACGACATAGACGAGGAAGCGCCACTCTTGTGGCCAAGGAAACTGAGCAGGAAGACGAAAGTTACAGCTGGGAAGAGCAGCTTGCGAATGCGACCATCAATGAATGCACCGATAGGGGCAAGGATCGCGGAGGACAGAAGAAGTTTCGGCAGGTAGGACGTGAAATATGTGTAAAAGGGTGACACCTGCAAGAATGTGAGTATCTCTTGGTCAGGATATATACGCTATTAAGGTTTGTGCACATACACCCCATTCAGAGCTCTTCCCCTGCACGACGTTGAAGTAGATCCCGTAGAGCTCCGGCCAGAGAGGCCATCGTTGCCAGAAGTAAGAGTCCACGGCAACTGTCAGCGCTATGGAGGTGCATTAGTGGTTGTAGAAGAATGAACAAAATGGCTCTAACCTATCGAAGTCAAGCGAACTGAACAAGCCCACTTTGATGACACGGTATAACGAGGAATACCCTGACCAGAGCACCTGCAGAACGATGGGTGCCAGGAAGAGCGCAACTTCTGCGCGGAAGACTACCGCAGTGAACACAAGAAGCGATATTGCGACGTCAACATCGCTGGGTATCGGCCGCGTTGCGTTGGGTGCCCGGTTCCATAACTTATACATGGCAATATTCACTAGTTCAACATGTGAGCCACTCGACATGCAGCGCATGACTTTGTGCTTTCAGAACATACCGGGAAGCAATGCGAACATGTTTGGCAGTGTTCGTCCCATCCAAAACGGTATGTGAAACTGAGTGAATGTTATCACTGCGAAGAGAAAGGCTGTCGGACCGCCGTAACGACGAGAGACGCTCCGTCTCAACAAGGAGAGGCCGAACACGTTGCAAGTTGCAAGGATGATGCGCACTGTGACCTCGTCAGATGCGTCTTGAGCAATCTTGCAGCGTCTTACCAGCTACTTGAATATCAGCCTTAGACTGTAGTGCACCGAAGAGAGCGGAAAGGCGTAATAGCCTTGATGACATCCATGCCAGCACTAAGCTGCCGATGAAAGTTCTTGGTACAGCTCCAGGAAACACGAAGTGATCATACTATGGTATTCAAATTCAGTACAACCATTTTGAGGTGAGAGACTCGCACGTACGTTTTTCAGAGCATCTGGGCTTACGCCATACATCAGAATGTCGTGCGTAGCATGAAGATTGAAGCTCTCTTCCACCTTTGTGTACGGTGCGAGAAGGACATGGCCCCAGGAGCTAGCTAGCAGAAGTATGTCAAGTGCCACGCTCATCGCCTCGGTGTTAGCTGTGCCGACAGAGGGATTCTGCCCACTCGCCGCGGGACTGGTCAGTGGCGGTCAGAGCACAAAGAGTAAGGCGCCTGATCGCACACGTGTGTTGAGCATTTCGAAGAGGCAGGCTTTGTGGCGTGCGAATGATCCCGATCTGACCACTGGTAGGAGCCTTGCGTGATGCTACATAGTCTTCCATACCTGGCTTACTTGGATGCATTACAGTCTCATTTGATGCTTGCATAAGTAATTTGAGCTCCTCAGCAAGCCAAAACAACTCTCGTTACAGTTCTCGCAAGACAGTTTACGTGATAACCGCCGTATTAGCCTTGAGCACTGTCGGTACTACGGGCCTACGGCCCACTCATCCGAGTCATGAACATGAGCCTGCGCCTAACTGAGCTCTTCAAGACTACGAGACTTGGGTGCCATGCTCGGAATAAAGCCAACGAGCTCCTTGTCAATGCGGCTATAACTGAACTTTAGCATGGGTTCTTGCGAAAGGACGCATCCCACTGGCAAGGAAAATCCACAATACTCACAACTCCCACGGAAGTTTACTACGTCCGAGCAGCTGGGACTCGCGCTGGCTGGGCTTGATGCGCATGGGTGCCACCCTAAAGCTGGGGAAACGAAGTTTTCCCAGGCTAACTGCTCTGGTTTTGTCGGCGGCAACACGAGCAAGGAGCTCAAGCTCTTCGCGCTTCGTCGGCATGCCTGGCCCAGTCCACGGACGACCCAAATACTCAGTGGGAATCTTGCTGTTCCACTTGAAGGCGCCGGATTCGTCTTGGCCGTCGCGCCCGAGCATCTCGATCTCCTCCCGCTTGAGCACCTTGGCAATCGCGTTGATGATTCGGCCGAGGTTGAGCGCACCGGAAGCGTCCTCAGTTTCAGCACGAGCGAGAATTTCAAGGTCTTTCGCGACGAAGGACCTTCGCGATGGCGGTGGCAATCGGTCCAATGTTGAATGCGCCGGAGTCAGCTCCTTCCGCATCCTCGCGAGACACGACAGCAGCACCGGTGGTGCGTTTAGGCACGTGGAAGCTGCGTATTTGGTCGAAGAAATGAGCGCACACAATATAGAGAACAAATGTCAACTTACGGGGTAGAGAAAGCAGGGGAGGCAGCTGCTACCAAGGCAAGGGCAATCAGAGTCTTCGAGGCGTACATTGCCGTGAGTGTAAAGGAAAGGTGCGTTGAAGAAAGGGCGCAAAAGAAGTAAAGAGATGCAGGCTGGATATGGGCAATGTAGTCAGTAGGAGGAGAGAACGGGTTCAGGTATGTTAACTCACCGACCAGCACCTGAACGGGAAGAAGGATTGACTTAAAAAGTGAACTGTGAGCCAAGGAGCTGAAGAGCTGCAGGCTTCTCAGAAAGCTTTATATATGCTTTTCTTCCCCCTCCGGGCACGGACAGAGCTGATGTTGTATCATTCCACACGGCGTTTTGCATCTGCACTTCCGAACGTGGTGCAGTGATGCGGCGATACAGGAGCCTGTCTCTCTCCCCTGACTGAGCTGCCATATAATGGCAGAGTCCAGCATTTCATCATACTGTCCTGCGTGCGACGTTGGGTTTGTGTAGGTGAAGGACCATGAGGCCTTAAGGCAGTATACTCTGATCAAAACCATTCGTTGGAAGGCACGGACTCATCCATACGTACCGTAGTAAGTATTTGATATCCGGGCACGAGCACAGCGTTGCTCCAAAGGTGCACAGACATGGTCCAGAAGCCGGACGTGAGGCAGTTGCGGCAAGTGACGCCCTATTCCAGAGTAGAGTCACAGCGAGAACAACAATTCTTTGTTTTCGCCGTAGTCCGTGCCCACCTTTTATGTCATTGTTAACGCTTGGTCAGTGGCCAAAACTGTTTGAGGGTCCTGTTTAGAGTAGCAGGAGATGATGAGTGCACGAGACAAGACGCGTCTTTCGCGTCACGGGACAAGCGCGCGTTGTTTGATGGTGTATACGCGACGTCCCGCTTGAGACCGGCGACTAACCTATTTCGTCGCTGCCCGCCCTCAACCACCAACACCCAACTTCAACTCGCCCTCCGCCAGCCTTCTACCCCGCCGCCGCCACCGCCTACCCTGTCTCAAGACGTAGTCCGCACCAGCAACGCAAGAAACGATGGATTTGATGTCCAGGACAATCCAAGCGCGCGGTTCAACCTCGAAGTCCAAGCAGCCCGTATCGCTCTCGAGGAAACGCATGGAGCCAGCGCAGCTCCAGGCTCTCCAGACACTCTTTGAGATGAAAACTCACCCCACACAGGAGGAGCGGCGGCAGCTCTCCCGTGAACTCGACTTGTGAGCACATGATCCAACTACACTGGCCCAAGCGTCGCAGGCTTGAACGCTGACGTGGGTTCCAGGGATGTCAAGTCCGTCAATATCTGGTATCAAAATAAACGACGTAGCATGAAGAAGAAGATCCTTGCGTGGCACGCTGCTGAAGAGAACTCGACCCGGAGCAGTAGTCGAGCGTCCGTGCAGCCAGCCAGGACCAACCCATTACTCCGCCGCAACCCATCCTATTCCCTCGACTCTATTGCTACCTCACGAGAACGTCGGGACTCGCGTCCTCCACTGCAACCTCGCAAACACATACCCAACTACACGGACGATACCTACGACAGTGATCACCCAGACCATCCTCCAGTGCTAGACCGCCCCATATACGACCTTATACCCTCTTCTCCACCCCAACCGCCGTCCTCACCAGCTGCAGAATGTCGATTCTACTCCGGCCTCCCGCCGACGTCGAAGTTTCTGAAGTCGCTGGAGTTCGCGTGCGCGAAGGACAGGGCGGTCAGGCGCAGGCGCAGGGTGGAACAGGCACCGTGCCAGAAGGAGAACGATGGGCTGGAGGACACGTGTGAGGACTTCGACGTCCCCGAGCTGGATCTCGACGGCGAGGACGAGTCGGACGAGGACGGCGACCTGATCACACCGGACACTAGCTTGCAGCATGTCTCCGTCCCTGCAGCGCTCTCAAAGCGGCCGTCGCAGTCGTCCAGGCGCAGGGAGGCGAAGCGTGTGCGGGCTGCGGACCGCGAGGAGGCAGCGATATCCGCGCTGCTGTCGATCGGCGGATTCTGAATGCCCGAATGCCGCCCCCTACGCTACTCAGCATGGACGTTCAACAGTCAATCTTGGATATATTCATTCTTTTGTGTATAAGCCTCGTATTCCAACCCTCGCGCAAGTATTGCGAGTGTTTCGTTTTCTAGTGTATTACGCTATTCGCAGTTTAATCCGCTCTTCAGGTCTCGGAATCATTTCTTGGTAGCATTTGCAAAGCATAGCATTGATGTCAATCTGCAAGCCACACACAGCATGTATATACATAAGTCGCACAAAGTCATTATTCCATTGCAGCGTCATCAGCTTATAGCCAAGCGGTCAGAGTTCGTTATTGAGTGGTATCGTTCGGTGCGAGTGCGCTGGTCTCATGGTCTTCACGTCCGTCCAACCAACTGGTGCAGTTGACGCAGCGACGTGCCTAAAAGCAGAACTTCAGGCATGCATGCATCTTCAATGAAGCAGCAGCTTACCTTCTCCGACACGTATTTCCTGCAGTATGGGCAGCGGACTTGATGTTTGATGATGGAGTCCTTCGAGACCGCACCATAAATCTGTGCCACAGCGTAAAGAACGAGACCCAAAGTCAAAAAACCTAGGGTCTTATCCAAAAGACACTACCACAACATTTCAATTGAGCACTCAACGGCGGCGTACAAATATGCTCACCCGTAGGCCATGGTCACTGCACCATCCTCCGCAGCTTGCTTCAAAGTGTTATAGCCATTCTGGCCGTGCGGTCCTGATCTTAAAACAACAAACTTCTCGGGAAGGTTCTTGTGGGCCATGAAGGGAAGCAAGGAAACCGGTGGCAAGAGAATGTCCGACACGAGCGAGTCCACCACAGCGGTGAACGACGTCGCGATCCTACGGACCAGTGAGCGCGTTTCGCTTGTATAGAGGATAATAGCCATACATAAGACCGACAGCCACCTCAAGAACATTGTCTCTGCCCAAGAAATCTAGTAGAATATTCAGTCCTTCACGTCAATTGCCTGAATTTTTCCAAACGCACCAAGGAAGCCCTCCCATGCAGAGTGAATCTTGTCGAAAACGATGTTGCCGCCGCCGAGCAGCCGCTCCTGCGCACCCTGCCTGTCGAACCTGCGTGCCATGGTGTTGGCGTAGTTGCCAGACGTCTGCTGCAGCCGCTGCATCCTTTGTACGTGCGCGGTACAGGGGCACTTGCCAAATTCGCAGAAGCCTTCGACGTCATCCGGAGGTCCGCACCTGTGGAGGGACCCTGGACACCTCCCAGCGCCTCGGAGCTCGCTTGGACGGCCAAGCCAAGTACACCAGAACCCTCATCTCACCGCCACCGTCAATGTATGCCATAAACCCGAGCCTTCGGCAATGCCAATCTGTGCTTGCTGCTCTCATATAACATCGTCAGCTTAGTATGCTCTACGGGCTTGCTCTGCCATGGCACCCGACTTGGTTGAGTTACTTGAAAGCTGCCAGGGACAGGCTGTGAATCCTGACATTAGCGGGATCGGGGTGCGGTTGTCGTTCTACTTGCAAAACTTCTTTCTTGGTGCGTTACCTCACGATTCTGTACATTTGCTGTCTAACGACGTGAATAGTCATTCTGGTAGACCGCTCATGGCAAGATGCTTCTGGGGCACTATGGGCATTCATAACCACCTCCTTTGGCCTCACATTGTCCGCCATTATCCAAGCCGGGCAAGGTCAGCTGTCTTTTCACCAAGCCCTGACGGTTGGCAACCTCGTATGGTACGTCCTCCTGCTCTGTTCGTTACGTGAAGACTCATGGTCTGTATTAGGCTCGCCAACTTCGGGACATTCTTGGCACTCGCGTCATACTCCAGGCATAAAGCCCAGGCAGAGAAGGAACACAGAGAGCGAAGAGAAAGGCAGAAGAAGCGGTCCAAGCCCGAAAGCAAGGCTCCGCCATACCTCTTCCAGCAGTTCAGTGTACTGAAGCTCGCCGCGATGTCTCAAACATTCTTGTCCATGGCATTGACCATGTATGTTTGGTACGTTCGAGACTAATTTCTCCGGCATACCAGTAAAGTTGATTTGGATCAGGTTGAACGCAGAGACATTCGGCAACCAAGACGACTGCGCACCTCTTGTGAAGTACGTCGCGTTCTTCGCCGCCGATTTCCCTGCCCTCGGCTCCGGCAAGACGCTCGGCCTCGTCTGCACAGGGCTCCTCGCCTTCGCATACATCCTAACGACACTTCACGAGATGCACACCCAGGTACGCCGCCAACGGCTGAGCAATAGGCCTCAGGATGTAGAAGTGTCCTCTAGCGGCTCCGGTGATGAACACAAGCATGCCACCATCCCAACAGTGCTTGTCTCCCCTCCGCCTTCTGCAGCACCAGTATTTCCCATACCTGTGTTGCCCACAACACCAATAACCCCATCCTCCATGGCTAGCTTCACACAGCAGTCGCACGAAAGCACGTCAACGATCTCGATCCCAGCTCCCACGTCGACCGCTCCCGCTCCGAAGCAGCGGCGCCCGCGTCCGCACCGTCTGTTCCCCTCCGTCGACCCCATGTTCCTCGGGATCTTCTCCGTCCAGGCCGTCGTCTTCCTGTACTTCATCGTGTCTACCGAGCTCCTGCTCCAGCACAACCCCGCGATCAACAACTCGGCTGCAGAGTGGGGGTTCGGGCAGGTGAGCACTGCGTCCACTCCCGCCTTCGCGATCTAATAGGTCTGTGGCACAGATACTCGCTTTGATTCTTGTGATACCCTCCTTCGTGTCGGTGTTTGCTGCTTTCAGAGAGCACGGCTTCCGTCGGTTGCATTACCGCATCAGCCCGGGTGCGGTTTCCAAGAGGAAGATGCGCAAGAAAGCCCGGCAGCAGTGAGCTATGTTGCACATCTCAACATGCATATACCCACTATTATCCTAACATACCATCGCTTATATGCCGTTATTCTATGGATGCCCGCTCCCGGTCTTTTCAAATGCGTGTATTATTACTGTGCAGCTACTGTATATTGTACATGGCTGTCTGCTTATCGTTCGTTCAACATCTCTCACTGGTCATTACGGATCCACGCCGTCGCAAATGCGTCATCGTCCGGGTATGCGTCCTGCAGCTCCTTGCTTCCTATCAACCGCCCCATCCCTGTCTCAGAGTTGCGCGCGACGTCGACAAAGTAGCGACTGAACAGCGGGCTGCAGTTGTAGAAGTTGTTGAGAATTGTGGAGTGGTTCGTCCGGATCGGGCTGATGTTTTCCTGGGCTACGTCTGGGCGGAAATGTAGCGTCAGTTGCGACCGTTTGAGGATGGAGAGGAAGGATCGCTCACATCTCGGCTGCCCGTCGATGTGGATGACATGGTAGAATGGCTGGGCCCGCCCGTACGGCAGGCCGTCGACGTTCATCTGCCGCATCCACTCCTCGGACGCCATGCACGTCGGCTTCCACATTGTCAGCCGCGGAACACATCACACGCGTGAAGGAAAAACACCCACATCCCATCCGAATATGCACCCCAGGTAGCCGTACCGCGCGTGCGCGAACGTGAGGCCGACGAAGAAGCGCACCTGCGGGACGCCCCGCGCAGCTTCACCGTCTGCGCGCGCGCGGCGTCGTCGTCGATGTGCGCGCTGTAGTGGCGCGCGAGCGGCGCGCGTGCCGCGGGCGGGAGGCGCGGGACAAAGCCGTCGAGCAGCACGGCCTGCCAGTCGAGCGGCTTCGCGTCGGGCGCGGCCGGCCGCACCGGGTGCTCGACGCTGTCCGCGAGGCGCACCCAGCACGCGGCGGCGTAGAACGCCGCGTCGGGCGCACCGGGCGGCGCCGTGCCGCGCGCGTGCATCGCGGCGTGCTGGAGGAAGGCCTGGATGTTGTGGCTCGCGCGCGTGAGCAGCGCGGCGGCGGGCGCGGGGCGCATGTACGCCTCCGCGTCGGACACGGTGTGCGGCCAGAACGTCAGCTCGCTCGGCGTGAGCGTGTTGGGTGGGTCGCGCCCGCGCATGTCGAGCAGCTTTCCGGGAGTGCCGTCGGGCGGCTGCAGGTGGACCTGCACGACGCCGGGGAAGTTGGCTGGGGACGCCTGCACGCCGAGCCGCCGTGCGACGGCGACGAAGACGTAGACGAGCGCCATAGGGATGGTGCTGCGATTGCCCGGCTTGAGGAACGCATGGGGGAACTGGTTGGTGACTCTGTAGAAGTCGGCCCCTGGCGCGGTCCGTTAGCGAATGGTCCACGGGCCCACAGTCTAGGAGAGCTCACCTTCAGCTAGGCAGAACCCAAGGTCGTGGACAGAGGCTCTGATTTCGTCGCATAGAATCCAAAAGTCGTAGCCCGGCTCGCTGGCATCCAGCGGCACGCCCTTCTCGATAAGGATCTCTCTGCACGCCTGGCATACCTCCTCCAGTTCTTCAATGACCTGTATCAAACCCAAAGCAATACGCCGGTCAGCACGAAGTCAGTCATGGAAGCCCGCGATGCAATATACTCTGGACGATCAAGGCCCGTAACTTACCTCCTGAGGGGAGACGTCAAAGAACGCAGACAGCCCTGCGAGCGCGAGCTCAAAGTCTACCTCCGTCTGGCCCGCGACTGCCACCCTCGCCCATATATCCATAACCGCATGGCGCGCGATGACCCCCAGCGCGACCTGCGCCCAGTACCTGCGCGGGAGGACGTCCGGCACCGCTGCCACGCTCTGCGCGAGCCCGTCCGCGCCCGCCACCCACGCGGGCAGCGGCAGCGCCGTCTCCAGGCGGAGCGCATCCCAGACGTCGAACGCGAACTCGCGCACGAGCCGCCGCGCACGCTCGTGCCGGCCGGTGCGCTCGCGGCGGATGGCGTCGACGAGCCGCAGCGCCGCGGTGTCGAGGGCCCGCCGCTGCGCGTAGAGCACCCGCCAGTCGCCGCCCGCGGCTTCGCGGCGCGCGAGCTCCCGCGCGTCGTCGCAGTGCGTGTACCGCGCCTGGTACGGGGCCTTCCAGACCGCAGCGACCTGTGCCGCGGCGCTGAGCACGGAGTTCGCCCGCAGGCAGCTGAGGAGCGTGGGCTCGCTGGGGTCGGCGCGCGATGCGGGGACCGCCGCGAGGATGGCGACGTAGAGCTAAGCCATACACCGTTAGCCCTGTCGACCGGGGGTTGTGCCAGACTGAACTCACCTCGAGGGGCAGCGGAGGTGCGCTCATGGTCGTTGGCGGATAGGGGGCGTGTACGGCGTTGGCGCCCTGACGCAGCGTGTCGGTGACGACATCGGGCTCGCCAATGGCGGGAGAAGCGAAATGAGGATGAACCAAGAATAAGTATTAGATACTACAATACATAGCAGAAGGTGGTACAACGTGAAGAATAAAACAACATGTCCGTTTGACTACATGCAACGCGTAGTAGCAAGCGTAAAGTCTATGTGACATCCTAAGCTGATACTGAGGGATATCCAGTGCACGAGTCAGCACAGCCCCTGTTTGCGATAGCAATGGTCCAATAGATGAGAAGACAGCAAGACCGGAACCCTGAACAACGTTTAACCCAATACGTTCCCACTAGTGCCGGCGGCCTAGTGGTCGTCGGCGCCCTTCCTGCCCCAGAGGACCGTGCGCGCCGCACCGTCGTGCCAATCCATGACACGGCGCCGGGACAAGATAGAGAACGTGGAGCGGTCCGTGCCCACGAAGCCCAAGCCGCCGGACTGGATCGCAGCGTCCAGGATGACGGGGTACCTGAAAAGCGCACGCAGAGTTAGAGTTGGAAATGGCCCGTCGCACATGACGCGTGCGCAGCCAGCACGTACCATCTGCCGTAACGTTCGACCGTGCGCTGCTCGTCGTGGTTCATGCGCACCCAGCCGAGCGCGGCGACTTCGTCCCACCACGCCTCGTCCGACTCGTCACTGGTCATGATCACCCGCGTCATGGGTATCTCTATGCCCTTGCGGTC